>OY284492.1:50136887-51377937 GCA_958336395.1 Ctenicera cuprea | reverse complement strand
TTTGTTAGAAAATCGCGCCAAGTCATTAAGAATGACAATCCAAAATAATAAGAATAATTTGGATTTAGAATCAAGGATAGATTTGAAGTAGTGTAATTTAGATTAGTTGACGGAGCGCACATTTAAAAAAGGTTTGCTACGAGGTTGGGGCAGCAAATAACATTCATTAAATCGTCAAAAAAGCCGATACCCAAGAAGGGCACCGGCTTTCTTTTTTTCTATTTTTAATTTTTGAATTCGAGGACTTGATTTACTTCAACTAATGCGTTTATATCTTGTTTCGTCTTTCATAGGATAATCGAATCTGATTTCAATTTCAGTTTTACGTGATACAACATTATCAAAATATTTATAATAGTTATCTAACCCCCTTAGTGTATATAAATGAATTGGGGTATCAAACAATATTTGAAAGTACATTTTACTATACAAACTTTTTTTTCAAATTTCTGTAAACTCAATTTTGCCTTCTCCTTTATAAATCATGTTATAATTATTAAAATATTGAGTTTCCAATTGATATTTAGAAATTACATGCGAGTAATATGTTGGAATAAAAACCATAATTAAGTCATCCAACGTAACACGTGGTTTATTTCCATATTTAGTTTTTACAATTTGAAAACTTGTAACTTGGTGTGGGATTCCAATTCCTAAATCATTTAACTTTTTAAATTCGAAAGACTTGTTCAAATGTGATAGTACTGGATCATCCATTTAATATAATGAAATATTTTTTAATGGAATTTTTTAATTACATATTTTTTAAATTTCAATTAATGAATTTATATCTTGAATCAGTTCATCGATTGTTTTATTTTTTAAATTGAAATAATTCAAATAGACATTTAAATATAGTAAAGATTCTTTCATTCTATTATATAGGTTTATGCTGTTTGGATTATAATGTAATTCAAACACCGATTCGCAATTTGGATATTTAGCTCTAATATTTCTTAAGGCACGTCTATATTCATGTCTTTGTGTTCTAATGACATAATATTTATAATTCGATTTCTCACTATTCAGTTGAAATATAGCAAACATGTTTAGTTTAGAAAGATTAACTGTTTTGGGACTTATGTCATCTGAATATGTTTCTAATTGTTGATTTCTAATTTGTAATTGGCCGTTTTGAATTTGTAATTGGTTAAGACGCAGATCAATTTCAGAAATTCTAGTTTCTAAATTTGAAATATTGTTTTTGAATTCCTTAGTTAAGTAGTCCTCAATTATATCATAGCATTTATCATAAAAGTCTTTTGAAATCCATGTTGCTATGTTTAGCAGCAATTTTTTGTAGACATATGTACCAGTTATAAGTTTTGTCGATTTATCCTTATTATCACCACTAATTTCGTATACAGAACCGCTCCTCAGATCTGAGGAGCGGCTTTTTTCAACGTAATATTGAATTAATTGTTTACTTGACTCTAATCTCATCCAATTATCAAATCTCTTACCTCCACTCTTACAGAGTTTAGTTGCGTTGAAGAATCCAGTTGACTTGTCTATAATCAATTTGAAATCTCCAAACAAGCCATACCAATAATTGTCTTTGATTTGTTCATAACAAACATCAACAAGAGAAGCCATTTTGTATTCTTAAGGATGCCCTTTTATTTTACATATTATTATTTAAGGAATTATTCACATCTAAAATTTTCTATAAAATTCTTTTTCTCAATCAGTTTCAAAAGTATAAGACGCCAATTTATTTAATAAAGTTTTCAATTGTTCCAATACACCTACGTTTGTACAGTGAATATTAAAAATGCTAAAATCAAATGGGCCAGCCTTTACTAACAAATTTGAAAATTCGTCAAACTCGTAAACAATTATTTTATTGTTTTTCTTTTTATAAAAATATAATATCCCATTTTTGTATCTAAAAGCCCCGTTTACATCTGATGGAACTCCAGGAAATAGTTCATTAATGATTCCGTGCCGTTTACCTTTCAAAGTGCATTCATCCAATTCGATATAATAATAATTATCATAAAATATAAAAGCGCGTCCGGTATATGTATTAAAAATTGTTTGAATCTTTTTATTACTTGGTACTCCCAATTCATTAATGTTACCAGATCGTATTGATATCAAACTAGGAAAGTCTATTAGATAAAATTTATTTTCATCTATAATTACAACTTCTCCAGAAGGTCTCTGATAAATGTGAGAAATTTGTTTTACAAATGGTAAATATTCAGAAATTAATTTTGGATCTCTATATTTCGTATCATTTATATTCATCAACCAAACCCACCTTTTATGAAATATATAAAAATGATGAGTAAACGTTATCAACAACTGATCTGGATATTTTATAGAACACAAATCAATTGTTAAAGAAGCTGGTTCATCTGGTTTTTTAGTTGTCATGATTGGTAACTTGGTAGATGAATCTGGTATTCCATACAAATATTGAACTGCGTGTATATCATCTTCTGTAATATTAACTCCACTCATATAATAAGGATACATTAGAGCCGATTCAACTCCAGAATGTTGTATTCCTAAAGTGTGACCAATTTCATGTAGCAATACAGTATATACACTTGTTTGATCACTAGGTGGATCATCAAAACCTAAATACCAATTTTCTGATTTATCTAAATGTAATTCTCTACAAGTATCTCTTCCTGTTGGAAAGAATGCATGAGCTAATATTTGTCCTTGTCCATCAAAATAATCTGAACAAGTGCCATTCATACAACGAACATTATTATTGTGTTGAGTTGGTCTATTGGAAAATGAAATTAAAATATCCGGTTTAATTTGATTATATTCAAAAGTTAACGGAGATACACTTTGCCAAACATAAAATGCTTTCTGAGCGACGTGTCTTTGTTGATTATTTGCTAAACTGAAATACCATTTTAAATTTGTCTTGTTCCATTTCTCTGGATAAATTCTAAAATGAGTTGAATCATCTTTAACTCCACAACGAGGAGTATTCATTAATTTTAGTGTTTCTTGGTTCAATTCTCCATCTGCAGGTAAATTAAAAAATTCTTGAAATTTAATTAATCCAGAGGATATGTCATCTGTAATGTCGCCCTCTTCTATATATCCGTATTTTAATAAATATTCTTTTACATCAACTTCCGTACCGACTAAGCAAAATAACAACGGTAGAATAATTGTATTCATTTAATTAAATCAATATTTTAGAAACGTTACCAGATCCATTATTTAAAATTTTTTTAACAACAATCAAATCAACCAAAACGCTAAGAGAAATTTTTTGCTTAATGTTTTCAAATTTAAAACTTATTTCATCCAACACGGAATGGTTATTCTTTATTGGAAAATACATTATATTATTTGGTCTTATAATTAGTGGTTTTCTTATATTGTATTCTGATCTCCATCTAAATATCGATCCTTCAACTAAATTGGATTTTACATTCAAATCAAGTTCTGAATTTACTTTAAATGTATTTTGTTCGTTTGGTTCAATTATTGTTTCATTTGGTATTCCAAATATTTTTTCAATGTAGTTAGATTCAGAAGGATATGTTATTTTTAATTTTACAGGACTAGTAATTATTGTTTGACATTCTGTCCATCTTAATTTAAGTTCATTTACATCAAAAAGAGTTACCTTATTAGAATATTCATCGTTAACGATATTTTTTAAACCTTTCTTTAATTCTTGAATGCCATTGTCAAACGCTACAGGTTGAATAGCATTTTTAAAATGTAAAATCATTTGTCCTGGTTTAGATTCCTTTATATTAAAGTATACTTGAAAGTCATAAAGTCCTTTTTCAATATTAATTACTTCTTCTAATACCTTCTTATTTTCATCATATGTAATTGTAATAATATTATTTTCATCAACCGCAATTTTAAAATCTTCAAACTTGGGAATTCTTTTTTCTGTTTCATTAGCCGATTCATTTTCAACAAATTTTTTCATGTTAGCTTTAACTATATTTTTAAATAATCGTCGAAATTTTTTACTGTTTTGCCTTATGATTAAATGGTTGTGCATTATCATCATAAAAGATAGTAAATGTAAAATCTGGTACATAAAATTCTGGTACAACAGTTAAATTGTTTGATGAACAATATTTATCTGACAAAATATAAACATCTACAACGCCCATATAATAATTGTATTTATCGTGATCGAGTTGTCTTTTATCATTTCCAAAACTATATTCAACACCATCCTCTGTGTTTCCTTTCAACTCGTATAAATTTCTCTTATCCACCAACATCATTTAATATAGATTATTTTATAAAAGTTTTCGTTTCCAACGTATCCAATTCAAAATGGTATTCCATAGTTTTTTCAGAAAATAATAAAATAAAACATTTTACTCCTTCGTCAGCTGCGTTTGGCATTGGATGGTATTTATTAAACTCCATATGGAGATTCATTTTTGGCTCTCTATTACTAGTATTCATACCTTCAAATCTCATATCTATATTATGCAGAAAATTCCATTTGAAAAATGAATCTGGGGTGTGATAACTTTCAATATTTCGACTTGCACCATACTTGGCTCTATCATAATCCATAGATCTTAAAAATGCCATCAGGTATCTTTTTTTATCAGGATCATAGTTTTGTCTTTCTGGAGGATATTCTTGTCCATCTCTTTCTATCCATAAATTTCTAATCGACGCATGAGTAAAATTAATGTGTTTATTTTGAGTATTGAAAGATGAATTTTCTACAAATCCAACAACCGCCCAATAAATAAAACCAGAACCAATATAATTATCTGATATAGTTATATTAAATCTATCTCCCCACACATTATATTCCAAACATTGAATATCATTAAAAGTAAAATTATATTTATACAGATTGGAAGTCATGGCGTCTTTTAAAGCTAATATTGCCATATCTTGATATTCGTTTATATACATCAGGCAACTCATTTATTCAATTATAATCGATGCATTTGGATTTTCTTTTCCTTCTTCGTATACAAATAAAGCATCGTTTTCTCCATTTTTATTTTTTTCTAAAATCAATTCACATTTCAAATCAAATATAGGAGTATCGACATCATCCATGAATCCAGGAACTAAATCACCTAAAGAAATAATAGCCTCGTCAACTCCTCCTCCGCTTGCTTTATCTCTTGCATCAAAACCATTTACTTGACTCTTGCCAACATTTTCATCCGACCAGTTTACTCTCATTTTCATTACCGAAGCCATTGAAATATTACCGAGTTTTTGAACGTCTTTATTTTTTACCAGAATCTTGGCTGATTTAAATAATTTTGAAACCCATCCATCGCTGAATTGAACTTTGATTTTAATATCTGATTTTCTATCGGCCGCCTTTATATTAATTTGTATATACAGATAGCTTCTATGAAAATTTATTGATTTTTCAATCACATTGAAATTAAATGGAATCTCATCATGTTTATTTAAATCTGTATTATTTTTTGGATAAAATGTTCTATGACCTGCAGACTTTATATACGGCGATTGTTCTCGCAATAATTTAGCAAAATCTTTCTTTGTTTTGCACATTATTTAAAAGAGTAATGTTTTTATCAAGTTTATCTTGTTTTTTTGTATAGATTTTATAACTTGATCAAATTCCATAGTTTCCATTAATTTTAAAAAGATTAAACAGAGATGTACACACATGTTTGTTTTATCGGCTTGTACTTTTATTTTATTGTATACAATTTTAAAAGTTTTAAAAGTTTTTACGATAATAGAATATGGTTTATTTCCTGATGAATCAAAATAAAATACTGTGTCTCCTCTGATTATATAACATGTTGCGTGGTTAGCGTAAAATAAGATTCCAGATTCATTTTTTGAAAATTTTTTTGGAAGCGACTCTATAAAGACCTTTCTTAAATCTTTAATTTTTAATTTCTTTACAAATTTCAAAGCATCCTTATCACTCGTTGGTATAAGAATGAAATTATTTAGTTGTCTGTTTGTAAATTTTAGATTTTTTAAAGTAACTCCCCTTTTATTTCTCCACGCATCTATAACTTTCTTTTGTTGGTAATTGGATAAATTTTTAAAATCCATTTATTAATATTTCATCAGTTTAGAGTATACAAAGAAGGTTTACGGGGAAGTGAATAAATTGTATTTGGTCTATGTAATTTTTCATCTCTTGTTTGTTCCTCTTCTTCTTCTTCTGCACTAATAAATTGTACAATTTTTTCTGAACTTTTAATTGTTGTTGTTGTAAATCTTTTGATGTATTGAAATAATTACGTTCTTGATAAAATCGTTTCGTGTTCATGACCGTATCGTAAATTCCTCTTCCAAAATCAACAACATCAGAAACACCCATTGTTGCAAGGGAACTAACTAGTCCTCCGGCTAATACTTGATAAGGATGGTTATCGTTGTTTATGTAATTCAAAATCATTTTTGCAGCTTCCGGGTCATTTTTAATTTTTTCAAGAGCCTCTACAACTTGATTTACAAGATTTATTTGTCCGGCTGCCAAAGCAGTTTTACCTTTCATTAAATATTTTACAACTTTGGCCCAAAATCTTTGTTTCATATCATAATTTTTAGATTTTCCTATTTTATCTGATTCCTCTATTAATTTCAAATCAGACGCTCTTATCTTTTCATAATTTTCTTTAGTTCGATTTTCTGCATCATCATAATAACCAGTCTCGATATATACAGCATCGTGTTCTCTACATGCTTTATCTAAATCATTAATACCAACATCGCCCCTTTCAATTCTCTTTTTGTATTTTGTAAACGGACTACAAAATTCATAATCTGGTAGATGTATTTCTGGCATTTTTGAAATTAATCCAGACGCCTCTTCGGTATCTCCTTTCCTTTTGAAATACAAGTTAGACAATCACAAATCATTTTGTGAAATCCAGCAGCGGTACTTTTACTACGACGTTTTGGAGGTGATAATGATTCTTTGAAATCCCATATTGGTTTAATTAACTCTTTCCATTTACTTCCTTTACTATTTAATGACTTGTTTAAACTTGGATTATAATTTTGATACATTGAATTTGTTTTTCTGATCAATTCAATAAATTGAGAATGATCTTCCGATGTGTATTCAGATGCGTCTGGTACTTCTCTGTCAAGCAATAAACTTTTTAATCCTGATGAAAGTTCAATGAGTTGATTATCTAAATAATAGTTATTTAAGTATCAAGGAATGTAAGGACGTAATAACATCCGAGGTAGGCGAATACGAGCTGAGGCGGAGCCGAAGCTTGTCGCCTGCCGAGGATGTTATTAGTCGATACATTCCGTGTTACTTATTAAATTTTTCACGCTACCGGCAATGTAAGTAGGCCTACAGGTAGAAATTTAATCATATTTTTAAAAGTTCGTTTTGACAGCTGTCATCGGAATTATTTTTTAAAAGCTCCATTATTCTAAGTTGTCTGTGTTTGTTACCATATCAACGAACAGTTAAAATCAACATTATTTTCCTAGGAATGTAAGTGACACTATTAAGTTCCGTCGTCAAGGGTAACTAGTACACGAATGTTATCAGCCACTTATGATCCCTGTAGCTATGGATGTAAGGCCTACTTACACTGCCGGTAGCGTGAAAAAATTATTATCCTTTGGTTTTATAATTTCTGAACCCATCATAAATTCTCTAGAAGGTAAATCACATCTAGGACCATATATTCCATCAAAATGTCTATTTCTTTTAGGTCTACTAGCGTCCTCTTTTAAAGATGTCCATACATCACCATATTCAAATACTTCATCTTCTTCTGGCATGTGAGAAACTTTCTCACGCGTCGAACGTTTAGTTTTTTATTTTTAGAAACGTCAATCAGTTCTTCCAAATGATTATCAATTTTTAACCGACTTCAAAAAAAGGAGGAGGTTCTCAATTCGTCTGTATATATTTTTTTTTTTTTTATTTTTTTTTTTTTTTTTTTATGTATGTTCGGGCTTAACTTTTTTGTTTATAAACCGATTTTAATAATTTTTTTGTGATGGGTTCAGTATAGTTCCAAGGTGGTCCCATTATAATTTCATTGGTATTGGAGCTTGAACTTCGAAGATACTCCTCAAAATCTATTTTTTTAACCGACTTTTTAGTGTTTCCGTATTTCATCTTCCGTTTCAACTAGCCGTCATTTCCTCATTCGAGAAGCATCTTTACTAGGTCTACCCATCACTTAAAATTGTAAAATAATTAACTTTTAAAAAAAAAGGGAACCGACTTCAAATAAAAACACAAAAGTGACATAAGTTAACTAAAAAGCAAAAAATAAATGTTTTTTATACAACAGTTTAATACTTATTTGTTGTTCCGTTTAATGTAATTAAGAAATTGCTGTTTATTATATAATTATTAATTGTTTTATAATTTAGAAGTCGGTGTCAAGTAAAACAAAAATTCGAATCTAATTTGTTATTGCAGCAAGGTATATAATTATTATGTTTTACTTGACACCGACTTCTAAATTATAAAACAATTAATAATAATTATATAATAAACAGCAATTTCTTAATTACATTAAACGGAACAACAAATAAGTATTAAACTGTTGTATAAAAAACATTTATTTTTTGCTTTTTAGTTAACTTATGTCACTTTTGTGTTTTTATTTGAAGTCGGTTCCCTTTTTTTTTTAAAAGTTAATTATTTCCAATCTTTTCGTAATTGGTTCTTCTTGCTTTTCTCTCTGTTTGGATTCAACTTTTTCTTTATTGGCAACGTCACGTTCTCGCTCCATAATTTCTTTCTTTAATTTTTTCATTTCGTTGGCACTCATTCGTTTTGTCGGACTTGTATCTTGTTCGATAGTCGTCAGACGTATTTGTTTGTTTTCGTCGGTCTCTTTATCAAATCTCCTTTTTATTTTTCGGTACAATTTTTTCATTTCCTCTGAAGTCATCATTTATATATAAATGAATAGATTCAAGGGAGTTCAGCTAAAATATTTTAAAGATTTAGAAGCTGGCCAAACCTATGAAGGCAAGCCAAGAATTCGTGCAATTATAGTAGGACCAAGTGGAAGTGGAAAAACACACTTGAGTCTAAATTTTATTTTTAATGAGAAACTGGTTTACTATAAAAATTTATACATTTATACGAGATCACCAGATCAACCCATTTATCAAAACTTAAAAAAGGTTTTTAAAAATACAAAATGTAAATTATTTTTTGAAAGTGAATGGGAAAATATTGTATCTGTAGACTAATGTTTACCAGATAGGTTGGTTATATTTGACGGTGGATCTTTAGATAAGCAAACCAAAGTGCAAGATTATTTTACTAGAGGAAGACATAAAGGAATTTCCACAATTTATATCGTTCATTCAATTTCAGCTATTGATCCTAAATTTATACTTGGAAATGCAGATTACATGTTTATTTTCAAATTACCCCCCAAATATATCAAATTCATTTACGATAATTACATTTCAAACATTTCCAAAGAACAGTTTGTAAAAATTTGCAACGAGTGTTGGAATCAACAATTTAATTTCCTCTCGATCAACATGGTAAATTTAAATTTCTTTAAATGTTTTACTCCTTTATAAATGAGTGAAATCTACTGTGTAAAGTGTAAAAAGCACACAAAAAATAAAGGTCCCGCAAAACTGCAACATGGAAAAGGTGGAAGTGAATATTATTCAGCAATCTGTGTCATATGTGGAAAGAAAAAATCTCAAATGAAACATGGACCAACCAATTCAACCGTTAAAACCAAAAAGAAAAAATGTAAAAAATAAATGGATATGATGATGTATCTAGAGAAGCGATTATATGTATATAGAAAAAGTTTTCATTTTTATAAAAGTATTGGAATAGGACTGAGTGGAAATTTAATATTTAGTACGTCCAGTTTATCTGCTATTGTGTTGCCTCCTTTAATTTCTTTGAGTTTAGGTGCGGGAGTAATTGTAATACTTGAAAAGGCTTATAAAATACCAGAAAGAACTTCCGAATACAGAATGGCTTATAAATTTTATAAACAAATGATAAATTTATTAAAAGCTGGAAAAATTTCTGAACAAGAAGTTTATTTGAAAGAAAAAGATTTTGTAGATAATTTACAATTTTTTCCTCGAGAAAAATATATGAAACAAACTGTATTGAATGGATATTAGGTTGCCTATATTAACTTACTATAATTAATTAATTCAAAATGAATAAATAAAAAATTTCTTATTGCAATAATTAATTCAGTTTATACATATTGCAATGATATGCTTGGTCTTGTAACTACTAGACAACAATCCCTAAACTGTCTATTTTCACGCAATTAAATTTAACCTTGCTATGAGACTCTTTTAACTTTCTCAGGGTCGTTATTTTGCTTGTAAAATAAATTGTTTAAATTAATTTTTAATAGAAATAAACACACAACGATATCAACTTAACAAAATAATAGTTTTATTAAATAACTGAATTTCTAAATGTGGTTTCCGAAAAATCAATAAGTTTTACTAACTACTATCGTCTTTTTTTTAACAAATAAACACTTATCTTAGCGTCTTCTTATTCCTCGCTCCAGCAAAACGCTCTGCTGGCCTCTCGAGCAACAACAAATTCTCTCTCTTAATCTGAATCTTCTTCTTGTATGTTTTATATTATTACCAATTTGGTTTTACTACCATCACAAACGTACAAACTTCCTCGATCACCTTTTATTTATAATTCTTCTGGACTTTTCTTTAATTCGTTGTTACTTCTTGTATTTTCCTCTTTTATACACGTAATTACTTTTATCTAGCTTTTTAGACTCGTTTTTCCTGTATTCTCTTCCAGAGAATCTCAATTCCCTGTCTTTCTTTACAAAGACGAGCCGTAACTAATTAAACAAATTTCTTTATATCTTTTGTTCTCCTTCTTTGATTTTTATTTTTATAAAACAAACACATAAATCTCATGTCCATCAGTATCCTTTTGAATTCGTTTGTCATTTTGACACTGACATCCTAACTGACATTAGTCGACGCACAAATCAAGTAACTCTAAAACTTTTTATAAACTAAACCTTTTTAACAATTCTAAATTAAATTATAAATACAATTAACATAAATAGTCTTTGTATCAATCTGTTGTGTTTGTCTTTTCTTTCAGTACCATACGAAAAATAACAATTATTAGAATTTATAACAGGAATTCTAGCAAAAATACGCGACCCTGAGTCAGAACATTAAAATCTTACAAGTCTTCATAAATCTCCAAATGTAAATTGAACTGCAACAAACAATCCAAAAATTGCTTTCCAGCAACCACAATACCCCAGTCAAATCAAACACCTCTAAATATCATAGCAATATTTTAAAAATTACAAAAAACAATTATTTCAAACCCTAACATATTTAATATTCATATAATTAATAAGCAAATCGATTGTACATTAGTCAATTAGCTGCTCTGATGGTTAAGGGCTTGCGCTAGTAATCTAGAGATTGTTGGTTTAAGCTGCGGCTGCGATGCCATCTAATAAATTTTAACTTTCTATAATTAGTTTTTCATCTATATGATTTGTGAAATTTAAAATCACAATTGTGAAAATAAATTTCAAAAAAATATTTTATTCAATATAAAATCCAAATTCAAAAAAATTTTAAAAAGGCCTTATATTTACAGTTTTCTGTAAAACTATAATTAACTTTTTTCCCACTAGATAGTAGGTTTTTTTAATAATTTATTGAAAAATCAGAAGGATAACAAAGCGATTTCATACGAGTATGATGAATTTTCAAATATGTTAATAAAAGCTGCTCCATATGATTTTAGTACTTTCAATACCTATTCATTGTCCCAATCTAGGTATTTTGGAACAACTAAAAACTTTATTAAATAAACTGGCTTCTTATACTTTCGAAAGAGATTGAAAACATTAAATGAATGATTCAATTCCATCATTATTGAAAAAGTGTCTTCAATTTAAAACAAATCAATCAAATAACAAGTTTCCGAAGTATTAAAAATAAATTAAGTTTTGAATAAAGAAACTGACTTGATTGCGCACCCGTCAGTACGCTCAATTGCAGAAAACTGTTCAGAATATCATTTCGTGTACATAGATGGCCATACAATGTAAAATGCGAATGCGATCCAGTGCGTCGCCCAGTTTCGCTATCTGCTTCTGCGCAGCGTTGTCAACTCTACGGATTTATCCGTAGATTTACGGATTTTTAAACCAATTTCGATTTTCCGATTTTGTGTCAAAATGTACGGATTTTTGACCTCTTTGTTAATTTAATGTATTTTTTACTTATTTTCACCTAAATGCACGTTTTAATGCAAAAACAGCGTTTTTGGAGCTGAATTTTGAATAAAGGAACGCTAGTACTAAAGTCTATGCCTCACAGTTGAACATTCTTAAGCGGTTTATGCTGCTTTGTACAGCATTGGTTGAGTCATAAAGTGGCCCTTTAAAAGCAGTTTAGGTAAGTCTCTAAAATGTACCAGATGTTGCAAATTCAAATGTTGATATACTCTCTGTAGAAAGTAGTTTTTTTCGGACAACCTTTCTCGATCTCCCGGTAGTTTAGTTATTTGGCTGCTATTTGTTATAGTTTTATTTCAGTAAATAATCGGTAAGCCTAAACGTTTATTGAGGTATTACACTTCAATCAACGCAACGGTCTAAAGAATTTTTTTGTGCATTTCGTGTAATATGAGAACTATTTTAGACACAATATAGAAAATAAAATGACTTCATCCAGTTCATAGGATACCGAACATAACAAAGCTAAGTCTTCTACAAATCAACGATCAAAAAGAAAAGGTATTTTTTGCATCTCCGAATTTTTTTAAATGTAAATGTGGCGTCTACGGTTTCTACGGATATTTTGATGCGCATGTACAGATTTCTGATACACGCGGATTGACAACGCTGTTGTGTGGTCTGTCCCACAAAAAATGTCTGCCTTAATAAAAAGTTACAGTACCTACAGATAAAAGCTGTTCTTTTCATCGTGTCATGTATCATACCAGGTAAACGATATTTAATGAATTAAATCCCGGCAGTATATCAAGGTATTTATTTGTAGTTTCCAAAAGCCAAAATTAAAGAACCCTAACAATAATAGGGAGGTCGGATGTAAATGGTTTCATGACAATGAAGAAAATTCATCAGAAAGAGTGATAAATATTGAATTGAACGACGCCCTCCAAGCATTAGTATTTTACTGGCCTGATAAGGAGGAAAGAGAATTCATACCATTGGAAAACATAATAATGCCATACCAGCAAATTCCACAGGGTGGAGTGGTACTCCATATCCATATGCCCCAACTTAATGCCATTGATCGTGTTGAACTACGCTTCCCAACTCCAAACAGTCGAGATCGGTTCATAAGTTATATCACGCCAGAAAGGTATTGTTATCAAGAGTTATAAATTTTTTTATTGGAGCTCAGAAAAAAAATGTTTTTCATAAAGTATGAAAATGGGTAGTTGAATATCATACATTAGATATCAGTACCTATGTCAAGAAGTTTTGTAAGTTACAGATAAAATCATGTTTTTTCTGTTGCCAATTGAAATTTACATCATTTCCCACTAATTATTATGCTTTTTTTCAGCAGCAATTCTGGTAATTCTTCCGTGTCTTCAGGTAGTTCAGAATAAATTGTTAAATCAAAATACAGCAGAACTCCAATTATCCGAACTCCGACTATCCGAACCGCTTTAGGACACCGTCTCATATTGCAGTTCTAAATTCGCTGACTGGTATTCGGTAGAAACCGAATAGACCTAGAGAAGGGGTGGGGGCGGTTCAGGTTACAGGTGACCTGCACTGTTTGTTTTGATTACTCAGTCATTGCCCCCCCCCCCCCCCCCGGAGATGTTTAGTAAGCAATAAGCAATAGTTTTTTTTCTCCCATTTTCAATATACTGCAATGATATGCTTGACCTTGTACTTACCAGGAAAACAATCCTTAAACTGTTTGCAATTCACGCAATTAAATTAGACTTTCTATGAGACTCTTATTAACTCTCTCAGGGTCGTTATTTAGTTATTTAGTTTTTTTTTTTTTAATAAATAAATAAGAAAAGGATAAAACACAAAACAAAAATCAACGTTACAAAACAAGAAACAGGTTTTATTTAAAACAATTTCTAAATGTGGTTTCCGAAAAATCAAAAAGAGTTTTACTAACTACTATCGTCTTTTTTAAAAACAGAACACTTATCTTAGTGTGACCTTCTTAGGATATTCTTCGCTCGGGTACAACGCTGAGCATCCAATCTCTATTACGCTCCGCTGGCTTCTCAAATAACCACAGGAATAACAGTACAAAAATCCAAGTGTTGGTCCACCTATATTTAGGCTAAGTTTTGATCGTGGTACATCATCTGCATTCACTCTGGTTTTTCAACAATTCGTTGCCAATCACTTGTATCCTCTTCTTTTATATTCAAAATTACTTTTATATAGCTTTTAAACTCGTTCTTTCTCTTTAGATTTCCAGAGGATCAAAATTCTCTGTATCTATTTACCAAGACGAGCCGTTACTAACTCAAACAAATTCTTTTATTCTTTCCCTTCCTTCTTTGATTTTCATTTTGTCACAAACAAGTAAATCTCATGTCCATGAGTATATCATTCTTTGATACGTTTATCAAACTTGACACTGACATCCAAACTGACATATATCAACGCAAAAAATCAAGTAACTCTAAAACTTTTTATAAACTAAACCTTTTTAACAATTCTAAATTAAATTCTAATTACAATTAACATAAATACAAATCGTATCAATCTGATTGTGTTTTTCTTTTCTTTTAGTGCAAACAAACTTCACAAATATGAAAATACAAATTATTAGAATATGTAACAAGAAATTATAGCAACAAAAATACGCAACCCTGAGTTGAAAAGTTAGAAAATCAAAATCTTACAAGTCTTCATAAATCTCCAAATGCAAATTGAACTGCAACAAACAATCCAAAAATTGTTCTCCATCAACCACAATACCCCAGTCAAATCAAACACCTCTAAATATCATAGCAATACATACAGAAGTTAATTAAGAGACCCCTTCTTCGGGGAAAAAAACTCCAATTATCCGAATTTTCGATTATCCGAATGGGGCCCGGTCCCAATTGATTCGGATAATTGGAGTTCTACTGTATGTATGTATGTATATGCATGAAAAAATAAATTACTTGTATATTTTTTCAAAAAAACTGTTTTCGTTATTTGTTCGTGATATTTCTATAGTTGTGGGTTAGTAAATCATTTTTTAAATAATAACTCTAATTTTTATGAAATTCGATTTTTAAAATTTCCACGCCAGTTTAATTAGTCCTTGATTTTTATAATTCAATGCTTTTTTAAAATTTCCACAAAAATTTGTTAGATGGTTCTTTATTTTGTTTGATATAGACTTGGAAAACTAATTGATTTTCAATTTTAGTACTCTAATATGTGTAACTTTTTAACTCAGATTATTATGCCTAGTTTTCTTAGTCATTTTCTTATTTTCTATGCATTTGTTTTCAACAAAAACCGGTATTTCTACTAAAACATCAAAAACAACGTTGAATTTGACTTTTTACCCAGATTTTTAACCCTTTTAGTAGTTATAATAGTGCATGTTCTAGACCAGATTTTTTTGTTTCATGTTTTTAGACAAATGACGTTGTTTTTAAAGTCTTTGTTTTCAAAACACTCATTTAGATCGTTACCGCTGTCAAGTTTGGTTTAATTGCTAGACCAGATTTTTTGGTTCGACAACTAGATCAGATTTCAAAAACTTTAACGTTTAATTGCTAGACCAGATTCAACAAGTAGACCAGATTTTTGCGTTTTTTTAGGTAAATGAGTCTGATTTTATGCTTGAAAAGCTGGACCAGATTTTCTAAAATGACGCTTATTAGTTGAAAATGATGTGAAAAACAAAACTATTTAGCTAAAGAAATTAAACAAAAATGTGTAGAAAAGAGCGGTGTTCATTTAGGTTTCAAATTGTCTCAGGAATTTCGAAAACTTCAACGGATGAATTTTGAAAACAACCCATTTTCCCTCTAAAACGCGTTTTGAAAAATCTGGTCTAGACAAAATGGATCGATTTTCATGGGTTTTTTTTGGGTAGTAAAAAAACTTCAACGCTTGAAAATCAGGGTTAAAATCCTAATTTTTGTTAGTTTTTATAAACTTCAACGATAAAAACTTAAAAATCTAGCTTTTTTGCTCAAAAAATGATGCATTTTTAAAAAATCTGGTCTAGAAAATATGTTTGTATTTTTAATGGTCATTTGTCTAAAAACATGAAACAAAAAAAATCTGGTCTACAACATGCACTATTATAACTACTTAAAAATCTTTTGATTTTACTGGTAATAACTGTTCACCAACACTTTCTGCACCTTCCCCAATTTCAGGAGTGCAGTTTTCACTCAAATCATCAAAATTGGACATTTTATAACAACTATTATAAAATACATATTTTACATAAATGTCAATTGAAATTAACTATTCTCTTGTTTTCAAGCAAGGCTCTTTATTTTTGTGCATATTTGCATTTGTAATTTTATTTTTTATTAATGTAAAATCAATTAATTATAAACGGAATAAAGGTGCCAGTAGCGGAAAAAATAATATATAAACCACGGTAGAGAAGACTTATTAGCCTCTCAACTTATTTCCCTCGATGCTTCGCATCTCGGGAAATAATTCTGCTTGGCTGAGAAAAATGTCTTTTCTGCCTTGGTCTATAATATACTATTTTCCACTACTAGCATTAAACAATATCATTATTTACTTTGTTTTAGAGCCAAGAAGATGAATTTCTTTCCTAGTGGTTACTAATATTTCATTATTAACTACTGGTTAATAATGAATACAATTGCTACCAATCTTTAAATTCACCATAAACTTTCATGTAAAAATCTTTTGATTTTACTGGTGATAACTGTTCACCAACACTTTCTGCACCTTCCCTAATTTCAGGAGGAGTGCAGTTTTCACTCAAATCATCAAAATTGGACATTTTATAACCACTATTATAAAATAATATATATTTTACATAAATTTCAATTGAAATTAACTATTCTCTTGTTTTCAAGCAAGTAAATTTAATTTGTTTTCCAATAAAATTTGGTTATGTAATATAAGAAATGAAAAGGACATACTTAGTAATTTATTGTGACTCGAACTGTATATAAACTTAATAAGTGATAATTATTGAATGTTTTCTTCGTTTAAAAGTGATTATTTAAGTTAAAGTGTGTAAAGGACAGATTTGGAAAAATTATTCTGACGCATACCGTATTGTTTATTTTAGGTTTAATATGAATTTAATATTTTCAAAGTGTTAATTGAATTGTGTAGTAAAAATTAACATATTTGTTAATTTTTGTAAATACAGGTATATTAACCGGTTATAAATTAAATAGTTTTATGCATAAATTAGGTCAAGGTTGAAAGAAAGTAAACCAGACAGTTTTTTTTTATTTAATATACTCAGGATGGGTATGGAAGCCAATGACCTATACAAATAAATTATAATCCAAGGGTTGATACAGAAAAGTAATTATGGTTTTAAAATTTTGTAAAGTAATTTGAAAATTGTAAAATCTAAGTGTCTGATATTTAGAATTTATCATGTGTAATTTAATATGAAAATTATTATTTAACCCTGCGTTAGCGCGGTGGGGTGTGGTAAACCCCTGCGCCATATTTTTGTGTATATTTTTAACATTTTTGTAGAGGGAGTCTCACAGGCTTGTATACCTTTCAAGGGCATTCGGCTCGACCCAATGCTTCACCAGTTTCGTCTTGCCTGTGTCTTGAACTTGTTGTATACGTAATATTCTGCCACTGGGGTGCCACTCACCCCGCCGCACTAATCACGTAACTTTTGTGATAGTGCAAATCTGCTTTATTGTATCGTTTTTAGGCAAGGTAATGTGAGTTTTTACTTTATTTTGTGTGTTTTTTAAAATCCTACTATATACACAGTTGCGCAAGATTGAAATGGCGTGTGGAAATTATGAGAAAGGCCAAGCAATTTTACAAAAGTACATGGACGAAGTTCAAGCCGAATTAGAAGCCGAGAAAGACAATCCAATTGTTGAAGATGATGTCGAGTTTAGCGATGACGACGAAGAGGCCGATGAAGACTTTTTAGAAGAAAGCGATCATAATACCGATAGCGAAGAGAGTGCCGATGACGAAGAACTTGACGAGATGCAAGAAGAATCAGAAGATAGCACAAGTAGCGAAACGGTGATCTAAAAATAAGTATTTTAAGTGGTTACACAATGTTCCACAACCTAGTAATATTCGTACACGTCGACATAATATTGTTACTCATTTACCTGGCCCTAAAAATGATGGCAGAAATGCCAAGTCGGAACTAGAATGCTGGTCTTGCTTCTTTACTCCAGATCTTCTAAAAATATTAGTCGATTGCACAAACATCTACATTCAAAAACAAAAAGGCAAATATAAAAAACCGTGTCCTACCAAAGACACAAATGAATGCGAAATAAAGGCTGTGATAGGTTTATTGTATTTAGCTGCTATTTTTAAATCTAATCGACAAAATCTCGAAGATTTATGGGAAACAGATGGTACGGGGATTGAAATTTTTCGTGCCACAATGAGCCTTCAGCGCTTTCGTTTTCTCCTAACCAGCCTTAGGTTTGATGATGTAAATACTCGTGACGACAGAAAACTTATGGACAAATTTGCTCCAATTAGAGTGTTTTTTGAAAAGTTTGTTAGTAATTGCACTGAAAATTACACTCCGTGCGAATATGTAACGATTGATGAAATGCTACCAGCATTTCGGGGAAGATGTTCTTTTAGGCAATATCTTCCCAACAAGCCATCAAAGTATGGGATAAAAATTTTTGCCTTGGCCGATAGCAAGACCTACTACGTTTCAAAAATGGAGGTGTACCTGGGAAAACAGCCACCAGGTCCTTTTGAGCTAAGTTATTCGGCCCAAGAAGTTGTCAGGAGACTAGTTACCCCAATTTCCGGTACTTGGAGAAATGTAACCATAGACAACTGGTTTACAAATTTTCCACTTGCAATCGATTTACTAAATCAGTGTAAGCTAACGGTTGTCGGAACAGTTAAAAAAAACAAAAAGGAAATTCCCCCAAACTTTGTGCAAACGAGCAGCCGCAAAAATCACACTAGCGTTTTTGGTTTTCGAAAAGAAATAACCATTGTATCATATGTACCAAAACAGGGTAGAAATGTTATTTTGTTTAGTACGATGCACCATGATGCCACTATAGATGCAGACTCTGGGGAACAAGCTAAACCTGAAATTATCACTCTATACAATCGTACTAAAGGAGGTGTAGATACAGTAGATCAGCTTTGCGCAAGTTATAATACGTCAAGAAACAGCAGGAGGTGGCCCTTGACCATATTTTTTACTTTGCTAAATGTTGCCGGTATAAACTCTCGAGTAATTTATACTTTGAACCAGAGCTGGGCAATGCTCGGATACAAAGGGCTTGGCATAGTGCTCGAAGCACTTTCAGTGCTTAAAGCACAATGCTTCAAGCCTTTTCCAAAATCTGTGCTCGGTGCTTGGTAATCCAAGCATTCTGTCAAAGTGCTTGGTAATTGGTAATTAGGGAAATGTGCTTGCAAGCACTTCGAAAGTGCTTGCAAGCCCTTTCGAAAATTCCACTCCCTTAAAGTGCTTGCCAGCACTCGTCGATTGCTTGCAAGCACTTTTTGGAGAATTTCGAGCCCTTTGAACAAGTTTAAACTGACAAAATCGTGATAAAAATGGGTTACAGTTCTGATGCACTTGCTGATTTGCTCATTCTTTTATGAGAGCTTGTGTGTAGTGTACCTATCGTTATGGTCATTGACTCTGGTCTCTGACTCATTGTTTATTTTGTTAATACTTTGAGTGAACTTCGTCTGCAATTCTGCGTATTCCAAGTAAGTTTTATTTTCTGTGCGTGCTTTCCGGAAATCTGATCATTATGATTTGGCTTCTGCCAATTTGCAATCTAATCTCAGATTCAGAGTAGTTATTTTAAATACATTTGTTTTTATCACTTGAGTGTTGAGTAAGTGGAGTTTGAGTTCTACGGATTCCTTTTTGACCTAGGACAAAAATTCAAATTTTGTATGTGGGCCCCTGATTCTGTCACCTTTCAGCAAAATATTATTTTGTTGAAACTAAAACACTATCGAGTTAAACTGTAGTTCAGACTAAGTATATAACTGTACCAATAGTGTTTAATTACAATTTGAAGTTCACTTGTAGTTGTATTCTGCGATTGAAAAATTAGCTTTTAATCCGCTACTACGTATGTAAAGTTCAAAGTGAAGAATATTCTAATACTTGCAAGCACTTTTTAGAACTTCCCCGCACTTTTTAATGCTTTAAGCACACTGGAGTACTCTAAGCATTTTTGAATGCTTGGAAGCACTTGGCAAGTGCTTTAAGCATTTCTGAGTGCTTAGAGCAATTTTGAGTGCTTTAAGCATTTTCCAAATTAAATTCCAATTACTTTCGTAGTGCTTGGTATTCGGTAATTGCGAAAGTTAATTACTTTCATCAGTGCTTGGTAATTTCAATTACTTTTATTTATCAGAGTGCTTAGTGCTTAGATATTGCAAGCATTGAAGTTCAGTGCTTAAGGCTCGGTGCTCGAAGCACGCTACCTCAGTGCTTTGCCCAGCTCTGCTTTGAACAACCTAAACAACGTAAAGCGTAGGCTTTTTCTAAAAAAACTAGCTTTGGATTTGATAAGTGATGGTTTACAACAAAGGGAATCAAAGTTCACCTAAAAAAAGAACTTAGGGGAACAATAAAACGCCTTGCAAATTCCAAAGAAATTCACAATCCACCAAAACGCCCCAGACTTGACACACCACAGCGCTGCTCAGAATGTCCCTGAAAAAAAGATCGCAAAACGAAGTATAGTTGTCAATCATGTTCGGTTTTTTTGTGTTTAGAACATATTGTGCCTTTGTGTAATGCTTGTGTATCCCAGATTGAGGAAAGCGATTAATTTCAATATGTACATGTGTTTACGAAAAAATCTATATTCTTTTCATTGTTTTATGTATTAATTTCGTTTTTTGCTTGTTTAATATCAAATAAACCAATTAAATAATGTATTTTCACGCTACCGGCAATGTAAGTAGGCCTTACATCCATAGCTACAGGGATCGTAAGTGGCTGATAACATTCGTGTACTAGTTACCCTTGACGACGGAACTTAATAGTGTCACTTACGTTCCTAGGAAAATAATGTTGATTTTAACTGTTCGTTGATATGGTAACAAGCACAGACAACTTAGAATAATGGGGCTTTAAAAAATAATTCCGATGACAGCTGTCAAAAGGAACTTTTAAAAATATGATTAAATTTCTACCTGCAGGCCTACTTACATTGCCGGTAGCGTGAAAAATTTAATAAGTAACACGGAATGTATCGACTAATAACATCCTCGGCAGGCGACAAGCTTCGGCTTTGCCTCAGCTCGTATTCGCCTACCTCGGATGTTATTACGTCCTTACATTCCTTGATACTTAAATAACTATTAATTTATTACTTCCATGCCTTGACCACAAACATAAAATTATTATTTAATAGGCTTGCATAATAAGAAAATTATTTGATGGGGTTTGACACACCCCGCCGCACTACTTGTGTTCCAATTAGCCACCGCACTAACACAGGGTTAATTATAATTTTAAGAATAATGTTTAAAGATGGGTGTACCTGTTTGGCGGATGCATTGGTTTTTGGGTGCCGTTGTATTCAATTCGAGTACTTGGAATTTCCAGATTTATTAAAATTAAGATAAAGGTAAAACGATTGACATTTATGCAATAGGTTATTAAAGGTGATATTTGAAAATTTTCCTGAGAA
Organism: Ctenicera cuprea; assembly: GCA_958336395.1. Lineage (NCBI taxonomy): Eukaryota > Metazoa > Arthropoda > Insecta > Coleoptera > Elateridae > Ctenicera > Ctenicera cuprea. The sequence goes on along the minus strand of OY284492.1, from coordinate 51,356,132 downwards.
TTAGAATATGTGGGTTCGAGGCTAAATTTAGTAAAACAATTGGAATTGTAATTGTTTCCGGTTAATCTTTATGTATAGTAGTCTTAAGGTTCAATTTTGTATATATCAAATAGTTTCTTAAAATTATTAGAGGGTTCGAGATTAAAAATTATGAGAGCTTCCGGTAAGAAATTTGATAGCGTGGGATGTGTTTGTAATTAGCTCCCAAGAAATTGTAAAAATTTAATTAGAAAATTTGATATAAAATTAATAAATAGTGTTAATTAGTGAAATTAATAATGTGTTTTATTCAGTGAATTAAAGGTTGCGAATTTCATCGACTAATTAAAAAATTATCGGCAATTTAAAATTAAAATTGATAGCGTCATTACCTGATATACTGCGGCGTCTTTCCTAAATAAGATGGTGGAATGATGCAACTTAATAAAAAATGTGAAATTGACGCATAATTAGAATTTATCATCGGAAATCCATTTGAGCATCGATTTGTTGGAATCATTTGACTTCAATTTATGTAATGGAAGGTTTTCTTCGTGGTTTTAAATTAATTCTACAAGATGAAAGAAAAATTTTTCAATAAGTGATTTAAATTGTAATTAATCAAAATCATTGAAATTAAAAATACGAAATTTAAAAAAAAATGTTTGAAGTAAATTGGTCTTCAAGTAATAAACAGTGTTTGAGAAATAATATGAAAGAATTATATGAACTTACCAGTGATTAAATTGTTGAACTGTACTTTTGGGTAGCACATGTATTAAACAGTCCAGCGGCACGGGAAAAATGAGTAAGATTTTACTATTGCAAGTTTGTTCGGGGAACCCAGATGATTTCGAGTTGGCGCATTAAGATTACTGTGTGGAGGGATAGAAATAAACAGATTTCAGAAGAAAATTTAGTCAAAAGCTAAGTAAGTTTTGGAGAGAGTGGCTAAAAATCCTTCTACTAGTTCAAGAGCCATCGCTCATGAAATGGGAGGTACTACATGAGCAGCAGGTACATCCGTACCATCCACAGAAGGTACAAGCCATGGTTCAAGCAGATTTTCCCAGAAGGGTAGAATTTTGCCAGGAATTTCTGCGACGGTGTAATGAGGATCCAGAATTCCAAGTAAACGTTCTGTTTAGTGACGAGGCATCTTTTACGAAAGAAGGAATATTCAACAGTAGAAACAGACACATTTGGGACGATGAAAATCCTCATGCTGTGGTTTAAAAAGGATACCAGCAAAGATTTTCAGTGAACATTTGGGCCGGGATTGTTGGCGATAGACTCATTGGACCATATCTGCTACCCCAAAAGTTAACAGGAGCATTTTATTTAAATTTCTTGCGCCATGTCCTGCCTGAAGTTTTGGAAGATGTTCCACCTCAAATGTGGTTGCAGCACGATGGTGCACCTGTTCATGTTTCGGCGGGGAAGTATGGATAGGTCGAGGGGGGCATGTGGCGTGGCCTCCACGTTCTCCTGATTTGACCCCACTTGATTTCTTTTTGTGGGGTCATGTTAAAACGTTAGTGTATGCCAGGGGCGTTTTTAAGCTATGCAGCGGTTCGGTGCAAGTCATGCAGGGGCCCGCACTCCGCAGCGAAGTGACCTACAGCAAACAATGCAAAATTTACCGAAAATTTATTTTTCTCTTAAAACAAACAAAATTAAACAGACAAAAAAATAAAGATTTAAAAAATGTTGATAAGCGAACTAACTTTAGCCGACATAAATTTTTTCACAATATCTTCTAAATTCAAATTGTTGAGAGTATCTCGTTCGATTGAAAGTATTGCCAAATCCGACATACTCACTTGAGTCGTTGTGCTCCTTAGGTGAGTTTTCAATCTACGCATTACACTTCGTTCGTTCCCCTATATATTCGGAACCCGTTGACCGATTTTGATAAGATTTGGTGTGTGCAGGAACCTTACGCTGATTGCCGTACAATTATTAGGAAAGCATATATCGACAGGGGTTTGTCAGAGGCAGCTGCAGATATTTCAATTGCTTTACTTTCTAGTACATGTAGTAGTGGCTTGTATTAAGTATTGCCAACTTGAACACTTCGGTCATGGCCTGCTCTGAATCATTTTTTACGATTATTAATTTCTAAATAATGAATGAAAAAAATGAGTGCTTTGCACTTTGCTAATCAAGTCGGCGGTATTACATTCCCATGTAAGGGTATTATTTTACATTATTTGGAGATAAACATTTAAACTTAAAATAATACTTTTTACTATTTTAGTCTTGCTTAGAAATAAATATTTTTTATATGGATAAAGATTTTGTTTTCTAATACACGACCACTGGGGCCCGCCAGCCTTCGGGCCCGTCGGTGCAACGCACCGATTGCACCGACGTTAAATGCGCCCCTGGTGTATGCTACCCCAGTTGAAACTGTAGAAGAACTTATGGCGCGTATTCTTGCTGCATATGAAGAAGTTTAACAGACTCCTGGTATATTTGGAGCGGTGCGCAGGAATTTACTTCGTAGATGTGTTTCGTGTGTAGAAGCTGGGGGCGACATTTTGAACATTTACTATGATTTTGTTAATTTTTGAATTAGTTATTGTAAATTTTTCAAATAGTTGATTTTAGCTTTGTAATTTTGGTTTTTTCTATTGCTTAGTTTTGAAACATTTTGTTAATTAATTTATTTTAAATTTAATTTGAAATTGAAAAGTGGGAAAGATTTATCCTGTATTAATTTTCGTCGTTATGGAAACAAATAGTAGGTAGTAAATTGAGTTGCCTACATTTAGGCAAAGAATCTTTGAGAAGCTCTATCCCTGAAAGGAAACACTTTTGACCACACATTTATTAACAAAAGTTGTTTGCTTTGTTGTGTTTTGCCAGCCCTAGAAGTTTGTCCCTACAATTCATTAACACCCTGTACATAATCAAAACCTTATTCTACCATTAAGTGTTAAGGTAATACAAATTAAATACAATTCAAATGCTAATTACAACTATAAATCGTTCCAACTTAGTTTAATTAATTAATTATTTATAAATTCTCCTTGCCCATTCTTTTTTATTCTTTGCCAATCTTCTTCCTTCATTCCAGGTCAGTCCCTTTTGACTTAAGTTCTCTACTAGATCCTTGTCCCATGTTTTCCTTGGTTTGCCTCTTGTTCTTTTTCAGTGCGATCTTGCCTCCCACATTCTTTTTGTTGTTCTTTCTTCCCCCATCCGTACCATGTGTCCAAACCATCTTAGTTGTGTCCTTTTATGCTTTTCAGGGTCGGCTCTACTTCTAGTTCTTCTCTCACTGTATCATTTCTGATCCTATCTCTTCTCGTTATCCCCTTTACTCCACGTAGGTATCTCATTTCCATGGCTTGAATTTTACTTTCCATTTGTTTTGTTAGTACCCAGCTTTCGCTTCCATACGTTAATATCGGCTTAAAGATGGATTTGAACACTGTGATTTTCGTTTTCTTGGATATTTCCTTTTTCCTTACGAATGAGTTACTTAGGGAGTAGTATACCTTGGCCGCACTTTCCAGCCTGTCATTTAATTCGGCATCCATTTTTCCATTCTTCTGTATCTTCACTCCGAAATACTTAAATGATTCTACTTCTTCAATCTCTTTCTCGTTTAGCTTTATTGTTATGTCTAGGTTCTGTTGTCCTATCACCATCACCTTAGTCTTCTCCATATTTATTTTTAAATTTCTAGCTAGTGAAGCGTTCTTCCGAGTTTCCAGGTTATGTTGCAAGTCTTGTTTGTTCTTTGCGTATATCACCAAATCGTCAGCAAATACGCTTTCGGCTATTTCGATCATTTCCATGTTCCTGAATCCCACCTTCAGTTTCTTAACTTTTCCTTTTAATTCTTTCATTATATGAATATCATATCGTTCATTCCTTGTCTTAGCCCCTCTTTCGTTGTGAACTCTTCTGATTGTAAATTCCCTGTTCTCACAATATTTCTTGTGTTTTGGTATAGGCTTTTTATGCATTGCGTCAATTTTCTGTTTACCCTTCTCCTATTTAAGCTACTCCAGACTGCATTCCTTGGGACGCTGTCAAACACTTTTTCTATGTCAATGAAGGCTACAAATATACTTTCTGTGTTAAACTTTTCTATTAATTGCTTTATCACAAATATGTAGTCTTGCACTCCTCTGCTACTCCTGCTAAGTAATAAAACACAAAAAGGAAGATAAATTTAGAATGGCAATAAACTCCTGAAAAGATGCAGATATTGCATTACTAAATATAAGAAAATAGTTTTTTTTGCTTATAACTCCGTTATTTCTGAAAATAAACCCATCAAACCCTATATCAGAGAAAAGGGGAAAGAGATCTATCCAATGATGACATGGCCATCTTTGACACATGTTTAATAAAGCCAAATTAAAATCAATATCTTGAAACTTTTACCGACCTATAAAAATTTAAAATTAAGATTCGAAATCTGTGTAAAAAGGTGTCTTAATAACGTCAAAATGGTTTTGCGCTGTCTTTGATAACAACCAAATTATACACAAAAAGCAAAAACTGAAAATTGTAGGATTTGAATGTGGATCATAGTCATCCCATGCATCAACTCCTTATCTTAGACACCCTGTATAATCAATGCTGCCATATACATTTTTGTAACCAAATTAACATTTGACCATTCTGACAAACTCGCTGAAGTTGATAGAACAAAAATCTTGGTGAAAACTGCATTTTTGCTATAATACCTTTAACATGGAATAGGAGTTTCAAACTTCACTAAAAATGGCAATAATATTCAAGAATACGTAGGTACATAAAATCACAAAATTTATTTAATTGCAATGTTCATACAAAAACAGACAAAAAAGAGAAAATATTATATATAACTAGACATAATTTAGTACTTACATAAATGGTTACAATTTTTGTATAATTTTACTTTTATATATCACAGCTAATTCTATAATTTTCAATTTTCTCCTTCAGTTCCACAGGACTTCCTCTGATAAGTAAATCGACACAATTTATTTTTAAAGTGTATTAAATTAAATAATATCAAGAAACATACAAACAATACTTTGTAATGTTAAAAAAAATATTTTTTTTTAAATAAAAATGCACTGATTGCGATGTGATGACTGATAAGCTTGGCTGAGTTAAAAAAACAATTTTAAAATTGCTAATCAAATTTAGTCCACTGACTTTGTGAACTAACTTTACTAGTACTACTTGACTGAAATGGATCAAAACTTGTACTTTGTTCACTAATGAAGCTCGAGTTATAATGATTAAAATCTATTCCGTACTCTTGCAGTAAGTCATGGTCGTTTCTACTATTCTCCCTGCTTACACTTGTACGTTGTGTTGCGGTGCTAGGCACATTTCCATTTTGTTTTAGGCCTTGTGGTTCGTAATAACCATATAATGGATTCGATAACGTTAGTGGAATGTTCGTGTCTGAAGGAGGAGAAAAATCTAAACTTTGGATTTGCTGATAAGACATATTTGATTTTTTACTACCATCAGATTTAAGCGGATCAAAATCGTCTATATCTGATGCTGAATCAAGACGTATGAGATCTTCTGTCATGTCATCTTTCTGTAATGTAAAATTTATTAAGTGGATTGTATATATACACAATTTTTAGTTTTACATGCTACTATACAAAGAGGAAAACACTTAATCGGGTCACTTCATAGCAAGGTAGAGAATGTCATAACTTGGATGGCTACCTAATAAATTTATTATTGAGCTAATTTGACGGAGCTATTTTTTCTAAAAGCAGTTCTGATCAGACATGGTTTTTTAGAAGTAAATTATTATAACAATGTACAACTCGCTAGATAAGGTGCGAGCTGCAGTTTAATTGGCCAAATGGTTATTAAACAACAAAAAGTAGATACATGGCAATAAAAATTGGAAAGATAACAAAAGAAGTCAGATTCTTGTGTAGAGCTAATGTCAAATCTCGTGACCATTCCGCAGCAGCCTCCTATACATCCAGCGATGTCAATTTTTAGAGTGAAAAAACCTTGTTAAAAACATCGTTCTACTTCTTAGTCTGTTGGCGTTTATCATTTGTTGTGTAATCGTCTCCCGAATTTTAACTCTGACACACTCGTGATTTTTAATTTGCTTATCAATTAGTTCTAATTAAAAAATATATTTTTCATTCTTTGCATATTTTTGATAACTCTTCAAATAAACTATTTATAAGAATTTTTGATCTGAAGTCCGCAGCGCAATATCTAGCGCCTTAAGTAGGCTGTTAAAAAACTCTAAGTCACGCAACTCGTGGATACAACTAAACACTAACTCAGACCGTCCACACTTGCTGCGCCTTACGCCGCTGAAATTATCGCTAAAAACATCCCAAGAGACATAAACAGTAGTAGGTCGTCACAACATGTACACAATAAAAAACCAATGTCTTCAACAGAAGTAATTAAAATAAAATAAAGGCGGCGGCCAGAATCAAAGCGAGGACCCTTGCCTGGTAAAAAGAAGCTTATGTCTCTAGACTACTGAGATTCGTTGCACAGATGCTTTTGAAATGTGTACACATGCTAATGTACTGTATATTTTGGTTAAAATAATATTGGTCAGTCATTTATTGGGGCGAGAATATTAAAACGTAAAAAGTATGGTAAAGGCTAGATGGAACTGTCTATACCATTGTGCAAGGTGCGCACAATGCTAAGGCCTAGTTTAGCCCTAGAAGGGAGAAATCTACACGAGAGTGATTGTACTCACAATCCCATATGCATCGCCGGTGTGGTGGCAAAAGGCGAAACGTTGAAAATAAAAACAGGGTAAGCAAGGTACAAAGTTGGGCCTGTGTAGGGGGCAATGTCGAGTACCCCTACAGCCACATTATAAGCCCTTGTAGGTGGTCCTCCCTTACACCTCCGGGTGGAGGCGGAAGCCACAGTGGGGTGCACTGTTTGAAAACAAATGGTTATGAGAGATATTCTGGTTACATCGAAATCTTTAGATTGACAAACAAAAACTTCATCCTACATACGCAATCAGATAAAATGAAAACTTCCTTCGAGTTCTGAAAACCGTTTGAAGTATTCATATCAGCACGGGAAGAATAAAACAACAAAGAAATCACCTCCTTAAACGGAGATGTCTGGTTTACACACGGATCAAGTACAGAAAACGGCACTGGTTTGCGCATTTACAAAACCTGACCAGCCAATGCTATTAGCATAAAGTTGGTCGGCTTTGATACAGTGCTCCAGACTATTCCAGCTATTCTTACCTGTGCCCAGATAACGTTGCAGAGGTCCTACACAAACAGGAAAATCTACATCATGAGTGACAGCCAGGCGGCGCTGATGTCCTGCCACTTCAATTCCAATTTGGCTTTAGAATGCCATAAGAAATTGGGGGAACTGACTGGGAGACCAAAACAAGCTATGCCTGATGTGGGTACCAGAACACCATGAAGTACATGGTAATGAAAAAGCAGATCAGCTAGCACGAGCCGAGAAAGCAGAACAGCTGATAGGCCCAGACCCAACCTGCAGCATTGCTTATCGCGCTGCAAGGGAGCAGACCAAAAGCTGGTTACAAAATCTTAAGTACTGGTTAGAACACTCGTATATGAGGCAACAAAATCTCTTACCGAAAGACCATCCAAGAAAATGGCAAAATAACTCCTTAACCGTGGAACGGGAGAAAGTAATGCATGCAACAAGGGTCCTTACAGAACGCTGCTGTATGAACAAACACCTACATACACCTATTATAAAGCTTGCAGAAAGCCTGCATTGTAAAGTTTTGCGAAGAGGAAGATGAAACTCCTCTTCACTGTCTATGTTACTGCGAAGAACTATCTGTCCACCGACAGAAGCACTTTGGAGAACCAGATGTAGAACCCGAAATGCTTATCAACAGTTCCTCAATTGAAGACATCCTGTGCTGTTTGGAAGAAACAGGACTGCCACTGTGAGACCAAAATTAGTGTGGGGGGTACAATAGGTCTTTTAGACTGCGGTGCTTGGGACAATATTTATTGACACCATCCCCGAGGGGAAAAAAGCCCTCTTTTCGCTGACAGCAAAATTTCACCAAGAAATCAAAATGCAACAGGTTATGACAAACTAAACAATTGAAGTAAATACCATTACAACATTTATTTATATACCTACTGTAATATTTAATAAATTTTGTTAGTATTGTTTATTTTAATAAAGTATTGTAATTCACAGCCTTGAGCGTAATTTGGAGTCAACGAAGAAATCAATATTTAACTTGACCATATAATGTCTGAAACAAATTAATAACATTTGATTGTTTTTATCACCCCTAGCAACTACATTGTATGGCAAAATTTTGTTGCGAGAAGACGTACACCCTGCTATCAATTTTTTTTTAAATACTTTATCCACACCAAAAATTTAAAAAAATTTTCAAATTAACAAAAAAATATGGTCTCATTTGAAAAAAAATGAGCAAAACACTTCGCCTGGACTTTCCTATACTTATAAAATAACATTGTTTTATATTTTTCAACACTTTCGATATACACCTGTCTAGACACGACTAGTTAAAGTAAATAGTTCTTATAAGTTGTAACATCTTGAAGCGGTTGAAGAAGGACCGACCGCTGCGCTCTGCAAGCATAAGGTTGGGTAAAATATTCGGACTGAATCAACGGAAGCGCGGAAATTGATATTTGAAAATATATTAATAACTCGAGAAGTATTATTTTTAGCAAGAATTTGTATTTAGAATTTCAAAACCTTTCTGATTTTAAAGCCAAAATGCCACGTTTCCATTAAAAAAAAAGTTATTTTTTACCGTGGCCGCCATATTAAAATTGGAAACTCAAGTTTTTTCTTAAATACAATAGAGAAGAATTTGCCCTACAACTTTTTTGTAAAAAGATTCTCCTAGAGCAAACAAAACAAAAAACCAAATTTTTTATTTTTTATCGAAAAAATTTGGGGGGAGGGGGCACAGTAGCCCCCCTAAATATAAAATTCTTGGAAAAAATATTATTATATTCGGATTTTGCTATCAATGGTGAGCTATTTCACATTAACAGAAATATTTTATTGCCCCCTGTTAAATAAATAAAGGGGTACCAATTTTCAAAACTTCATAGTGGGCGTCACATTGAAATTATAGCAATGCGCAAAAAAACAAATTGTAGAAGATTCCCAGCTCTATCAGCTTAAAAAGTTTAAACAAAAACGTGTGGGCAGTTTTTCTTCTATGTAGGCTGGGTCGACCAAGGTCAAATAAATATGACAAGTTAACATTAAGTATGACAGCTTAGAATTAAATGTTGAAACATTTATTTAAATCTGTACGGATCGATTTATTTATATCGGTAAATATTTATTTAAATCTGCGAATATTTATTAAATATTGAAAGATTTAAAACAAATATGTGCAGATTTATCTAAATACATAAAGATTTACTAAATATTTGAAAACTTAAAGTAAATGTTTTAAGATTTATTTAAATCTCTAATGCTTTATTAAATGTTGAAATATTTAAACAAAATCTTTAAGGATTTATTTAAATCTACAACGATTTATTAAAATAAAAAGCATTTAGCTAAATGTGTGTATATAAAATAAATATTGGTACAAATTGCCTTAAATACCGTGAAATGCACAGCAAATTTTCACTTTACACTTGGCGCCCCATATCACTCACTTGCTATTTAATTTTTTTTTAAATAGCGCCCAGTAAAATTTTGCAAGGTACAAAATTTAAATATAAGTTAAGTATTTAACCTGGCATTAAAAGCACACAAAATTTTGTGCCGAAATATGAAGTCGTTCAAAAGTTAGCAGGGGATTACACAACAATGTGCAGTTGCTAAGTCCTTCAAAAATATTGAAAGGGTCTACCCTATAGCTACTGCTTTTATTTTTTAGCAAGTGACTCGTTATAAGGTTACATTTAATCAAGAAAGGCAATTAAACTTTGCCTGCCCCCCAGTGCAATATTCTGTGGGACTCTCTTTGAATTTTTAGCAATGTTGTTGTTATTACGGTATGAGTCATTCTAATGATCATAACCCTGGTAATAATGACTTTCTTGAATAACAGCACTACCAAAAACAAAGGCTAAAAATCAAACAGAATTCCACCGATTATATGTTTTAGATATTCTTGCCAACATAATCATATGTGAGTTTAGTAAACAGCAATTCTTAAGTCAAAATTATTTTTAAGCATGCAGCTATACATAACAATCTTTACCTTTCGCCGAGGCGAAACTGTTGGTGGGGATAATTTAACAACATCAACAGTGTGACGATTAGCAACAAGAAACACAGGGTCCCCATTTTCGCTGCGCCCTCCACCTACTACAAACGATGCGCTTCCAAAAAACTCATTTTCAGTGGACGAAGCACGAGGGGGTACAGGAGGTGATGAAAACACATCGTCGGGAGACTGTAGGAGATTTTGAGTTTCTTGGGATTTTTGGTTAGGAAGGAACAATTTGGTGGTAGGAACTGACATAGGTGCACCGCCCCGGGAAGGAAAAGCCCAGTGCTCGGGACTTGACAAAGGAGATGAGTGCTTGAAGTTTTCTAAACTTCTGACAGGTTTTAGCTGAAAGGGAGATTGCGTTAAATACAAAAGCTATATCACACAAAATTAGCAGTGACAGTGAAACAATGAGCTTTGCATTCATGAGCCTGATGGTTTTTTTAGAGTAATGGCAATGATTGGTATCGTGACAATATGACCTTTGTAAAAACCTATCTATAATAAAATTAATGTATTGATAAAACTATAAAAATCGATTTTGAAGATGGAAAATCTCCATCTCCCTCCCGAAAGCGTCAAAAAAAAAGGTATTTTTAAATACTGCGGTTAAGGTTTTTTTAGGTGGTGCCGAAAGGCCGCTGGTGAATGCACTCCTCTTCGTGATTGTTACACTTTAATGTCGTTAATTTCCTGTAGTTCTAATATTAGATTCATACTGTATAATTCAATTTTACACAAAAAAAGGTATGAGTGTCTCCTTAGGATATACCGTTTTTGAAAAAAACGGTTTTAATTATCAGTCTGCTAAAAATAATCAAAAATAGAAATTTTCGTGGCAACAAATGAATGGAAATAAATGAATGCTAACGGACAATTAATTTGTTTTATATTAAAGAAAATGCACAACTACAAAATCTATAAATGTACTGCCCCCTCAATGTTAAAGAATAACAATGTTCTAAAAAAAACAATCTAGGATACAAACCAAAAAACAACCTAAAAATCAGAAGACTTAAATTCGTTAGATTCCATTCTTTTGTTTAAAAGACAATTTCTATTTTTCATTTTTGACACCATTAGGTACTTTTACTAAAAATTAGAGACAAGAAAAGAATTAAAGACAGGTAACGCTCCAGTGGGAATTTGAACTTGCGACAGCCTGTGCACAGGTTTTCGTACGTAACTGTAAGCATAGTAAGTAGCAATAACTTCAGCTACCTCACACGAAACACAAAAACAAGATAACTGCCTGCTCTACAGCTAACTAGATTTGCATTTTGGACATTCGACCAAAAATCGCTTAAAATAGTTTATTTGAAAAGTTATCAAAAATATACAAAGAATGAAAAATATATTTTATAACTAAAGCTAATTAATAGGCATAGTTAAAATCACTTAACTTATGAAAAATACGTTGTTGATATTAAAAAGTTTCAAATTTTTCCTTAATTTTTATAATGGTTTAAATTTTTTTTTGTCCTAATAAACCACTTTAAATAATCTATTGATCTGTTTAAAGTTTATAATGATTGGCGTTTGCGTTTTTGAATAAATATTTAAACAATTTAAAAATTTTTCCAAAATTCCTGGAGGCCTTCAGAGTAAAACTTGGGAGATAGCAAAAAAGAAATTTGTAGTTCACTGCAAGATCCATCGGCTCACAAAGTTTAAAAAAAATTGTGTTGCAGTTTTTGAGGAATTTTTTTTTAAATCTCCAAAATTTCGAAAACCTGTAACTTTTACAATTTTCATATTCATCATATATTTTTATTAATGGCTATCAAATAATAAGACAATCTGTATTGATTGGATATATTCTGTTTTTGAGTAATCATGCATTAAAGTCAAAATTTTCAAAAACTCGTAGCCATCTTTGGTCTGAAGATACAGCATTCGAAAAAAAAAAAACATTTGACTTGCCTATGTCTTCACTACAACTGTAAGTTTGAAATTTCAAAAAACTTTTTAAAAAAAAATGTATACCAACAAAACATGTCTCATTTTTTTGTTTCCGGTTTCGGTTAACAACCATACAAAAACCTATCTGCAACTAAAAAACTTCCACATACCAAATTTGGTAAAAATCAGTGGAGATATAGAGGAATGAACGCACACACAGACATTTTCTGAAAACAACTTTTTGGGGTTCCTTGGACCCAAAACGTGTATTTCCGTTAAAATCTGAAATTCAAAAATTTGCATGAAATCATAACTTTCCATACATAAGTAATAGTATGGGAAAGTAAATAAGTTCTCAAAAGGAATTAATTCTTTTAAATCAGCAAACAAATCTGCCGGACAACCACCATGGGACGGACATCTCTCGCATTTATTGAAATTTTTTAACATTTTAATATTTTGAAATTTTTTACGTTTTTGACGATTTTATAAAATTTTTTGAATATTATTGTAGAATTTGAAAATACTCAAATTTTTGAAAATTGAAAAATTACGGAATTTCAATCGTTTTAATATTGCCAATTTTTTGTATATTTTGAACATTTACAAAAATTTTTAATTTTCGAAATTATCACAAATATAGATCAATTAGAACATCTTTTAAAAATTTTGAGTTTTGTAATTATGAAAATTTTTTGGTAACCTTAAAAATTTTGATAATATGATCATTAGTTATTTGATTTTTAGTGTTTTCAATTAGCAAACAATATTCATCGAGATCTAAAATTGAAAAATACCAGCTAATTCCAAAATTAATTAAGGTTACTGTTAAACAACATATATTGTTAATTGTAGTTTTCGTTTTGATTAGGAGGCAGGTTATGCGAATTTTTTTCCGGTTTTCGATTACATTTCAGTGCCAAAAAGACAGTTACAACTTTTTTGTGTAAAATTATATTCTACATCTAAATCTACTGCTAGAAATTACAAGAACTTCACATCAAAAAATTATAATGAATAACTAAGAAGGGGAGTGATGTCACCAGTGCGCTTTGGCACAACTATAAAACCATTTAAAAAAAACTTTCAAGTTTATGTTTGTATCAAATTTGACCAATTAGTTCAGATAGATTACCAATAAACAATTTTCAGCGAGCTCCATTTGGCTACCTTATACAGGGTGCCCAGAATAACCGCTGTGTGCATGGGGATTTTAGCAACTATACGAGATACAAGGACGGTTAAATTAGATGAAAGTTGCCTAATTAGATAAGCAATATAATGGGGGTTTTGTTTTTCCTTATTAGATACAAGCAAAAAACTGAAAAAGCCGAATTTCTTTAAGGTAAAAATCTCTGTTCGTAGTGAAAACAGAAAAAAATCATACAGAAAAAAGTTGTAGAATTTTAAAACTGTAATAAGAAAAAAATATTTTCAACGTTGTGTTTTGTTTCGTTTTTTTCAAGATGTAACACAAACAAGCATTTTTTTAAATAGAAACCACATTTTATTTTAACACAATTAGAAAGCTTATTTTTTTCTGTTTTCTACAATATACGGTTTGATATACTTAATTTTAAACTCAAAGAAGATATTGAATAAAAATGTATTTCACTTGTAGCAGCACAGTGCCATAAAATGAAAAGAAAGACGGACTGAACTGTACTTTAGTTTTTTAGTAATTTTTAAAAATCCTTATTTAGGAAAACATTTTTAAGCATTTATATATACAGGGTGAATAAAAAGTAAGGAACATCGATGCTACAGCCTTAAATAATAACTTTTTTGAGGTTGGAACTTGTTCCCACGTTAGCTGTTTTATTTCCAAATGCAGAAAATCCGGACACGCCGGACGATAGAATTTGGTTGCAACAAGATGGTGCTCCACCTCATTATGGCATTCATGTTCGTCAATATTTAGATGGAATTTTTACAAATAGGTGGATAGGAAGAAGAGGACGTATTGAGTGGCCAGCGCGATCTCCGGATCTAAACCCGCTTGACTTCTTTTTATGGTGCCATCTTAAAAGTACAGTGTATACAAACAGACCAGACAATTTGAAAAATCTAAAAATTCGTATCCGCGAGCATATACGAGGAATATCACCTGCTACAGTTCAAAATGCAGTTCGAGGATTTTCTTATCGTATTGCCCACTGTCAGGCAGTGAATGGCAAACAGTTTGAACATTTGCTTTTTTAAATTGATGTTAAGTATGATTTGAAACTAGTTTACTAATTTGTGGACCTGCTATTGTCGTTCGTTTATCTTGCAATAAGTGTACCTGATGAAAAATGTTGCCAGTGACAAAAATAAATGTTTATCGTGATTTTTCCTGAAATTTTTATTATGCAACTGTATGATATTTTTACATGGCTGTATAGAGAATAAAAAGCACTAACGGGTCATGCCATAAAAAGTATGTATAGGTTGCCATTTAAAAAAAATGTCGGTGACGTCGTAGCTAAAACATATGACAATTGAAAAAAAAATAAAAAAACGCCAAATTGTGGCAAAAAACTTGATAGGAAACTTTTGTTAGAAACTTTTTTTCCTAAAGTTATTATGTACCATCGATGTTCCTTACTTTTTATTCACCCTGTACATACATATATACACTGGCGAGCAAAAAATTGAGGTCAGCGTATATTTATGAGAATTTTCGGTTTTAAGCTTATATTAGCCAATTGTAAATCATAGCAGGCTTTTAATCATTTGTTTTTCGACAAATGTTACCTGTCATATTGGTTATCTGTCATGCATTATCACCATAATTATGACTTCAATGAAATAACGTGCATTCGCTCTATTTAAAAATTCACATTTCGGTGGTTTTTTTTAAGTTGGCTTTGATTTCTCTCCATAGAACCTTTTAGTCGTGTAGTGTTTGTAGTAGTTATTGCGCCTGTAATAATGCCTTTAGATCCCATTGTTGTGGCAAGAATTGTAGTGTTAATACAAGATGGCCGAGGACAACGTGAAACGGCAAGAATTGTTGGTAGGAGCCTTTGTGCTGTACAGAAGGTGTACCAACGCTATGAGGAGACCGGCTTGATAACCAGAACACCAGGATCTGGGCGACGCAGAGTCACCACCCAAAGAGATGACCGGTTTTTGGTGTCCGCTAGTTTGCGGAATAGAAGAGCTTCTGCGGTTTTGCTACGAAATCAACTCCAAGAAGTTAGAAATGTAGACATTAGCGAATGGACCGTTAGGAGAAGACTTCGTGCTGCTGGATTGTCTTGTAGAAGGATGGCCACAGGTCCACCATTGCAACGTCGGCATTGAGTTGCAAGATTGACTTTTGCTCGGAATCACGTTGCATGGAATAATGAGAACTGGAGCAAGGTGGTGTTTTCAGATGAGTCGCGTTTTTGCCTCACTGGGTTAGATGAACGTCGGCGAGTATGGATAAGACCCGGAGAAAGATACGCTCAAGCTTGTATTGACGAGCGACTTCCAGTTGGCGGTGGGTCTGTTATGGTTTGGGCAGGAATCAGTTCATAGGCACGCACAGAGTTGGTTTTTGTGCAGAATGGTTCCCTGACAGCTCACAGGTACATTACGGAGGTTCTAGAAGATCATGATATGCCTTTCATGATCACTATGGGCGAGCGTGGCATTTTTATGAACGATAAAGCTAGACCTCACGCAGTTAGAGTTGTCGGAGAGTATCTGGATGAGGTGGAAATTACGCGGTTCGATTGGCCAGCTCTCAGTCCTGACATGAATCCCATCGAACAAGTCTGAGATGAGTTGGGACGTCGTATTCGAAGGCATACACCAGCCCCAAGAACTGCCCAGGAGCTGAGGGAGTTACTAGTGCAAGAATGGGATAACATCGACCAGAATGTAATCCTCAACTTAACTCAAGGGATGCCTCGTCGACTTCAAGCTGTCATTAACGCAGAGGAGGGAATACACGTTATTAGTCATTATTTTTTTAATGTATTTGTTCCATATTGGTCCTATGTCAAATTTCGTTTAAAATGTTAATTTGTTGCTCTGTCACAATAAATCGTAAAAACAAAAAATATGCTTTGCGATTCATCATTGAATTCTTAATTTAGTCTACAAACTATAGTACAATGGTTTACAATAGGCCAATATAAGCTTAAAACAGAAAATTCGACAGAGATATCATAATTATAAGTTGACCTCAATTTTTTGCTCGCCAGTGTATATATCTGAAACAATTTTTTAACACCAAAATTATAAAGACGATTGTTCAAATTTGTTTCTATTGTTTTTATATCAATTATACAATACAATTGATGAAATGATAAAAACAATCGATCAGCATTCTTGTTGAGAACGACTTTCTGACTTTTTTCATGGTCGACTGAAGGTAGAAGGAAGCGTTTTTAATCAATATCTTGTTTGAATTTAAAATTAGGTACATCAAACTGTATATCGTTGAAAAGAGAAAAAAATAACCTTTTAAATGGTGTTAAAATAGAATATGATTTCCATTTAAACAAAATTGCATGTTTGTGTTGTATCTCGAAAACGAAACACAAAACACAATCATGAAAACATTTTTTCTTATTACATAAAACTTCAATAAATCTAAAACTATTTCCTACATGACTTTTTTCTATTTTCACTATGAACAGAGATATTCTACCTTAAAGAAATTTCACTTTTTCATTTTTTCGCTGGTATCTATCTAGTAAGCCTTGGATATTTTGGGAAAAACAAAATCACCATAATTAGACAACATCCATCTCATTTAACCGTCTTCATTACTCTTGTAGTTGCTGAAATCCCCATGCAGTGCAAGTTACTCTGTACTTCTGGGCAGCCTGTACAGTTTTATTATAATCAGTTTTTCAAGATTTGCCACTGAAAATCCATCTAAATTGCAATTTCATGCCTTTTTTGCCAAAATGATTGGATGATACTAATTTATTTCCATTTATTTCTAAGCATTTCACAATTTACAGGTATCGTTTTTGTAATAATAAAAAAGCAGTTCATGCCCACATGACATCTAAAACACATCAGACTCAGTTTATACATTTAACACACATAACTTGCAAATCTACATGAAAGCACAAACAAAAAAGAATCAAATTAAAAATAAAACAACAATATACCGATCTGTCTACGGGCGGTGTATCCAGTCGTAACTGTAGAAGATCTTGCATCTCCGTCATTAAATCTATCCTTGGTATTTCTAGCCCAGGTGTGCCACTCCTTGATCTATCTCCTGCATCGGGTGACATTGGTTGGGAACTTGGAGTAAGAGGACTATACGGTCTGAAATGAAACAAATTCATTAGAAACTTGTGCCCAAAGGATTGAATCACAAAGAGGTTTTTTTTGTGGTTCTAGCAACTGACCTTTCACTATTTGAGCCTTTGAAATTGAGGGAATCTTTCCTATATGTTGTTGTGGGAACAGTGAAGCCAAGGGAACGCCGTTTTCCTGTCGGCGAGTTTGGTGCTGATCTTGGTTTGTCATTTGGACTATCCAAACCATTTTCTAACTGTTGAGGGCTTTGGTTTTCTCGCAATTTTGATCTTAATCCTTTGTAAGCGCTTTTCATTCCTTTTCCACCATCTTTAACCTGAAAACAGTTCAACATTATGTGATGAATTTTATGATAAAAGAGAGAACAGTATACAAGAGAGGATGAGTAGAGATAAAAAAAAAGAGAACGATGGGAGAGGAAGAGATAGAGGAGAGATCAAATGGAAGTAGAAGATGAAAGGTGGTGGCATAACTAGGGGAGAGGCATGTGTCCCTCTTGGTTTTTACAATCTATCAGAAAAAAACACCATTTTTGTATTAAATAATATGGGGTATTAATTTGCCTTACAGAAGCACTGAAAAGTCGTGGTCGTGGGTGAGCGAAGGCCTTTAAAACATAAAGTGTGGAACAAATCCCATCAACGAGTAACAATGTACTGTTGAGAAGGAAAACAAAAAAAAAGCAATTTATATATTCCATAGTAACTATACAAATGTGTACATAAATGAGAAAGTAAATGAAGAAAACCGATCGAAAAAATTATCTGGGAAAGTACAGGGTAACCCGGATCATTGATACACCCCTACTAACTTCACCCCCTATATTTAAAATTTTTCTTTAGTAGTGGTCCTACACCAGTATTGGGAAAAATCATGATTATTAAAATTCATCAATTATTTACAATAAATCAGAAAAATAATTTTATAATTTAAATGTAAAGTACGTCTCACAGTGGGGAGAAATCCATTTCAAAATTTTCAAAAATTCGTTTAAGGCGTCACAGAGAAATGCACGAATTGAGACACGAATAG
Organism: Ctenicera cuprea; assembly: GCA_958336395.1. NCBI lineage: Eukaryota > Metazoa > Arthropoda > Insecta > Coleoptera > Elateridae > Ctenicera > Ctenicera cuprea. Next base: position 51,337,756 of record OY284492.1, on the reverse strand, counting down.
GTTTGGGAATTTTTCCATATTAATATCGATACATATCGATTAACGATATGGATAAAATATCGATAGATCAATGTTCAGATGTATCCACATAATCGACATATTCTATATATTCTAAACATCAAATATACCGATATATTCGATATAATCGATATATTTGATGGAATTGATATAATCTATATATCGAATAAATTGATATATGCTATATATCGATATAGTCAATATGTATCGAATATATAGATTTTTTAAAATATATTAAGATGTTCGATATATATTGATTATATCGAATATATCAACACATCGATATTTGAGATTTCGAATATATATCGATTATATCCAATAAATCGATATATGGGATATATTGACTAGAGCAAATATATTGATGTAATCTATATATCGGACCAACAACAAACTGTGAAAGAACCCAAGAACAAGAGGATGGATCCACCTCAAAAAATGGATTGGAAACGCCTTAGGCGTCAGCCATAATTCTAAGAATTGCACGGCTCAATGATGATGATGATATATCGAATATATCAATATCGATACTTTTGATAATTCAAATACAGAGTGGCTAGGAAAACCCCGGCTACTTTTCTTGCGGCGGTCAAGAGATGGCGCTTTAGTAAATAAAAAGTAAATTAAAATACTGGCAACAACGCAGTATCCAAGACGCTTTGGTTGTTTTGATGTAATATGGGGCGTATTTTATAACTAAAACGTCTTGGATTCGGCGGTGTTGCCAGTATTTTAATTTAATTTTTCTTTACTAAAGCGCCATCTCTTGACCGCCGCAAGAAAAGTGGCCGGGGTTTTCCTAGCTACTCTGTATATCGATTATATTGAATAAATTGAGACATGGAATTGGTTTATGGAATATAGACTATTACGAATATATCCATATAATCAATATATCAAATATATTGCGATATTCGATTTATCGAATAATGTTGAATATATCGATACACCTCAACATCGATATATATCGATCTATCTTTTATATAAAAAAAAACGATATATGGGATATATCGACTATAGCGAATATATCGATATATCGAGTTTATTAATTTTATTTAACATATAGATATAGTCAAATAACTATACATCTGAACATCGATTTATCGAATATATCGATAACGTGGAATATGTCGAATATATTGATACATTTGAACATCGATATATCGATGTTTTCAAAATTCCATTTGTTGTAATAATAACACTAATAATTTTTTTGCTCCTCTTACATTATGCAAAAAATGCTTAGGTTAAATTTCCAAGCCTTATACGTGTCCCAGTTCCTTAATTTATCTGTATATCGATACTTTTTAGATATAGATAATTTTTTTTAATATAGTCCATCCCTTGACTTAAACCAAATTGCAGATCATCCCTAGCTACATAAGCCGGTTTGAAGGAGGAGCAGTTTCCAAAAAACGCATTTGTTTTACCATAAAGTCTTCTATCTGATTTCCTTTTTTAGAAAAATTGCTACCAAAAAAAATCATACTTCTGCTGCCAGTTTCACATTTTTTTAAAAGTTTCCTTCCCCGATGAACTTCAAATAAACCCCTACATTCTTAAGCGCATCAAAATCGAACCAACTCTTTAGGAGTTATGAGGCGCACACAGACGTTTTTTAGAACTACTTTTTTGTACGTATTATACTGAAAGTATGGAAAAGTAAAAATACTATTCTGAAGTTTTTGTTATAATAATTTAAACCTAAAACAGCTAGAAACTCTAAAAAAACGTTTAAATCGGCCACAACTATAATTGAAAAAAATTGACCTGCTTTGTTTGTTTTGCTCGTTTTTGTTACCCAGCCCACATTCTTAAACTAGCTAATGAGCCTGAGAAAAAAACAAGTAAAAACCCCCACACCCAAAATGAACTGCGGCGCCACTGTGACAGTACCCGTATTTAAAAAATAGTTCCTACGCCTCTGTTAACAAGAGATTCATATGAACAATTATATTCTTACAATGCTTGTTTTTCTAATTTTTCTGTAATTTTTTTGGTGAAATTTAAAGAAAGCTTTAAACGATGAGAAATAAAGTTCTATCATTATTGAGAATTATTATTATTTACTCAAAAATATAACAATTACCATATTGTTTTTAAAATTTCATTTAACTTTTGATTACTTCGCTTGTTTTATCAGTGAAGTGCATTCTTATTTGATTTGAATAAGTTGTAGGTAGCAAAATATAAAAAAGTTATACAGTATTTTTGTACGTTGCACAATAAACAAATCTGAAATACACAAAAAAAAGTTTGCAGAATTTTCTGTCAAAATTCTATTTTACAAAACTTACCGTTTTCACAGCCGATTTCATTGCTGGGTTTGCCTGTAAAATATGACTCAACAATTAATATTTATCTTAAATCTGAATCGAATCATCAATACCTTGTCTTTCACACTTTTAAAGAACGCCGTGCTTTCCTTTTTCATCGTCGACGTCCATTCCTTATATTGTTGCTTTAATTTTGAACTAGACTTTTCGGAATATCTACACGCTTCGATTTCAAACTCGTCGGAAAATCCCAAGCCAGAATTTAACATTTGAAGACGTTCTTCTATAAACTAAACAAAAAATGTATTTTAGGAATTTAATTATATACAGGGTGTTTCCTAAGTACGTACAGAAACAGAAGAGGTGATTCCCTGGGTTATTTTGTTAAGAAAACTTTTTATGAACATATGTCCAAAAATGCTTCCTTACGGAGTTACAGCCCTCTACAGAAAGAACAGTTAAATCACTGTTTTGTCGATAACTTTCGCAGCAATTGCACTAAAATTTTGAAACTTTACGTGTAAGCACTACTGATTTAGCTTAGTATTTCTACTAAGTTTTGTTTGCATAAATGCACCAGAGGTGGTTCATATGGAAGGGTCACGTAATATTTGCTTCTAAATATTTTATATCTTGATAATTTTTGAAGTTTTGTCTACATAATCTTATTCTCCATTCAAATATACACAAAAAGGTACACTTGTTGAAAGTCGCTATATCCAACAGTTTTCGAGGTAATTCAAGTTTTATGAAAATTCAAGTTGCCATGAAGGTCCGAGTGTTTGCCTAAGATGCGAAAATAGTTGGTACAAACTTTAGAATATGTTCTACAGATCTAAATAAAATTAAGTTCTTATAAGCATGGGCCCCGAAATGCTTCCTTACGGAGTTACAGCTTCCTGGAGAAACAATAGTTTGAATTTGTTAAAATTTCCCACTTCTGGAGACAGTACTTCTGCAACGAAGCGTTTCTGGACAAATGTTTATAGAAATTTTTCATCGTATTAATGGGTAGAAAGACTGTGGAAAATATTTGGATATCTTGAGAAAACACTCAGATCTTCATGGTAACTTGATTTTGCAAAAATATTGAATTATCTTGAAAACTGTAAGATATGGTGAATTACAAGAGTACCTATTCTGTGTATTTTTTTATAGAGAATAATATTTTCTAGACAAAACTAAAAAAAATTGTAATAATCTAAAATATTTAGAAGCAAATATTACGTTGACCTCTCTCCCCCCATATGAGACAAACCTGGTGCACTTATCCAAACAAAAATTAGCAGAAATACTAAGCTACATCCTTATTGTGTTTACTTAAAAAAATTCAAAATCTTAGTGCAATTACGGTGAAAGTTAACGACAAAAAAGTGATTAGACTGCTCTTTCTTAAGAGGGATGTAACTCCGTCAGAAAGCATTTTCGGACATTTGTCCATATTAACTTTTCTTCATAAAATAACCCAAGGAACCACCTCATTTTTGTAGGTACTTAGGAAACACCCTGTATTGCTACCAGTGGCGTAGTCTGCAAAAAAGAAAATTAAAACAAGTTGTTTTCTTGCATATATTTTTTGATTTTATTTTTGAAATACGCCACTGACTCTACGAGTTTTAAGTCACTATAAAGAAATAGTAACTAAATCAAGCTGCTAAATATAGGATACATAATGTAACAACTTGGCGATCAATGTGTGCCTCTACGAGTTCTCACCTGCTGAAAAATTTGTAAGTGTAGCATTTGTTTAAGAAACGGCTGCGACGTAACGGGCCTGGAATCAATAAATTTTTCCCTGTCGAAGGTAACTTTTTCTCCTGGTTGAAAATGCAGTGCTTCTCGATAGCCTCCGATCAATTGCACCAAAGCACGCAAAAAAGCTCTTGATACGCCATCACCTAATAGGTCTGATCGGTTCTTGAGTTGTTTCTTAAGAGAATTAATCTAGAGAAAGCGCGCTCAATTAATAAGTAGAGAAAAATTGATTAGAACAAAAGAAAACGTACTACTTCCTGCGGTAAACTATTGAGATCGTCGAACGGCGTTTCCACTGTATTTGCATCGGCATCTAGGATTACAACATCGCCAATTTCGTGCCTTTGCATTTTCTGAAATTAATACACAATAAGTTGTTTGCATTGAATAACACTAACGCAGTGGTAAATGAACATTTCAAATATCACCGAGTACTATGAGGCGCTGTCTGTATCAATATTTTAATCTTTTTCTTCAAAACACTTTTCTCATAAAAATATTTCTCTTGCAAATGCTCTTTGAAAAAAATATTTCTCTTTTGGAAAATGTTCTTGCACAACAACTCCCTTGAAACATGTTCTCTCATAAAAAAAATCTCAATTGAAAAAGTTCTGCCATAAAAATATTTCACTCTTGAAAAAAGCTCTCTCATAAAAATACTTCACGTTTAAAAAAAGCTCTCATAAAAATATTTCTCGCTCGAAAAACGCTCTCCCATAAAAATATTTCTTTTGAAAAGAAATGTAAAAAAAATATTTCTCTTGAAAAATGTTTTCCCATTAAAAAACTCTATTGAAAAAAGTTCTCTCGTAAAAATATTTCTCTCTTGAAAAAAGTTCTCTCATAAAAATATTTGACTCTTAAAGAAAGCTCTCCCATAAAAATCTCGTTTGAAAAACGTTCTCATTAAAATATTCCTCGCTTGAAAAAAGCTCTCCCACAAAAACATATCCCTTGAAAAAAAAACTCTAAAATCCTTCTTATGAAAAACGATCTTACAGAATAAATCCTTCCTTGAAAAATCTTCCCTTATAAAAAAAATTCTCTCATAAAAATTGTTCTCCCTTGAAAAAAAAATTAAAAATTTCTCTCAGACTCACGGTTTACGTATCACACAAAGAGATGGCGTTACTACGATACGACCGTCGGTTGTCAAACCCAGCCGGCCGTTGCTTGGACCAGCGAAATAATCATATCAAAGTAAAGCTGGGCCTTCCCCACCTAAGAGGAAAGCAGACACAGTAAAGGTAAAGTTTATAAGTTAAAAGTGCTCAATTTCTGTTGCACTGTATCCTATTACTCGTAATAAAAATAATAATCAAGGTTAATCTGAACTTATACCGCCTCTAAAGCAGTGGCGTTCCGTGGGTTCAAAATTTGGCTAGGCAATGACAAAAAAATTTAACACATTTCAGACCCGGTTTTTCAAATTGTTTTTTGCAGACCGGTTTTTTTTAATCGTTTTTTCAGACCGGATTTTTAGACCAGTTGCTTAAGACCCCTTTTTTCAGACTGGTTTTCTAGACCGGGTTTTTCAGATCGGTTTTTAGACCAGTTTTTTAAGACCCTTTTGTTTAGACCGTTTTCTCAGACCAGTTTTTCAGATCGAATTTTCAGACCGGTATTTTTAGACTGTTTTCAGATCGGTTTTTTAAAACCCTTTTGTTTAGACCGGCTTTTCATACCGTTTTTTTCAGACTGTTTTTTTTGACTGGTTCTTAGACCAGTGTTTTAAAATCTTTTTTTTTTCAGACCGGCTTTTTCAGATCGGTTTTTTCCGACCGGTTTATTAAATCCCGGTATTTTCAAAAACCGGTCCAAAATTGCAAAACCGGTTAACCGGTTAAATTGTTTTCTTCGATGGCGCAATTCTTTACCAATGTGCATCCGGAGGTATTAAGAATAACAGATTGGTTAATTGTTTCATTGCTGGGCGATGAAACAAATTTAAGCGGCAAGACTCGCCTTCGCGTATGCAAAACATTGTTTAAAGGCAACGGTCTATTTATTTGGTGACCATTTTTAAATGTTACGGTGGTGTTAAAAAGTAAATACAGTATGTACTTTTCATTTATTTTAAAATTAGAATTTAAAATTTTTTATTTGAAAAATATGGGTGGCACTGCTTACCATGCCTGATAGGGCGGACCCCACTGCTGTTAAGTACCTGCTTGTTGCAATGGTTTGTTTCTAAAAGTATTTAATATTATTTATGTGCCAGTATGCGCCAGGATCAAAGATATTGAGCCGTTTTAGGCATACTCGCACAGAAATAATATTAAAAAACTGCAATGGCTATTAGGGATGCAACGGATGTTCGGTTTTTATCCGTTATCCGGCCTATCCGGCCATTTCACCGAATATTCGGTTTGGCCGGATACTATGAAATATCCGGCCGAAGATTTTTCTTCAAGTAAAAGAGATTATGCATGCAATTTGATTTGGAAGTATATACTAAAATAATTGAAAGTCGGGGAGCAGAAACCCCATAAGCCCAGTATTTTGCAGATCTGCATAAAATTACTAAATTTATATTATTGAGATCAGCATTTATGCGAGTTAAAAATTTTAAATGATTGCAAACAACATAAATAAGTATTATTATTAAAACCACGAAGTAATACGTATATAACATAAGGAGGATGCATGAACCGCTTGTTGCTATGATATGCAGGTCTCAATTTTGCAGTACACGTGACAGAGACATTCGAGTTGAGAAAACTATAAAAAGCACTCGATTGTCAATATTTTATTAAAATGTCAATAAAAACCATATATGTTAGGTTATGTCAGTTGATTTCTTGGTGGTGTCGGATCTATCAGGACAGAACACGTTTTAGTTTTAACAACTGTTGGAAATTATTATTTCTTGTAATTACAATCAATTTTGTTGACAGATTTACAATCTTACTTGTGAACAAAAAACAATATTAGAGCGAATCAGCACATCCTTGAAATAGTACATTTAGTAGTTTCCTTGTCTCGGTGCTCTCTCTCTAAAACACTACAGAATAAGGCCATAGGGTTCGTGCATTGCATACTCTTTAAGTATACACTGTGTCTATAAAGTAACCCCCCTCCTCAACTAATTTTTGGCGACTGGGCGCCATTTTGAATTTTTTTTTAATTGGAAAGGGGGGTCGAGTGACACCTCATTGGAAAGGTCTTTTAGTTCTGCGTCTGATCCTAGAGTTTCGAAGAAAAATATTCAGCCATAACAAATGACAATGTTTGAAGATAAAGAAGTCTTATTTAAAAAAACTAAGAATTAAAGCAAAAAGAAATTATTTAAATAAACAAACCAAAAAAGACCTTTTTCTCTCATCTCTTTAATTAGTATTGGGGACCGGTTTCGAGCCTAAAGGCTCATCTTCAGCCCAAGCACAAGCGTATTACTCAAATAGGATGACAAAGAATATTACAAACCATCCTATTTAAGTAATACTCTTGTTCTTGGGCTGAAGATGAACCTTTAGGCTCGAAACCGGTCCCCAATACTAATTAAAGAGTTGAAAAAAAAGGTCTTTTTTGGTTTGCTTATTTAAATAGTAATAACTCTCACGATGGACATTCCACTAAATGAAAAAAGAAATTAAATTAAGTGTTCGAAATGTTTACCACTCACTTCTTGGCATATAAAAAGTCGGTTATGAAATTCCTGCCTTACATTTCCATAAGTTTCTGGAGTGATAATTCTGCAATGCGTTGCTCCAGTTCTACAATTGTTTCTGGACGGCTTCTGTACACTTTTGATTTCAGATATTCCCATAAAAAAAAATCTAAGGAAGTTGAATCTGGGGAGCAAGCCGGCTACCAATCCATCTTCCAAGAAAATGTCCGTTGAGAAAGTCAGGAACAGGCCTATAATAATGAGGCGGCGCACCGTCTTGTTGGAACATAACGTTTTCCATATTATTTCCAGCCACCTGAGATATTTCTGGTAAAATTTTGTCTTGCAAATGAAAAAGTGGACTACTGGATAAAAAAATCAAAACAATTTTGAATTGAGTGAGTCCATTTGTTTAAAATCCACCATTTTGTTATGGTTGAATATTTTTCCTTGAAACCCTAGGATCAGACGCAGAACTAAAAGACCTTTCAAATGAGGTGTCACTCGACCCTGGATAAAAAAAATCAAAACAATTTTAAATTGAGTGAGTCCATTTGTTTAAAATCCGCCATTTTGTTATGACTGAATATTTTTTTTTGAAACGCTAGGATCAGACGCAGAACTAAAAGACCTTTCAAATGAGGTGTCACTCGACCCTCCTTTCTATTTAAAAAAAAGTTCAAATATGGCGCCCAGTCGCCATTTTGAATGATACAAAATTTTAATTATGGGCTAAAAAATAGTATTTCATATCCCATTAAAGCACACCAAATGTTATGGTAAAATATCAAGTCGTCCAAAAGTTAGTTGAGGGGGGGGGGGTTACTTTATAGACAGACGGTATATTATGCTCTGTGATTAAAACCTAAATTTTACTGCATTTACTGCTGAAACTACTTCGATAGTAAAAAAACGATGCCGGATAATCCGGTATCCGGCTGAGCAACCGGATACCGAATATCCGTTATCCGGCATTTTGAAAAAATACTGCTCGCTGCATCCCTAATGGCTATTAGCAACAAACCATTGCAACTAGCAGGTATCTAACTACAAACGATTTTTTTAAATTAGTTCTTGCAAGTGTGCTTAAAACGAAATTTGTGTTCGATTATGACCTAAACAAATGAATTTCACTGAAATTAATTTATTCCATAGAAAAAAAAATGGGGATTTGGTAACTTAACATAAAAATCTTTTAAAAAAACGTTATTTTTAAATTATTAATATTTTTGTTCCAAACTTTGCACATGGCATTAGATTTTGGACACTTTTGTCTAATAACTTTTTTTGATATGTTCTCAAATAAGGCAATTTTTGGTCAATTTATTTAATTTTTTGAATTTCCCGCCAAACGTGAAATCACGTGACATGTGTCTAAATCAATTTTTAGGTTATCTGAGATGCAGAAGCGATCCCAAAAATAAGTTTTTGGAAAATTCTAATAATAAATTTTCCCCTATGTTGCAAACATTTTGCTGGTCACTGTATATATCATTTGCGTCGTCTATCATGACCAATTAAGCGTATACAAAAATGTTGTATTGCCTTTAGTGTATTAATTAAAGCAGCAGAAATTGTCGATTTTCAAAAATTCATAGAAGGCGCCATAGAGATTATCGCGGACTGGCATACCAACCAAATTTTAGCTCAATCCTAGGTTTGTATGAGGGTGCATAAATAATAAAAAAATTGTGGCCAGTTTTAATCCAATATTTGTTTTTGACAATATTCCTCAATTTGTAACAAAATTTCACCTTTCACAGTTTTCATGTTTTCAAAAACTCACGTACATAGTAACATTATGTACCCTAGCGGCTGTTATAATAACAACTTTCATCCCGATGTGATCACACGTTTTTGAGCAACAGGGCGTTAAAGTCAAAATTTATAGGCCGCCATTTTGAAGCTAGAGAGTTCAGAAAAATGCGTTAGCTTTGCCTTAAAGTATTCTATCAAAATCCGTTTTTAAATATAGAAAATTCGGTTGACAAAAAATTTGTCTAACCCCCGTTTTCGGTTTCAGATTTAAAAAAAAAGCTTAGTTTACCTACGATTAAATAAGGCCAACCGTTCCGGAAATAAAAGAGGGCGAACGTACCCCCACACCAACCCATAGACAGACAATTTTTAAAAACGACTTTTTTTCTCGGTGGCCCAAAACATGTAGGTATTTTCGTCAAAATCTCGCAACCAAAAATTTGCATGAAATCAATACTTCGTTTGGGATAACATAATCAATATTTGTCTGTTTGATCATGCACTAGCACACGTAAAAATTATATGAGCTACAAAAGCCTAATCACTTACATGATTAAAATCAGTTGAAATAGTTCCATGCGATAACGGTTGCGTGCAAACACTTAATTCGGTTCAGAAACGTACCTCGAAAACCGGAAATTCCGTCGCGGTTCAACCTTAAAGGACTATTGGGTTGAATATCCTTTTATAAAGTAGTTTTCGTTGTCTAAATCCAACTTAATCAAACAAACAAAGCTTTCAATGATACTTCCCTATCATATTATTTATTCTTTTTTTGACTTTACAGCAATTTGGTGAATTCGCTGTAGGTTTATGGTTAGGCCCGAATTGCTTCGTCCCGATTATGAAAAATGTGTGCAGTTCTGCAATTGGTTTAACCAAAATTTAAATACTCTAATTAGTTAATAAAACAAATAATGTTCTAATTAATTCCATTATTAACCGTAATTAAAACTGATTGCAAATAACTTCTTATTTTCATAATTATTTTCCTCTTTTGAATCTACCAAAAATTGCTAACTTCATTTCATACATGACAGCACCATGACAGGTGGAGGATGTAAAGATTGACATACTCTCTGTAGAAAGTAGTTTTTTTCGGACAACCTTTTTCGATCTCCCGGTATATGTGCCATTGTTTGTTGTGATTATTTTGGATCAGAGAATTCTTTATTACACCTCAGCGGGGTTTCTGGTTAAAGTCCGGTAAGGTGTTAAACCCAAAGTTTCGCATATTTCATTTAGAATAGGCATTTTAGGACTTAAATAACTCACGCAAGCTAACCCTTAACAAATAAATATGTGTCTTATCAATAATTTCTATCGAATCTCCGTGGACACGATCCTTCGTACTTTTAAGCCGACTTGCGCTTACGCAGGCTGTAAGAATATGTTCTGCAAACATCTTTCAGTGTTGCCAATAACATCATTTTCCTCGTCTCACGTGACAAAATTCCTCAAAATTCTCAGCAACAGCAACTTCGTTTAGAAAACGTCATTGAGCAAACTCGTCATTTCAGCAACCAGCTTCAGAATAGTTATTACAAGCCAATAATACCAACTACAAACTGCAACTCTTGTGATGCGAACTCAGCTTTAAAGATACAATCTAGGAATGCAACACAACATATTTTAATAATAATAATTCAAGACACGTTCCTCGCCTTTATTATGTGAAAACGTTTTTAACGAGTAATGTGTTGCATTTATTAATAGTAAACCGGAAGGCAAATGCAACATTTATATCACAGCCAACTAATTGTTGAATTAGTATGAGGAGAAAGAACAAGGTCGTAAACGTGCGCATACATTAATATTTTAACTTACTTCCAAGTTTTGTTCTATGAATAAGAGTTGCGTTCTTAATGAAAGCTAACGACCTCAATCTCCTAATCTAATTAAATTTTATGCAGCTAATTTGTTAAGCTAACAGAACTGTTGCACAGTTTTACAATGCAATGTTCATCGTGTTAAATTTTAAACACTTTACTGTCTTGGGAATCTACCAATTTTTACTACGCCATATTTCCAGCAAACCGGTATAGGAATAGGAAAAGTACTAATTTCATAAACATTTTCTATTTCACGTTTTGGAGCTCTAGATTCATAACTTTTTTTGGAATTTTTGGGTGCCTTTGTTGATTCGTTGTTTCCTCATATTTACCGAACGGAGGGTCCGATCTTGATGAAATTTGCAATATGGAGGTATAACAAAATTTGAGTTGTCGTAGGACACAATGTTACTGTATGCAAGATTGTTTCAAACAATAAACATTGTGAAAAGTAAAGATATTCAAAATTTTGGAAATTGTCATTTATTTTTCAAAACTGACCAACCTTTGAAATTTCTGAGCTAACATTCAACAACGACTACAGATGAAATGTTGCGAGTTTTTAAGCGGCGTAGGATTTAAAAACAAACTAATGCCGAAGTACAATACATCTATTACTGCTTTATTGCGCTTTATTTAATTAAAGTGTGATAGATACACATAAATATTTATTTGATATCTACGTCATTTGATTTTGTTTGTACAAATATCGAAATAAACATTTTAAATAATGCAAAGAAAATAAATTTATGCTAACTTCTAATACCTAATACGAAACAATGCATTTGCGTTTTATTTCGGAGTTTGATTTCATTCACAATGCGTAACAGGTTCTGTTGAACGTATCCCCAATTTCAAAAAAATTAGCGAAGCACTCCACCTGAACTTTCTTATACTTGCGAAACTTTACTTTTCCTATGTTCAAAAGTATTTACGCACAACATTGTAGCCCCACAGCAGTGGCGGTACAAAACAAACCCACATTGATATTACTCCGCAAAAGGCAAATGCAACACGTCATATAGATACCGGCCGAGAAACGAAAAATAAATAATATAACGAGCTGTGTCATAGCCACCACCTCACTGCTTTGCGGCTGCTTCGGCATAATGTTGTTGGTTCGATTCGCATTAGGTACTTAAAGCCGTCCACTCGGTTAGCGCGAGCTACTTATGGGCATGTCTTATTGTATTTAGAAACCTAACATTTTTGTGCTTTTTTTTGTGAGAAAAGAATCTATTTTTTGTGATTTTTTGGAAAAAAATTCCTTGGGATTAAAGTAAACTAAAAAAGAAAGCAAAAATTCGTCCGCTAAATATTTGGATGACAGAGGGAAAATTAATTAATTGAAGCTGTGAATCTTATTTTACTATCATTCATAAGCAATTTAATTTAAACAGAAATTTTTTATCGCCCCCCCCCTCGTATATTAAATAAAGGGGACAAGAAAAAGAGATTGGGTTTCAACTATAGCTAGAATAGATCACTACATGTTACGTTCTCCTTGGAACTCGTCAGGTAGACGCAATCCTAGCTACAGTTCAAACCAAAAGAGCCAAGCAGAAATATAGCCAAAAGATCAAAGGGACATTACAAAAAGTAATGCCCTCTAATGTGCGGCGAGGAAAGTTGCGAACCAACAAACCGGAATTAGAGTGTGAAAGGAACTCGCAAAGTGAGTATCATCAATCACTGCCGTGTGCTGTGCATAAATGCCTTTAGTGATTGCTGATACTTGCTTTGCGAGTTCATTTCACACTCTAGTACCAGTTTGTTGCTTCGTAACTTTCCTCGCGGAACATTAGAGGGCATTACTTTTGTAATTCCCGCTTGATCAACAACAGGGGCGTACAATTTCGATATTCAAAAATGAGCGAAACACTTCGCCTTGACTTTCCTATACATTTAAATACATTGTTTTATATTTTCCAACACTTTCGATATACACCTGTCTAGACACGACTAGTTAAAGTAAATAGTTCTTATAAGTTGTAACATCTTGAAGCGGTTGAAGAAAGACCGACCGTTGCGCTGCAAGCATAAGGTTGGGTAAAATATTCGGACTGAATCAACGGAAGCGCGGAAATTGATATTTGAAAATATATTAATAACTCGAGAAGTATTATTTTTAGCAAGAAATTACTCTTATTAATTTGTATTTAGAATTTCAAAACCTTTCTGATTTTAAAGCCAAAATGCCAGGTTTCCATTTAAAAAAAAGTTATTTTTTACCGTGGCCGCCATATTAAAATTGGAAACTCAAGTTTTTTTCTTAAATACAATCAAGAAGAATTTGCCTTACAACTTTGCTCTTGGGTTTGCGAGTCTATCTATTAAAATAAAAAATTTAGCCTACACTGAACATTAAACGACTAGTACAAGAATACAACTGCTGTAGAAAGTATGTGAAATTCTTCTAACGACAAAAAGATTATTAGGGGGCAAAAAATTCGATTTTTTGATTTTTTGTAAAAAGATTCTCCTAGAGCAAACCAAACAAAAAACCAAATTTTTAATTTTTTATTGAAAAAATGTGTGTGGGGGGGGGGGGCAGTAGCCCCCCTAAATATGAAATTATCGAAAAAATATTATTATATTCGGATTTTGCTATCAATGGTGAGCTATTTCACATTAACAGAAATATTTTATTGTCCCCCGTTAAATAAAGAAAAGGGCACCAATTTTTAATTTTCAAAAATTCATAGAGGGCGTCACAGTGAAATTATAGCAATGCGCAAAAAAACAAATTGTAGAAGATTCCTAGCTCTATCAGCTTAAAAAATTTAATCAAAAACGTGTGGCCAGTTTTTGAGAAATATTTTTTTGAAAAATTCCAAAATTTTGGAGTGATGTCATTGCGATCGTTTTTATATTTTCAAAATTAATTATATTTCATGGTATAGTACCCTTGAAGGGCTACCAAACAAGATGTAGTTGATTCCAATCAGATAACTGGTTTTTGAGTAAATGGGCGTTAAAGTCGAAATGTTCAAAAATTCGTAGCGGCCGCCATTTTAAAGCTAGAGAGTTCGGTAAAAAATCGTTTGATTTGTCCTAAGGCCTTCTTTAATCTCCACTATTAAAATTTCCAAAATTCCGTTTCTGAAAAAAATGCTTCCAAAAAAACATGTATAACTTCCGCTTCCGGTTTCGGTTTTATTTTAAAAGCTTATTTTGTCGGTGAATTTTTGATATACCCCCTCATTCCAAAGCACATCAAAATCGGTCCAGCCGTTCCGGAGTTACGGAGCGTAACGGACCCACCCACCCACCCACAGACAGACATTTTTTTAAAATTACTTTTTTGGGGTCCATGGACTCCCCCCCCCCACTATTTCCGTTAAAATCTCAACTTTGAAATTTTGCATGAAATCAATACTTCCCTACACTGAAAGTATAGGAAAGTAAAAATTCATAGAACAGTCACAAAAAAATTAGCGGGCTGGGAGACGAACTAATTTGAAGCTGCTCATCCCTGTATTATAAATATTTAAATTAAAATCGTGGTGTCAGTTTTTGAGCTACAATTTATGAAAAGGTCAAGTTTTCAATTTTTTTTTCTCTTCGCAGTTTTAGTAGTTCTACAATTTCTTTGAGTTCATAAAATTGTATACTTTAAGGGCATTCCAATATCAACTTTCATCTCAATCTGACAACTCGTTTTATGTTTAAAAACAAATTTTCAAAAAGACGTCACATACAAACTAGCGGGCTAGGATACGAAACCAAATTGTAGTTCATTCTCAGCTTTATGAGCTCACCAAAATTAATTTAAAAAAATCGAGTGGCCAGTTTTTGAGCACTAGAGCCGCTACGCCTATTTATTCGTTCGCTAGACAACGATAATTTCCTCGCTTTGGAAAAAATTCAGCTCAACCCGTCTGAAACCGTTCATTCAGTTAACATGCAAAAGTAAACAAGAGGCGACTTCCGTGTTATAAATGTTTGTTAGTTTGCTCAACGACGACGCGACTGCTGTTTGTTACTTTGCTATGCAACGACGGACAATAATGGGTATAAAAGCGCTGCATTTTCAGAATCGAAAGAAGTCTAATCTTCAAATATAATAAATAATAAACTAAACTCCTACAGCCATCTGTTGCTAGAGCGGTCAACCGGTCCTACACAGATTCAGACACGCAAAGTACGAGCTCCTTCTAGATCTGCGAAATAAATAACCTCACTCTTTCTCCGAACTTTGCAGTGCCTACACTTCTTACCAGAGCGCCGTAGCCCATAACCCCACTTTCTCCGATCCCCGTAGCACTACCAACTCTTACCAGAGCACCGCAGCCCCAGATAGAAGCCGAAAGACCAGCTCATTTCGTGCCCTACGCCCCTCTGGACAGACTACCTACCTAAAACGCCGCTACGTAGTGTACGTGCATTGATCCCTTAGAGGACGAGTGTTTCGTTTGTGCGAAGTAACTAACTACTTTGTGTATTATTAACGGTATTTAATAATTATACATGTATAATCTTCCGTTACTTCAATTTACTGTTTTTTACTTGTTCATGTCTTGTTATTAAGCTTTCTGTATTTTGTAAATGGTGATGTTTTATGCCCAGACGGCATACGGTAAGCTAATACAGGGTGTCCATTTTATCATGTAACCCCTTCAAAGTCATACGTTGCAACACTATTGAAATATATACAGTTTGCTGTGGATGAAAAAAAAACTCGTTTGACTTTTTATTATTAAAACTATATACAGCAAAATGATGTTCTCATTTATTGAGTTATATTTTACTAGTAATGCAACCTCTGATAGGCAACCTGTGTTGCCTACTCTAAAGAGTCAAGGGGCTGCACGAATAAAAAAATGTTCATGGTAGATAATTAACAATAATGAATTTTGCAGAATATTCAATTTATTTCAATACAGCTGCTGTAATAATTCGGCTGTGATCCAAAATTCCAATATATTTTGATGGCAGACAAAAAATTTTCGAAGCCATGAATCAGTTTCAACTTGATTATATTTGTTCTCAAATCTCTAAATCGATTATATGTCTGTGAAAGCTTGAGGTCAGTTCAGTAATCATAATTTGCGTTGAGTGTACAAACCCTCTTAATTTAATTAAATTCAGATATTAAAAAAAGTTTCACTAGCAAAGCACTCGGTGATATATTAATTCTCATTTAATGAATTTTTTACTTACCTTTAAAACATCTTCTGGAACGCCAATAAGAAATGGCATAGGTGCTAGAAGATAATCGATTAAAGCCATGGGTAAAACGGGAATAAAAATGTGTTGCCATATCATTGGATAAATAATATCATTAGCAGACTGGACACATGCACTGAGTCGCGTCAGTTTTTTTGACGTAAATATTATTCTCCTCTCGTACAACATTGAAGCAAATATCAACATCATGTTGTTGGCATCCACTGCATTGTAATATTCTGTGAGATTCCTCTAAAAAAGACAAGCATATTATTCAGTTCTGGATTAGTGTCACATAATTGTGTATCTAAACATATTACACAATATTTACAATACATTTTACACTAATATTGTAAGAAACGCGAATTTACATTTTGATTCCGTTCTAAAATTATTCAGGGGCGTTTGCTGCGTTATTGAAATACGTGCAGATATTTTACCCTGTATTAGAACTCACCAAACTGAATCACTTTTCTATTTATTTTTGCGAAAGACTGGGTTAAAAAACAAAAACATTTTACTAAAAATGTGAGTACCCGCCTATGGAATTGATTTTCAGTTAAAGCAGTACGATAATAACTTGTGTACGTGTTTGATCACATGCAATAAATTCGTTACTTAGTAATAAAATGGCGTTTTTTTCCAATAATTAATTAAGGAACCTCGTCCTTGTGTATGGTGAAGTGGTCGGAAATGCTGACAGAGTTAGGGCATTTTACGTGGAACCTAACCCAATCTCCTAATAACTAATGTAAAAACCCTTACTTGATGGTTCGTTTAAACCCCAAGTGCAACATCGACGAAGGGCACAAACCCGTCGAATTTTGAATGCCAAACCGCAAATTTTAGAAGCAGTAGTTGCGGGTTGGTGTCTGAAAACTTGCATTTCGCATGGGAGTGATGTGGCAAAAGGAACGTCCTCCCGGAACTTTACTCCTTAGTCGAAAATGTTTACGAATGAACGGGAAACTTGTATTTGACATATAAAAATTCTGTGCTTGTGTTTCTGTTTTTTTTTAAATTGCAGTATGGTGTTATATATTTTTTACATTGAATGTACAAACACAGTTGAGGCAATGATTTATAGAATTTGAAACAAATAATTAAAGATACTGTGACTGTTTGCAACAAAAATAGTTTCGTGTGAAAAAACAAATTCTGTTACTTGAAGACTTTGTTAATTGACGAGACAATGCAATTATTTGTTTTTATACATTCTTTCCTATCAAACATAATAGAAAACTAGTGTTACCCCAGCACACAATGCACTGACAGACAGCGTTGACAGAACCGGCGAAATGTCAAGTCACGTGATGCATTAGTTCCGATAACGACACGCGACGTTATTATAGATGGCGCCCCAAGTGACGCGCGTCTAGCCGACCTTCATATATATTGTAAATTAAAATATATTATTATTAAAAAATCGACGTAGAATAAAAATATAAAAATGTTTCATGTTCCATCTATGGATAGAGACCTTTCATTAAAAAAAAATGGTACAAATTGGTGAAGCGGTAGCCGCTGGAGGAAGGGGAGAAAAAAACCTTTTGTGCTTTTATATATGTATGGATTCTGCCAATAGTCACAGAAAATTATCACCTATCATAGTGTCTGGTTTTGATAAATCCATACAATATTTTAGATTTTTAGCATTAAAATTGTGCACTCACCAGGAAAAAAAGTCGGATCGCCCAATTTATTTTACATTTTGTGAATATGATACGCCCATTCGGCTTACTACCTGCCGTACCCTATAGGTATCCTTCTCCCGCTTCGCGACACACAGTTGTCATATTTTGTACTTCAACAGTCTTCTTCATTGTGTACATAATTTTATGGTTAAAGGTTGTAACACGCACCAATTTGTTGGAACTTTTTCTTTCAAACTTGCAAATTCGAGTTAAATGAATTTCTGTTTTTAAAATTTCTTATCGTGCATTATAATTGTGGCGGCTGAAAACGTTACCGAAAATTGTAGCATTAATGTAAGACGGTAGAAGTCAACGTTGTCTTTAACCAGATACAAAATCCGGGTTCAAGAGTGGAGCATACACACGCAGGACCGGATCGGTCGTAATTGAAACACGTTGGCACGTGATAATCACCTTATCTCAAAAACCACTACTCCACGGCTGTTAAACCTGAAACAAACTCCGCCATGTGCAAGGTGTCAATGTATCAAAAAGGACAGTTAGGAGAAGGTTAAATTAAAGTGTCTTACTGGCAAGACGAATTACTACGGCAACACCAAAGTTCACGATTGGTTTCAAGCTCTTTCAAAGAAGTAGCGGTCATCTGCCAAATATTACATGGTGTAAACCGCTTTCCTATCATCCTCCATAATTGTTCTTGTCCGCCTGAAGATCTCAGATCAAATATGGAGTGGTCCATGAATAGTACATTTTCCCATTCAGCCTATGACCTTAAGCGAGCAATTTGGTATTGTTTCATCAATTCTGGGCACGTAATGGTCTCGTAACTGTTTTTTTTGTACATTGACACCCTGCACATCAAGGGGTTTGTTTCTGGTTTGGATAACGGCGAAGTAATGGTTTCTAAGAGCAGTCATCAGGATGAAATGGTCATCACTTGCCGACGTGCTGCGATTACAACCCAGTCCGAGCCTGCGCTTGTATTCACCAGTTTTGCTAAATCTTCTGTAAGGATTCAGTATCGTTGAAAGTGGAAATCATAGCTGGTTGTAGACATAACGTTGACTTCTGCCGTCTTCGATTAATGCTACAATTTTCGGAACGTTTTCTGCCGTCACAAACATAATGGACGATAAGAAATTTAAATAGCGCAAATCCTTTAAATGAGATTAACTTGAACTTGCAAGTTTTGAATGAGAAATTGGCGCGCTTCATAAAATTTAACATTACAGTTGTGTACAAAACGGTACAGAAGAATGCTAAAAAATATGCGATTTCGAAAAAATGATACATAGAAAAAAGGTTCAGTTTGATGAGTTCTATTGGAGGTTACTATATTAATTATTTTATTTTTTACGAACAAAATCTTTTGTACAGGTAATTGTGATAAAATTCAAGTTTAATATGTACATAAATTCTTTTTTCAGTTTTCCACTTCTTAAAAATTGTTTGTACTGAGCTGTTTTTAGAATGCCGTAGCAGTGTGGTGTATTAAGTAAGTCTGTTCTTCCAAAAATACGCCACAGCTATTCTTCTGTGTAGGTTTCCTATTCTTTTGCATTAAAGCTGCACTTGTAAGCTTATGTAATTTAAATTTCTGAACCCAATTCAATTTAACATTCTGAAACCAATTCGATTCCAAATCGAAAATAAAGTTAGCGATTCAGGTACGAACTAGAGAATTTCCATAACTCTAATATTCCAGGTGCTTTTTATTTGGTTTCTCGAATTGAAACAGAATTCAAGATAATTAACTTTTTAAAAAAAAAGAAAACCGACTTCAAATAAAAACACAAAAGTAACATAAGTTAACTAAAAAGCAAAAAATAAATGTTTTTTATACAACAGTTTAATACTTATTTGTTGTTCCGTTTAATGTAATTAAGAAATTAATGTTTATTATATAATTATTAATTGTTTTATAATTTTTAAGTCGGTGCCAAGTATAACATAAAAATTCGAATCTAATGTTATATCTATGTTATACTTGGCACCGACTTAAAAATTATAAAACAATTAATAATTATATAATAAACATTAATTTCTTAATTACATTAAACGGAACAACAAACAAGTATTAAACTGTTGTATAAAAAACATTTATTTTTTGCTTTTTAGTTAACTTATGTTACTTTTGTGTTTTTATTTGAAGTCGGTTTTCTTTTTTTTTAAAGTTAATTATTTTACAATTTTAAGTGATGGGTAGACCTAGTAAGGGTGTTTCTCGAATGAGGAAACGATTGCTAGTTGAAACGGAAGATGAAATACGGAAACACTAAAAAAGTCCGTTAAAAAAATAGATTTTGAGAAGTATCTTCGAAGTTCAAGCTCCAATACCAATGAAATTATAATGGGACCACCTTGGAACTATACTGAACCTAACACCAAAAAATCATTAAAATCGGTTCATAAACAACAAAGTTATGCCCGAACATACATAAAAAAAAAAAAAAAAATATATATATATATATATACAGACGAATTGAGAACCTCCTCCTTTTTTTGAAGTCGGTTAAAAACTCGAACACCGGCAAAGAAAACAATACTGTCAACATAAAATATGATTTTTCTGTTTTGTAATTCTGACATCAAACAGTTGCTTGCTTATATAGGGTGTAACAGACAACCCAAGCACTATCTTTTATCTTTTTAAACCCAACAACTTAAAAAAAGAAAATAGCGATAGCTCAAATCGTTTCAAAATGGCGGCCAATTATATTAAAAAAGCGGTCATTACATGAACCTTTTCCCAACCGCAGATTAACTGTTATACCAAGAAAACTCGTACTGATCGTTAAAGTCCAATAAATTAGTTTTCCAACGATGCATCACATGAAAACAAAAAATAAATGTACGTACCCCCTCTCCTCCTCAAACGAGCGGGAACATTCAAAAGACATTATCTCAAAAATCTCAAGTGACACCTCATTTTAAAGGTCCCATTGAACTGAACAATTTTTGTATTTCAAGTTTTTCGATATATCTCACCATTACAAAATGGCAGCTCAATTTATAAAAATTTGCTTCCTATTATCGGATGAATCGCTCCCTCTACGGCAGAGAAACAGATTTTTTTTTGCTGATTTATAAAGTCTATTCACGCAACATTTAAATCCACGTGCGAGTTGGAGTTGGACAACTCAACATCGCACTCGCACTAAACCTCTATTATACCCTGTACTTTCCTGTCTCAATCACGCACTCTTATTTTCCCCTTCCGACTAACACGTTGTGACACCATCATCACCCGCCTCTAAATCTTGTATTTAAAACAATCACGACACGGTGCACATCCTATTCGCCAACAACACCAACACAAGCAATAATAGTTTCCCACCGGGTATAATAAAAGTTTAGTGTGCCAGTGCGATGTTGAATTGTCCAACTCCAACTCGCACGTGGATTTAAATGTTATGTAAATAGACTTTACAAATCAGCAAAAAATTCAGTTTTGCTGCCCTAGCTGCGGTAGAGGGAGTGATTCATCCGATAATAGAAAGCAAATTTTTATAAATTGAGCCGCCATTTTGTAACGGTGAGAGATACCGAAAAACTTTAAATACAAAAATTGTGCAGCTTAATGGGACCTTTAATATAATAATATAAAACTTGACCCCTCGACCTATTTAAGATTTTTGTGATAATATCTTTTGAATGTTCCCGCTCTTTTGAGGAGGGGGGTTCAGCTTGAACATTGGCCGAGAGCAGACGTATAACAACGCAGCTCTAGCTTTTAAAAGTAAAAACGAGATTTTTCGCCGTTTAAAACGGCATTTTTTTGGTGCAATTCGATCCTAGAGTGAACATCAAAAACAGGGTTCGTGAATTGATGTGGCTCAACGTAGCAGGTAAAACAGGTAAAAAAATAGCGCGTCACGGAGGTCCTTTGTTTGGCCAGAACAAAGCAGGTGCATTTGAGTGTTTAGTGCGCCAGTGCTAAAAAACAATTCAACAAAGAGGCAAGAGATACCGGAAAGGACAGGTGGAACACCTGGAATACCTGCTCATCTAACAACAGGTGAAAGGAAACCGGTTAACCCGCAACCACGCAAAGATAAGTACATACTCAATAAGATAGACTGGGCAAGTAAAAATAAATACCTTGTAGAAAACATATAGAATTCCTCCAAGATAGTGGTAGATCAGGGGGGCATAGATGTTAAACAACAAAAATAATTGTAAAAAGTAGGAGCTTTATTTTATCTTATGTCATTAGTTTTGCAATAGAGCCGATTCTTGTCTAAACCCGACAGCCACGAACACAAACAAATTCCGGGAATAGGGTTGCCAAACGCAAGGGTCGTAGAGCAGGTAGTATACTTCTAAGAAAAGGCCCTATTTTATGTAGCCGGGGAGAAAGGATCGCTTACAATTTAAACAAGCTATTTTAACTAAAGACTAAAATTCTTTTGTATAAGCCGGGCCTATTGAATTTCAAACCGAGGGTTAACACAGGAACAAAAACAGTAAAATAATTCTCCAACAACTTTAAATAAAAACTTTAAATACTTTGTTAAACGGCAGCAGGCAATTTAACGTAGCTTTTTCAATGTAAATTTTATTTGATTATTGAGTTAATTAATTATTGATACTAGCATAGTGTAATGTGTATGTATGTAGGTATATAGGTATATGTATATATGTTATATGTATATATAATCTAACGGCGTAAATATATACGGAAGTGTACACACCAGCAAACCAACGGAAATCATCAGAAGCAGGAAACACAATACCTACCATGAAACAGGAACAGTATATACGGACAGACACAAATTGACAGTGCCGAAATCCCAGGAGATGGAAATTGTTTATTCACCTCAATAGCAGACCAAAACACAAATGTACGGCAACGCGAAAACAGCTCAAAAAAGAAGCCTTCATCTTAAGGAAAAAATCGTCTCATACATCAGAGAAAACCCACAAAATATCCAATAGCAACTGGAGGGAAATGTAAGAAACTTGGCTCCGCACACTACAAACAGAAGCCTACTTAGAAGACCTAGGGAAAGAAGGATTTTGGGGAGGAGCCGAATCAATAGCAGCAGCAGCAGAAATACTAAAGGCGTCAATAGAAATACACTACGAAGCAGGCCCACCCTCCACACACACACGCACTCCGGCAGACAACATCAACCACCCAGGGCAATGAGAATAGCGTACAGGACATCAGGAGACGGTTCCAGAAATCATTAGGAAAGCATCACTGCCAAAGAAGAAAAGAAATCCACGAGAAGTAGGAATGGAACGCTAAATATGATCATGCTAGATCAAAGAATAGAGGAACAAAGTGTAGTAATACCACCCGGACGATACGTAATACTAAGAAGTTTATTAGCTATTAGGAAATTAAGATATTTTCAATTTGTAATCTTAGAACAATAGATATGTGTGAAATAAGAACAATGTGAAACTTTGATACCAAAGTTTATTAAGTTAAAATGCATAATCGCATAACGGTCTTGGTTGCGTACTCAAAAACCCCATTGATGCGTAGCCTACTAACCACCCGGTGTTGCAGCAGCGGTGCCTTGCGGTATGCATTGCAGACATGCTAACGCGGTTCAACACCCCATCCGATCCCACCTATCACATAAATTCCTACCTACGTACTGGTATGGGGTGGGCCTGGCGTAATCCAGGATCGACCCTCGAGTCAGCTCCATGTCAGATGATGATGATGATGAATGTTCCCGTTTTTTTTGAGGAGGAGAGGGGGTACTAACTAACATTTAATTTTGTCCTTATGTGGTACATCGTTGGAAAGCTAATTTAATAGACTTTTAACGATCAGTATCAACTTTCTTAGTATAATAGTTAATGTGCGGTTGGGAAAAGGTTTATGTAATGGCGGCTTTTTTTATATCATTGGCCGCTATTTTGAAATAATTTGAACTATCAATATTTTTTTTTTAAATTGTTGTTGGGTTTGATAATACCTTTTAAATGAGGTACAACTTGACCCACCTTTGTATTTGAAAATCTTGAGAAATCCCCCCCCCCCCCCCCCAAAACCCTTACCGGAGCGCCCAATAGTTTAGCCGTAAAAGATAGTGCGTGTGTGGTCTGTTACACCCTGTATTACCAGAAAGGCTTTCTTATGTCAATTTTGAAAGATAAAAACGTTTTAAAAATTTAGCGGCCATTGAAGTAAATTTGGAAACATTTTTAATACCGAACATTTAAAAGTGTATATTAGCGTATATTACGGAATTACTTGCCCTTTGAACATGCTTTAGTCATATTTAGAAAAACCGTGGTGTGTTATTTTTTAAGAAACTATAACCGGAAATTCATATTTTATTGTTATATAAAATGAGTCGACGAAGTCGAAGGACTCGGAATGAGGGAGTAAGGAAGGGCTTCAATTTACATTTTGATGCAGCAAAATGTGTTGAAGCGCAATTACTGTTTCAACTCTCTTTGCATACACCTTCTACGCTACACAAGTTTAGGCAAATAAAAGTAAATAAAAAAGTATTTGTAAGAATATAATAAATAAATTATTAAAACACTTACGTTTTCAGGGATACTCGGTAACTGAAATGGCCTCGGGCACTCAACTGTGAAAGTCTGAAAATTGTAAATGATTATATGAGCAAATTATTGAAATATTCAACGTACGCTTTCTCCCCTGTTGAAAGATACTTCGAAAAGCTTCCCGGGATCCGAAACTTTCGTGTTATAAACTGCTTTAAGAAATTCACCTAAGTCTTCCGATCGAGGACTATGCGTTAATACTGCTATGTTATCTAAAAATCTTTCAAATTCATTGTAATATTCAGAATTGTTGTTTAACTTTTTGTTTTGTATTAATACACGTTTTTTTCTGCATAAAACAAGATTGCAATAACAATACAAATTTTTTGGCAAACTTATTTTAATAAACATGTGTGGCAATGAAGGACGATATTTAGCAATATTTTAATTGATTGAATTTAGAAAAAATTACAAAAAAAAGAAACCAGATCGCGGGGTTGTAAGTTACAACAAAAGGCAGAGAAAAATACAAAATTATTTTAAAAATATTACATCGGGTAAGCCAATTCGATCGTTTGATCTAATATTTAAATCTTTATATTAAATCCGAATCCCTTCCACCTGTCTCAACTTCTAGTGGTGAGAGGCCATCGCTACTAGAACACACATATTTACGCGTCCATTATATCAGGCGCATATTCCTTTGTACAGCAGTCCGCTATAGTTTTCAAGGAAGATAAGCAAATTTCGGTAAAGACTGTTGAATGATTCTTTATCCTGAAGATGTCTGCGCTTGTATATTATTATCTCTCGCGTTCCATTAACATTATACTGAGCTGAAATATGGGATTACCAATTAAACTTAAAACAAAACTATGTCCGAATAAAGATCATAAACTAAGAAGTCGTATACAACAGCCTGTATTATCACATGGACAATTATTACACGCAGCACGCAGCAGTTTCTACAGTCGCGAGGGCTTCAAATGTGGAGATTCAAATTACGAACACTAACGAACAGGGTCAATTTTAAGGAGAGGTTTTTATTACATTTCTTTTAATAATAAGGTTGTTGATGTCTCGACACAGCTTATTTATTATTTTTTTAGTCATCAAAAAAATGTGGGTGTGTCCCGCGGGTTATGGTATCGATCTATGTATTAAATCCGAAACTGTCTCAACCACGGGTCTTCAATTTAAGCAACGAGCGGCTACGCTCGTACGCATCCGTACAGCTTATTTATTAACTTGTTTGGAGCGAATGATTATGTTATAGTCATGTAGAGCAACGCAATACTTGATTTTAATAGCATGCGCATTCTAAAATTAGTTATCAAAAAAAAGCGTACGGCGTAGTCCACGGGTTCTGCTAGTTATTATTATAGATCGAAACTTAAATTTTTGTAGAAAGTTTCGCCGAAGGTACCGTCAACTTAAATCTTTTTAAATGGTTTGCTTTCATAGATTTATGATTCAATTGCCTAATTGCCTTTAAATAAACTATTTGCAACGATTTTTGGTTCGCCCATTTTGTAACAAGATTATCCTGACAATTCAAGTTTTGGGTCGCAACTTTATGGAAATGGAACGATTCGCCGCGGTCGTTTCGCCGCCGCCGTTTTGCCGCGGAATTTCTCCCTAGCCGTTTGAACGCGAAAAAATCCACTGAACAAAAAACAATAATATAAAACATAATTTTTATTTCATTATTGTTATTACTAAAGCTCTGATTTTATGACACATTGTTTCGTTTCTGTTTCAATTATATTAACTAGTGTTACCCCAGCGCACAATGCACTGACAGACTGAGCGTTGACTGAGCCGACTAAATGATGTCTCGTGATGCATTAATTCCATGAGGAAACGCGGCGTTGGTGTAGATGTCGCCCCAAGTAAAGCGCGTTTAGCAGACTTTCATATATAAATTAAAATAATTATTATTGAAAAATCTACGTAGAATAAAAATATAAAAATGTTTCATGTTCCATCTGAGGATAGAGACCTTTCATTGACAAAAAAATGGTCCAAATTGGTGAAGCGGTAGCGGCTTGAGGTACCGGAGAAAAATACCCTTTGAGCTTTTATATTTGTATGGATTACAGTTGATTGACACCAACTTTAATTTGCATAATTGGGTATTTATCTAATTATTTATGAAAAAAAATTAAAAATATAAAATAGTTTAACAATTCCACTCACTGTAGACTGCAGAGTGCAGTCTATGCAATGGGATTGCTATTTGAGTATCTCTCTCTTTAGCCTTCCGCCGTCCATGTTTGAACATAGGCCTCTCTCATTTCTTTCCATCTTGCCCGGTCGCTTGCTGTTCTTATCCATGCTAGGCCTGCCGTTTTCTTAATATCATCGTACCATCTTGTACGCGGTCGCCCTCTTCCTCTTTGTCCTAACCACGGCCTCCAGTGTATAATACTGTTTGACCATCTTTTATCTGTGTACCTGGCTACATGACCTGCGTAATCCCATTTTAATTTCGCTATTCGTTGAACCACATCAGTCACACCAGTTATGCTTCTTATGCGTTCGTTGCGTATTCGGTCTTTAAGAGAGATGCCTAGCATGAGCCTTTCCATTGCTCTCTGGGTGACTCTTAGTTTGTTGGCTAGTTGTTGTGTTAATACCCAGGTTTGCGCTCCATAAGTTATAACCGGAAGTATGCATTGGTCATAAACTCGTGTCCTAAGATGGATTGGTATTTTTTTGTTTTTTAATACGTAGCTAAGTTTACCAAATGCTACCCATCCTAGTCTTCTCCTTCGTTCAATTTCTGCTGTCTGGTTCTCCTTTCCCAGTTTCAATATCTGCCCTAGGTATATATAGTGGTCAACATTCTCCACGGTTTTGGATCTTATTTCTATTCGTGGGTCTTCTTCACACATAACTTTTGTTTTGTTTAAGTTCATTCGTAGGCCTATTTTATTCGCTTCTGCTTCTAGTTCTGTGAGCATGGTTTTCAGATCTTCTTTATTATCGGTTATCAGGACTACATCATCGGCGTATCGTAAGTTATTCAATCTTGCGCCATTTATGTTTATTCCTTTTTCTTCCCATTGCAGATTTTTAAATATATTTTCTAGAGCCAATGTAAATAATTTTGGAGATATCGTATCTCCCTGTCGTATCCCTCTTTTAATTGGAATGTTATTCGTGTTTTCATGTAGTTTAACACTTACTGTAGCTTTTTCATATATATTATTTATTATTTGTGAGTACCTGTAATCTACTCTTGCATTTCTAAGCCCTGTTGTTATTGCCCATTGCTCAACCGTATCGAAGGCCTTTTCAAAATCCACAAAAGCTAAGTGTAATGGTAGGTTATATTCAGCGGCTTTTTCAATCAGAATTCTCATAGTAAGCAGATGGTCATTCGTGCTGTAGTTACTTCTAAACCCTGCTTGCTCAATAGTTTGATATCCATCTAATTTCTTGGTTAATCGGTTGTTCAGGATCTTTGTGAATAACTTATAGGTCTGTGATAATAAACTTATTGGTCTATAGTTCTCTAATAATTTTCTGTCTCCTTTTTTGTACATTAATACAACCACCGCGTTATTCCATTCCGTGGGAATTTTGCCTTCTTGAATACATTTATTAAATAGCTTGGTTAGTTTACCTAAGATTTCATTTTCACCTTCTTTTAACATCTCTGCCAAAATCTCGTCTTCGCCTGGACATTTATTATTTTTTACAGATTTTAGAGCATATCTTATTTCTTCTTCATCAATTTCTGGCATTTCCTCCGAATTTATGTTTAATACTTTTCTCTCATGATTTAATCCTTGAACTTGTTCTGCAATTTTTGAACTGTATAGGTCTGTATAATATTGTTCTGTTACTTCCAATAATCCGTCTGCGTCTGTAATTTCTGTTCCTTCGTTATTCCTTAAACAGATTATTTTTGATTTTCCTTGCCGTCTTCTCAGACACCTCATATTTCTATTTTCTTCTATTACTTTTTCTATTTCCTTTTCATAATGTTTTAATAAGTCTTTTCGTATCATTTTTCTAGTAACTTTACACACTTCCCGAAATTCTTCATATTTGTTTTCCCTAAATAACGCCCTTCTTCTCTCTATCATATTTTTTGTTTCGTCGGTGATTTTATCTATTCTCTGTCTAGGTTTTTTCGCTATTTTTTGCGCTGAAGTTTTTAAAATTCTGGTTAATTCATTTGCCATCCTGTCCAAGTCTTCTTGTTCTTCTTCTTGTTCGCTGAATTGTCTTCTAAGTTCATTTCTGTAATCATCTCCATTTCGTCTTAATAGGGTTGTGTCTACAGCTACGCTATTCTTTTGTTTGAATTTTAACCTATCTTTTTTCAATTGTATAGCAATTTTTGCCCTTACTAGACGATGATCGCTTCCTATATTAAATGAGTTGAGAGTTGTTACATCTTGTATTATCTTCTTGTCACTTGACAGGATGTAGTCAATTTCGTTTTTGGTATTCCCATTTGGGCTTAACCACGTCCATTTTCTTTGCCGCTTTTTCTGGAAGAAGGAGTTCATGCAATATAGCCTGTGTCTTGTTATGTATTGTAACATCATTTGTCCACGTTGATTTCGTGTGTCAAAGCTATTCTTTCCTATATATTCTTCATTCTCTTCTTGTCTACATCCTAATTTCGCATTGAAATCTCCTATTATTAGTGTATGTGTAGTTCTTTCCTCATTTAAAACTGACGTTATTTCTTCATAAAATACTTCAAGTTCTTCATCCGAGTGTGATGTAGTTGGGGCGTAACATTGAATGACCTTAAGTTTGCAGTTTGCTGATAATTTTATTACAATGTATGCTACTCTATCTGACACCCCTTTATAGCATGTTACTTTAGGTACAGTTTGTTTGTGTATTATAAATCCTACTCCTCTTTGACTTTCATTTTCGTCACCTTTATAATATAATACATGTCCAGATTGCAATGTCATGCAACCCGTGTGGGGTTTGCTAGTCCTCCATCGGGCGCCTCCCCAGGTGGCGGATAGGGGAAGGCCCGCCAGATATGGCGGGTACCGGGGAAATAAAATACCCGGGGCGGACCAAAACTAGCACAGGACACGGCGGTTCTCCATATTAGGAGCGGTACTCCGACAGCGTCTGATTCCATAGGAGCGGCTGAAACATAACTCACCAACCCGCTCGGCAAGCGTGGTGTTTTAAATTGCCAAAAACCTCTCATTCGAAATTAAATTATGATGAATAGTAACTTAATACGAAGGCCCCAAGTTCCCGGCGATCCTAATCTCTCCCAAGGCAGCGGGCAGAACAAGAGAAGGATCAGGGGTGCTAAGAATCCCCGGGTTACGGCAGGCTGCCAACAACAAGAAAAAATGATGATCGGTACAATAAATGCACGAAGTTTAATGGGGGACGCCCAGTTGTATGATCTAGAAAACGAACTAAAGAAAATAAAGTGGAACATAATAGGAATATCGGAAGTGAGAAGAAAGAATGAAGGTTGCTATTTGAGTATAACCACAGATAAAGTTAACACTACAGATATACGACCCTTTATACAAAATGTCCGCCCATATTTGGAGACGAAATTAGCGTTAGTTTGGCTACAACGCGCCGGGCCAATTTTAGGGCGCTGCTATCGCTATTTGTTTATTACTGTTGAAATGTGTTGGAAACTGTTTTTTCGGGGATTTGAGTGCATCTGTCACATCATGAATATAATTTAAGTAGAATTGGCTTCAATATTAATTATTTACGAAAAATTGCGATTTGACAATTAAACATGGCAGATGGCTGTCTAACTTTTGGTTTGAATATGTGCTAAGTAATCTGCTCAATTACAGTCATCTGTGACTTAATTATAAATTGTCATTGTAG
This sequence comes from Ctenicera cuprea, assembly GCA_958336395.1. NCBI lineage: Eukaryota > Metazoa > Arthropoda > Insecta > Coleoptera > Elateridae > Ctenicera > Ctenicera cuprea. The sequence continues at coordinate 51,307,353 of OY284492.1, read as the reverse complement.
CGCCATCTTTTTGCAGATTATTAATCATATAAAACAAGCTGCCGATAGCTCACATATTTACCGTATATCTGTAGTGTTAACCTTATCTGTGGTATAACGCATTTACCAAAACAAAGATTATGCGAGTCGTTCAATGCGTTATACCCAAACCGCAATCCCATTACACCGTCTACAGTACTACAGTAAATAAAATTGTTAGCAAATTTAGAAAAATTGGACCCGTCATATATTTCCGTAAAGCCCGTCACGTAAAAGTAACAACAAACGAAAATAAAGAACTTGACATCTTTGTGGCAGTTAGTGAAAATCCATATTCCCCAACTGGGCAACTTGCGTTACAATACAGCCAAACTTCTACATGGACTATCGTAAAGACACACAAACTTTCTTGCTGTAAAATACGACACTTATCAGATGATTCTGACAGAAGCATATACTGTTTTGCCCACATGTGATGGAACTTTGTAATGACGATATTAATTTTGTAAATAACAATATTTTCTGATTAAGTCCACCCATTGTTTAAATGGAAGCGTCAATGAGTTACTGCTCTGATGATAATGCACATTAGATGCAGTGGCGTCTTATCTAGTTCTGGCTCGCGGTGCAGAATCACTGTGAGGCGGCCATTACATGAAAGGCTAACTTTTTTCGTTTTACGTAGCGGCACCTAGCGTAAGCCTTAATCTGCCACGCCCCTCTTCCAGCGAGATTGAGTTACCCCCAATCAGCGCGCCTGCCCAAGTTGATAATGGTTCAACGAGAACAAGCTACCCTGTCATGACATCACGCTGCAAGCCCAAGCCCCCAATGGTCGGGGAAGAATACCAGCCAATAAAGTCACTGGTTGGACTTTTCAGAATAGCCGAAGCTGCCCTACCAGTCTGGCTACGCACCGCCCAGATTAGTCGGTAGCCGGTCTGATCTTAGTGACCGGTACATTAACAGCGTCGGGTGTACCTAAGTACGAACGCCCTGGGTCGACACTTTGACAGTGGGAGTGAGCAAGCAAAGTGTACCTCAATCTAGGACCTAAATCCCTAATGCCAGCAGCCACGCCACTCCTTCCTGGAGCTCACCTTCACCTGCCAATATCATCGGTCTCCAACCACCCAGTATATCGCCTGGACAAATTTATAATCCGCAGGGTCACCGCGACATATTTTGACTTTAAGGAAAAGAGGTAGACGTACCAAGTTAAAATCACCGAAGAGACCGTTACAACGCCGACCCCGCACAAAATGTCTTTGTTCACGCCTCCGACCTAAGCGAGGGTTCCTGGCCGTCCAGCCTGGTTCCCTGCTTCTAAACGTACAGTTAGACGGTCAAAACCCGGATTTTCGCAGTCAAAGGTATTTAAAACAACAATCTCCTATCACTACTCAACAGTCAACTAAGCACTGAACTCTTACGTAATACTATTTGCCGCCGCTCGCCGTGTATAAGAAATGTACACTTGCTGACTAAATTAATTGTTGTTGAGTTTAATTATTAATTTGTATAAATAAAATTTTATTGATTTCTAATTCCAGCCTAAAAGAAGGATTTTTTAAATTTTATTTTGTCGTTGACCTGAACAGTTTAACTGAGTAATGCCAAAAAACAGCTATCACCGAATTTTGAAATCGATTTTGAGATTTCAAGGAATAAACATCGGTTGCAACTAGAAAACAGAAAATATCATAAAAGCGGGGGACTGCTTATAAAATGGGGGGGGGGGGGAGACTCTACTTCAATATAAACGCGCTCGAAAAATAACCTTAGATTCGCATTCTACACATGTAGAATAGCTGATCTGCGCAAGCCCGATCTTCCTACCACCCTCCAGTGTCACCCTTAATAATATTTCGATATTGAAAAAATGTACGAGCTTCGGCTTCAAAATCGGTATAAACATGTTAAATCACAATAGGAGAAATTTTCCACTGAGAAAGCACCTCTGAGAGGTTTAGGTCGTTTACCTTAACAGTTTCACCAAATTTAATTTACAAAATTTGATATTATTTTTTATATTTTCAAAATTTTTGTAATTTTCAAACATTTTCTACAAAAAATTTTATAAAAATTTCAAAACGATGAAGGTCCGGTGGCGGTTGCCCGACACCTTTCTTACTTTGGTTCACAATACCGTTAATTTTTATGTAGTTTTATCGGTGGAGTTTGGTAAAATTAATAATATTTACACATTGGCATTATTAGAAAATTTATTGTTATCTACTTCATCAATTAAAATAAAAAATAACGCAATAAATGCCAGATGTTTAATTAATTTAAGTAAACTGTTAAAACTGCTTTCCATTATAGTTTGACAATGAGCAAGCGCCGCGAGCCGACGTAGAAAGTTTTGTAAGCATTGTGACGGTATTAATTACATTATTTCATGTTTTAGTTGAATTTTAAGGGGCGCCAAGTGTAAAGTGAAAATTTGCTGTGCATTTCACGATATTTAAGGCAATTTGTCCCAATATTTATTATACATACACACATTTGGCTAAATGCTTTTTATTTTAATAAACCATTCTAGATTTAAATAAATCCTTAAACATTTCGTTTAAATAAATCCTAAAACATTTATTTTTAATTTTTAAATATTTAGTAAATCTTTATGTATTTAGATAAATCTGCACATATTTGTTTTAAATTTTTCAATATTTAATCAATATTCGCAGATGTAAATAAATTTTTGCCGATATAAACAAATCCTTACAGATTTAAATAAATGTTTCAACATTTAATTTTAAGCTGTCACATTTAATGTTAACCAGTCATATTTATTTGACCTTGGTGAGCCTAGCCGACTTAGAACACCAAGACCGTTTGCACCGGTAGTAAGGCGCAAGGTGGAAGCGTTCAACACTTAAACAAAACAGACTGAAAATTACATTCTCAAGGAAATGTTAAGGAAATTTTATTGTATAAATAATAAATTATGCAATGTTTATGTTGTTAAATATGTTGTTAATAATGATTGAGCTAACATTAATTGTACAAATTCTTGAAATACGGAAAACGTGTTCATAATTGTTGAACGTTACCACCAGTGTAAACGGTCTTGGTCTGCTATGTAGGCTAGGTCTACGAAGGTCAATAAATATAACAAGTTAACATTAAATTTGACAGCTTAAAATTAAATGTTGAAACATTTATTTAAATCTGTAAGGATTTTTTATATCAGTAAAGATTTATTTAAATCTGCGAATATTTATAAAATATTGAAAGATTTAAAACAAATATGTGCAGATTTATCTAAATACATAAAGATTTACTAAATATTTAAAAATTTAAAGTAAATGTTGTAAGATTTATTTAAATCTCTAATGCTTTATTAAATGTTGGATTATTTAAACTAAATGTTTAAGGATTTATTTAAATCCACAACGATTTATTAAAATAAAAAGCATTTAGCTAAATGTGTGTATGTATAATAAATATTGGGACAAATTGCCTTAAATACAGTGAAATGCACAGCAAATTTTTACTTTACACGTGGCACCCCATAGAATTTTGAATATCTTCTAATATATCAAAAATTTAAGCAATATGTCTTTTGACCATACATCTGCATTCACATGTATCTGTAATTTCTCCTCGAATTGTTATCGCATGTACAAAAGTTGAAAGGTCTTTGCAGTTTGCTTTACGAGAAGACCAGATTTTCTGCAAAATAAGCATTTTTCAGGCAAATATTTTACATTTCATTTTACTTTTGATTCCATTGGTATCGATTTCCATGTTGCTACTAAGTCTATAAATTATTAAAACCAAAATTACTAATTCGTCAGTAGCAAATTGCTGTAAACGCAAAATATTTATAATAAATTTAGAAATCAGCTTACTTTTGCTTGCCTTTTTGGAAAACCACTATTGATTTTATTTTAAAAGTTATTGTTTTAAGCAGACTGTTTCAATTCTTTCTGAATTTTTAAAAGTTATAGCAGGAATAAATAAAAATACCAACCCTTTTCGTTGAAAGCATAAAATTGATCATTGGAGTAATGAGTAAAAAAGAGACAGCTTTACTTTTTAAAACGCACTGCCGTATATTTTTCAATACATTGCACACAATAATTGTTCAAAAACTATGAAACTTTAATTATAAGCATTGTTAAATTTACGGTTATTTTATTAGGAATAATATACCGTCTGTCTATAAAGTGATCCCCCCACCCCCCTAACTAACTTTTGAACGACTTGATATTTTACCACAACATTTGGTGTGCTTTAATAGGAAATTAAATACTATTTTTTAAACCAACAATTAAATTTTGTATCATTCAAAATGGCGACTGGGCGCCATTTTGAATTTTTTTTTAATAGAAAGGGGGGTCGAATGACACCTCATTTGAAAGGTCTTTTAGTTCTGCGTCAAATCCTAGAGTTTCAAAGAAAAATATTTAGTCATAACAAAATGGCGGATTTTAAACAAATGGACTCACTCAATTCAAAATTGTTTTGATTTTCTTATCCAGGGTCGAGTGACACCTGATTTGAAAGGTCTTCTAGTTCTGCGTCTGATCCTTGAGTTTCAAAGAAAAATATTTATTCAGTCATAACAAAATGGCGGATTTTAAACAAATGGACTCCACTCAATTCAAAATTGTTTTGATTTTCTTATCCAGGGTCGAGTGACACCTCATTTGAAAGGTCTTTTAGTTCTGCGTCTGATTCTAGAGTTTCAAAGAAAAATATTTATTCAGTCATAACAAAATGGCGGATTTTAAACAAATGGACTCACTCAATAGAAAATTGTTTTGATTTTTTTATCCAGGGTCGAGTGACACCTCATTTGAAAGGCCTTTTAGTTCTGCGTCCGATCCTAGAGTTTCAAAGAAAAATATTTATTCAGTCATAACAAAATGGCGGATTTTAAACAAATGGACTCCACTCAATTCAAAATTGTTTTTATTTTCTTATCCAGGGTCGAGTGACACCTGATTTGAAAGGTCTTCTAGTTCTGCGTCTGATCCTTGAGTTTCAAAGAAAAATATTTATTCAGTCATAACAAAATGGCGGATTTTAAACAAATGGACTCCACTCAATTCAAAATTGTTTTGATTTTCTTATCCAGGGTCGAGTGACACCTGATTTGAAAGGTCTTCTAGTTCTGCGTCCGATCCTAGAGTTTCAAAGAAAAATATTTATTCAGTCATAACAAAATGGCGGATTTTAAACAAATGGACTCCACTCAATTCAAAATTGTTTTGATTTTCTTATCCAGGGTCGAGTGACACCTGATTTGAAAGGTCTTCTAGTTCTGCGTCCGATCCTAGAGTTTCAAAGAAAAATATTTATTCAGTCATAACAAAATGGCGGATTTTAAACAAATGGACTCCACTCAATTCAAAATTGTTTTTATTTTCTTATCCAGGGTCGAGTGACACCTGATTTGAAAGGTCTTCTAGTTCTGCGTCTGATCCTTGAGTTTCAAAGAAAAATATTTATTCAGTCATAACAAAATGGCGGATTTTAAACAAATGGACTCCACTCAATTCAAAATTGTTTTGATTTTCTTATCCAGGGTCGAGTGACACCTGATTTGAAAGGTCTTCTAGTTCTGCGTCCGATCCTAGAGTTTCAAAGAAAAATATTTATTCAGTCATAACAAAATGGCGGATTTTAAACAAATGGACTCCACTCAATTCAAAATTGTTTTGATTTTCTTATCCAGGGTCGAGTGACACCTGATTTGAAAGGTCTTCTAGTTCTGCGTCTGATCCTTGAGTTTCAAAGAAAAATATTTATTCAGTCATAACAAAATGGCGGATTTTAAACAAATGGACTCACTCAATTCAAAATTGTTGTGATTTTTTTATTCAGGGTCGAGTGACACCTCATTTGAAAGGTCTTTTAGTTCTGCGTCTGATTCTAGAGTTTCAAAGAAAAATATTTATTCAGTCATAACAAAATGGCGGATTTTAAACAAATGGACTCACTCAATTCAAAATTGTGTGATTTTTTTATCCAGGGTCGAGTGACACCTCATTTGAAAGGTTTTTTAGTTCTGCGTCTGATCCTAGAGTTTCAAAGAAAAATATTTATTCAGTCATAACAAAATGGCGGATTTTAAACAAATGGACTCACTCAATTCAAAATTGTTGTGATTTTTTTATTCAGGGTCGAGTGACACCTCATTTGAAAGGTTTTTTAGTTCTGCGTCTGATCCTAGAGTTTCAAAGAAAAATATTTATTCAGTCATAACAAAATGGCGGATTTTAAACAAATGGACTCACTCAATTCAAAATTGTTGTGATTTTTTTATTCAGGGTCGAGTGACACCTCATTTGAAAGGTTTTTTAGTTCTGCGTCTGCCTAGAGTTTCAAAGAAAAATATTTATTCAGTCATAACAAAATGGCGGATTTTAAACAAATGGACTCACTTAATACATAATTGTTTTGATTTTTTTATCCAGGGTCGAGTGACACCTCATTTGAAAGGTCTTTTAGTTCTGCGTCTGATTCTAGAGTTTCAAAGAAAAATATTTATTCAGTCATAACAAAATGGCGGATTTTAAACAAATGGACTCACTCAATTCAAAATTGTTGTGATTTTTTTATTCAGGGTCGAGTGACACCTCATTTGAAAGGTCTTTTAGTTCTGCGTCTGATTCTAGAGTTTCAAAGAAAAATATTTATTCAGTCATAACAAAATGGCGGATTTTAAACAAATGGACTCACTCAATTCAAAATTGTTGTGATTTTTTTATCCAGGGTCGAGTGACACCTCATTTGAAAGGTTTTTTAGTTCTGCGTCTGATCCTAGTGTTTCAAAGAAAAATATTTATTCAGTCATAACAAAATGGCGGATTTTAAACAAATGGACTCACTCAATTCAAAATTGTTGTGATTTTTTTATTCAGGGTCGAGTGACACCTCATTTGAAAGGTTTTTTAGTTCTGCGTCTGCCTAGAGTTTCAAAGAAAAATATTTATTCAGTCATAACAAAATGGCGGATTTTTAACAAATGGACTCGCTCAATTCAAAATTGTTTTGATTTTTTTATCCAGGGTCGAGTGACACCTCATTTGAAAGGTCTTTTAGTTCTGCGTCTGATTCTAGAGTTTCAAAGAAAAATATTTATTCAGTCATAACAAAATGGCGGATTTTAAACAAATGGACTCACTCAATTCAAAATTGTTGTGATTTTTTTATCCAGGGTCGAGTGACACCTCATTTCAAAGGTCTTTTAGTTCTGCGTCTGATCCTAGAGTTTCAAAGAAAAATATTTAGTCATAACAAAATGGCGGAATTAAAACGAATGGACTCACTCAATTCAAAATTGTTTTTATTTTTTATCCAGTAGTCCACTTTTTCATTTGCAGGACAAAATTTTCCCAGGAATATCTCAGGTGGCTGGAAATAATATTAAAAACGTTATGTTCGAACAAGATTTAACTGCCTTAATTTTTTTTCTATGGGAATATCTGAAATCGAAAGTGTACATAACCCGTCCAGAAACAATTGAAGAACTGGATCAACGCATTACAGAAGTTTGCAGAAATATCACTCCAGAAACTTATGAAAATGTAAGACATGAATTTCATAACCAACTTTTTATGTGCCAAGAAGTGAATATTGAACATTTCGAACACTTAATTTAATTTCTTTTTGCTTTAATTCTTAGTTTTTTTTTAATAGACTTCTTTATCTTCAAACATTGTCATTTAGTTATGGCTTAACATTTTTCTTTAAAATTCTAGAATCAGACGCAGAACTAAAACCCCTTTCCAATGGGGTGTCACTCGACCCCCCTTTCCATTAAGAAAAAAATTGAAAATGGCGCCCAGTCGCCGTTTTGGATGATACAAAATTTTAATATGGTCTGATGATGGTATTTAATTTCCCATTACAGCACACCAAATTTTGTGGTAAAATATCAAGTCGTCCAAAATTTAGTTGGGGGGGGAGGGGGAATTACTTTATAGACACAGTGTATATTGATAGCTGGTATACATTCGGAGATAATGCGTTGTATAGCAAAAAATCGCAAATGAATTAGATTTTCGAGGGACTCGAAACCGAGGAAAACGAGTTCAAAAGTAAATTCTACCATATACGCCCATGTGTCAGTGCATAGGGGGACATAAGTCACTATCGTTATCAAAGAAAGAAAGACACCAGAGATAACTGCATCCGAACTTTTCGCGCGGACACCCCAAGCCAACGAAATCAGTCATGTATTCTCTCCGCAGAGAAACTCTACCCAGCACCGATCACAAGCGGACCAAAATGCTGACACACCAAACATACAGCGTCAACTCACTTACAGTTAGGCTTTGCATGAAGGTATGTCTGATTGTTATTAGAAATGCAGCGAGGTTTCAGTGAGCCGCATAGTTGGACGAATGTTCGGCCATTTGTTGAAGCTTGCCGAATATTCGGATAAACCCAATAATTTTTCGGCATTGTGTGTACTACATGAAAACAATACTAAATTGCAATTTTTTTGAAAATTTTCATGGTATAATTAAGATTAAAATACCTTTAAAAAAATTACAAATTCGCTAGCCAAACTGGTCGCTATCCGCTTATGTAAAGCAGTTAACTCATACATTTATTACCACTAAGTATTCGGCACATGGCCGAATAATAAACTTGATTGAAGTAATATTCGGTATTTGGCCGAATATTCTGTATTAGGCCAATGGCCAAAATCACTATTCGGTACATAATTATTATAATTAGAAATTTGATTAGAAAAAAACAATTTTTTGGGAAAAGGTTCCTTGGGGATTTACGAAAACCAAAAACGGAAGAACAATCAAGTTGATTTATAATTTATATCAAACGATTTATATAAAAATATCATTGATTTAAATCAATTGGGTTTTAGGGATGGGGGGGGGGGGGCGAATTAAAAAATATAACAATATACAGGTGTTCCATTTAAAATAAGAAAAGCGGTGTTACTTCTGGTAAAACAGAGAACTCCAGAAAGTCGTGATCTACGTCAAATAATAGGTGCCCATACATGTATTAACCATTTCAAATTTTTATTGATTATCTTAATAAACAACGAAGAAAATGGGGATGAACCAAACACCCGGTATGTGGATGTCGAACATCATGTTAAACTTAAAAATATTTAAAAGAAAACAATTAATTCTGCAGACAATACGTTATTAGTTTGTGCAAGTAACTAGGGGTACTAACTTTTTGTTTGGAGAAAAAAAATTAGTTTTAATAAATAAAACCGATTTAAACCAAATAAATCGATTTTTTTATTTCTTTATAAAAATCACGATTTTTTTGCACCCTGCAATAAAGCCCATAAAATATTTTGATAATTAGCGACTCAAAAATGATATGGCAATTCACCACAGATTTCTATATAGTTTTAGTGGTAACACGACTGCAGCTTATAAACAATCAAATAAGTGAAGCCGATCGGTCATTTTCTAGGAGGTCAAAATTTCAAATTTGCTATGTATTACATATTTAACACAAAATTTGCCATTATTTTGTAATAATAATGTGCCTGACAAATTTAATACGAAAACTTAGTTTAGAAACCGCAAACTGACTTTTCTCAGAGAATTTTGCAACCAACCACATAACACACTTGCAGCATACCTCCCAGTTAAATATTGCAATAAAAATTGTCTTTAGCAACGCTGAAATGCGAAACACTGTTTGAATTTGTGACATACCATAAGCTGATCAATTGACCTTCTACAAAATGGCGTATGGCTTCAGTTTTTATATAAAAGACGTGTATCTATTGTAACTGTAGAGAAATCTGCGCATTTCATATCAACAATTCCTAGATTTTGTAACAGAAATAAACTTTTCTGATAATGCAAAGATTGTCTGCATTTAAAATGTTTCGACAATCCCCGAAATTTGGCACGTGTATCTTCTTTTTAGAACAATATTCATCCTTCATTAATTTTTCATTGCACTGCAAAATAACATTTAGTTCCTTGTTATTTGTACAAGTCGAACTATGTACTTCATTTTATTAGCTAACACGCTACACGCAATAAAGCGAAACCTTCCACAGTTAAATATAACATTATGTTCACTTTCTTTTGTTTGTTCGTTTTTGCGCGTTAAATTAGTTGGCAAAATACTATAGCACGTGCAACGCAATACTATCTTTCGTGTTTTGCTTCTCGTATGTGTACATAAAATCTAAGACTTCATTTTTACAAAATCTACTTTCCACTCCAATTTTACAACCAAGTGATCTTTTATCTATTCCAAAACATATCACAATTCACAACTGTCAGTTTATAAATAAATCGGTATTTTAGGTCTGGAATATTAGACGGCAGCGTTGAAAGTAAGTGTTTACGGAAATTTCATCGGTTTACACAAATTATCACGAAAAATTTACACAGAAAGCGAATTTTTAGCCACTCTTTATTTGACCATTCGTCCTTGCTTATGGTTATAATCTTATAATAAAGTATCGAAAATAGCCACTAAATTTGTTAACACGGTAGCAGTGTTGGCATCGCATCGGTCAAAATAAATTTATGCAAAAATATGTTATTTACAGAAGGCTGCTTTGGTCATGTATAAGTAAAAATTACAATACCGCTTTGAGTTTTCCTCAAATTTCCACAAAAAATATAAATACCAGAAACAAATTCCATTTAAAAATAAAATAAAAAATAATGTGATGCATTTCCTTCCATACAGATGCTATCATAAAAAACTTGAATAAAAGAAGATTCAAGGATGATTTTTACAAAGGTCATCAGAGAAAACTTGTTAGACAGTTGAAATTCTAAAATAAAATGAACATATACCTGCCTGCTATCAGTGCACAGTTCGTAAATATTTCTTGTCTATATTAGAATGTTGCAATCTGAATATTTAAGGTCACTTCCACATAAATTTATGAACTTCGCCAAATTGAGTAGAGTAGCCGATGAAAGAAAAATGAAAAACTCAGCTGCTATAAATTTTAGTAGTACTAGTAGTAGTAGTACTAGTAGTAGTAGTCCTACCTTTTCTAATTTGTTTGGAAAAAATTAACACGATTTAACAATAACAATTACTATTGCTACGACTATCCAGCGGTACGAACGCGCCTTTGCTATTTTTCTATTCAAACGTACCGCACTGCAAAAAGTTTTTAACTGTCGGCAACTATCAAACGACAAAGAAGGCGGCTCCATAAAAAAATTTTACAATAAAATTGCGCCCTTTAAATCGTTACGTCTGGGGGCGAAAGCCCCTCTCGCCCCACCTTAATACCGGCACTAGTTGCAATTATTATATGTCCCATTGGGCATTTGGCCAAATCACTTCTAAGCGATAGACGATATCAAAAAAATGCAAGCGACCGAAACGGTTTAAAATAAAACGAGAAACCTAATTTTTAAGTGAAAGATGGTGAATATCGTCGTAAAAAAAAGTTTGGGAGGGTAAAAGCATCTCGTACCCCCAAAAAATATCACCCTGTACATTGTATCGAATGTTGGTAATGTTCATTCATAGATATTACAAAAAGTTAGCTGTGTGCCAAATTTAAGCCATATATCACAAAAAGTGAGATACATTTTCAAAACTAAAAAAAATTAAACTTGATCACCCTGTAAACGAAGTGTTTTAGGACATGTTTATAGAAGTTTTTTCACTTAAAATCGGCTACGGAATCACTTCTTCAAATATCAGCATGCAAATAAGAAACACCTTGTATATCTATATTATATCCGGATCCCTTCCACGTGTCTCAACATTTAGTGGCGGGGGCCCTCCGCTACTAGAAGCAAGACCTTTACGTGTCCATTATTTAAGGCACAGATGATGAACAAACATTTTTAAGTGTTTTTGTTTAAATTTATGGCCTGCTTACTTGAATCTAAGTGCCTACGTACGAAAATATTTAATTTATGTTGCAATTTAAGAAAATTGCCGATGACGTCACTGCTCAATAACATAATATTATATATCAAAAATTCACCGACAAAATAAGCTTTTAAAAAAAACGAAGCCGGAAGCGGAAGTTAGACATGTTGTTTTGGTAGCATTTTTTTCAGAAACTGAATTTTGGAAATTTTAATAGTGGAGATTAAAGAAGGCCTTAGGACAAATCAAACGATTTTTTTACCGAACTCTCTAGCTTTAAAATGGCGGCCGCTACGAATATTTGAACATTTCGACTTTAACGCCCATTTACTCAAAAACCAGTTATCTGATTGGAATCAACTACATCTTGTTTGGTAGCCCTTCAAGGGTACTATACCATGAAATATAATTAATTTTGAAAATATAAAAACGATCGCAATGACATCACTCCAAAATTTTGGAATTTTTCAAAAAATATTTCTCAAAAACTGCCCACACGTTTTTGTTTAAACTTTTTAAGCTGATAGAGCTGGGGATCTTCTATAATTTGTTTTTTTGCGCATTGCTATAATTTCACTGTGACGCCCTCTATGAATTTTTGAAAATTGGTACCCTTTTATTTATTTAACGGGGGTCAATAAAATATTTCTGTTAAAGCAATATAGCTCATCATTGATAGCAAAATCCGAATATAATAATATTTTTTCGATAATTTCATATTTAGGGGGGCTACTGTTTCCCCTCCCCCCAAATTTTTTCGATAAAAAATTCAAAATTTGGTTTTTTGTTTTGTTTGCTCTAGGAGAATCTTTTTACAAAAAATGAAAAAATCGAATTTTTTGCCCCTTAATAATCTTTTTGTCCTTAATGTTCAGTGTAGGCTAACTTTTTTATTTTAATAGATAGACTCGCAAACCCAAGAGCAAAGTTGTAGGGCAAATTCTTCTCGATTGTATTTCAGAAAAAAACTTGAGTTTCCAATTTTAATATGGCGGCCACGGTAAAAAATAACTTTTTTTTAAATGGAAACGTGGCATTTTGGCTTTAAAATCAGAAAGGTTTTGAAATTCTAAATACAAATTAATAAGAGTAATTTCTTGCTAAAAATAATACTTCTCGAGTTATTAATATATTTTCAAATATCAATTTCCGCGCTTCCGTTGATTCAGTCCGAATATTTTACCCAACCTTATGCTTGCAGAGCGCAGCGATCGGTCTTTCTTCAACCGCTTCAAGATGTTACAACTTATAAGAACTATTTACTTTAACTAGTCGTGTCTAGACAGGTGTATATCGAAAGTGTTGGAAAATATAAAACAATGTATTTAAATGTAAAGGAAAGTCCAGGCGTAGTGTTTCGCTCATTTTTTGTTTTATTTTCACATCACGCCTATTTTAATTTGCAATTTATAAAAAATAATTCAAAAAAACAGCAAAAAATATAGATACTATAATATTTGGTACGCAAACCCTTATATCAAATTGAAAGAGAATTTAATTCTGCTTTTGATGGTGTTAGAAAAATACAGGGTGTTCCATTTAAAAAACAAAAGTAATTGAAAGGCAAAGTTTTGCAAATTGGACATTAAATTATGAACACCCTACGTAATAATCTGCTGTTTTGAACATACCGCTGAATACTTAATGTGTTAATAGTCTGTCCAAAATAGCAATGGGTGAACGTTTTTGGTATCTAAAATATTAATTTTGTAATATTTGTCCATAAATGCCAAAATTTTCAAAAAAAGTTAAACAACTCGAAAACCACAAATTTTAAGATCATACTACCTTATTACTTTTATATCTAAAATTAAACGTATAACGTAAAAATGCAATCATACACAGAGTGTTCCATTTAAAATAACAAAGTAATATGCTGTACAGGAATAACTAAATACCCAGTATAATTTGTAACAATTTAAGGTTATGCACAGTAACCCAACAAACATTTTTTCTCTTAACATTTTCTTTCTGGGTGCTATTGTAAAGACGTTAGAAAATAATCTCGCACTAATATCTCACCCTGTACAATTGTACATATTACATTATTGCGTTTCAAAAAATTTAATTTTTAAAATTAGCTTTTCAAATCTGTTTCTAAAAGACTACAACACCGTTTCCTTCATAAAATCGGTTTGATATTTTTAAGAAATATTTCTTATGCAGATAATGCTGAAATGCAATGCTTGTTAGTTTATTACGCAAAGCTGCATTAACTCAGTGACTATACCTCTGACTAACTTTTTATCAATTTTCTAGATAAGATGTGTATATGTGTAGAGAATACTAACAACACCCAAACAATCAATTAGGTAACAAAGTTTATTTTACTTTTACATTTCCGAGATAGACAGAGAAATGATAAAAATTATCTTATCCGCCTCATAATTTAAATACTGACTAAATACCAGACTAGAAATCTCGACTATCATATTTCACGAATTAACTGGATGTAATAAAAGTATTCAAAAATTTTATCCACGAACAACATTCACTTCTCTTCTTAAGCAGAACTCAATCTAAAAGGATGAAGCTTTTCAAGCTTTTCAAGATTTTCTAAATATTCAAAAATCAAACAGTTTTTTATTTCTCATACTCCCAATATAGTGTATACAGGATGTATCAAATTGTCTGTTAACTATGGGGATCTCGCTTATATGAAGAAATACGACGATGGTTAAATTAGAGAAAAGTTGTGGAATTTTATGCCCATTAATAATCTTAAAAGATATAAGACCTATCTTGCTCCGTTTCTGAAAGAACTGTAAAAAACTGAAATTTTGGATTTTTTCTTTTCGGCTATAACTCTTTTGTCATTTATATTACATATTTTTTATGCTTACTCTAAATTTTTGATCAGATTTGGTATAACTGTTACCATACCTCATTTTCGACTGTCAACTTTTTTTTTTCTTATGGTCGGCATTTTAAATTCTTTCATATTTGAATAGAGTTTTTAATTCTGATTTCAACGATGTGTCACACTTTGCATTTTGTTTAAGTTTTAAGCATTTTATTACAGAAAATAAAAATTTCATACGAGTGCCATGGCAAACCACGTCATTTAATTTATTTATAAATATTTCTAGTAGGCCATGAACTAATGGGAGTATAACAAAACACTACTTTTATTTATTTTGGGCTTTAGATGCATTAGGTACGCAAAAATTTCAGCAAATTTTGTTTTGAGCGGAGGCAGCAGGCTAAGTTATTTTTTACAAAAACAAATGAATGACACAGTTATTAACACACAGATTAGAGCGTTTATTTTAGACAAGTTTCTGGCATGTCAAAGGTGTCAAATGTATTGAACATTTATTTAATAATTGTTTGTATTAGTGCAGTTCTAGTGTTATCTGTTGTATCTATTTAACTTGTTATTCAAATTTGGTACGTCAGTTGCAAACATAACAACTGTAAGTGGAATTTTCAGTAAATTGTGTATGTTACAAAAATTGTCAATTATTTGCTTTTGTAAAAAATAACATAACCTGCTGCTTACGCTCAAAACAAAGTTTCCTGAAATTTCAGCGTACCTAATGTATCTAAAGACCAAAGTAAATAAAAGCAGTGTTTTGTTTTACTTCCATCAGTTCATGGCCTACTAGATATTTTTTATAAATAAATTAAATGACGTGGGTCTTCCATGGCACTCTTATGAAGTTTTTATTTTTTGTAATAAAATGCTCAAAACTTAAACAAAATGCAAAGTGTGACACATCGTTGAAATCAGAATTAAAAACTCTATTCAAATATGAAAAAAATTAAAATGCCGACCATAAGAAAAAAAAGTCGACAGTCGAAAATGAGCAATGGTAACAGTTATACCAAATCTGATCAAAAATTTAGATTAAGCATAAAAAAGTGTCCTAATAATGCGTTAACTAGAAATATGTAATATAAATAACAAATGAGTTATAGCCGAAAACAAAAAATACAAATGTTCAGTCTTTTTCAGTTTTTTCAGAAACTAAGCAATATAGCTCCAATTTCTTTTTAAATTATTAGTGGGCATAAAAATTCCACAATTTTTCTCTAATTTAACCATCGTCGTATCTCTTCAAATATAAGCGAGATCCCCATAGTTAACACGCAATTTGATACATCCTGTATATTGCGCATATAAAATTTTTAGATTCCGAGATTATTACGGAATTTCAAAATTTGGAAACTGTTATAAATTTTTGGAAGTTTCAAAATTGCTATTCGACATGTGTAGAATACGAATCTAAGGTTCTTTTTCAGGATATATTAAACTAGAGCGCCCCTCTGTTTTTAAAGCAGTCCCCTGGTTTAATGATATTTTGTGTTTTCTAGTTGCAACTAACGTTTATGCCTTAAAATATCAGAATTGTTTTTTTTGTGTCGTACGTCCTGGATGATGGTCTTCTTTTGACAATAATTACTCAATTAAACTGTTGAGGTAAACGACCAAAAGGAATCCTCCCGGTGGTGTTTTTTTTAAATGAAAACTTGTTCCTATTGTCATTTAACATGCTCATACCCATTTTGGAACCGAAATTCCTACATTTTTGAAAAACAAAAAAAATCAGCGGTGATGCGGAGATCGCGATTGCGTATATCAGCTATTCCATATGCGTAGAATACGAATTTAACGTTCTTTTTTCGAACGCGTCTATATCGAAGTTGAGTACGCCTATTTTTTGGGCGGACCAACTTCATTTTGTTGCGGTTTCATCCCACTAGAATTACCAATCTTTACACATAATTTAATTTTTTGCGTTAAGGCGTGTGCACTCTGTAAAGTGTATACCGACACACAGACAGACAGACACTACTGGAGCGCGTCAGCTTTATAGGTCCCCCAAGGCCCTAAAGCTTATCAGTAAAACTGTTTAGGTGGTAAATCCGTAGGATTTAGCAGACAGCTAATTTATCTGGCGGCCAACCTAATTACGGCATTTTAACTGGGCCTAATTGTGCAGACAACACGTTATTACTTTGTGCAAATAACTAGGGGTAATAAAATTTTCTAATAAAAAAATTGTTCTTGTTAAAAAAATTGATTTAAATCAAATAAATCGATTTTTTTTGATTTTTAATAATAAAAGTTACGATTTTATTGGCACCATCATCGAGTTTAGAGAAACCTATACCCAGCGCGTTCAAAAAGTTAACGCTTGGGCTGGCATAACCTTGTTATTACACCGATATTTTTGCGAGAACATTTTACAGGAAAGCGCTATTTAAGGTCGCTTCAAGAAGAAATTTTACAAAAACAGTTCATTTTAATAGGCCTGTTACTGACTTCCTCAACGAACATTTTCCGGGAAGGTGGATTGGTAGGAGGGGTCCCGTGGAATGGCCGGCACGCTCCCCGGATTTGACTCCCTTAGATATTTTCCTTTGGGAATATCTGAAATCTTTAGTGTTTATAATTCCCCCGGGAAACAATTAAAGAACTGGAGCAGCGCGTAACACAAGTTTGCAGAAATATCACTCCAGAAACTTACGGAACAGCAAGGGAGAAATTTCATAACAGACTTTTCATGTGCCAAGAAGTCAATGGTGAAGATTTCGAACACATTTTCTGTTTTAGTTCTTATTTATTTTCATTACTTTTCATCTTGTTCTGGCTGAAATTTTTTTCTGAAACATTATGAGCAGACGCAGAATAAAAAGACATATTAAATGAGATGTCACTCGACTCGCCCTTACCATTTAACTTTTTTTTTCAAAATGGCGCCCGTTCGCCATTTTACAAGATACAAAATTTTAAATATATGATAAAAAGTAGTATTTAACCTCCCATTAAAGCACACAAAATTTTGTGCCGAAATATAAAGTCGTTCAAAAGTTATCGGGGGGGGGGGGGGGGGGGGCAAACTTTACTACTTTTTAGACACTGTATGTATTTTCAGATGTACGCAGTATTTTATTAGAGAAAGTGAAGTAAAATTCAAACAAAAGTGTGAAAAAAATGGCCTTAAATACGGAAATTTGGGAGACTCAAAAGAGAATTTTTCATGGCCCGTGTTACCGTACTCGAATAGTACCTGTTAAAATGCAGTCTTATGGATGCATTGTAAACGCAACTAAAACAAAGAGCAGTAATACAGTTTTTAGCAGCTGTGCATAATGCATACTACCGATATTTTTCGTCGATTAATAGCGGTTAATGGTGATTCAAAATCAACAGATTTTGAATTTTTACTTTTGTATTGATTGTATAGTATTGATTTCATGCAAAATTTCAAAGTTGAGAAGGCCTTCGGACAAATCAAACGATTTTTTACCGAACTCTCTAGCTTTAAAATGGCGGCCGCTACGAATTTTTGAACATTTCGACTTTAACGCCCATTTACTCAAAAACCAGTTATCTGATTGGAATCAACTACATCTTGTGTGGTAGCCCTTCAAGGGTGCTATAACATGAAATATAATTAATTTTGAAAATATAAAAACGATCGCAATGACATCATTCCAAAATTTTGGAATTTTCCAAAAAAAAATTTCTCAAAAACTGCCCACACCTTTTTGTTTAAACTTTTTAAGCTGATAGAGCTGGGAATCTTCTACAATTTGTTTTTTTGCGCATTGCTATAACTTCACTGTGACGCCCTCTATGAATTTTTGAAAATTGAAAATTGGTACCCTTTTATTTATTTAACGGGTGGCAATAAAATATTTCTGTTAATGTGAAATAGCTCACCATAGATAGCAAAATCCGAATATAATAATATTTTTTCGATAATTTCATATTTAGGCGGGCTACTGTTCCCCCTCCCCCCCAAATTTTTTCGATAAAAAATTAAAAATCTGGTTTTTTGTTTTGTTTGCTCTAGAAGAATCTTTTTACAAAAAATCAAAAAATCGAATTTTTTGCCTCTTAATAATCTTTTTGTCAGCAGAAGAATTTCACATACTTTCTACAGCAGTTGTATTCTTGTACAAGTCGTTTAATGTTCAGTGTAGGCTAACTTTTTTATTTTAATGGATAGACTCGCAAACCCAAGAGCAAAGTTGTAGGACAAATTCTTCTCGATTGTATTTTGTAAAAAAAAACTTGAGTTTCCAATTTTAATATGGCGGCCACGGTAAAAAATAACTTTTTTTAAATGGAAACGTGGCATTTTGGCTTTAAAATCAGAAAGGTTTTGAAATTCTAAATACAAATTAATAAGAGTAATTTCTTGCTAAAAATAATACTTCTCGAGTTATTAATATATTTTCAAATATCAATTTCTGCGCTTCCGTTGATTGAGTCCGAATATTTTACCCAACCTTATGCTTGCAGCGCAGCGGTGGGTCTTTCTTCAACCGCTTCAAGATGTTACAACTTATAAGAACTATTTATTTTAACTAGTCGTGTCTAGACAGGTGTATATCGAAAGTATTGGAAAAAAAACAATGTATTTAAATGTATAGGTAAGTCCAGGCGAAGTGTTCGCTCATTTTTTATTGAAGGCATACAAAATCTTATAAGCCGCTGGGGAGATGTGTACGTGTTAACAACAATTATACTGAAAACTAAAATAATTATTTTATAGCCAAATATTTGTATTTTTATTATTTTTTGAGATTTTCAAAAATCTCTGCACATCCTAGTGTTAGGGAGGGGTGTGCGTTATTTTTCAGCCGCCCCTCGTATATGAATTAGTTAGGGCCATAACGCGATAATCCTTAAAAGATGTCCTGCGCGAATCTCTGTACTTTAAATTTGCAATAATGGGAAGTGCTTTCTCCTGTAATTTAAAACCTTTTCCACAGAAACGGGAGTTTTTTTCATTCTTAGTAACGCGAAGATAGTTTTAATAAATTATCAATATGGCAAGTGGTAAAATGTGCTTGTTCACAAACATAATTTCCGGCAAATCAGATTTTACGTAATTCGGGAAAACCGTCACATTCGGTTTAGATAAATTTAAAATTAATTTATTAGCGGAAAACCAAGACATGAATTCGTGCAGAGATAGACGTATATTATCAACAATTCCGTTTAAGGACGTGTCAGATATTATTAATATATTGATATCGTCCGCATACATAGTAATATTGAAGTTTGTATTGAAAGGCAGATCGTTTATAAATATAACAAACAAAAGAGGGCCTACAATTGACCCCTGTGGGACGCCGTGTTTAATTTGATTACGACTTGAACAGTATTTCTTTATTTCACCTGTATCATAGCCATGAGTAATTTGAATTTCTGTAACAGAGTTTCGATTTTTTAAGTAAGAAGTTAGCAACTTATAATCTAACTTTTGTAGTAGGATTAAAACGAATGCTTTAGACAGATGTAGGTTTGTACTTGTAACGACGTATTCGAATTAATATTTATCATAAGAAATTTTAGATGTTTTCTATTGCTGTTGTTCAGTGGCGGAACGAAAAGCCGCTCCCCGCATGAAACTCTCATGGGCCCCCTTATATCAAAAGTATTATAATTATTTTTAGTTACTCTTATCAACTTTATTTGAATTTTCATATTAGTAGTCTAGTAGGTATTTATAAACTAACCAACATAAAATGAATCAATCATTTTTTATACATAATTAATGTACACACATTTATAAATTATAAACAACAAAAATAAAGATATTTTAAAAAAGAGTGTTTTTGTGGCAATGCTAGGTTTCATTTTCATTTTTACGCACTTGTTCAATAGAAATACCAACAACTATAACCAAATAATGAAATCGATTTTGGATTTCAATGAATAAACATTGTGTAGAATGCTAAAACAAAAAATTTTCCTAAACTCAATTTTTTTTTATTTCAGTATCACAACTGCACATAATTTCAAAATTTTTGAAAATTCTTAATTTAAAAAATTTTTTAAACTACCCAGTTTTCAAAATGTCAAAAATTTTAAAACTAATTTTTTCAGATTTTTAATATTTTCAACATTTCAAAATTTTACCAAATTTTCCGCAATTTTCAAAATTTCACAATAATTACAAAATTTTCATTCAATCATGTTTTAAAATTTTTCAAATTTTTTAACATGTAACATTATTTACATAAAAAAACACAAATATTATCAAAATTTTTATAATTTCAAAAATTAGATTTTCCAAAAGTTGACAAAATTTTTAATTTTCAGAATTTTCCCTTTGATAAAATTCAAAAATGTTTCAATAATATTTAGATTTCAAAAATTATCAATATTTGAAACAATTTTCAACTCATATTTTTTAGTTTTTAAAAACTCTAAATTTTAAAACTCTTTAATTTCCCCATATTTTCAAAATTCTCAAATTTTCAAAATTTTGTTATATCTAAAAAATTCGAAATTTTTTTAAATATATCTAAAACCTGAAATAATTTACAATTTCAAAAGTTTCATAGCAGTCAAAATTTCCAAAATTTTCAAGAAAAAAGCACAATTGTAATTTTTGAAAAACATCCGGTATAAAAATAATCGAGAATTATTAATTTCCATAAAATTTTCAAAATGTTTGAAATATATTAAAAATTGTCAAAAATTTCAATACATTTCACATTGTGGTCGATTCTTGTACAATTTTGTGTTTTAAAATGTAATTAAAAAATATAGTGCAGCTAATTTTTGTTTTCCTATATTCCTAATTACATTTCACTGTTTTTACTAAAGAATTAGAAATTCGAATTGGCGAAAACGTTGTTTTGAGAACTTACAAACATGAAATGATGTCTGACAGGACGACGTTCCCTTTCTTTCATATGCTTGGACATTCCAGGTTATCGATCAATAACTACTAATAAAACAAATAGCGTTAACGGTTTTCCTCTAGCCATTAAAAAAATTACATTAGTGGCCAGCAAACAAAAATTTGTGATGGGTACACATGTTAAAACAAAATAAAAACTTGGGTTTATACCAAAGATTATACGATTTATACTTCCTAGAAAAGTACTTTTAACCAGGGATGTCCACAAAAACGTAATGAAAAACCGGAAAAGCCGCCTCATTTTCTGCGTCGTAATAGAAACGAAAACAGAAATCAACAATTTCTGTAACCGTAACCGAAAACCGCAACCCTAATTATATTCGGTATTAACCGGTATTTCTTTTGTTCTAATAAATACCGAACCCATATTAAACATTGTAGCAAATACTTAATAACAACCTTAGCGTAGGTTTGGAACCAAAACAGTGGTTTATGTTGCTCAGCGGAAATGCGAACTGTATAGTCATTAAAGTGTAGGCCAAAATGTTCTTACATGTGAACTTGTCTTGAGTGAGTGTGTCAGAATCAGCGACAGTAATTTGTGCTAATTTTAGTTACGCCAAATGGGAAGAAAATAATGAAACTCATACGTAAACTATTTACAATAATTTTTTTTAAGATTCATGAAGCCGTGCGTGAGCACGACTCCATGATTCCCATCCCACCCCCTTACCCGGGCTCAGCACACTAAGTGCTATTCACCGGTCTAACATGCCCCACCCCTGAAAGACATGCAACCCAACATACACACCACACACACCATCCATGGACCCGCCGGATTTAACTTATTCAGAAAAATTTCCGACGGGCAGTGGACTCGAACCTACTGCCATTGGGAGTCTAATTTCAAAGCCTGGGACTTTAACCACTGGACCACCCACCGGCCCATTTACAATAATGAAAATAATCTAGATAGTGAATTAGTAAATAAAAAGTGTCTGCCTCTTTTTTTTTTAAGTTAGTTAACCTTGTGGAGTAAAACGGTGCAAATGTGATTATACACACAAATTCCATCGTTTAGACAAAAAATTGCCCTCACGGCTGTGATGAGTTCGGTAGAGCTGTAAAGTCAACCTACAACCGAAACGCAATGAAGCTCTATGGTGTTTTCAATAGAATGGCCGTGCCTGGAGCGTAGCAGGAGGCGCGAGTTACTATTGCAAAATTATGTGTACTGAGTGGAATAACTTTTTGAAATTTTATTATTATTTCTTTTATTTGTGATCTCCCCCCACCCATGCCAACTAAATTTTTTCAGGGGTGATTCAGGCGGCTTATAAGCTTATTTACTCAGTATATTTAAATATTTTTGCAGAATATACATTAAATAGCTCGTTTTAAGTATATGTGATTTAAATGAAATAATTTCTTTTGGGCACTTTTTTTGTAAATACTTGATGGTTTTCATGTAATTTTTCATAATAACGTTGATTAGAATTAGTTTCCGTTTTTGTTGCTCAAATTGTACTCTACATGATTGAGGGTTTTCTTCAAGAAGTTCAATCAAAATTTGAACTTACAAAGACGTGCTTAGTAATCTAACAATTAATTTTAAGCTGTGTTTTGAATTCAATTTATTCTTACCTCTATAAAACCATAATCAAAACTAAAATTTGAAGTAGCATCATACCGTAACCGAAATTTAAAGCGTAATCGAACATCGTAATAGTTCAAGTCCTTCCTTTTAAATTGCTGTTAACACCGTGAACTTGGGACATGAAAAATTCCATTCTACATTTATTTTTCACCAATTTCATTTGATTTCTAACGTTTTTGCAATCTTGTTTTATTGAACTACAACAATGTCTGTGAACGACCTGGTGGGTGTACAAAAAATATTAACTTAGCCCACGCCTTGGCGTCCAATTTGATTAAACGCACGCGACTGACTTCTACTGAGGGTGTAGCATATTTATGATCTCAAATAAAAATGTTGTCATTAACTAATTAAATGCAAAGGATTATTCTAATTAGACGATTAGACAATACCTACTTGTAAAACGCTTGATGCCATGGTAGAGAGCTTAAAACTACTAAAGCAGTCTCTGATTTTGGATCATGTCTACAAAATCCAAAAGTCCATTTGGATTCAATATCGGTTAATACAAAAGAGTAATGCTGGATAACAGTGCTAAAAAAAATTTAAATTGAGTACAAAAATTGAAATAGTTGCTTATTACTAACTTTTCGAACTTGTACGGATATGCAAATTTTGGTACAGATTTTAAAACTTCTTGATCTGTGTACGAATCTGGGTATTGTTGAATAATCCAGGCTTCTTTTTCAGGGGTGGGTGGTACAACTTCACAAAAGCACTCGAAGAAATGTTTAACATTTTCCCTGGATGCACAACATAATTTTTTTTAAGTAAAACATACATTTTAATCCTGGTTATATTTATTTTTGCATATTCTATTTCCGGTAACATGCTTAAAATTATTCAAAAGGGAAGTAAATAGATAACAGGTTGATTAACTTTTGCCCTAGCAAATTGTCTACCTTAACATTCTACAGGAAAATTAACATATGCACTTACCGCAGTCTGGAACCCATTTTTGGTTTGATTTGATGTTTCACGTATTTTTTAAATGTTTATCGCGAGTAAATGTGCACATTATGCTCCCACATATGACATTTCCACTCACGTTCATTGACAACTAATGACAGTTAGCTGATGGTTACTTTACTGCACTCTGTAATACCGTCTAAAAAATTAGGGTTCTAAGCTTAGCTATTCCAGTGGCAGCACATTCAAACACTTCTTAGTCTTAGTAGTAAAACTACATCAAAACTGGCATTTCACGTGGCCTTTAAAAATAATTACCTTCTACGTTTTCAAACATGTTTTAACTCATATAAGCATAGGTATAAGATTTAAGATCTTGTTAAAGAGTTGGATGTGTATAAGATCAAATGTTTAGGGCATGCCTCTCGCTGCGTAACACAGTTCTTGCTATATCTATAAGGGCAGCAATACCAAAGTTTTTATGAAAAAAAAGAAGGAGTTCCCTCACCTTTACTGTGGTGCTTCATCCTTGACGGTCTACTGGCAGAACTCTAGCATGCCAGTTTGTATAAGCATTATTTAATTTCAGGTAAATTTGCAGGTACCGTCAGCGGATTTCTACAAAAAGCACTGACCAAGGCCTTAGAGTTAATTCCTCCAAAGTTGAGTTAGTCATGTTCACCAGAAGAAGAAGAGTTGACGGTTTCATTGAACCGGAGCTCTTAGAAACTAGGCTGTGTCCCTTGTAACATATGCATCGTTGGTGTAGTGGCCTTTAAAGACTGGCTTGTTTAGCAGCCACAGGAGCAATGTCCCTTTATATTTTAATTGAGGCAGAGGAGGCCCGAAAGGCATCTTACAGGCTGAAATCTAATGAAGAGTGAAAAGACGAGGGACAGTTCTTGGGGCACGACATCTACCGAATGTTTTCGTCAAGTTTTCGTCGATTTCTTTACATTTAAAGCAAATATTTTTCATACAATTACCTATAGTATGTTTTATTTAAAAGATGTGTGACTGTAAGAGTAATAGTCTGTAGTACAGCCCCTATAATAAAAATGTTTTTATTTTTTAATAGGCATTTCATAATACAAGACCTATAAAGGGCATTTTTATTTATGCTGCTAATGAGGTGGTCCGTTTTAGTACAATTAATATGTTTAAAAATTTAGGGGTGCAGGCGGGGCAGCTGACAGATTAACTCTAAGTGAAAAGTTACATGACATAGAAGTTAACTACTCAAAACTTTAAAAGTGATGATAAAATGAGATTTATAGCTTTTGGCACTCTGAATTCAGGATTTTATATTATTGAATTTTATTTTATAAATTCTTAAACTCCATCAACCTGATTTAGTTATATTTATCTACACCACTGGTGTGTGAAAATTCAGCTGTGGAGTCAGGAGTGGGGATAAAGTGTTTGACGATTGATTTCTTGTAAATACATTATGATTTATTGTGAAATTATTAAATATGAGTGAAATTTCAATAGTGAAGAAAACTGTAAAGAAGTGATAGCGAATAATAAGTAATGTTTTACAAGAAAATACTTGTGTGATTTATAAGAATTCCAACCTCACTCTTTCCTAAGTATGATTTTACGTAGGAAAGTATTACCAAAATCAGTACAGGATGCCTTCGTTTCCTTATTTGTACTGCTTATAATTCCTGTTGTATATTGGTTTGAACTGTTTATAGTGTTACCCACTTTTTACGAATTATGGAGCTTTTGGTACACTTTCCACTTTGTGACGGGAACCTACATTTTAATGAATATTACCTCAAACTACGTTGCTATAATTGTATGTGATACTAGTATTAAAGGAAGAATGTTGCCTTCAAATAACATGGGACCCAGTTGGCATTTGTGTCCTGTATGCGAATCGTTAGTTCCACCAAGATCATGGCACTGCAACGTTTGCAATGTTTGCATCCTTAAGCGGGACCATCACTGCATGTTTACCAGCTGCTGCATTGGGCACCATAACCAACGCTATTTTTTAATGTTTGTTTTCTTTATATTTGTAGCAACTTTGTATGCTACTTATTATAACACATTTTTTATTTGGACCCGAGTTAATTTTACATCATACACTTCATTTGTTAAAATAATTTTTCCTTTAGCTATGTTATTTTTGGATCAAACATCTAATCAGACATATTTATTTCTATATATAATTGTAGTTATTGGTTGTGTTTTTACGGGTGTTCTTTTTTATTATCATGTCGCTTTAATGTTGCAAGGTATTGTGACTCATGAACGTAATAATAAATTAAATGAATATGATTTAGGTAGAAAACAAAATATTAAAGAGGTTTTGGGTGATCGATGGTATTTAGTATGGTTATCCCCATTTATAAATAGTAAATTACCACATGATGGTATACGTTGGGATACGAAAGATTCACTTAAAGGTAAATAACCTTTGGATGGATGTTTCTGCACTTGAGTCAAAAATAAATCAGTATTTTCTAGAAATGCCAAAATTTTTTTGAACATGGGAAAAAAAATTGTATAAAATACAAAACTATTTTGAGCTTAATAGTATAGTTGGGGCACGAATTATTATTTACTGTACGATTATTTAACAGAATACTACATAAACATTGCAGGATAAACGCCATAGGGTTCTGACGTCATAAAATGTCTACGTGTATTTGCTGATTCGGTGCCTGGACTATATGGTAAATTCCAAATCAAGTGTAACATGGCCGATTAACATAAAAAAAGTGGCAAAGCTCTATTTTATGCCCTAGAAGAATTTTATTACTTTTAGTAACCCTAAGTGGAAACAACATTCTTTTACATCACTTGATGGCAATTTATTTGAAAATTTATTAGAAATAATGCTTTAAATAAATTATTTAATAATAATCAAGCCAGTAATGCACTGGTATAACTGGTTGCAAAATCGATTTGCTAGACAATTTCTTTCGTAAGGGTAACGTTATAAATTCAAAGCTTGATGAGGTCTACTTTTTTAAATTTTTTTAATTGCTGTAGGAGGATAATCAGGTTTATACTAGTTTATTTAAAATGTCTGATCATTATTTTTGATGCTACCTTAACAACAAAATTAATCAGGTGAAACATAAAACATTAACGATAAATTTTTTATGGCTGAAGAAAATAAGTAGGTACATTAACTAAAGCCTAGAAATTGCACTGCTATTTTACAAAATAGCTAAAAGTGAACATTTAATTTGAGTCCTAACACCGAAGTGAATTCAATTCTGCCTAATTAGTTGTAAAAACTTTATCATTACCTTATATTTCACCTGATTATTTTTGTTATGTAGCATTAAAAAATAATAATGATTTCGTTTTACATAAAATAACACAAATTTGATTGTCTTTTTACAGTAATTAGAAAATACAAAAAAAAAGTAGACCTCATCGGAGTTTGGACTCATAACCTCTCGCTTACAAATCAAATCCTTTACCTGCTCCCTAGGGAGACATCTGAAAATCGATTTCGCAACCGATTGTATCAATGCACTAGTGGTTTGATTATTATAATAAATACTAGTGTTACCCCAGGGCACAATGCACTGACAGACAGCGTTGACCGACCCGGCGAAATGCTAAGTCACGTGATGCATTAGTTCCAATAATGAGACGCGGCGTTAGTATAGATGTCGCCTCAAGTGAAGCGCGTCTAGCAGACTTTCATATATATTATAAATTAAAATAATTATTATTGAAAAATCGACGTAGAATAAAAATATAAAAATGTTTCATGTTCCATCTGATAGAGACCTTTCATTGAAAAAAAAATGGTCCAAATTGGTGAAGCGGTAGCCGCTGGAGGAACCGGAGAAAAATACCCTTTGAGCTTTTATATATGTATGGATTTATTTAAAGCATTATTTATTTTAAAATAAATTGTCATTGGATGATGTAAAAAATGCTATTATTACATTTAGGCGTTAGAGTGACTGCAAGTAATAAAATTCTTCTAGAGACATAAAATGCAGCTATTTCAGTTTTCGTATGCTAATCGGCCTTGTTCCACCTAAATTGAAAGTGTGAAAATTTTTGACTACTAATGGTTTCTACCGTATGTAAAACGTTAGGTATCTCTCTTAAGTTGTGTTTTCTAAACCGTTGATAGTTTTTAGAAATGTTTTGGTCTCACGTTTTGTTTATCCAAAAAAGTTATTTTTGTGCACAAAATATCACTTATTAAATTTTGTTTTTAATAAATTTTTAATTGCATTCTGTGTTCATGTATTTGTTAAACAATGTATTTTTACAACTTACGTATTTAAAATGTTTAAACTTATTACTTAATTCCTAAAAGGCAATGATAACATCACAGTAATTGTATAGAATCATATCGTTGTTTCAATTTACCTAAGTATGTTAAGACTGTTACCTACTAAGAATAGAATTTTAATGTCTAGTTTTGACAATGTAGTTTTTCAAATAAATGTTTATATTCTTAAATCAAAACACAGCTTCTTCTTGGCCATTTCGATTTGGAGCTCTCATTTGTAGAACTTCTCGTATTAAACTTGCTTTTTCTCTTTCAAGCACTGTGATTCTTTCACTCTTTTTTCCCACTTCCTAAAAAAAATTATGAATGTTTGAATTAGTTCTAATCACATAAATATTTAAAAAAATATTTTTTTCTTTACCTCTGTGAGCAAACGATTTTGCTGCTTCAGCCTCGTACTGAGATCGTCGTGGTGAGGTTGTGGGTAATGATGCACTGCAAGATTCATGTGCAGGGGTAGGCCTCCTCTTTCCCAACTATCGGTTAAAGCTGCCAGATGTCGGTTAACTTCTAACACACGGGCTCGTTGTAATTCTAACCTTTCTTGTTGGGCTTCGGTCCATTGTTCCTAAAATTATTAATGTTTAGTACTTTTTGAGTTCTACTTGCTAATGAAATGAACTTGATAATTAATTTGACGAGTTTTTCACGACATTACTAATTAACCTGATGAGCCATCACTCACCCTCAATCAATTTTCTTATAAAATGAAAAGTGTATAATTATTTATTGTTTACACTCCTGCCAAGCATTTGGATGCCAAGTCACTTCTCAAATACATTGAACTGTTAAAGATTTAAAAAACTATCTTTTTGCAGTAAGGCGGATATTCAAAGGTTTATATCTCAAATTTAATCCATGATGGAGGGGATGTTCCAGTGAACAATGTTACATAAATGGGGTCCAAAAGCTCTTTCGTACTAGGTAAATCGGGCAATTTAATTAAATCGCTTATATGTGCTTAACAATTATCACTAGTTTGCTAAAAACATGGGCAACTAGTCGGTGCGACAAAGGAAGGATAACGAAGTAACAAGTGCGAGAACTACGGGATATATAATGGGCAGGTCTAGAGGGGATTCATATATTCATGTATGTAGTAGTAATCACACAAATAGTATAAATAAAAAGAGTTGCAAATAACTAGAATCTACAGCATAGCTACCACCGCATATATGAGTCACGAGTTCTAACTGTTTTCCCATTGCCGCGCTCATCCTGCGCCAATACTTTTAGTAGGGGACTAGTTGGCATCGGGCAGCAGACTAGCAATATGTTTATATTCAAATTTCAATATTGTTGGTGTTAGCAATGCTACTTCTTTATCCAGAGAATGTAATTATACTTCAAGGATCATGGCATAAGGTTATATGTAACTGCAAAGGTGCAGGGTCGGAAGATTTCCTAGCATTCCAACTTAATCTCAAACCTTTGGAATAAAACTCCGTCTTGCAACTTAACTTTCGTGTCCTCGTAAATAACAAATGATAGTATGTATTTCAGGGTTTACAGCACTTAGGCCACAGTGTCGGGCCCATTGTGCATGCTACCTTACATACTAAGTCCTTAAACACTACCTAAACTATTCTATGTTAAGAGGTTTCCAGGAGCTGCCAACTGCCCTAGCCCGGATTCGAACACCGGGCTAAATAGAGCCACAGACTCCCGAAAGCCTCTGTGACCTTGGCTGCAAGCGCCTACTACACTCGCCTAGCAAGGCCCCAACAAATGATAGTTAACACTTATATTTATTATTATTAGCAATTTTCTAAAATAATCCCAAAGCATGGATATTTTCAAAAGTAAAGTTCAGAAAGTGAGCTTGAAACAAAATTTAAATTCGACATCGTGAAACCCTTGAAGGAGACGTATTTGTTAATATCAAAAATATTTTTTTCTACTCCCATGTTTTAATTTAAGTGTGCTCTGCCTATACTAATATGATGAACATTTCGATACAGATTTTCATTATGAAATGACCCAAACTGACCAATAGCAGCAAAGCATTGTTTTTGGTAACCATGGTTACAAGAGCTGTTGACTTTCTCAGTTAGCATCGAAAAACAATTCGAGTTTTTTTTATTTTAAGTATAATGTTCAAATACATTTTTTATAAATATTTTCTTAAATTAACTTTTCCTAGAAAAAATAGTGTATGCAACTCTTATATAATGGCTATTAATACACTCGTTTTAATTACGACACTCGCTACCGCTCGTGTCGTACTCTCACTCGTGTATTAGCTATCATTATAGATTCTTTGCATAATATACCATTTTGCAATGCAACTCCTTTATCTGCCTTTGAAAATTACATTACGGTTGAATCTGATGCATCCTTTTAACGTTTTTCACGTAATTGGTAATTTGTATTATCAATATTTAAAATTCCTCAACACTTGAATTCTCAACTTTTTATTAAAAAACCAAAATCTATTAATAAAAACTCAAATTGTTATCACTTTTTGTAATTAGAACAAAATATTTCGTAATTATATTCAATAACACGTTTGAATTACAATAATCTTATTTTTCTCTATAAATTTTATCATTTAATCATTTATATACCATTAATACCTTATCCTCTTTAATTTTTTTGTAATTCTGCAAAATATTCATTCAACAATGGAAATTCCTTTTAAATGTTACAACTTTTACTACTTTCTTAAACGACCTTGGGGGACACGCACTATCACCATTCGTAATTAACAATGAAGAATGGAAAATGGGTAAATTCAAGCTGCTCATCTCTGTTTTACTCACACCGTACGTACTGCGTTAAACAGAGAAGAAGTTCCGAAGAGATCCGACAGGTGGCTTTGATTTATTCAATTTATAAATTTATTGGTTATGTAATTAATTTATTAAGAATGTTGTATCTTTAAATAGTTTTTTAAATTTATTTCGGCCTATATTAAGATAATTCGTAATTATACTGTTTTACGATTGTTGTGAACACTTAAAAGTGTTTTTAATTACGTGTGAAAATCAGCGGGAAATTTTACTTGAACAAAATAAGCGTTATTAAATTGCAGTGTTTTTTAAATTTTTTTCTCCTATTTACATGAAAATTCTTTCTACATTGTTATAGTTTTGTGTTTTTAATGTGGGTGTAGTAGAAATTTAAAAGCTGTAAGCATAAGTTGTTCCGATGTCAGAAGCATCCAAGGCGAGTCATGATCTCATAATTAGGAATTGATTAAATAAATGATTACATTTACGTTGTGTGTACGCAAAGACACACGTTTTAAGTTGAAAGCAAGGTATGTACAAACCAAAATGTTGATTCAATCTTACTCAAGTGTTTGCGGTTGCAGGTCGAAGTCTTGTAATAAATTATGAAGTTTTTTTAACTACCAAAGATCTGATCCGATATTTACTAAATGTTATAAAACAGGTACGTAAATTAATGAACAACAAAGGTTTTGCTGTATGTTTCTTTTCCATAATTACAAGCATTCTTTGTAGACATCATTTTCATCACTCGAAACCCTAAAGAAGCTTTAAGGTCTGTAAGTATCGATTCACGGTTTCACTGATTAAACCTAGTTGCTGAAGGTACCAAAAACCTTGCAAATCTATTTTTAATTATTACAGCTAATTAATTTTAACTGTTACTATTGTTAAATTAAAATGTTACTGTTTACTACAATAAAATAATATTAAACAATAAATGTTGAATTTATTTATTGGTATTTACAAAATTGCATAAAAAAATTACTTCACAAATGTAGAAATATTTGTATAAAATAATGTACATAAATAAATAATAATGTTACTAAAGAAAATTTTTGTACTTTTCAGGAATGTAAAATGCTTACAAACAAGATGAAACAGCTCCTCGCCAATTTTGAAATTAAAAACTTTTATTACTTAGCGCAATTTTAACATATCATTTGTGTGCTGTTCCAGATCTACACAATTATTTTATAAGCAAGATGGAGTACCTCCACAATGTAGGAGCATATAAAAAAGAGATCTTCATAATTAGAATAGTTGCCCAAGGTACCTACAGAAAACCTTGAAAGTTTTTTTTTCATTTTTTACTGATCTATTGTATTTATACCTATGATAAAAAGTTGTTATAATTTACTAAACAAAATAATACTAATCAAATGTCTAATTTTTGTTATTGCTATTCTACAAAATTTCATGAGATTTTCGTAATATTCTTTGTAATGTATGTTAAATAACTTTTAAAAAGAGCAATTTTTATGCTTTTCAAAATTTTCAAAATATTTTGGGGTGTAAAAAGCATCGTGTATGTTTGAGGATGAGGGTTAACCCAATTACGGTAGTACGAGTAAATGGAATTATTGTTTGCTTTTCGTTGATGGTTAGCGAGACAAAAAACCCGCAATCCCATCGTAAATAATTATGTAAGAACAGGAAAATTATTATTGAGTATGAACTATGAATAATAGTTATTTAAGTAACAAGGAATGTAAAGACATAATAACATTCCAGGTAGGTAAATACGAGCCGAGGCGAAGCCAAGGCTTGTGACCTGCCGAGAATGTTATTAGTCGATACATTCGGTGTTACTTGCTAGTATTCTGTTGGAAATAAAATATTGGAATCTGTACTGTGTTGCTTTAATTATTATCCTAGGAATGTAAATGACACTATTAAGTTCCATAGTCAAGGGCAAAAAGTAAACGAATGTTACTGGCCATTTTCATCTTTTGTAGCTATGGATGTATCGTCTATTTACCTTGCCTGTAGCGTGAAAATAAATAAAAACATCAAATTTATTTTAAAATAAAATTAAGATTTACAGTTGCGCCATCTGTTGATCAAATTTACAAGGAGCCCTGAGATTGCCAAAGTTTGGAGATGAAAACAATTCAATGGAGTGCAAACACCAGTCTTCATTACATTACTATTTCAACGTTAATATAAACATTTAAATCTAACTTTTAAAGTTGTAAAACCTAATTCTCGAGGCATGCCGCAAGCATGTTGTGCGGTGGATTGTAAAAATTGCTGGCAAAAAAGAGGCGGTTAGCAGTTTTTTAAGTAAGTGTCAATACTTTCAACATATTTCAATAAAAATTGGTCTCATATTTGTCGATAAACGTTTTCACTGGCTTCTTTTTATTGACGAGTTTTCAACTGGGATATCAAATAAAAATTAATTTTCAGGGCACAAAAAACGTTCGAATATAGCAAAAACTTTAAGTATTGGAATTCAAAATCCATAACTTATGTGCAAGTAGCGTGAAATAAATAGTGTACTTAAATTTATTTAGTAGCAGAAAATTACCGAATTAACTTGCCGTGTTTTTCTAGCTGCAGTATTACTACTATTAGATGTATCCAACTGCATAACAATGGGAAATTAACTGTAATTCAGCTTAAGTTCACAAAGATGTATAATTATTAAATTTTACGGTCGGCTAACAGCGAAGAGACTAATTTAAACCAGTAGGAATTAGAACTTAGACCTGAAGACTAAGTGCAAAAATCCTAATTAAAAATAATAAATTATACATATTTTTTACCTTAAGTTTCTTTTGCAAAAAGAAAAGAAAATGTTGCATATTCATTAAAATTAAATGTCACATTTACAAATTATATAGCTTTCCGATATATTTTCTATTAGTCGTTAAAAAATGAGCGAAGAAGTATGTCCCGATTTTCTTAAACTTAAACAAAAATACACAACTTGAGTAAAAAAATACAGGTTTTATATATTTCTGCTATTTGAGAAAATAGGTAAAAAAGTTACTAATAAAAGTTGTGCCAACCGACACATACTATAAAGTAACATATGAAAATCTTATACAGAGTGTCCCATAAAAAATTATTCATAAAATATAACTTTTTTTTGTAAATGCCATAATTTTCGAGAAATAATAATTTCATAGATATTGTCATATAGCTCGCACGCTCACCGTACACACGCAAATAAAAAAAACGTGGTTCACGATGGAAAACAAATGATGTTGACAGGTGTGTTATTCAGTTTTATTATATAAATATCAAGGGTTTAGCTTTCAACCTAGGTCACCTGACCTAAGTCATGGATTTTTTGTTTGGAGATTCTTAAAAATGTATAATAAACAATTTATTCCTAATTAACATGAATTGCATATTTGTTTATTAAATTATCATTTTCTTACTAACGGATCAAATGATTTAGAATCATTACCATTGCTTGTATACCTTGCTTTAAATCAAAATATTTCGCTTGTTATCAGCGTTACGTTAACGGTTGCATTATAGTTTTGTAAACAGAATTTATCCTACAATCGAATTAGTCTAAAAAATACGGGGTGTTCCATTTAAAAATATAAAGATATAGTTGCTTCCGCGTAAACCAAAAGTCAGCCATTTTGTTTTGTATGCCCAAAATACTAGTCACCATAAACTGTATAACTTTTATTTACACACATTTTCTCTATTGCCAATACTAAATGAGCAAATCAACTGACCCTGAATTAAAATCAACCTGTATACGAACATACATACATACGAATATGCGCCTTATACACTGTGTCTATAAAGTAACCCCCCCCCCCCCACTAACTTTTGAACGACTTTATATTTTTCAACAAAATTCGGTGTGCTGTAATGGGAAATTAAATACTATCTTTCAGACCATATTAAAATTTTGTATCATCCAAAATGGCGACTGGGCGCCATTTTGAATTTTTTTTTGAACGGAAAGGGGGGTCGACTGACACCTCATTGAAAAGGTCTTTTAGTTCTGCGTCTGATCCTAGAGTTTCAAAGAAAAATATTTAGCCATAACAAAATGACAATGTTTGAAGATAAAGAAGTCTATTTAAAAAAACTAAGAATTAAAGCTTAAATTGATTAAATTAAGTGTTCGAAATGTTTACCAATTACTTCTTGGCACATAAAAAATCGGTTATGAAATTCCTGTCTTACATTTTCATAAGTTTCTGGAGTGATATTTCTGCAAACTTCTGTAATGCGTTGCTCCAGTTCTTCAATTGTTTCTGGACGGGTTCTGTACACTTTCGATTTCAGATATTCCCATAGAAAAAAATCTAAGAAAGTTAAATCTGGGGAGTGGACCGGCTATTCTACAGGCCCCCGCCTACCAATCCATCTTCCAAGAAAATGTCCGTTGAGAAAGTCAGAAACATGCGTATAATAATGAGGCGGCGCACCGTCTTGTTGGAACATAACGTTTTCAATATTATTTCCAGCCACCTGAGTTATTTCTGGGAAAATTTTGTCCTGCAAATGAAAAAGTGGACTACTAGATAAAAAAATAAAATCGATTTTGAATTGAGTAGAGTCCATTTGTTTAAATGCCGCCATTTTGTTATGGCTGAATATTTTTCTTTGGAACTCTAGGATCAGACGCAGAACTAAAAAACCTTGCAAATGAGGTGTCACTCGACCCTGGATAAAAAAATCAAAACAATTTTGAATTGAGTGAGTCCATTTGTTTAAAATCCGCCATTTTGTTATGGATAAATATTTTTCCTTGAAACTCTAGGACCAGACGCAGAATTAAAAGACCTTTCAAATGAGGTGTCACTCGACACTCCTTTCTATTAAAAGAAAATTTTAAATGGCGCCCAGTCGCCATTTTGAATAACACAAAATTTAATTTTTGGCTAAAAAATAATATTTAATTTCCCATAAAAGCACCCCAAATGTTGTGGTAAAATATCAAGTCGTTCAAAAGTTAGTTGGGGGCGGGGGGAGGGGTTACTTTATAGACAGACGGTATAATACATTTGTAAAGCTTTGACTTAGCGTAGGTAGGGGTCGTCGTCGCGAAAAAGTGAGACAGGTGTAAGGGATGCAGATTTAATATATATATTAGGTAACGAAATGAATAATTAAGGTTAACAAACTATAAAAAATACTTTCCGTATAAACATCAATCAGTGCAGTGGTATACGATAGAAAATGAAGCTATCAGAATTATTTTTATACGTAAAATGTTTAACATGTCCTTGTTGAAGAAACGACTCTTCAGAATTACACGAAACATAATTAGACTACAATTGCGTGTTGGAAAAATAATTATACGTGATGTTGCAGGGAATGCCGTTGCCAGTTTTAGAAGCGTTCCTATGGGAAATAAACGATTAATTAAATTTAATTAAAAATTCAAAGCAAACTGCTCAAACTTTTATTAACGAAATGTCGAAAAGCAAAGGAATTGTTGGTAAAAAGTGACTTCATACTGTGTTAAATATCGTTTCTATTGGGTTATAAAATTGTTAACTTGACTTTGAAAACAACTCCATATAAGTACAATTGTGAGAAAATGAAAGTAAACATGTTCTAGTTATCGATTTTAGCCTTATTTACATCTTTTGAACCAGGCTTTTATTAATGCAATATAATGGTGCCTTTGTTTATATTCGTTTTCGTGGTCATAAATATTTAATCCTACTTACACAACCACATATTTAGCGTCCACATTCATTTGCTCAACTAGCAGAGCTCGTGGTCTACGACCCACGCTTTTTTGGTAACTTCTTTTTAAAATGTAATAAATAAGGTGTGTCGAGTTGCACGACATGTACCCAATGCATCCAGCAGTAAAGCATATTCTCAAATATGGAAAGTTGGCGACTGGACCGTACATACGTAACTACTACGTGATCATGCGAATGAATTTAGGTATTTTGTATTTATATCCCTATCTAGCGTGATCAACATCAAATAATTTTTAAAATAAAAGTACCGGCTTTATCTTCAAACGTTCATTGCCATTTTCAATTGTAATTTTCACATTATAAAGTCTTCTAACTGTAGAGATAAATGTCCGTCCTCGATTACTGTTAATAGTGATTGCGTATGGCAGGTTCGGTTAGGTAAGGTTATTCTTATCTGAATTTTAGTGTTTTTGAACTGTAAATGGTAATCCAGTATCCGAGGGTGATAAAATAATTGTAAGCAATAAAACAACATTTCCAGATATCTCTTAAAATCTCAGCTGCAATGCAATTTTTAAATCTGATTAGAGTTATTTATGATTATCTTCGCGCACGATATAATTTGCATGATCTTACCTGCATTTCTCTCCAGAGCTTTTAGTACTGATCTGTCCCTTATCCTGCCATAAGTGAAAGTCTAGCCCGATAGAAGGGATCCGTAAGCCCAACATGTGTTTTCCTCGAGAAGTCAGATGTGGCATTGCCAGCTTTCGACAGATTACGTCTCAATCATACACACAAACCGTAAATATTACATATTGCTTCTCTTTACCAAAAAGTGTAGCGCTCCGCCGTACCAACAATATGCGCCTTATATAATGGACGCGTAAATATGTGGCTTCTAGTAGCAGGAATCCTTCGCCACTAAACGTTGAGTCAGCTGGAAGGATTTCCGATAAACATAAATACCCGTGGGTATATAAGCGAATAAAGCAGGTATCTTTATCGAAGAAAACTGCAGCGGTCTACCAACGAATATGCGCCTTATATAAGGACGCGTAAATATGTGGCTTCTAGTAATGGGGGCTCTGCGCCACTAAACGTTGAGTCATGTAGAAAGAATCTAAATTAACATGAAAAGCCGTGGGCTATGCCCTCCGTTTTTTTCGTTTGCAATAAATAAGCGATTAAAGTAGGTAGCCTAGCGGGCAAGTAAATTCTAAATCCTTCCCCCTGCCTCAAAGTTTAGTACCTACGTATTCAATAACATTCTTGACGCACCTTATTTTTACGGTTTTAAATGTTTATGTAACAGTCAAGCTTTGTAATTGTAGCCATGAAGCTGCGATATCAGCGGAATGTATGAATTACATTAATATGTCTCTTCTAATAAATTGGCTAGCAATTCTTTGCAAAGAAAAGCGTGTGACGTAACCCACGGGTTCTGCTATTTTATTGTTTAAGTTTAAGACGCGCTTAACAAAGAAATATCATGTTAGCAATGCAATCAGGCACAGTTAGCAGTAGTTTGTAGAGAAAATCGTGTGCCGTAGTTCACGGGTTCGGCTATGTTATTCTAAAGTTTAAGACGCGCTTATCAAAGAATTATCATATTAGCAATAAAATCAGATGCAGTTATCAACTGTTTGTAGAGAAAATCGCGTTCCGTAGTTCAAGGGTTCAGGATTCTGCTATTTTGTTGTAAAGGTTAAGACGCGCTTAACAAAGAAATATAATACAAGCAATAAAATCAGCTGCAGTTAGCAGTTGTTTGTAAAGAAAATGTTAGAAATTAATTTGCGATTGCTATAATTCTCGTAATCTAACTTATATCTGGGGCAATGAATGTTTATGAATTCCTACCTTACGCACACGCACCTCTTTTATTAATGAAATGGAGACGACGAGTTAAGAAAACAGAATGCGTTGACATTCCAATAATGGAGATCGATTTTTTAGGTATAAATATTAGACACTCACCGCGTTTAATTATTAGATTGGATACCTGTAAACGTTTTCAAAAATCAACAACTTTTTCTTGAAGGATCCCAAACTATTTCGCCTTATTAATCGCCAAGGTAAATAACCAACGTGCCTGCCTGCCTTTCTGTTTCAATCTCCATTGTCTATTGGACATTGACTAAGTCTTATGTCATATAGATACATTACTATGACATTTTAAATTACTGTTTGTTCGTGTTTATACTAAGGATTACTCAATTACCTATTAGATCACTACCAGTCTTATTAAGTTTTGCATAATTATATAGCATAAATAATACTTTCACTGACTTATTAAGTGTTGAAACAGAGTTCTACTCTATGAAACCTTCAGTTCGGCTTGCAAATAGTTAATTGCGTTCGTTTACAGTGGTATTTATCGCATTTTCTAACGATTTTAGAGCTTAGAAAAAAGGCTTAATCTCTGAAAAAGTTAATTTTGTTTTAAAGGATTTAAATAGTATCCTTAACAAAGATTGTGTAAGTTTACTTTAAAAGTATTCATTTGTTTAATTTAATCTGATCGTTTACTTCTCCGAACTTTTCCTTCGTTGCGTTTTATCACTTAAAATATAACCATAACCCTATCGGCATTTTTTTGCCAATTTCAATTTAACGAAAAAATGTTTCCTTTATACAGGGTGTTAATGAATTGTAGGGACAAACTTCTAGGGCTTGCAAAACACAACAAAGCAAACAACTTTTGTTAATAAATGTGTGGTCAAAAGTGTTTCCTTTAGAAAATAGAGCCTCTTAAAGATTCTTTAAGAAGTACCTGAAAATAGGCAACCCAAATTGCATTTTCCACAATTTTGCACAGGTCGCTCGGAATTTTGAAAAAAAAAACGATCTAGACATACATGCATTCAAATAACGTAAATTTTGACACAGTTCGATATTTTTGTGATATTTTTTGACCTTTCTTGCATTCGTTTCTTTCTGTGCCTTTTATAATTAGGTAGAATTTTGCCAGGAATTTCTGCGGCGGTGTAATGAGGATCCAGAATTCCAAGTAAACGTTCTGTTTAGTGACGAGGCATCTTTAACGAAAGAAGGAATATTCAACAGTAGAAACAGCCACATTTGGGACGATGAAAATCCCCATGCTGTGGTTCAAAAAGGATACCAGCAAAGATTTTCAGTGAACATTTGGGCCGGGATTGTTGACGATAGACTCATTGGACCATATCTGCTACCCCAAAGGTTAACAGGAGCAATTTATTTAAATTTCTTGCGCCATGTCCTGCCTGAACTATTGGAAGGTGTTCCACCTCAAATGTGGCTGCAGCACGATGGTGCACCTGTTCATTTTTCGGCGGAAGTCAGGGAACTTATAAATAACACTTTTCTCAACAGTTGGATAGGTCGAGGAGGGCATGTGGCGTGGCCTCTATGTTTTCCTGATTTGACCCCACTTGTTTTTTTTGTATGCTACCCCAGTTGAAACTGTAGAAGAACTGACGGCGCGTATTTTTGCTGCATGTAAAGAAGTTCAACAGACTCCTGGTAGGTATATTTGGAGTGGTGCGCAGGAATTTACTTCGTAGATGTGCTTCGGGTGTAGAAGCTGGGGGGCGACATTTTGAACATTTACTAGAATTTCGTTAATTTTTGAATTAGTTATTGTAAATTTTTCAAGTAGTTGATTTTTGCTTTGTAATTTTGGTTGTTTCTATTGCTTAGTTTTGAAACATTTTGTTAATTAATTTATTTTAAATTTAATTTGAAATTGAAAAGTGGGTAAGCGGGTTTTATTTATCCTGTATTAATTTCCGTCGTTATGGAAACAAATAGTAGGTAGTAAATTGAGTTGCCTACATTTAGGCGCTTCTTAAAGAATCTTGGAGAAGCTCTATCCCTTAAAGGAAACACTTTTGACCACATTTATTAACAAAAGTTGTTTGCTTTGTTGTGTTTTGCAAGCCCTAGAAGTTTGTCCCTACAATTCATTAACACACATTTAGAAACTTCATTTTATTTTTAATTATAAAAATTTTATGTACAAATTAATTTTTTTTCGGAAAAACTAGGAACATCTAGACCATGAATTTTAATAACAATACAAAAACACTTAGTCTGTTATTGCAGCTAATGAATATTAAAAACATTTTTTTTAATCCATACATACACTACAGTGAGTGTCAACTGCAGCACTTAATAGCTCCCATTTAAGAGTGGAGTGCTCAATGAATTTCATTTTCACTTTCGGGGGCACATTGGTGTAAAAGCAACGAAGTAGCCAGATTTGTAGAGCATGTTTTACTTACTCTAAAACTAAAATCTGTCTAAATTTGTCCTGGCCGAAAGAGTACAATTCAAAAAATCGGAGTTACATGACGGGAAAGTACGTGTCGAATATTTATATATAGCAATTGCAAATTAATTTCTAACATTTTCTTTATAAACAACTGCTAACTGCAGCTGATTTTATTGCTCATATTATATTTCTTTGTTAAGCGCGTCTTCAAAATTGCAATCAAATAGCAGAACCCTTGGACTACGGAACACGATTTTCTCTACAAACTATTGCTAACTGCGGCTGATTGCATTGTTAACATGATATTTTTGTTGAGCGCGTCTTAAACTTTACAATAAAATAGCAGAACCCGTGGGTTACGTCACACGCTTTTCTTTACAAAGAATTCCTAGCCAATTTATTGATGTAATTCATACCGTCCGCTGATATCGCAGCTTCATGGCTACGATTACAAAGATTGACTGTTAAATAAACGTTAAAACCCGTTAAAATAAGATGCGTGAAGAATGTTACTGAATACGTAGGTACTAAACTTTGAGACAGGGGGAAAGAATCAGAATTTACTAGCCCGCTACGCTACCTACTTTGTTCGCTTATTTATTGTTAACGAAAAAACCGAAGGGCATAGCCCACAGCTTTTTATGTTAATTGGGATTCCTTCTACATGACTCAACGTTTAGTGGCGAAGATCCCTCACTACTAGAAGCCACATATTTACGGGTCCTTATATAAGGCGCATATTCGTTGGTACAGCGGACCGCTACAGTTTCCGATAAAGATGCCTGCTTTATTGGCTTATATACCCACAGGTATTTATGTTTATCGGGAATCCTTCCAGCTGAACGTTCAGTGGCGAGGAACTCCTGCTACTAGAAGCCACATATTTACGCGTCCTTATATAAGGCGCATATTCGTTGGTACAGCGGACTGCTACAGTTTTCGATAAAGATGCCTGCTTTATTGGCTTATATACCCACAGGTATTTAAGTTTATTGGGAATCCTTACAGCTGAACGTTTAGTGGCAAGGAACTCCTGCTACTAGAAGCCACATATTTACGCGTCCTTATATAAGGAGCATATTCGTTGGTACAGCGGAGCGCTACAGTTTTCAATAAAGATACCTGCTTTATTCGCTTATATACCCACGGGTATTTATGTTTATCGGAAATCCTTCCAGCTGCCTCAACGTTTAGTGGGGTAGGATTCCTGCTACTAGAAGCCACATATTTACGCGTCCTTATATAAGGAGCATATTCGTTGGTTCAGCGGAGCGCTACAGTTTTCGATAAAGATACCTGCTTTATTCGCTTATATACCCACGGGTATTTATGTTTATCGGGAATCCTTCCAGCTGCCTCAACGTTTAGTGTCGAAGGATTCCTGCTACTAGAAGCCACATATTTACGCATCCTTATATAAGGCGCATATTCGTTGGTGCAGCGGACCGCTGCATTTTTTTTCGATGAAGATACCTGCTTTATTCGCTTATATACCCACGGGTATTTATGTTTATCGGAAATCCTTCCAGCTGCCTCAACGTTTAGTGTCGAAGGATTCCTGCTACTAGAAGCCACATATTTACGCATCCTTATATAAGGAGCATATTCGTTGGTACAGCGGACCGCTACAGTTTTCGATAAAGATACCTGCTTTATTCGCTTATATACCCACGGGTATTTATGTTTATCGGGAATCCTTCCAGCTGCCTCAACGTTTAGTGGCGAGGGATTCCTGCTACTAGAAGCCACATATTTACGCGTCCTTATATAAAGAGCATATTCGTTGGTATAGCGGACCGCTACAGTTTTCGATAAAGATACCTGCTTGATTCGCTTATATACCCACGGGTATTTATGTTTATCGGGCCCACATCAGATTTCTCGAAGAAAACACATGTTGGGCTTACTTATGGCAGGATAAAGGACAATGCTTGAAGTCAGAAATAGAAAACTCTTGCTATTTCTCACACTGTAAGCAAACTTTATTTTAAACGCATGTAGATCGTTTTCTATCATGCAAAAAACCTAGAGAGTATTTTTTATCGAATCCGCTATATAAAAATTTTCATTAATAATTTATATATGTAAAAAATTTAATATCTCATGAAAATTTCGTATCTTCTAATTTTAATATGTCTGCATCTAAGATTGAATACTTTCGCTAAAGTCTGGGTTCGAATTCCGCCCGTGGTGTGGAAATTAAGCTTCATTTGTAAACAGTAGAAATTCTCCAACATGTAATTTTCTGTGCGAACTCGCATTAAATCAAGAGCATACTGTGGTTATCATTCTATTTAGATTGAAGTTAAAACTACTTCCTTATTATGAAAACCGTTTTACAATTGTGAGAATTTCTCTTGCAAAGATTCTTTACTTAAAAACCGGGTCAGTAGTATAACAGTGTTTGTCGCAATCTCGCAATACCTGTCTAATATAAACTGTAATATGGTTGATTTCTAAATATTTTCAACATGAATGTGACATGCGAATAATCAGGACCGGAATTGTAAAATATTTAACAAATTCTAGTACGCTCTTTATTTTATTTCTTAGAAATTTTGGCCTTATTATCTTGGCACTATTTATTCTGTAGTAAGTAGTAACTTTTGTTACATGATTCATTCATTTACTATAATAAATTTTTTTGACTTTACTTTCCATTTTGTTTAAATTAGAAACTAAAAGACATTGTGCTTATTTCTTGGACGGTTCTACTTACTGCGTATTTAATTGTAGATTATAATGAACATTATTAAAAGTGTCAGTTACTTTTTGTGACCAGTGCTGGTTTAAGTTTATTTTCTACATCTAAGCAACAACAATGAAAATACATCGATTGTCAATCCTGAATCCTGACCAGAAGAAAATTTGATTGTTTTGTTTACGTATTTACCAAAAGAATTTGAAGTGCGGTTTGATAGAGGGCGTCA
The DNA here is from genome assembly GCA_958336395.1 of Ctenicera cuprea. Lineage (NCBI taxonomy): Eukaryota > Metazoa > Arthropoda > Insecta > Coleoptera > Elateridae > Ctenicera > Ctenicera cuprea. Next base: position 51,263,530 of record OY284492.1, on the reverse strand, counting down.
ACGCAAATCTAATGCTTTTTTGGAACACAAATGAGGCTTTAATGGAATGGAATGTTTCAACGCGGCCGTTTGGACGCAAGCAGGGATTCTGTTATATTATTATTCTCCAGATACATTGCTCAAATTTTCAAAATTTAGTCTCGAAAAAAAAAACGATACCAAAAACATGTGTAACTTCTGCTTGCTTTCCGGATTTTTTAGAAACGTTTTTAGGGTGTTCCGAAATTGGTGAACACGAACGCTATTCTTCCATAAAAACTGAACAAAAAATTCCCCTGCGATTTTTCGATTCGACTAATATTTTTGGAGTTATTAAAGTGTCGAAAAGTCTGTATATAAACAAAAAAAAGCATTCAAACTCAAATTTAAATGTTTGGTCAAGTAGTGAAAATAAATCCATGATACAGTACAAAGACAAGAGAACGTTCAAAACGATAATTGGCAGGAAAAATTACAAATGTTGTTTAAAGTGTCTGAAAAACTCAAATTTACGTGTTCAATTAAGCAATGGCACGCTATTGGCTGTTGAAAGCAGCAAGCCATTATTTTTTTGTTTTATACTTCATTTGTTTGAATGAAGTTCCCAATTTTGCCTCACTTATTATGTTAAAATCGGTCCAAAGTGCGAAAGAATAGTCGCGTATATACGTACCGCTCGTTCTGTCTGCTTATTAGAAGCCCCAGTGCCATCAACATATCATAATACTCTTGGTTCCAATATTTTCAAAACTTGATCTAACCCTTAAATTTGAGTATGAAAGCTTTTCTTTCTTTTATAAGATTATTCAAAACTTGAATAACTACAAAAATATTAGTTGAATCAAAAAATCGTTTAGAAACTTTTTGTTCAGCCTTTTTCGTAAAATGCCGCCTCACAGTCCATGTCCGCGAGTTTCAGAACACCCTGTACCTCTTCATTTAAAACTTGGTGTATTAATTTGATCTTAAAAAGGCGTCACACACGCACCCGCCCACCCACAAGTCGACATTTTTTTTTTAATAATTTTTTGGTTTTCTTGAGTCCCAAAACGTGTTTTTCCGATAAAATCTAGATTTCAAAAATTTTCATGAAATCGGTACTTCTCTATACCGAAGTTATAGAACAGTAAAAACGAACAAAACACTTTGCCTGACCTTTCCTATACTTTAAAAATTGTGTTACCATATTTCAAAAGTATAATTGTAATTTTGTATCAACGTTTTTCCCAGTGCTGCCGATCATGCCGGCTCGGCTATAGGTTAAACCTATGTTTTATGAAAAAAAAATCGATGATGTTTGGATTCCTTAGGATTAAGATTAAAGAAAACCAAAAATGGAAAGACAATATCGTCCGCCGAAGTGTGTTTGTGTGGGGGGGGGGGGGGAGCTACCTAAAATTTTTGCAGCACCTAAAAATTAAGTTATAAATCTGATTTTACTATATTTACGAGAAATTTTGCTTAAACCGATTGTTTTATCATCGGCAGTTTATTAAATAAAGGGGCGTTATTTCTTGATTTTCAAAAATTCATAGAAGGCGTCACAGAGAAATTAGCGAACTGGGACACGAACTAAATTGTAGTCAATGCCTATCTCCATGAGCCTGCAGATTTAAAAAGAATGTTCGTGTGGCCAGTTGTTGGGCAATATTTCTTTGAAAACTTCCAAAATTTTGAAAAACTTTTCACTTCTCTGTTTTGTCTTTGCAAAAATTTACATATTAAATTTGTATGCTCTTAGGGATATTACAATATTATTATATTTTCATCTCGATCTGCCAACTCGTTTTTGAGTAATAAGGATATAAATTCAAAATTTTCATAAACTCGTAGCGGCCGCCATTTTGAAGCTAAATGGTTCGGTAACAAAGCATTATTTTTGCCTTAAAGTTCTGTATCAAATTCCGGTTCCAAATGTAGAAAATTGTTTTCTGTATAATTTGCTACCAAAGAAATACATCAAACTTTGGCTTCCGTTTTCCATTTTTTATAAAGTTTCTTTTCCCAATGAATTTTATATACACTGCCCCCCAGACAGACATTTTTTAAATATTAATAAGTTCTAGCTTTACTTCATTGAAGTTCATATTGATGTATAAACAAAATACTTTGTAACTTCAACAATATTGATTTATTTTAACCTTAAACGTATTTCGACATGTTTACATGTCATTATCAAAGGTAATATTAAAAAAGTAAACAGTTGTTGTTGCTATAGGTACAATAGAACTGGATGTCTTGATCTTGGTTATCTATGTATGCAGACGACTTGATATCTCATTTCAAAACGTCCAATAATGGCGAATTAAAGAGATCAATATTATTGGATGTTATTAAATAATTGTGTACTAATTAATTAAAACTGTTCAAGGGAAGGAGTGCCCAATTAAATTGTACGTAAAGTCGTAAAGAGGGTCCGCAGGCTACCAAAGTTAAAGAAACGCTCGCGCTGGTCTAAATAAAATAATAAATAAATAAATATGTGTTGATAGGTACGCTACGCTTCCTCCTATTTAATGAATTCTTTAAAATATATTTCGAAGTTTTTGAAACTTTTTAAAAATTACTTACATTTTTGACAATTTTGATTTTTGTTAATTTAAGAAAAAAATTTAAATTTTATACATTTTAAAAAATTTTGAAACGTTTTTATTGTTTTAAATTAATTTAAAATTATTAAAATTGTTGAAAATAATTTCAAAATTTAGAAAAGTATGGAAATATTAAAATTTTTTATTATTTTAAAACATTTAGAAATTTTTTAATTTTTGAAAATTCTAATTAAAAAATATTCAAAATTTTGAAAATAATTACATTTTAAAAACTTTAAACATTTTTTTAATTCTTGAAAATTAAAAAAATCTTCCTTTTGTATCAACGATTTATGCGTCAATAATGACTACAGATTGCACCACCCCTACCGGTAAGGCTTAAAAGTACGGACGCAGTTTCATGAGAAATTGTTGCTAAGAAACAAATTTATCGCTTAAAGGTTATCTTGCAAAACTACCTGCGTAAGCAGTCTTAAAAGTCGGACTGTATCTACGTAAATTCAATAGAAATAGTTAATAAAAAATAAATTTATCTCTTAAAGGTTAGCTTGCATAAGTTATGTTATTTTGAAAGTAAAATGTCTATTCTCAATGAAATACGCAAAACTTGGTTATTCATTTTACCTGCGTTTAACACCTTCCTGGTCTTTAAACTTTTAATCAGGTATCACCAGACACCCCTCTAAGAGGTAATAAAGAATTCTCTCGTTGGAGGTTATTACAACAAACAATAATTATTCAGCTACCGACCTTTCGTATATCTCACACCCGGAACATCGTAGCTGAGGGCACCATCAGCTGCACGTTGTTCAATGAGTAACCGAATTTATCAAAGTTTTTGAAAAGAAAAAAACTGTTTTTGTTTTTTTGAGCCAAAAGATTCCTTGGGAGTAAAGAAAACCAAAACCAAAAAGACAAATTCGTCTACTAAACATTTGCGCGAGAGGGGGAAAACTAACGCCTAAATATTGCTGCACCTAAAAATTAAGTTGTGAGTCTTATTTTACTATCACTTATGAGCAATTTAGCTTAAACAGAAATTTTTATCATCTCCCCAATGTTTGAAGTCTTAAACAAACAATTTTAATTTATTGGTAGCGAGTTGTTAAACGATAATGTTGTGTAAACCGTGTGAAATTTAACGTACCAAAACATTAATTGTAGGGTCAAATGTAATTAGTAGATTATTGCTGATGAAGGCTCCAACCAACCTTCTAAATAATCCTAATGATATAAAAGATAAATAATAGGTATCGAGATGTAAGGCATGTAACTTAATGCGCGGTCACTGAAAGTTGAGACAAAAAAAAACGGGAGTGGGGGCGTAGCCCACGGGTTTCACTAGTAGCCCATCTCTAGCTCTATAAATTTAAGCAATTAAAACATCTCATGGCCAGTAGGTAGGTTTTTTAATATTTTTTGTAATAATTTATAAATCCAGAAAAAAATGTGTTGTGAAATTGAGAATAACTTTATATTGTAGGTAAAATTACGGACTTTATTGCGTTTTGAACGTTGTAGACTTTTGATGTCCTAAATTAAAAGGGTTCAGATTTAATAACAGCTATTTTCATTTCGCCCGTTAACGCAAATCTTGGTGTACCAACAAATGATCGACTAGAGGAAGGAATCAAGGCCTACTTCTGATTTCTTCTAAAAAATAAACATTCTCTATTTTCCCTTCTTTTAATCGTGACCTCGAACTGGCCTTTAATAAAGCGATAGTTATATACAGGGTGGGTAAAAAGTATGGAAACGGGCTATTTACGGCTAAATCATTAAAACGTTAAAAAACGTTTTTGCCCAATGTATTTATGAGGTCATAGAGCATATTTTAAATGAATACTTTAAATTTTCTTCTAGATAATATGTACAGGGTGTGCCAAAAGTATGGAAACACGCTATTTACCGCTAAATCATTGCTTGCGTTAAAAACCGTTTTTGCCCAATGTATTTATGAGGTCATAGAGCATATTTTAAATGAATACCTTAAATTTTCTTCTAGATAATATGTACAGGGCGTGCCAAAAGTATGGAAACATGCTATTTACGGCTAAATCATCGCTTGCGTTAAACAACGTTTTTGCCCAATGTATTTATGAGGTCATAGAGCATATTTTAAATAAATACTTTAAATTTTCTTCTAGATAATATGTACAGGGTGTGCCAAAAATATGGAAACATGCTATTTAGGGCTAAATCATTGCTTGCGTTAAAAAACGTTTTTGCCCAATGTATTTATGAGGCCATAGAGCATATTTTAAATGAATACCTTAAATTTTCTTCTAGATAATATGTACAGGGTGGGCCAAAAGTATGGAAACACGCTATTTACCGCTAAATCATCGCTTGCGTTAAACAACGTTTTTGTCCAATGTCTTTATGAGGTCATAGAGCATATTTTAAATGAATACTTTAAATTTTCTTCTAGATAATATTTACAGGGTGGGCCAAAAGTATGGAAACACGCTATTTACGGCTAAATCATTGCTTGCGTTAAAAAACGTTTTTGCCCAATGTATTTATGAGGCCATAGAGCATATTTTAAATGAATACCTTAAATTTTCTTCTAGATAATATGTACAGGGTGTGCCAAAAGTATGGAAACACGCTATTTACGGCTAAATTATTGCTTGCGTTAAACAACGTTTTTGCCCAATGTATTTATGAGGTCATAGAGCATATTTTAAATGAATACTTTAAATTTTCTTCTAGATAATATTTACAGGGTGGGCCAAAAGTATGGAAACACGCTATTTACCGCTAAATATCTACTCGCGTTAACAAAATTTTCTACCAACAACAGCATTCTAGCTTTAAATTTATTTTTTAAATTTTGTCACACATTTCTTCTGCAATCATATGAAGGTCATACATCATTAAAAAGGGAATAAAAAATCTATCAAATGAGAGCGAAAAACAAGTAAAGAAGCACTTGAATAGGACTTTAATTTCTTATCAATCCTAAGTCTCATAGATCATAATTCGGCTGTACACAAAACTCATAATAATACTTACCACGTGTCCCATTCTACCCAAGTATTTCATTTTTTCTTGTACGGCAGCAATTTGCTTTAAGTACCACTCCCTCGCTTTTTCAATTCCACTCAAGCCTTGCATTAGAACGTCCTTTTCCTGTTCAATTTGTTTCATGCGTTTCAACATATTATAATCTATGCCATTTTGAAGCGTGTGCCTACGCGGTTCTCTTCTTCGTACGTTGGCCTTTTTCTGGTAAATTCCCGTGACCGGAGGGGGTATGTCCGTTTGTGGCGCCGCTTTACCGTCGCCCAGACTTCTACCCGTTCTGCTGGGTACACCTGCATACTGCTGCGACCGCTTGTCAGCTTTGAGATCCTGATCGTTCATCATTAATCCGATTTGCCAATTTTGCAGTGCCGTTCGTATTTCGGCCCTGTCCATGTTGCTCGGGGGCAGAACTCCGCGCTCCAGTACAACGGCCGAACGAGGCGGTTTAGGGGGACCGTACAGCATGGGTTTGTTTATGTTTGGAACGGGTTTTTCAAAATTATGAATATCAACCGGCTCGGGTTGTTCCTTATTCTTGCGCTCCGAAAGCAACTGGGGCATACTGATGGTTCTTTGTTGGGAGATTATATTGTTGGGTCTTATTGCGGCCGTATTGGTCCAAGTTGGTGGTTTTTGCGGGCAATCGAGATCTAGCAACGGAGCTGAAGGTGGTCGGTTGTTAGACTGAACGCCCACGTCTCCCGCCCGCTGTTTCAACGGATTCTGATTTCTCTGTTCCACTTGGTTCCTCAACAGGCATATTTTAAGACCGGCACAGAATCGCTCGAAAGACAGCATCCCGTTAGAGGGTGTAACTTTGCGTAGACTTTCTATGACCCCTTTCGGTAACCCTTTGGAGCCGTCGTCTTGCCATCTGTTTTCTATGTCGGTGAAGTTCACATACCCCGTCCTTTTATCGTCCATTATATCGAATAAGGTGCGCATTGCCGACACGAACTGTTTAGGGAGGGTATCCAGGGTTGATGACTGGATGGGCGAAGTCATGTTTTGTTTACAACGAGCACAATGACACCTGCACCCGCGGGTTGCCCGAGCCGCACTCTCTCACTCGGCTGCAGCTGCGATCTGAACAACTTTGCGGACGGACTGATGGAGAAACGTGGCCAGGTAGGCACACTCTGATACCTCTCGCAGGTATGTGTACGGGTGACGGCATCCGCACACCTCTACGACCGACCTTGGCTTCTAATAGAAAATATCTTCGATTTTAAATCAATAATGTGCATTTTTAGCCACTTTAAAAAATTTACGTTATTTTAACGTTACAGAGTGCAACTCGATTTTTCACAAAAATCTTGAAAACCGTCGGGTTTAGCATAACCTTCAACAAGATTACAGTGTTTTGTATATATTTGCATTAAGACAAATATTCAAAAAATGTTGACAAAATAATACGTTAAATCCTCCCCTATACGAGACACCACTGGTGCACTTATTTATTAAACAAAAATGAGTAGAAATACTAAACTAAATTAGTACCTAATGCTCGCGCATATAAATCTAAATAATTTTAATGCAACTACAAACTACTACCAATAAGTTATCGACAAAAAAACGACTGCACTGTTCCCTCTCTCGGAGGCTGTAACTCCGTAGTGAAGCGTTTCGAAACCCATGCTTATAGGAACTTTTTCTTGTTTTTTTGAGTACGATTTACTCCGCAAGTTTGGATTCGCATACATGTTCAAAAAGAGAAATGTGCCTATTCCTTTATACAAAACTTCCTTTTCATGTCACGGATTGTATACAGGGTGAGTCATTTAAGTGTCACCCTACTATTATTTCCTAAACTATTAAGAATAACAAATTTTTTTCTTAATAAAAGTTGTTGATCATTAATTGATGAATAACCTGACATTATAACTAATTATACTGGGTGTTTAATTACGCCGGTGTAACACATTACTTTGTTATTGTGAATGGAACACCCTGTATCGTATTACATTTTTAGATTCTAGATTGAATTCTTAATTTAAAAATGTGGGAGTACTACCATATTAAAATTAGTGGTTTTCGAGTTATTTCACTGTTTTCAAACTTTTTGACATTTGTACACTAATATTAGTTAATTAATTTTTTAGATACCAAAAACGTTCAATCATCGCTCTTTTGCAGAGACTGTTAACACAGTAAAAAGTATTCAGCAGTATGTTTAAAGCAGCATATTATTACACAAGGTGTTCGTAATTTGATGTCCATTTTGCAAAACTACAAATGACAATAACTTTTGTTTTCCAAGTATATTTTAACACCATCAAATGTGGAATTAAATTCCCTTTCAATTTGATAAGGGTTTGGTATACCAAATGTTCACATTACTATGGGTTTATAAATTTCAAATGAAAAGAAAACCTAAGCTTCTATTTTCTTACGCTTAGAAAGTGTCACCCCCTATACTATTTGTAAAACTATTGAGAATATCAACTTTTTTTCTTAATAAAAGTGATTTGTTGCCCTATGAGTCATTTAATGCCGCATTCCATAATTTTTTTGTACTTGCACGTAACTAACCAGTGACGTTATCGATAATTTTTTAACTAATTTTGCTAAATAAATACTTTATAATGTATTAAAAGTCCGTGCAAACTAGCAATGGTTGAACGTTTTTATTATTAATACACACATTAATGTAAAAAGTTTTAAAAAAGTTAAAAAAACTCGAAAATCACCAATTTTAAATACTTTACAGTTTTAGATCAAGAATTAAATCTGGATCAAAAAATACAATAATACACAGGAGTTCCATTTAAAATAACAAATTAAAGTGTTGTACACGCACAATTAAACACCCAGTATATATGGTAATAGTTTCAGGTTATGTAGCAGTCAATGGCCAACAAGTTTTATTCAGAAAAAAATTTGATATTCATAATAGTTTAGGAGCTAATAGTGGGGTGACACTTTTTATATCTTGGATGTTTGAATATTAGTCTATTTCAAAATTTCTTAGATATTTTAAAACACAAACACAAGAAATAATTGTTAAATATCTATGATATTTGGAATTGCCGCTATGTATAAAGTTTGTACGTCCACTAAGTTTCAACACCAACGGTGAACAGCTGCATATTTGAACGCGGACGTTGCACGGTGATGCAAATAGAATGTTTGTTTACGTTTACACACGGCTAGTGCACATAACCTGCAAAACAAGATCGTTGTAAATAGTTGTTTTAGTTACAAAAAATAATACCATTAGTTTACTTTCTATTACTCAGCAGCCCAGTTTGCACGGGGTAACACAAATAAAAGGATTATTATTCAATGAGGTTATAATATAACTCCGCAAGTCGCAACGTTTTTAGACGTAGTTCGACTTAGCGTTAGCACAAACCTATAGACATCGGTAATTTACAAATATCTTAGATATTCGAGAATTGTTAAATTTTAAAACATCTACGATATTTCAAATATTGTGTAATTTGAATTTAAGATATCTAAGATATTTAAAAATAAAATAATTGTTAAATGTCTAAGATATTGGGAAAATAAATTGAATTAAAAATATCTAAGATATTTTAAATTCAAATTGGGGTTATTTTATATTATTGATAAGATATTTCTAAACAGATAATTAAAATTAACAGGGAGACATTTTTAAACAATTAAAAATATCTTAGATATTTTTAATTCAACTGTATGTACAGTACAAATCTAGAATTTTGTTAAGACATTTGTATTAAATTAATAATATCTCTAAAATATTTTTGAAACATGGCAATGTATAATTTTATTTTGTTGAAATTCGTTTCCACTAAAAAATAAAGCGGCGTTCCATAGTAAACGGTTTACCCCAACATAGAGCTCTGCGATTGTGTTTACAAAGCAATTTTAGCTCCCACAGTAATTTTATCAGCAGTTACCCTATAGTACGAATCGTTAAAAAGCATTTTCATAAACAATGCTTTTTTCTTTAGATACAATACCTTGTTACTGTAGTAATCAAATACGTATCAACGTTTTTAAATTAATTTTAACGCGCCTGTCCTGTATTTATGTAAAACTAGTGAGACCCCAGCGCACAATGCACTGACAGACTCGCGTTGGCTGATCCTTCTAAATGCGTCACGTGATGCATTAGTTCCAATAATGAGACGCGGCGGTTTTGTAGATGGCGCCCCAAGTGACGCGCGTCTAGCCGACCTTCATATATATTATAAATTAAAATAATTATTAATAAAAAATCGACGTAGAATAAAAATATAAAAATGTTTCATGTTCCATCTGAGGATAGAGACCTTTTATTGAAAAAAAAATGGTCCAAATTGGTGAAGCGGTAGCCGCTGGAGAAACCGGAGAAAATAACCCTTTGAGCTTTTATATATGTATAGATTATCTAAAATAACACGTGTTATCAAATTTCGATTAAAACTTTTTATTTTAAATTTATCGCAGGGTTTTATGTAACGAAATTAAAATATTTTCCGACAATTTATAATTTGTTGCTGATGAAGGAAAATTACTAGACTACAGAGAAACATTTCTATCAATTAAATTTTCTTTTAAGAAATTACATTTTCCTCGAGGCGGTGTCTAAAATAGTTTTCCCAAACATTATCAGTTATTTTAACTGATAATTTCTTTCTCGTAAAAAACTTGTTGTTTGTAACTTTAGCTACTGCGAACTCGACATTATGGTGAAGGGACGGCTCTGGTTATGGCTTAGCTCGACCGGTATCTTCCCCTCCTTGTGTAGTGTAGATAACAAACAGAATGTATTTGTATGGCGTGTTACATTTGCCTTTTGCGGAGTAATGCTCGTCCAGTTCGTTTTGTACTCACACAGCTGTTGTTGGCGAGACGACCGAGAACCGTCCCTAGGTGAAAGGCATGCACAAAGACACCTTTCTAGGGATGGCGTTGTGACGGTCACTACGGTCATAGATTAATAACTCCTTAGATCACTGATTTAAATGGTGTAGTAGTTCTGCTCGAAATAGTGACATTAAACTATCCTAGGTGGCAGTACCCGCAGGTACTGAAAACTTACTCAAGTGAATCGTGGTAGAATAAAAGCAATGAACCACTTAACTGGTCAACTTTGTTGAGGATTAAATCTTGAAGCAGGTAAAAGCACTGAGCAGGGTTTCCTTTCTACCTGTTCAAGTATTATATTAATACATTTTTGAACTATTAAGCTTAAGTAATATTTTTATAAATACGAATATTAAAATTACAGCAAAAATAGTATACGTTATTATTTATATATACATTTATTATGTTTAACGTGATATAAATTTTGATGAGGCATTTCTCAAGAAATTCATATCTTGTTTCTTAAAAAAAAACATCTCAATTTATGACAATAGTAGCTTTATTTAGGAATGTACTATTTATACTTTTAATTAAAAATAGAGAATACATTTCTGAACTAGCAGCCGATTGTTGTTTAACATTGCACAAAAGTCCAGTAATCTAAATTTTAGGATAGAAATATTAGAAATAATTGATTAATTAACTAATCTTATTGCTAGTATGATGTTGCTTAAATATACTATTATAATTATATTATAAACTTCTCATTGAAATGTGGACGGAATCCTGAACAAACATAGGTAGAAGTAAGCTTTCGTAATCTTAAATATGTGACAATTTGCGAATTTTAGAATTCATTTTTACTCCACTTTTAGGTTTTCGAATATATTTTGACTCCCAGGTAGTTTGTTTTTGCAAACGTACTAGTAAGCAATAGCGAATTATGAACTCTCTATGTTTTATGCAAGATTCAGTAGCAGTAAGAAAACCAGGAAGTATGTTTGTTACTTGCATTAGCGATCTCTGGTACATAATATTCATTATTTTTGTCTTGCCCTTTATAGCTGGATACAATGCAGCAAACACCTGTAAAGTAATTTTTACAACCGCATTAGTTAGATCGTTGGGCGCGCACAGTCTTCCGAAAACAGATACATTGCAGGGATAAGCCTTTTGTTTTATAAGTTCGGTGTCAGTTTTACTCTTTCTAATTTTAGGTTTTGATCGCAGACAGCGAGGTTCTGACAGACCTTTGAGTTCTTTTTCGCATGTGCTGCATTTAAATTTCTATATACATTTTCGCAATACGAATCCTGCAGTGTACCGTATAGAGCAGTCTTCTAACGTGATTTCGCGTGTTGCAACACTCTGTATACTTATCTTGCTGATCTCGGTGTCCTCTTTATCCTTATTATATGCATTCGCAGATATCAGGACATTTGAAGAAGATGGTGGGAGAGGCATTGATAAATCCTTGATGTTAAATACAAATTCTACTTGATCCTCTTCACAGTTTGAATTTACCACCGGTTTTTTTAAATTTGCACAAAAAAAAATGTCGGAACAATAATCTAAAGCTTCTTGCAGTTGGATTATCATTACATCCCCCTTTCTGGCGAAATACAGAAAATGTATTTTGTAACGCATGTTGTGTAAGTCGTCGTGTTAATAAATACTCAACATTGTATGCTTTTTTTAAATTTTAATGTTCGCAACAAACAAGCGGACTTTTTTTCTGAACCCCTTTTTAGGGTTCTCGGAGATTCAAAACATGTATTTCCGTTAAAATCTCAAAAACGAAAATCTGCATGAAATCAATACTTCCCTATACTGAAAGTACAGAAAAGTAAAAATATACTACATAAGTACCTACTTTAAATTTAGATAAAATAATTTTGCATAGAAATAACAAAATTTTCAGAGTTAGTAATACCACACATCGTTATTACTTGTAGTATTCGTAATTGCGCTTACTAAAATAGCAAAATCTATTGTTAATAGAGTAGTTCTTAAATACTCCAAGTCATAAGCCAAATAGGTGCCACAGTAAATAATTACGTATAAGTATGCTCAGGTAAACGAAATTTACCTTTTCTGAGATTAGGAATTGGTTAATTGTACGAAGTTGAAAACACGTGACTTGGCTATAGCCATTTCACTCAACTTAGCGTCGAACGGCAACATACCGCGCAGATAGTAGCGATAGTACATGTCTGTTCCAAACGATGATAGCGACGCGATGCGGGCTGTTCCGGTACTAACCAAATAAGCATAACCATTAGTCAGATATCTAAGGAGTTATTAATCTATGCTACGGTGGTTTCAACTTGGTAGGTCCACTTCTCTTCGGAGAGGTTCAAGGTGTATCCCAATTGGTACCATGGAGAACTGGGTTAGTGATTTCACGAGGTGAACTGTTACTAACTTTCAGTGTGGGTGGCTAACAACTAAGTCCTGAGCGGCAGTGTGTACTATGACACAAAACTACCCTACCCGCCGTGGCTGTAAACACGCCTGCGCCCCAGTCTCTATAAATTTTCCTAGGCTATAAACTTGGCGGTTGGCGGCCGATGAATTAGGCAGGTAAAGGTGAGCTCCAGGAAGGAGTGGCGTAGCTGCTGGTATTAGGGATCTGGACTCTAGGAGTGAGTTGCGCTTTGACTGCTCACACTCACTATCAAAGTGTCGACCCAGGAGGCTCGTGCATTCTCACCTCCGACGCTTTTAAGGTACCGGTCACCATGATCAGACCGGCTACCGACCTATGAGAGTAGTGCAAAGTCTACCAATACTGGGTGCTGGGGGGGGGGGCAGTTTCAACTGTTCCGAAAAGTCCATCCAGTGGCTTTAGTGACTGGTACCACGGGGACTGAGCCTGGAGAATAGCAGCCCCCGTCTTGATCACGGCATGTAGGACTTGTGGTAGCAGTAGTAAGCCTGTGCAGGCTAGGGCCGTCTTTGTGCAGTTCGACGGTTGAGCTACGTTTCAGCTCGGATACTGATCTGCAGAATCAGTAGAAATTTAAATAATCCCCCCCCCCCCCCCCCGCGCCAATGGTGACTTAGGTCTCGCAACCTGATGTCACTGCTGGTAGCTTGCTCTCTCTGTTGATTTGGACAAGCGGGCCGTAATGGCCTCCTCGTAGAGTGATACTGCTACTGCTGTTGGGGCTACAACGTTGTGCATAACTTTTAAAAATAGGAAAACTAAACGTTTTTAACGTATAGAAAACTCCAGGCGAAGTGCTCATTTGTTTTTAAATGTAACACTCAAAACCGATGGAGGTAGTTGTTTAATTGGCAGCGTTTTCTAAAAACTATACTAGGAGTTACCAGATTTTATTTTAGATAATTTGAACTTGCCTGTGTGTTCATCCCTCAAAAAAGAACAAATTTTTGGAGTTAAAAACTTTCGTTTTCATTCTGCTCGAATTTTCTAGAAAATGAAACTCAGATTTTTTAGAAACTGCTATCTTGTTACCCTTGTTTCGTAACTGATGAGAATATTAATTCTCATCCTTCAGGATCGCAGTATAGTTTTAGAAACCCAAGAGTTTTATATTTATAAATATTTATTTAAATATCCCTATAACTATTCTACATTATTACTACTGCTAACTTATCTAAATTAATGTAATGAATTAAAACTAACTTAATAAATTAAAACAACTTACATATATAATATGAGGCGTACTGACACCATCTTCCAATTGATCGGACTTTTCACCAGTAATGCCAGACACAGACTAACTAACTAAAAACTGGTCATACCCCTTCAAGGGTCCCAGTGTCCTCCCACTTAATTATATTAAATTATTACATGCCAACCTTTGATTGGCTTTCTACATTTTATTGGTATCAGCACGACCTCAATATTTTGTAATAACCCTTAGCAAACTTATTTGATATTTCTTAATTTTGTATGACAAAGTCGACACTTGCAGAAATGCAGTTTTGACATCAGCACTTGCAACATAATTATATGCGCAATTATTGAAATAAGCAAGACCTAAATATTAATGGAATTCTTTGAATATTTAATTATTTAATAATTTTGAATATTTAATTTTGGTTCGTAACAATATTTCATTCCGGATGTAATAATTTCTTTTAATAAAACAATTAACATTGGTCACCCCAAAAAAGAAAAACACAACTTTTCATTATATTACAAGTTATCATGGACTTTGTTTGGTCGTTTTACTGTTTCACTTTACTTCTATGTGAAATTAAACTGAGCGAAAGCGTTTATTAGGTATTTTTTGTATTTTCTAAAACAAATTATCCATTATTTCTTAATTGTGTTGTTAAGCATATTACCAATGTTGAAAACCAGTAGCAGGTTATCAAAAGAAGTGTTTGAACGCAGGGATCTTACTGTAATTCGCACAGTTTCTAAAACTAGAAACTAATTCAATATTGTATTAATTATTACTAGTGAGACCCCAGCGCACAATGCACTGACAGACTCGCGTTGGCCGACCCGTCTAAAGGCGTCACGTGATGCATTAGTTCCAATAATGTGACGCGGCGTTAGTGTAGATGTCGCCTCAAGTGAAGCGCGTCTAGCAGACTTTTATATATTGCTATGATATTCAGAGTTGTTGGATTTGACTGGAGTATTGTGATTCCTGGAAGGCAATTTTTGGGATGCTTGTTACAATTCAATTTATGATTGGAGGTTTGTGAACACTGTAAGGTTTTGGTATTGAAACTTATAAACTCAGGGTAGCGTACTATTGCAGTAATTTATTGTTTTTTTAAAATTCAAATAATGTGGTTACCATTATATCGTTTGTATTTTCATATTTCTGAAGTTTTGTTTACACTGAAAGAAAGAAGAACACAATCAAATTGATACGATTATTGTTTATATTAATTTTAATTATAATTTAGTTCAGAATTGTTTAAAAGGTTTAATTTATAAGAAGTTTTAGACTTACTTGTTTGTGCATCGTAAAATGTCATTTGTGGGGGTTATGGACTTGAATGTCAATTTGACAAATGTATAAAACAGTACTTATTGTCACGAGATTTATTTGTTTTGAAAAATATGAAAGATCAAGAGAGAAGACAAAAGAAAGGGAAATTTGTTTAATTAGTTACGGCTCGTCCTGTAAACAAAGACACAGGATTTTGAATTCTCCGAAAGAAGAGAGAAGCAAAACGAGTTTAAAGTAATATAAAAGTGATTTTGAATTTAAAAGAATCTATTATAAAACGAATACAAGTGTTTATCAACGAATTGTGGAAAAATCCAAAAGAATAATAAATATAAAGCGATCCAGAACGAGTTTCCAGTTACCATCGTAGAAAAGCCAAGTATAAATTAACATAAAAGCAGTCCAGAGAAGGATTCAAGCTAAAGGCGAGTGTTGTGGTTATTTGAGGAACCTGCAAACCAGAGAGGAGGGAGTTGGACATTAAACGTTTGTCGAGTGAAGGATATCTTAATAAAAAGACACAAAGATAAGTGTTCGGTTTTAAGAACAATAGTATTTAGTAGAAATTTCTTGAACTTTCGAAAATTTGACCCCAAAATTTGATTTATTGAATAAAAGTTTTTGTAACGTTGATATTATTTTTGTGTATTTTTTTTTAATCATATTTATTAACAACTTTACTTCCAAACTTAATAAAGACCCTGAGAAAGTTAATAAAAGAGTCTCGTAGAAAATAAATATAATTTGGAATTGCGTGCATTTAGGGAATTGTTTTCTAGTAAATACAAGACCACGCATATCATAGCAATATATTATAAATTAAAATAATTATTATAGAACAATCGACGTAGAATAAAAATATAAAAGTGTTTCATGTTCCATCTGAGGATAGAGACCTTTCATTGAAAAAAAAATGGTCCAAATTGGTGAAGCGGTAGCCGCTAGAGGAACCGGAGAAAAAAACCCTTTGAGCTTTTATATATGTATATGGATAGCTAACTCCAGACAACTGAAATATTTATTATTATATCTACAAAACTACTTGTGCTGTTTATCTCTATACAAGGTGTAACAAAAATGATGGGCTGGCTATACAGACGTACTGTACTCACTGAAATGATCAAAACAGTTCATTTAAACATGTGTCCTAAAATTCCTGTAAAGAGAGCTGTGGCCCCCTGAAGGGGGCGAATGAAATTTAAGTTTAAATTAACATCTCGGACACCTTTTAATACAAAATAATGAAATTTGTGATACGGTTTCCTACTAGTAAGTGCTACTATCTAACAGCATCCAATACAATTATTTAAACCAGAGGCGTCCCAAACTGGGGGGAGCCGGGTTATTTTTATTAATTTTATAATATTAGCTCTGTAATCTTCAATTTTTTTACCATTTTGAATCCGTAATGTGATTCTACGTTAAAAAATACAATAAAACGGTAATCTGATTTTTTTTGTTTACGACTAGTCATTTAAAGCAAATGAAGCATCTTGCATGTGTAGAATGATAGCACTGACAATAGGTACCTATCTGAGTTGGACCTTGTGTGTTATGAATATTTTTGTCTGATACTTTTGCTTTTCAGTTTCCGAGTTACAGTGACGTAAAGTGGAGAGTATTTCTGTAATTTCTAAAAACTACCCGCATTTTAAATGATTACCAACTAGTTTTTACTCGTTTCCACACTACCAGGCATGGTAAGGAAATTTGGAGATATAACTCATACTAAAATGCAAATTTGTATTAGAAGATACCGGTACTGTTCAAATTTCCAAAATAATTGTAGAAAATTTTGATTTCGTAAAATTTAAAAGCAAGGATAGAGTGATTCCGCTTGCAGCAGTCAGTGATAGTATCAGATTCGGAGAAGTTACAATTCCCATTAACACGCTTATATTTTTCCATAGAATGTCCTTCGCGAAGCAATCAGACGAAGAATTACAGGAATATCTGACAATTGAACTTGAACTGCATTTCTTTTATGGTCATTTTCAGAAGGGATGCGTAAAGGCACAAAATCTTCACTATACACTGCTTCCACGCCACCTCCAGATGACATTCTATTTGGAAACAATAGCATCTATATATTAGATGGTGGATATCTTCTACGTATAGAGTCGTGTGGCATCGCAACGATTTCTTTGCATCGATACGTAAAACGACACCACGGTTCAAACGCAGTGGTTGTTTCTGACGGATATCCATTTGATGCTACTGAAAAAAACACAAAAAGTGCAGAACGACTTTGCCGATCAAAGAAAAAGGCTTCCCCGGATATACTTTTCGACGAAGCAGTGGTAATGCAACCCTTTCGCAAGAGAAAATAATAAAACTCGCGTGATCGTAACGCTAACAAAGCGATTCGAGCAATAAAATTGTTCAAAGAAACATGCTGCAGAAGATGCTGATATATTGATCGTCAACACAGCCATTGACATGTCCTCAGCATTTGATTGCGTTGTCATTGTAGGCGAAGACAGACATCTTTTAGTTCTACTGACAGCATTAGCAAGATCGCATCAAAACATATACTGTCAAAAACCAACGAAAGGGACAATTGCAGAAAAACTTAACTCCGCTAGAAATTTGCAGTATGGAGAAGTAACATGCAGCAAACAACATACCTAACCTAACCTAACCTAACCTAATGTTCCTCTATGCGACTGCGACACGGCATCTACGATCCACAATCGAGTAAAAAACATGTTTTCACCATCCTTCAGAAGTACTCGCACTAAAACCAAACTGTTTAAGTATTTAATGAACAAGACGCAGATCTTAACATTATTGGTGAAGTAGGAGAACGTTTTCTTGTCACATTGTGCGGGGAAGACAAAGAAAACAAAACATTGGAGTCACTTCGCTAACAGCGTTGCAAAATTTGTTACAAAAAGTAAGTTTAATCTTGCTACTCTACCACCAACAAACTAAGCTGCGCGACCACACTCATTAAGGAAAAAATTGAAAAAATTCCACCGGAGTAGGGCTGGAAAAGGAACAAGAATGGACTTACTCCAGTCAGAAACACTAAGGATCCTGCTTTCGAAGCCTTTTTTCAGTTTAATTCGTGTAAATGCAAAAACGAATGCGGTGCAGCATGTGGTTGTAGAAAACCTGGCTCAAAGTGCTCTGTTATCTGCGGTTTTTGCAATAGAAAAGCATGGGTAAACGTGCCAGAGGTTTTAAACGACTGTGAAGAAGGAAACTATTTGACTGACAAAAGGTTCAAACAAATATTGTAGGAAATCGTAACCTCTACGATATTTATAATAACTATTTTTAACCTAGGACGTACTGAAAAGAAGATATTGCGCAAAAACTGGTTTTGACGCCATTTTTCAATATGGCGGCGCGAGTAGAACGCGAAACTGTATGACACTGCCAAATATCAAATCTCCCGAACCTTTTGCATGGAAATCCCTTTCTTATGCCTCCGTTGACTTGGCTAGTAAATTTTTACTAATGTGGACGCCACCTTTGGGAGATTTTCTTGTGTTTCCACAGACGACATCTGCACGCAATTTAAGCTAAGCCTTCTTTGTTGATATAAAGTTTCTTGTAATTTTTAAAGAGAAAAACTTTTTTATTATACCTGAATCATAATCTCTGTTTTTGAAACTCAAAAGCGTGCCTTTAAAGCACTAGTGCTTTAAAGTTGCCTAGGTAACAACTAATTGCTCTTCTTAATATTTAATTGTTACCTACTATTTTGTTCATGTAGGCAAGCATTAGTGTTTCATCGACCACCTTGTAATTTTTGCTGGCCATCCAGTTGGATAATTTTTCGTATTCCTTGCAATACGCTTGTTTAGATTTCTCGGGGATTAATCGCTGTTCAGCTTGTTCGGCTAATCTCGGATGAAATATCCATGTTTTCGTTCATTTTGTAATTCACGAACACAAAGTCAACAACAATTGCTAACCGTTTCTATATCAACGCTTAATGACACAGATTGCTTACTTCAAAAAGGGGATTTCAATTACCTTTTTTTGTTATATAATTTTGAGATTGTAGTGCATGTATAAAATAAAAAATAGCGTGTAATACACGTGTATAAGAGCCTTTAAAGCACTGCTCCGTTAAAAGGCACTCGGCCTCGCCTCATGCTTTTAAACCCGTCGCGCGTGCATTAAAGGGTTGCTTATACACTTGTATTATAATACCGTCTGTCCCCAACTAACTTCTGAACGACTTGAGATTTTACCACAACATTTGGTGTGCTTTAATGGGAAATTAAATACTATTTTTTAGCCAATAATTAGATTTTGTATCATTCAAAATGGCGACAGGGCGCCATTTTGAATTTTTTTTCAAAAAGAAAGGGGGTCGAGTGACACCTCATTTGAAAGGTCTTTTAGTTCTGCGTCTGATCCTAGAGTTTCAAAGAAAAATATTCAGCCATAACAAAATGGCGGAATTTAAACAAATGGACTCGCTCAATTCAAAATTGTTTTAATTTTTTTATCCAGTAGTCCACTTTTTCATTTGCAGGACAAAATTTTCCCAGAAATATCTCAGGTGGCTGGAAATAATATTGAAAACGTTATGTTCCAACAAGGCGGTGCGCCGTCTCATTATTATAGGCCCGTTTCTGACTTTTTCAACTGACATTTTCTTGGAAGATGCATTGGTAGGCGGGGGCCTGTAGAATAGCCGGCTCGCTCCCCAGATTTAACTCCCTTAGATTTTTTTCTATAGAGATATCTGAAATCGAAAGTGTACAGAACCCGTCCAGAAACAATTGAAGAACTGGAGCAACGCATTATAAAAATTAATTTCTTTCTGCTTTAATTCTTAGTTTTTTTAAATAAACTTCTTTATCTTCAAACATTGTCATTTTGTTATGGCTGAATATTTTTCATTAAAACTCTAGGATCAGACACAGAACTAAAAGACCTTTCAAGTGAGCTGTCACTCGACCCCCTTTTCAATTAAAAATAAAATTCAAAATGGTGCCCAGCCGTCATTTTGAATGATGCAAAATTTAATTATAGGCTGAAAAATACTATTTAATTTCCCATTACGGCACACCAAATTTTGTGGTCAAATATAAAGTAGTTCAAAAGTTAGTTGGGGCGGGGGGGGGGGGGTACTTTATAGACACCTTGTATACTATTTTTGTTTATCCAATTTGCGTTCTTGCTGCTCTGCTGTTTTGTTTTGAACAGGGCTTTGAAATTTCAAATATATGTATATTATTTCGTTCTTCTTCTACAACCAGATTAAAGTTGATATCTTACCCAGTGGATGGTTATTTGCTTTCAAACAAAATGCATCTTTTGCCCCATCCGGTATGCCATCGTTTTGCGTTGAAACGTCCTTTTATCATTGTGGACGTTTGAGTGTTAACTTAATGCAAACCTTTTTTAAAAAACATGAATCATTCTCCAAGGAAAAAGATGTAATTAACAGATTCTTTTGTTTGTTCACACCGATCTGCAACTCACATTTACTCCCTTTTGCCACACCTACAATCAAATTATTGTATTTGTAAAACAATCAATCAGTTAGTTAAATATAAATCAATTTATTATACAATAGAATCGTGATATAAACTATATTAAACTATAACAATATTTACATAGCGAAATATTACAAAAAAATATATCAATAAATAATCAACTCAGAATTGGTAGGTAGGTTTTGTATCTATAATAATTGGACGTAGCTGACCTGCAGCATTAGGTCTATAAAAATGATAAAATCACCCTCTAATTAGCAATTAGATTCAAAATCAGTCCTTGGGGATCCCAATTGTTGCTGAACTCGCTGCTCGATTTGCTACAACATAAAATTCATTACATTAGCTCACTGTTTACTATTATAAAAACAAACTGGAAAGATAAACAAGCACTTGGGGTAAACATGATTTAAGTGCCCATAGTGGGAATTATGTACATAAGAAATCACTAAAAAAGCATCTTGAAACCTTCCACAGAACGCACCCTAATAAAAATGATAAAATTTTCAAGTAAACAACGAAAATTGTTTCATTGCAAACGGATTCTAGTGCACGGGCTTAAATTAAATAAGCACTCTAAAAAATTGCAAAAGGGTTTCTTTAAAAATATTTGCGTCATTGTTATAAACTCTATCAAAATAGTTAATTATGGAGACGGAAAATTGTTGGTGTTTGCTTTTTATCCTTAGTTTTAATTTGCAGCTGCAGCGATAACACCTAAGTGGTTTCAATAAAATGATTAATCAATATTTACGTTGCCTATTAAAGTTCACGTAATTAATCAAATTACTCGGGTGCAACAGAATGTCTAAAGTTGCTTAAACAGCTTTTCATCCTTTGGTACACGCCTGAACTTTACAACCTACGCAAGCTTAAATATTTCCTTTGGGAAATGCCGGTGCTCTCTTGCCAGGTCGATCTACCCATTTTGCTTAAAAGGATGAAAATTACCCATTCTTTTCAAATAAGAAATTTCAAGGGTGTTTCCATATTGTATCATTACTTTATTAAGGTTTTATAAATTTGATGTTGGTGCAGAAGTAATGTCGCAAATAGTAGGCAACACACTTTACAGGCAGACGCGAGCAACGACAAATGTTGTTACAAAGCAGGTGCTTAAGTCGAAGTATTTTACTCTTGCCGTGCGTTGGAAAATAAAATTACCGACTTTGCATGCCTTCGAATTTAAACAAACAAAACAAATAATGTCCCTAAAAGTTTTTAGGTTACGTTTGTCATTTGTCGTTTGTAGTGACACTAACAGAGTGATGGCAGTTAATAAATTCTAAAGCATGCAAAGACAGTAATTTTATATTCCATGGCCAACACTTTTGTATTTTTTATTTGAACATACGGTATTTCCCTAATTTTTCAAAATCTTTTAATTTTAAAATTGGGTAAATACCACACACATCTGACTTTTTAATATGTTCCCCTGCATAACCCGAACATTTATCTTACCGTAAAAACAAAATTTGTCATTGTATTTGTCGAGTTTCTGTTTACTGTTTACTCTTGTGGGATTAATTACTGTGCAGTAATTAAAATGCAAACCGTGCTTGGGGGTTAATTAAAACTTTTAACACGCTCCGAAACCACAGGGGGAAACTTTTTTAAATCTAATTATTTTCAATTATTATTCTTAACTCTGTACTGAATAATCCGCTGTAATTTGTGCAGAGAAAACTACGTACAAGAATCGACTTGTAAAGTTATATAAACTCACAGGATTATGATTGTTCGATTTTTTCTGAAACCGATAAATTTGATAAAATCAGGTACATTAGAAATTATGGGGGGGGGGGGGGAGGTAACGTATGCCGGTCTTCTAATAAAATAATTGGATTATTTTACGAAATTCATAAATTAGGCATGAAAAGCAACATTCATATATGAATGTGTAAATTCTGAAAAATAATTGTCATGTATTTGATATTGCTTGTCGAAATTAGCACCAACGGTTACCTCCTAATTAATATTGCTAATATTGCCTTGGGAGACCGATAAAGCACAGGTGTCTGTGTGTGCGTCTTTACAGTCTAGACGCCTTAACGCAAAAAACCTAAATTTGGATGAAAAATTGGTAATTCCACTGAAATGAAACCGCAACAAAATGAGGTTGGTCCGGCCATTCTGCTCTGTTTTAAGACCGCGCCGCGCCGAGGCACACGACACAGATGGCGCTCATATAGGCATTATTATATGTACTCAGCGACTTAATTAAAAAGAAAACGAAATGAAACAAGTTAATAAATGTTACTTAATAAAGCAACTTAGATGCTCAGATAATTATTTTCTTGTGAAACATGCAAACAAAGTAAAAAACTTACTTTTCTTAGCAAACATAAAACTATAAATTTAACACTATTCTTCATTTGTATTTACGCTGTTCATCTAGATACTGTTATAATAGGTACACCAATTTAAAATTTTTGTCAATTATTTAAACTATGAGCCAGCTGAGTAAATTTAAAAATTCGATGCGAGTAACGTCAGCCATGTTTTTGAACAAAAGTTCATAGGAATCAGCACGGATGGCGCTACGGCGATAGGCATTTGGCGCGTTAATTTAAAACTTTTAACAAATTTCGCACAGAAATAAGAGATTGGTTGCACACAAACCCACGAGCAAGTAATGTTGAGAATTAATTTTATGCGAGAAATCAATAATTCTGCTAGTACGGTGCTGTAAAGAAAAATATATGCACGTCAACAGAACGCATGTGACGCTACCTGTTTATTTTTAATAGAACCATCAGTAATTAAATTCAAATTTAGAATGACTAGCGTCTCTAGCGTCAAAAACAAAAAGGTGCCACGGCGGCGTGCTCTCAATATAAACGCGCACTGAAAGGAACATTAGATGCGCATTTTTTTAAGTTTTTGAATTTCCAAATTTTTCAAAATTTTCATATAAATTTTTCTTCTTCTTCCAATACCATAACCTATGCAGCGCGTCGGCGACCTCTCTCCTACGTCTGTGTTTGGTGCGCGGTGATAAATAATTTGCACCGACAGACTTAGGGAACCTACAGTTTAACGTGGGCTCCGAACCACTAGAAGTGCATCAACTGCTTCTCCAGAGAGGTTTTCTCGGGGAATATTATAAAATAAATTTTTAGTTTTTTTGAATTACTTCCCAAAAATTCCAATATTTGCAAAAATTTTCAAAATTGAAAATTTTCGGAAATTAACTAACATTTCCAAAATTTTTAAATTTTTTTTCTAAATTTTATAAATTTTCGAAAACTTTCCAATTTTCAAAATTTCGAAAATTTCAATATTTAAAAAATTTTCATAATTGTCAATTTTTTACTATTTTAACAATATTTAAAAATTTCCAATAATTCCAATATTTTTTTAAAACCAACATTATTGAAGATTTCTAAATATCGTAAAATGTTTTAATATTTTTAATTTCCAATAAATTCACATTTTGAAAATTTTCAGAATTTATATAATTTTCAATATTTTTGTAAAAATTCTAAAACTTTTTTATATTTTTAAACTATTTTTATACTTTTTTTTTACTTTCTAATCATTTCCAACATTTCAAAATTTTGTAAATCTACAAAATTTCCAAAAATAATAGGAAATCGATTTTTTCCATATCAGAAGTCTTAAAAATTTTTTTTAAAGTTGAAAAGTTTAGAAAATTTGGAAAATTGTTTTAATTTTGAAGAATACTAACAATTTTGAATTTTAAAATTTCAGATGTTCAACTTTTCTAACATTTTGCACAATTTTAACAATTTATATTCAATTCCAATAAAGTCTAAGTTTACCAAAAATTTCAATTGATTTCACTATTTTTGTAAAATTGAAAATTTTTCAAAATATTCTATAATTTCAACAATTTCTAAAAATTTTCAACAATTTAAAATTTTGTGATTCTATAAAATTTCACAATTATCAAAATTTTCATAATTATTAAAATTATTTAAAAAAATATTGAAAATATCAAAATTTCCAGAATTTCAATAGTTGCGAGGAAGGTCTCGTGGCGGTTGCTCGACAGCTTTTTATGTATTTACTTCAGAATTATTCAA
This sequence comes from Ctenicera cuprea, assembly GCA_958336395.1. Classification (NCBI taxonomy): domain Eukaryota; kingdom Metazoa; phylum Arthropoda; class Insecta; order Coleoptera; family Elateridae; genus Ctenicera; species Ctenicera cuprea. The sequence continues at coordinate 51,238,736 of OY284492.1, read as the reverse complement.
CTTAAAATTAAAGAAACTCTTTTGCAATTATTGTGTTTACAATTAATTAAGTGCTCCGTTTCTTAGTGGTTACCTTGTCGCCCTATAGAGCTAACCAATTTGCTTGTCTCATTTTTAAATGCGTTTCAAATACGAGTAAAAAACATTAAATGAATGAATGATGAACAAACCTGAATACGCTATGCTTGCAATACCTAAGCAGCTACTAGATAATTGTTAGCACTAATGAGAACGAAGTTGGGTTGTTAGTAGCAAATTTCTGCAATTACCAGCACCAGCCCCAATCTTACCCTTTGGATGTCTTTATTTCGCTGGTGCCGAGCAAGCAGTTCAAGCTCGGACAAATACGCTAAGCTTTCCGATTTAACAATTGCGCCCTCCAGTTCGGGACATAATTTGGGAAGACCTTGCTGCCTCTTCTTGCGAAGGATCGACTTGACGTTCCAGACGGCTCCCGTTCCAGAGGACGACCTTCGCACTACTTTCGAATTGCTGACGGATTTGTTAACATCGCTGCTTATTACAGACTGTACGTCTGTCTGTCTGGTTTTGTAATTGTTATTTTCTAAATCCCTTTCGGTGAGATATTTGGAATGTATGATGCAGGATTTATCGATTGGTTCATTACTCCCCGAAATGTTGACTAGTGTGATTGATTTGCCTTTCGATCTCAGGGTATCTTGGGAATAAAGTGAGATAACAGCAGTGGATTTAGTGTTATGGATGGAACATGATAGTGTCTTGCCTAAATCGTTATGGCTGCCGTTAACTGAGGACGCGGTCGACCAATTGGGGGTATGAGAACTACTTTTATGTGTTGGTGAACTATATCCGGAAGTGCTTTGGGAATCACAATGAACAACTACACGGGCACCCTTACCGTGCATCGACGGCTTGAAGGTACACAATTCGGGATGGCACTCGGTTATCGGCGATGTTAACTCAGCCAGCGAGCCCACCGCACTTAGGGTTTTTTCACTGTCGCTGGCGTCGCTGGTCCTCCACGCGGCCAAAGGTCGCGCATCCTTCCCTTCGAGCGACGATTTCGGCTCCGAGGGCGTGTCTATCGTGTTAGGGCTTTCCAGATCCTGTATCAGCTGAAGAGCAGCTTCCAGCTCCTTGGAAAATTCAGCGTCGCTATTTTTACCATCGGTGCGCGACGATTCTTGCCTGCTGCTGCTCTTGGAATTTGTCTGCGTTTTTTCTGAAGTCGTGACGCTATCGCTCGTGCTCTGAGGCGATGTTACATCCGACCCTTTCTTATTGACAATTGCCTTTTGGAGTTCTTTCATCAGCGAGGCATAGTGCACCTTCTCCCCTTGAGGGGTCGCGGGTTCCACTCTTCGGAACATCGCCTGCTGGGGCGACTGATAATGCGACTCGTCTTCCTCCTTGTTGCTCAGGGCGGAATTGAGTCTCGAACGGTAAACCGAAGCTTCTGTCAGCCTCTCCAAGCACTCGTATATTGGGGGATTGCCAACGCTGTTTACGTTTAAGCTAAGCTGAGAGGAACTCGCCGATAAAACAACCGGAGAAGCACAACGGGAAAAGCTCTTCATGTAGTTTAATTTTCTATCACTATTACTTGTGCTATCGTCCGAAGCTTCCTCAACTTGCACGATGGGGTTTCCTATCAGGTGCGCGGTGTCCTTCGGGGTTGTCTCCGGTTCGGGTTGCGGTTCCACGGGAAAGCTCTTGGGGGTTCCGTTTTGGGATAACTTTAGGTACGGCGAATTCGTGTGGTTGGAACAACTGCCGTTATCTGCATCGAACACCCAGCTTTGTGCGTACGCGTTGTAAGCACTGTACGGTTTGGAGGACTTTGGCTGAAAAGTGATTGATATGAATACGCTGGCGTTCCACTTTACACGAAGTTACGTAAAAGTTACACCACTTACCCTGGGAATAATGTATTCAATATCTGAAACCTGCTCGTGTGAACGGCGCAACTTCTTTGTGTTCGGTTTCTTGGTAGTTTGCATGGAACAAAACGCCAGTTGGGTGTCAAGGAAGGAAATTATAATTACCACCGCCACTGCTACCCGCGTTGCGAAACAAGCTGGAATTAAATTTAAATAATAGAGCACATTTGTGTCCAATGCAGGTGTTTCGTTTGGTAATTACCGTAGTGGATAAGCGTCTGGTAGGGGCGGTTCGCTAGTAGTTTGGGGAAATCCGCCCAGTATAAGCACCATTCGGAAAGGACGGCGTTCACTGCATTCACAGCAAGAATGGATACGGCCATGTACAGGAGCAACTCCTGACGGCGCGAGGAAAGCTGGCCGAAACATGCCACCATTCCTGCGGCTATTCCCATCACAACGTTCTGAAATCAATAAAATATTTGCATACAAAACGATAAATAATGCAGGCAGAGTACAAATACAACAATACTTTTCATATGAATTAAAATGCACAATTTCACCAAGAAAATTACGTTAAAGAAGAGTCGGTGTAAAGATTCAAAAAATTCAACAATAAATATTGATAACTGAGTAATTTTAAAAACAGAAATGTTTTAATATTAAAAAATTTCCGAGAATTTCACAATGTTTAAAATTATACCAATAGCGTAATGTTTTTAAAGTTTTCAAACAATTTCAACATTACTGCAAAATTTCAAAAATCGTTTAAATATTTTCAAAAATATCGAAATTTTTAAATATTTTGCACAATTTCAAGTATTTATATTAATTTCCAACAAACTCAAAATTTTGAAAATTTTTGAAATTTCCCAATAATTTCAAAATTTTCCATTTGCAACATTTCTGTAAAACTTCGAAATTATTTGAAACTTTTCAAAAATCGCAATATTCTTCACAATTTTCAGTTTCGTACATTTTTAAAATTTTGTAAATTCTGATTTTCATACATTTTTTAATATTTTGCACAATTACAAGTATTTATATTAATTTCCAACAAACTCAAAATTTTTGAAAATTTTTGAAATTTCCCAATAATTTCAAAATTTTCAAACATTTGCAACATTTCTGTAAAATTTCGAAATTATTTGAAACTTTTCAAAAATCGCAATATTATTCACAATTTTCAGTTTCGTACATTTTTAAAATTTTGTAAATTCTGATTTTCATACATTTTTTAATATTTTGCACAATTACAAGTATTTATATTAATTTCCAACAAACTCAAAATTTTTGAAAATTTTTGAAATTTCCCAATAATTTCAAAATTTTCAAACATTTGCAACATTTCTGTAAAACTTCGAAATTATTTGAAACTTTTCAAAAATCGCAATATTCTTCACAATTTTCAGTTTCGTACATTTTTAAAATTTTGTAAATTCTGATTTTCATACATTTTTTAATATTTTGCACAATTTCAAGTATTTATATTAATTTCCAACAAACTCAAAATTTTTGAAAATTTTTGAAATTTCCCAATAATTTCAGAATTTTCAAATATTTGCAACATTTCTGTAAAATTTCGAAATTATTTGAAACTTTTCAAAAATCGCAATATTCTTCAAAATTTTTAGTTTCGTATATTTTTAAAATTTTGTAAATTCCGATTTTCATACATTTTTAAATATTTTGCACAATTTCAAGTATTTATATTAATTTCCAACAAACTCAAAATTTTTGAAAATTTTTGAAATTTCCCAATAATTTCAAAATTTTCAAACATTTGCAACATTTCTGTAAAATTTCGAAATTATTTGAAACTTTTCAAAAATCGCAATATTATTCACAATTTTTAGTTTCGTATATTTTTAAAATTTTGTAAATTCCGATTTTCATACATTTTTAAATATTTTGCACAATTTCAAGTATTTATATTAACTAGTTAGACCCCAGCGCACAATGCACTGACAGACTCGCGTTGGCCGACCCGTCTAAATGCGTCACTTGATGCATAAGTTCCAATAATGAGACGCGGCAGTTTTGTAGATGGCGCCGCGTCTAGCCGACCTTCATATATATTATAAATTAAAATAATTATTATTAAAAAATCGACGTAGAATAAAAATATAAAAATGTTTCATGTTCCATCTGAGGATAGAGACCTTTAATTTAAAAAAAATGGTCCAAATTGGTGAAGCGGTAGCTGCTGGAGGAACCGGAGAAAATACCCTTTGAGCTTTTATATATGTATGGATTTCCAACAAACTCAAAATTTTGAAAATTTTTGAAATTTCCCATTAATTTCAAAATTTTCAAACATTTCTGTAAAATTTCGAAATTATTTGAAACTTTATCAAAAATCCCAATATTCTTCAAAATTTTTAAATATTCTTTACAATTTTCAGTTGTACATTTTTATAATTTTGTAAATTCCGATTTTCATACATTTTTTAATATTTTGTACAATTTCAAGTACTTATATTAATTCCAACAAAATCGAAATTTTGAAAATTTTCTAAATTTCCCAAAAATTTTAAAATTTTCAAACATTTCTGTAAAATTTCAATATTTTTGAAAATTTTCAACATTTTTTATGTATTCAAATTTTTGTATATTTTCAAATTTTTTTACAGTTAATATCTTAAAAGTAATAATATATCACACAATAATAATAAACAAAATCGGACCTTTAAAGACACCTCATCAGCAAAATAATTGCAAATAACAATTTTGTTCAAACCCTTGCTATTAAAACGTACTGTAGACGAAATTTCAATAAAGCAAAATCGTAAATACGTAAATTATACAGGGTGAGTCAACAGCGCCGCGGTGGTCGATATCTCCTTTGCTATTTAAAATACAGAAACATGTTTAGAATAAATGTTTTAGGGGACTCGCAGTAAAAAAATATTTTCAATTATACAGTAGGTTCCATGCAAGAATGGCATACCAAACTTACGCTTTTTTTAAATAGAATGCCTTGTATATTTTCGCATATTATTATTCGCCTTTTAATTGCCTTTCTGAATATGTTTTGATTTTAAAATTCCGTTGCGGCGTTGCCAAGTTATTCCAATTTTGTTTTTATTCCAAAGTTGAATTTCGCTATACAGGGTGTTTGTTGCAGCAGTGCAAATATTTCTTAATTTAACGGGTCATAACTCGCTTTTTTTTAAATAGATCACCTGCATATTTTTAGATAGTTGGATAGAGATCTTTGCGCTCTATAAATTGTATTCAATAATGGTCATATCTAAATCCAACGGTTTTCGAGAAAATGAGATTCTAAGCAAGAAATCAGGTAATTTCTAGATATCCATAAAGTCATAGAAGGCATTGACACCTGTTTGTTTTTTCTTTTTGCAAGAAATATGAACATTGTTTTACTTCTCGTAAACTACTTCCGGTTCCACCGAAAATGACATCAACTTGTTTATTGTTAGTGGAACGCCTTGTATATTTTTGCGTATTAAAATTAGAATAAAATTCTGAGTTTACTTATGCCAATTAAGTGAATTTTTGACATTCAAAACTATTATTTTCACATTTTTGTTTAATATTAAGAGTGCTGTGACCCACCCAAATTGATTATAATCAAGATACTTACATAAAAAAATAAAATTTGCAACCTAGAAAACACACCAGTTGAAATATTACCTTTGAAAATTTGCAAAAAATATTTTTCGAAGTTACTTAATATTTTTAAATGGAAAGATGGTCCATACGCGTTTTTAAACACAGAATTTATCACGGGTTTAATGATACCCAGAAGTTGTGATTTTGTTTGGAATTTGAATATATGTAATTAACTTTACTTACAACAAAAATTTACAATCAATAACGGTATATAAATTGATTAGAATCTATTTGGGTGGGCCAAAGCACTCTTAAAACTAAACAAAAATTTAAAAAAAATGTTTTTGGGATGTCAAATACTTACTTAACATAGACAGACTCAGAATTTTATCCCAGTTCCGAATACGCAAAAATATACAAGATCCTCAAAAAAAAAGAGTTAATGTCATTTCTGGTGAAACCGGAAGTAAAAGTCGTTAAATTTTTAGGCCATATAATGCGTTTTTCGAACAAAAAAAAATTATTTGTTTGTCAGAAATAAAGGAAAAAAGGATGCACCATGTCCCATTAACACCCGGTATGTAACTTTTATATACAGTTGAAAAAAATCTATAATCTATCCGATATTTCAAATTTTGATATATTTATTTCTTTTTTACCGGTAGCCCCAAGGGGCATTTAAATCTTGCTACGCCACTGTGTACCTATGAGCATTATAATTGTTTATCTGTTATTAAAAAAAAAATACACAAAATGAAACTTATTAATGTAGCAAATCTCTCGAAGGAATTTAAAAAATTTTGTTATTTGAAACCATCATACGATTAGATTATCTAAACCTAGGGTCAACTTTAATTCAGATTTAACATGACCTTGTTATTTTTACTTTTGATGTCAAAAACAATAAATCGCATATTTCAACAATTGCATAAATTGTATTTTTAAAACATCTTGTTGATGTTAATTTTGCATCATCTAATGCACATCATGTGTGAAATTCATCTGCATATCTTAATAAAAAGTAATCTAGATCGATCAAATTTAGTAAATTAATTGCGTTTCTAATGTTCAAATACTTTCTGATTTCGTCAAGCTAGAATAAGAAGTTATAATGGCTAACAGTCTCGCACAGTTTTTATTTTATTGCATTATATAGAAAGTTGAGAGTTTTCGAGAACGTGCTAGTGTTCGAGTTTTTCATATTAAAAAAGTTCCACGGGGGGCGCACACAAGTCCAATTAATTTTCAATATAGCTTCATAAATGTAGCAGCGGTTCATCTAATAATAATAGGAGCAAATATTAAAGAAACTCGAGTAACCATGTTGGTGTTGAATGTGTTGCCTAATCACTAAAGTTGATTAGAAGAGAGCCTCAAAAATGATATATAAATTGTAATGTGGCAATGATGAGCTGAAAATTTAAACTTCTACCGCAACCAAAAGTTTTGATACAATTTGGAAATATTGAGGCAGATGTACTTAATCAAAGTAACTCCTGTTATGTCTATTACTTGATGTACGTCTCTCCTAATTCTTTTCATTTTTTCGAATTGGAGCTTGCTTTTAGCAATTGCCTAGAATTTTATTTGGTTGACAGTCCGTGAAGCGGGTGGTGTTTATATTTTTTTGCTTGGTCCTTTTCGTACGCTTTTTATATAATAAAGTTAATAAATATTTCTAAGGCATACTGCAAAATGTTATAACATAGTAAGATATTGAAACTAAAAATTTTTAGAAATATCAATCAAAAACACTGCGTCTGAAATGCAAATTTTTACTTTCCTATACTTTCAGTACCTATAGGGAAGTATTGATTTCATGCAAAATTTCAAAGTTGAGATTTTAACGGAAATAGTCGGGGGGGTCCATGGACCCCAAAAAAGTAATTTTTAAAAAATGTCTGTCTGTGGGTGTGTGGGTGGGTAACGCTCATATCTCCGGAACGGCTGGACCGATTTTGATGTGCTTTGGAATGAGGGGGTATATCAAATATTCACCGACAAAATAAGCGTTTAAAAAAACCGAAACCGGAAGTTATACAGGTTTTTATGGTAGCATTTTTTTCAGAAACTGAATTTTGGAAATTTTAACAGTGGAGATTAAAGAAGGCCTTAGGACAAATCAAACGATTTTTTACCGAACTTTAAAATGGCGGCCGCTACGAATTTTTGAACATTTCGACTTTAACGCCCATTTACTCAAAAACCAGTTATCTGATTGGAATCAACTACATCTTGTTTGGTAGCCCTTCAAGGGTACTATACCATGAAATAAGATTAATTTTGAAAATGTAAAAACGATCGCAATGACATCACTCCAAAATTTTGGATTTTTCAAAAAAATATTTCTCAAAAACTGCCGACACGTTTTTGTTTAAACTTTTTAAGCTGATAGAGCTGGGAATCTTCTACAATTTGTTTTTTAGCGCATTGCTATAATTTCACTGTGACGCCCTCTATGAATTTTTGAAAATTGAAAATTGGTACCCTTTTACTTATTTAACGGGGGGCAATAAAATATTTCTGTTAAAGCAATATAGCTCATCACTGATAGCAAAATCCGAATATCATAATATTTTTTTGATATATTAATATTTAGGGGGGCTACTGTTCCCCCCCCCCCCCCCCCCCCCCCAAAATTTTCGCTACAAAATTAAAAAATTGATTTCTTCTTTTGTTTGCTCTAGGAGAATCTTTTTACAAAAAATCAAAAAATCGAATTTTTTGCACCTTAATAATCTTTTTGTTCACATACTTTCTACAGCAGTTGTATTCTTGTACGTACTAGTCGTTTAATGTTCAGTGTAGGCTATCTTTTTTATTTTAATAGATAGACTCGCAAACTCAAGAGCAAAGTTGTAGGGCAAATTCTTCTCGATTGTATTTCAGAAAAAAACTTGAGTTTCCAATTTTAATATGGCGGCCACGGTAAAAAATAACTTTTTTTTTAATGGAAACGTGGCATTTTGGCTTTAAAATCAGAAAGGTTTTGAAATTCTAAATACAAATTAATAAGAGTAATTTCTTGCTAAAAATAATACTTCTCGAGTTATTAATATATTTTCAAATACCAATTTCCGCACTTCTGTTGATTCAGTCCGAATATTTTACCCAACCTTATGCTTGCAGCGCAGCGGTCGGTCTTTCTTCAACCGCTTCAAGATGTTACAACTTATAAGAACTATTTACTTTAACTAGTCGTGTCTAGACAGGTGTATATCGAAAGTGTTGGAAAATATAAAACAATGTATTTAAATGTATAGGAAAGTCCAGGCGAAGTGTTTCGCTCATTTTTGATAATACCAGTCGTCAGGCTAGAAAAGAAGCTCTACCGGACAATAATCCAAGGAGTAATGAAACCTGATGCATTTGGTAGGGTTAGGGGCCCTAAATAACACATCCATTTTACGACCTCTAATTTACCGGCGAGGAAATTGTGAAATTTTTTAAATGGCGGCTAAAAACGTTTTTGTTTTAAATATCTCTGTACTGGTGCATCGTAGACTAAAAAGAGCACTTTACAAAAATAAATAAAACTAAATTTTCTACAATTTACGTGCTTATAATTTTTTTTGTAAAGTTGATAGCTAAAGCGTGGCAGCGCGGTAAAGGTAAGTACCTTTCGTCGCCCACATAAAAATTCATAATTTTCACTTTTAATCGACTCCTTATTCGCCGACGTCTTTTTGCGCGCAAGTCCGTTTCACAACGGAAGTTTGGACGCGAGACATGCTCATATATCAAATTACAATTTGATACATCATTGATTTGTTGAAATAATTTCTAAAATGGGTGAATTTTGATCCAGTCGGTATTCTAATAGAAAGTTAAGATTTAATTTTTTTGTTATTTAAATCAAACTGCATGCGGCTAACCGGTCGCGTGTTAGCGATCAGCGGCATGGCGGTCAGCGGTCGGCATCATAGCGTAGGCGGCGTAGCGGTCAGCAGCGTAACGGCCACCGGCGCAGTGGTCAACGGCATAGCGGCCAGCGGAGTAGCGCAACCAGCGAAGCGTATGCGGCGTAGCTGCCAACGGCTTAGCGATCAGCGACGTAGCGCTCAGTAGCGTAGTAATCAACGACGTAGCGGTGAGCGGCGGCGTAGCGGTGATCGGTGTATCAGTCCGCGCTCTAAAAGCAGCGACGTATTAGGCTCAAATTTACAATTGTAATTTGAGTTTTCACAGAACATTTTTACCATTAAAATTGCAATTTTCGAATTATTCTATTGAAAATTCAGAAATGTTTATTGTATATTCATAACGTCGAATTTAATCTTGAACACACTCAACACTTGACGTTTGATAAAAATTTGCTTGTCATTTATCAATCTTAAATTTTAATTACAGTTCTAACGTTTATTGAAAATGTAGTTTTTGAACTGGTCAGCGGTGTAGCGGTCCCCGGCTTAACGGTTAGCAGCGTAGCGGTCACCGGCGTACTAGTCGGTGGCGTAGCGGTCAGCGGTGTAGCGGTCAGCGGCGTAGCGGTCAGAAACGTAACGGGCAGTGGTGTAGTAGTGAGCGACGTATTGGAGAGCGATGTAATGGTGAGCGGCGTAGCGGTTGGCAGTGTAGCGGTCGGTGGTGTAGCGGTCAGCGGCGTAATGGTCAGAAACGTAGCGGGCAGTGGCGTAGTAGTGAGCGACGTAACATTGGGCGGCGTATTGGAGAGCGATGTAATGGTGAGCGGCGTAGCGTTTGGCAGTGAAGCGGTCGGCGGTGTAGCAGTCGGTGGTGTAGCGATCAGTAACGTATCGGTCCGCGGTTAAAAAGCATCGGCGTACTAGATCCAAATTCGGAATTTTGAAATTTGAGTATTCTAAATTCAACTCTCAGAGAAGATTTTTACCATTAAAACTGCATTTTTTAAATAATTTTGTCGATTTTAATATTCAACCTACTCAAAACTTAGAACTTGATAAAAATGTGCTCTTTACTTATCAATCTTAAGTTTTGATTACATTTCTAACATTTATTAAAAACGTTATTTTTGAACTGGACATTTGAATTTTACTGTAAAGCGTAGAACCTTATTTCTCATTTTTTTTATCGTAAGAGCCATATAGAGAAACAATGTTACCGTGCACAATTTTTGGAAAAGTTAAAAATTATGAAGTGAAACATGTTTTTAAAATTCCGCTAATATACAGTGTTTCCCAAAAAGTATGCAACAAACTGGAAACATTTTTATTATTGATTTGTCAAAAAATTCTAATCAGTATAAAATTTTTTGCATCATCTAACAATTTTTAGGACTACAATATTTATAATTTGGCTTACGGTTTGGCAAAAAAAGATTAAAATTTGTTGACAAAACAATATTAAAAAAAAATTTCAATTTGTTGCATACTTTTTGAGAATTACTGTATATAATATTGTTGAAAAACTGACAACACTTTGTATTTAAATTTAGTACGTTCGTAGAGCTGGGGGCAAGCTTCAATTTGGTTTGTGCTACATTCTTTGTGACGCCTTCTATAAATTTTAAAAAATTTGGGTTTTAACGCGTATTTACTCGAAAACGAGTACACAGATCGCGATTTGATGTTGGAAAAGCTCTAAAGGTACACAATGTTACAAGCTGCAAGAACTTTTGGAACAACTAAAACTGCGAAGTGAAAAAAAATATCAACATTTTGGATCTTTCAAAAAAAATTGCTCAAAAACTGGCAATACAATTTTTTTTTTAAGTTTATGCTATGTCTGTAGGTGGGTGGGTATGTGTCATGTATCATAACTTCAGAACGGATGGTACGATTTTCATGAGCTTTAGAATGTGGAGGTGTATGGAAAATTCGTCCCACTTTATTTAATAAATGGGAAACGTTAAAAATTTCTGTTTAAGCTGCATTTCCTATGATTGGTAATAGAATAAGGTTCACAATATTTAGGAGGTTTAATTTCCCCCTCTCACCAAGTTTTGTCCGGAGAAATTTGTCCTTCCGTTTTTGGTTTTCTTTAAACCCTAAGTTACCCTTTCCCAAAAATCAAACATCAACTTTGTTCCATAGAAACACAATAAAACCGCAACCGGGACAGGCCGGACGGTCATCAGTCAGGTGGTAGTATTATAGCTTAGCTCGTTCTGACTGCACGGGTTTTTCGTTGCACGGCTGGGGTCTTTTGTTATCTGTACGACGCGACGTGTTCAATTTCAGATTTGCAAGTAATTTATTTTGTGCTGCTACTGTTGTGGGGCTACAATGTTGTGGATAAAACTTTTGGATGTAGGAAAAGTAAAAGTTTTTTAAGTATGGAAAAGTCTAAGTGAAGTGCTTCGCCCTTTTGTTCTTCCTAGATCTTTTCTTATCCTTGTATTCCTTATTGTGTTTAACGATATCCTACTACTTTAATTGTGTATACTATCTACGTCTGCTTTAGTCTTGCATTAGTACACGCACAAGTGATTAATCAGTGAGTCCATCATCAACAATATGCTTAGCGTAAAATGAAAGTACAGATTTTTACAAAACGGGAAAACTCATAGTGGCGATACTTTTACTTAGTTATAATTAAAAATGCTTTTTATGGCAAGTCTTCCAGTACATAAACTTTGTATGCTCAGTAATTTAAACCTACTCAGCGTACAAATTTAATTATTACACAGCTGAGATAAAAGGCTTGGCTTAACACAATATCTAATAATAATAACTTTGTTATGGTGCTCGTCGAAATGGAATTGTTGAAAGTACTAGCAGAAACACAGAATTGTTACATCGTCCTATCACTACGATTATTGCAAATTAATGTTAGAGCACATAACAACATAATTGTTCCTATTACAGCTAAACTGGAGGTGAATTCAAGGTCAAGGTTGCGAAAATATTTATAAAATTTTTTATTGCATGCTCGTTAGACGATAATAGATACTTTATATTTGCCATGTAATCTTAATTTACATCATCACATCAGTATGGACAATTTTCCCTCCAAGGTTGTATGGATATTTAAAGCAAATATTGACTTCATCATGCAGATGAGGTACTAATCGAGTTAGTACAAGTACCGGCTGTAACTAAATTTGAGCACATTTTCCAAGCTCGGGTATGAACTAAAACAGAATCGATTGGATGAAGAGCGTTTTCGAGTTCAGCTAAGCAAGAAGAAATATAAAAAAAATGTTTTATTAAAATTGCAGACGTGTGAGTGATTTGGATGGAAAACATGAAATGTTACTTTTGGGGCGCAACCACAGGCATATCAATCCAAAACAGAAATTTGCAGCTAACGCTATTCGTAGGATTAATTCACTGTGTAAAGACAACCTGGTATTTCAGTCGAGTTTTATACAAGAAAATATAAGGGAAACAATTTGCAATTGTGGAAAATTATGAAACAAAAGCAATAAAAATATTGTAATTACAGAATAATTACCAATTACCGCAAAATTCAATACAGTCTATTATTTAACTAAGAATGTGTCAATTTTTTTCTTGCCTTCTCATTATGCTCAATTATATTCAAACGATATGCGCCGTTTTTATTGACAAATTATATTTATTATTATTATATTTATATTAATTTTATTAAATTAATTTATTTCACTTTGTGTTTTTTTAATTTTTTGCCAAGAAGCTTAACGCCGGTGATTCCCTTTAAAATCCAGACGAGGTCACGTTCGTGATCGTTTATTATCAAGCAAATGTAACAAAACAATGCGCTACGCACATTACACCTGCATAACCAGCTTTTATCAAACTTTCTTGTAATACTTTTATTTGGTTTTTTAATCGTTTGACACTGTGATATTAATAATTCTGGCTTTTGAGGTTCTCGGTTTTAAATGTTATTTTAACAACACAAGTCAACTTATTTTGATTGATCAACTCGATCAAACGGTTTACCGAATTGTCCGTAGCCATTTTTGTGGCAATTCGAAACAAACTATTCCGCGTGCATATACACAAGCCCAAACCCACACGACAACTTGTTTAAAGCCCCCGTTACCCTATTGAAAGGCTGTAAATCCCTCTATCTCCCAATGCTCGTGCAGTTCTTTTATCGTTCCGTTTAGGACGTCACTTTTTGTACATGCCCCGACGTCTCGCTTCAACCTCCAAAGTCTCACTGTTCTAAAAACATTTGTTTAGTTTTGGCTAATTGGAACTAACTTCGTGCTACTAACGATCTTAACAAAATTAGTTTTCTTGAATTCTCAATAAAAACAGAAAAAATATGGAATCGTAACAAATAGGTGGTAGAGCAGAGAAGTAGCCAGTGTCTAAACTTAACCGCCAATCCCACCAACGTCAGACTTTTTATTAATGCATTTCTATTGAGCACGCATTCAATTAGCACTTTTTTTTAGCGATAACCGGCAGATTCGTAGTGGTACAGATAGATATGCGGGTGTGTTCGAGTGTATTGCCGTTTTACTGCATAAGTAGTTGCGGGTTCGAGTCTCAGTTGGGACCAAATTTTTGTCTTGCATTCTCATTATGCTCAATTATATTCAAACGATATGCGCCGTTTTTATTGACAAATTATATTTACCATTATAATATTTATATTAATTTTATTAAATTAATTTATTTCACTTACTTTGTGTTTTTTTAATTTTTTTGTAAGAAGCTTAACGCCGGTGATTCCCCGTAAAATCCAGGCAAGGTCACTTTCCTGATTGTTTATTATCAAGCAAATGTAACAAAACAATGCGCTACGCACATTACACCTGCATAGCCAGCTTTTATTAAACTTTCTTGTAATACTTTTATTTGGGTTTTTAGCCATTTTTGTGACAATTCGAAACAAACTATCCCGCGTGCATATACACCAGCACAAACCCACACGGCAACTTATTTAAAGCCTCCCTAACCTTATTGAAACGCTGTAAATCCCTCTATCTCCCAATGCTCGTGCAGTTCTTTTATTGTCCGTAGCTATTTTTGTGGCAATTCGAAACAAACTATCCCGCGTGCATATACACCAGCACAAACCCACGCGGCAACTTATTTAAAGCCCCCGTAACCTTATTGAAACGCTGTAAATCCCTCTATCTCCCAATGCTCGTGCAGTTCTTATATTGTCCGTAGCTATTTTTGTGGCAATTCGAAACAAACTATCCCGCGTGCATATACACCAGCACAAACCCACGCGGCAACTTATTTAAAGCCCCCGTAACCTTATTGAAACGCTGTAAATCCCTCTATCTCCCAATGCTCGTGCAGTTCTTTTATTGTCCGTAGCTATTTTTGTGGCAATTCGAAACAAACTATCCCGCGTGCATATACACCAGCCCAAACCCACGCGGCAACTTGTTTAAAGCCCCCGTAACCTTATTGAAACGCTGTAAATCCCTCTATTTCCCAATGCTCGTGCAGTTCTTTTATTGTCCGTAGCTATTTTTGTGGCAATTCGAAACAAACTATCCCGCGTGCATATACACCAACACAAACCCACACGGCAACTTATTTAAAGCCCCCGTAACCTTATTGAAACGCTGTAAATCCCTCTATCTCCCAATGTTCGTGCAGTTCTTTTATTGTCCGTAGCTATTTTTGTGGCAATTCGAAACAAACTATCCCGCGTGCATATACACCAGCACAAACCCACACGGCAACTTATTTAAAGCCCCCGTAACCTTATTGAAACGCTGTAAATCCCTCTATCTCCCAATGCTCGTGCAGTTCTTTTATTGTCCGTAGCTATTTTTGTGGCAATTCGAAACAAACTATCCCGCGTGCATATACACCAGCCCAAACCCACGCGGCAACTTGTTTAAAGCCCCCGTAACCTTATTGAAACGCTGTAAATCCCTCTATCTCCCAATGCTCGTGCAGTTCTTTTACTGTCCGTAGCCATTTTTGTGGCAATTCGAAACAAACTATCCCGCGTGCATATACACCAGCACAAACCCACACGGCAACTTATTTAAAGCCCCCGTAACCGTATTGAAACGCTGTAAATCCCTCTATCTCCCAATGCTCGTGCAGTTCTTTTATCGTTCCGTTTAGGACGTCACTTTTTGTACATGCCCCGACGTCTCGCTTCAACCTCCAAAGTCTCACTGTTCTAAAAACATTTGTTTAGTTTTGGCTAATTGGAACTAACTTCGTGCTACTAACGATCTTAACAAAATTAGTTTTCTTGAATTCTCAATAAAAACAGAAAAAATATGGAATCGTAACAAATAGGTGGTAGAGCAGAGAAGTAGCCAGTGTCTAAACTTAACCGCCAATCCCACCAACGTCAGACTTTTTATTAATGCATTTCTATTGAGCACGCATTCAATTAGCACTTTTTTTAGCGATAACCGGCAGATTCGTAGTGGTACAGATAGATATGCGGGTGTGTTCGAGTGTATTGCCGTTTTACTGCATAAGTAGTTGCGGGTTCGAGTCTCAGTTGGGACCAAATTTTTGTCTTGCATTCTCATTATGCTCAATTATATTCAAACGATATGCGCCGTTTTTATTGACAAATTATATTTACCATTATAATATTTATATTAATTTTATTAAATTAATTTATTTCACTTACTTTGTGTTTTTTTAATTTTTTTGTAAGAAGCTTAACGCCGGTGATTCCCCGTAAAATCCAGGCAAGGTCACTTTCCTGATTGTTTATTATCAAGCAAATGTAACAAAACAATGCGCTACGCACATTACACCTGCATAGCCAGCTTTTATTAAACTTTCTTGTAATACTTTTATTTGGGTTTTTAGCCATTTTTGTGACAATTCGAAACAAACTATCCCGCGTGCATATACACCAGCACAAACCCACACGGCAACTTATTTAAAGCCCCCCTAACCTTATTGAAACGCTGTAAATCCCTCTATCTCCCAATGCTCGTGCAGTTCTTTTATTGTCCGTAGCTATTTTTGTGGCAATTCGAAACAAACTATCCCGCGTGCATATACACCAGCACAAACCCACGCGGCAACTTATTTAAAGCCCCCGTAACCTTATTGAAACGCTGTAAATCCCTCTATCTCCCAATGCTCGTGCAGTTCTTTTATTGTCCGTAGCTATTTTTGTGGCAATTCGAAACAAACTATCCCGCGTGCATATACACCAGCCCAAACCCACGCGGCAACTTGTTTAAAGCCCCCGTAACCTTATTGAAACGCTGTAAATCCCTCTATCTCCCAATGCTCGTGCAGTTCTTTTATTGTCCGTAGCTATTTTTGTGGCAATTCGAAACAAACTATCCCGCGTGCATATACACCAGCCCAAACCCACGCGGCAACTTGTTTAAAGCCCCCGTAACCTTATTGAAACGCTGTAAATCCCTCTATCTCCCAATGCTCGTGCAGTTCTTTTATTGTCCGTAGCTATTTTTGTGGCAATTCGAAACAAACTATCCCGCGTGCATATACACCAGCACAAACCCACACGGCAACTTATTTAAAGCCCCCGTAACCTTATTGAAACGCTGTAAATCCCTCTATCTCCCAATGCTCGTGCAGTTCTTTTATTGTCCGTAGCTATTTTTGTGGCAATTCGAAACAAACTATCCCGCGTGCATATACACCAGCCCAAACCCACGCGGCAACTTGTTTAAAGCCCCCGTAACCTTATTGAAACGCTGTAAATCCCTCTATTTCCCAATGCTCGTGCAGTTCTTTTATTGTCCGTAGCTATTTTTGTGGCAATTCGAAACAAACTATCCCGCGTGCATATACACCAACACAAACCCACACGGCAACTTATTTAAAGCCCCCGTAACCTTATTGAAACGCTGTAAATCCCTCTATCTCCCAATGTTCGTGCAGTTCTTTTATTGTCCGTAGCTATTTTTGTGGCAATTCGAAACAAACTATCCCGCGTGCATATACACCAGCACAAACCCACGCGGCAACTTATTTAAAGCCCCCGTAACCTTATTGAAACGCTGTAAATCCCTCTATTTCCCAATGCTCGTGCAGTTCTTTTATTGTCCGTAGCTATTTTTGTGGCAATTCGAAACAAACTATCCCGCGTGCATATACACCAACACAAACCCACACGGCAACTTATTTAAAGCCCCCGTAACCTTATTGAAACGCTGTAAATCCCTCTATCTCCCAATGTTCGTGCAGTTCTTTTATTGTCCGTAGCTATTTTTGTGGCAATTCGAAACAAACTATCCCGCGTGCATATACACCAACACAAACCCACACGGCAACTTATTTAAAGCCCCCGTAACCTTATTGAAACGCTGTAAATCCCTCTATCTCCCAATGTTCGTGCAGTTCTTTTATTGTCCGTAGCTATTTTTGTGGCAATTCGAAACAAACTATCCCGCGTGCATATACACCAACACAAACCCACACGGCAACTTATTTAAAGCCCCCGTAACCTTATTGAAACGCTGTAAATCCCTCTATCTCCCAATGCTCGTGCAGTTCTTTTATTGTCCGTAGCTATTTTTGTGGCAATTCGAAACAAACTATCCCGCGTGCATATACACCAGCCCAAACCCACGCGGCAACTTGTTTAAAGCCCCCGTAACCTTATTGAAACGCTGTAAATCCCTCTATCTCCCAATGCTCGTGCAGTTCTTTTATTGTCCGTAGCTATTTTTGTGGCAATTCGAAACAAACTATCCCGCGTGCATATACACCAGCACAAACCCACACGGCAACTTATTTAAAGCCCCCGTAACCTTATTGAAACGCTGTAAATCCCTCTATCTCCCAATGCTCGTGCAGTTCTTTTATTGTCCGTAGCTATTTTTGTGGCAATTCGAAACAAACTATCCCGCGTGCATATACACCAGCCCAAACCCACGCGGCAACTTGTTTAAAGCCCCCGTAACCTTATTGAAACGCTGTAAATCCCTCTATTTCCCAATGCTCGTGCAGTTCTTTTATTGTCCGTAGCTATTTTTGTGGCAATTCGAAACAAACTATCCCGCGTGCATATACACCAACACAAACCCACACGGCAACTTATTTAAAGCCCCCGTAACCTTATTGAAACGCTGTAAATCCCTCTATCTCCCAATGTTCGTGCAGTTCTTTTATTGTCCGTAGCTATTTTTGTGGCAATTCGAAACAAACTATCCCGCGTGCATATACACCAGCACAAACCCACGCGGCAACTTATTTAAAGCCCCCGTAACCTTATTGAAACGCTGTAAATCCCTCTATTTCCCAATGCTCGTGCAGTTCTTTTATTGTCCGTAGCTATTTTTGTGGCAATTCGAAACAAACTATCCCGCGTGCATATACACCAACACAAACCCACACGGCAACTTATTTAAAGCCCCCGTAACCTTATTGAAACGCTGTAAATCCCTCTATCTCCCAATGTTCGTGCAGTTCTTTTATTGTCCGTAGCTATTTTTGTGGCAATTCGAAACAAACTATCCCGCGTGCATATACACCAGCCCAAACCCACGCGGCAACTTGTTTAAAGCCCCCGTAACCTTATTGAAACGCTGTAAATCCCTCTATCTCCCAATGCTCGTGCAGTTCTTTTATTGTCCGTAGCCATTTTTGTGGCAATTCGAAACAAACTATCCCGCGTGCATATACACCAGCACAAACCCACACGGCAACTTATTTAAAGCCCCCGTAACCGTATTGAAACGCTGTAAATCCCTCTATCTCCCAATGCTCGTGCAGTTCTTTTATTGTCCGTAGCTATTTTTGTGGCAATTCGAAACAAACTATCCCGCGTGCATATACACCAGCCCAAACCCACGCGGCAACTTGTTTAAAGCCCCCGTAACCTTATTGAAACGCTGTAAATCCCTCTATCTCCCAATGCTCGTGCAGTTCTTTTATTGTCCGTAGCTATTTTTGTGGCAATTCGAAACAAACTATCCCGCGTGCATATACACCAGCCCAAACCCACGCGGCAACTTGTTTAAAGCCCCCGTAACCTTATTGAAACGCTGTAAATCCCTCTATCTCCCAATGCTCGTGCAGTTCTTTTATTGTCCGTAGCCATTTTTGTGGCAATTCGAAACAAACTATCCCGCGTGCATATACACCAGCACAAACCCACACGGCAACTTATTTAAAGCCCCCGTAACCGTATTGAAACGCTGTAAATCCCTCTATCTCCCAATGCTCGTGCAGTTCTTTTATTGTCCGTAGCTATTTTTGTGGCAATTCGAAACAAACTATCCCGCGTGCATATACACCAGCCCAAACCCACGCGGCAACTTGTTTAAAGCCCCCGTAACCTTATTGAAACGCTGTAAATCCCTCTATCTCCCAATGCTCGTGCAGTTCTTTTATTGTCCGTAGCTATTTTTGTGGCAATTCGAAACAAACTATCCCGCGTGCATATACACCAGCCCAAACCCACGCGGCAACTTGTTTAAAGCCCCCGTAACCTTATTGAAACGCTGTAAATCCCTCTATCTCCCAATGCTCGTGCAGTTCTTTTATTGTCCGTAGCTATTTTTGTGGCAATTCGAAACAAACTATCCCGCGTGCATATACACCAGCCCAAACCCACGCGGCAACTTGTTTAAAGCCCCCGTAACCTTATTGAAACGCTGTAAATCCCTCTATTTCCCAATGCTCGTGCAGTTCTTTTATTGTCCGTAGCTATTTTTGTGGCAATTCGAAACAAACTATCCCGCGTGCATATACACCAACACAAACCCACACGGCAACTTATTTAAAGCCCCCGTAACCTTATTGAAACGCTGTAAATCCCTCTATCTCCCAATGTTCGTGCAGTTCTTTTATTGTCCGTAGCTATTTTTGTGGCAATTCGAAACAAACTATCCCGCGTGCATATACACCAGCACAAAACCCACACGGCAACTTATTTAAAGCCCCCGTAACCTTATTGAAACGCTGTAAATCCCTCTATCTCCCAATGCTCGTGCAGTTCTTTTATTGTCCGTAGCTATTTTTGTGGCAATTCGAAACAAACTATCCCGCGTGCATATACACCAGCCCAAACCCACGCGGCAACTTGTTTAAAGCCCCCGTAACCTTATTGAAACGCTGTAAATCCCTCTATCTCCCAATGCTCGTGCAGTTCTTTTATTGTCCGTAGCCATTTTTGTGGCAATTCGAAACAAACTATCCCGCGTGCATATACACCAGCACAAACCCACACGGCAACTTATTTAAAGCCCCCGTAACCGTATTGAAACGCTGTAAATCCCTCTATCTCCCAATGCTCGTGCAGTTCTTTTATTGTCCGTAGCTATTTTTGTGGCAATTCGAAACAAACTATCCCGCGTGCATATACACCAGCCCAAACCCACGCGGCAACTTGTTTAAAGCCCCCGTAACCTTATTGAAACGCTGTAAATCCCTCTATTTCCCAATGCTCGTGCAGTTCTTTTATTGTCCGTAGCTATTTTTGTGGCAATTCGAAACAAACTATCCCGCGTGCATATACACCAGCACAAACCCACACGGCAACTTATTTAAAGCCCCCGTAACCGTATTGAAACGCTGTAAATCCCTCTATCTCCCAATGCTCGTGCAGTTCTTTTATTGTCCGTAGCTATTTTTGTGGCAATTCGAAACAAACTATCCCGCGTGCATATACACCAGCCCAAACCCACGCGGCAACTTGTTTAAAGCCCCCGTAACCTTATTGAAACGCTGTAAATCCCTCTATCTCCCAATGCTCGTGCAGTTCTTTTATTGTCCGTAGCTATTTTTGTGGCAATTCGAAACAAACTATCCCGCGTGCATATACACCAGCCCAAACCCACGCGGCAACTTGTTTAAAGCCCCCGTAACCTTATTGAAACGCTGTAAATCCCTCTATCTCCCAATGCTCGTGCAGTTCTTTTATTGTCCGTAGCTATTTTTGTGGCAATTCGAAACAAACTATCCCGCGTGCATATACACCAGCCCAAACCCACGCGGCAACTTGTTTAAAGCCCCCGTAACCTTATTGAAACGCTGTAAATCCCTCTATTTCCCAATGCTCGTGCAGTTCTTTTATTGTCCGTAGCTATTTTTGTGGCAATTCGAAACAAACTATCCCGCGTGCATATACACCAACACAAACCCACACGGCAACTTATTTAAAGCCCCCGTAACCTTATTGAAACGCTGTAAATCCCTCTATCTCCCAATGTTCGTGCAGTTCTTTTATTGTCCGTAGCTATTTTTGTGGCAATTCGAAACAAACTATCCCGCGTGCATATACACCAGCACAAAACCCACACGGCAACTTATTTAAAGCCCCCGTAACCTTATTGAAACGCTGTAAATCCCTCTATCTCCCAATGCTCGTGCAGTTCTTTTATTGTCCGTAGCTATTTTTGTGGCAATTCGAAACAAACTATCCCGCGTGCATATACACCAGCCCAAACCCACGCGGCAACTTGTTTAAAGCCCCCGTAACCTTATTGAAACGCTGTAAATCCCTCTATCTCCCAATGCTCGTGCAGTTCTTTTATTGTCCGTAGCCATTTTTGTGGCAATTCGAAACAAACTATCCCGCGTGCATATACACCAGCACAAACCCACACGGCAACTTATTTAAAGCCCCCGTAACCGTATTGAAACGCTGTAAATCCCTCTATCTCCCAATGCTCGTGCAGTTCTTTTATTGTCCGTAGCTATTTTTGTGGCAATTCGAAACAAACTATCCCGCGTGCATATACACCAGCCCAAACCCACGCGGCAACTTGTTTAAAGCCCCCGTAACCTTATTGAAACGCTGTAAATCCCTCTATTTCCCAATGCTCGTGCAGTTCTTTTATTGTCCGTAGCTATTTTTGTGGCAATTCGAAACAAACTATCCCGCGTGCATATACACCAACACAAACCCACACGGCAACTTATTTAAAGCCCCCGTAACCTTATTGAAACGCTGTAAATCCCTCTATCTCCCAATGCTCGTGCAGTTCTTTTATTGTCCGTAGCTATTTTTGTGGCAATTCGAAACAAACTATCCCGCGTGCATATACACCAGCCCAAACCCACGCGGCAACTTGTTTAAAGCCCCCGTAACCTTATTGAAACGCTGTAAATCCCTCTATCTCCCAATGCTCGTGCAGTTCTTTTATTGTCCGTAGCTATTTTTGTGGCAATTCGAAACAAACTATCCCGCGTGCATATACACCAGCCCAAACCCACGCGGCAACTTGTTTAAAGCCCCCGTAACCTTATTGAAACGCTGTAAATCCCTCTATTTCCCAATGCTCGTGCAGTTCTTTTATTGTCCGTAGCTATTTTTGTGGCAATTCGAAACAAACTATCCCGCGTGCATATACACCAACACAAACCCACACGGCAACTTATTTAAAGCCCCCGTAACCTTATTGAAACGCTGTAAATCCCTCTATCTCCCAATGTTCGTGCAGTTCTTTTATTGTCCGTAGCTATTTTTGTGGCAATTCGAAACAAACTATCCCGCGTGCATATACACCAGCACAAAACCCACACGGCAACTTATTTAAAGCCCCCGTAACCTTATTGAAACGCTGTAAATCCCTCTATCTCCCAATGTTCGTGCAGTTCTTTTATTGTCCGTAGCTATTTTTGTGGCAATTCGAAACAAACTATCCCGCGTGCATATACACCAGCACAAACCCACGCGGCAACTTATTTAAAGCCCCCGTAACCTTATTGAAACGCTGTAAATCCCTCTATCTCCCAATGCTCGTGCAGTTCTTTTATTGTCCGTAGCTATTTTTGTGGCAATTCGAAACAAACTATCCCGCGTGCATATACACCAGCCCAAACCCACGCGGCAACTTGTTTAAAGCCCCCGTAACCTTATTGAAACGCTGTAAATCCCTCTATCTCCCACTGCTCGTGCAGTTCTTTTATTGTCCGTAGCCATTTTTGTGGCAATTCGAAACAAACTATCCCGCGTGCATATACACCAGCACAAACCCACACGGCAACTTATTTAAAGCCCCCGTAACCTTATTGAAACGCTGTAAATCCCTCTATTTCCCAATGCTCGCGCAGTTCTTCTATCCTTCCGTTTAGGACGTCACTTTTTATACATGCCCCGGCGTCTCGCTTCAACCTATAAGGTCTCGCTGTACTTGCTGTTCGAAAATTATTTGATTAATTTTGGCTAATTGGAACTAACTTCGTGCTACTAACGATCTCAACAAAATTAGTTTTCTTGAATTTTTAATAAAAATAGAAAACATACGGACTCGTAACAAATAGAGCAGTGCCCAGTTGCCCTTCCTGTACCAGCCGCCACTGAAGTCAATACGAATAAAGTAGAATAAATACGAACTTTGTTACGCATACCTTTGTGCACTTGGACGGGGGGGGGGGGAATTATTATAAATTAATAATAAAATGAGTATTTGAATGTACGACGCAATATGAGTAATATATCAGGAAGCTTGAGGAACTCAGTGGTGTTATGGAAAATACAAAGGACATCAACAAATTCGTGATTTTGGAACAATAACCACAACAATGTTGTAGAAAATGCTTAAGAATTGTAAGAAAGTATTATGAAAAATGTGTATATGATGTTTTTAACAACTTACGAAATGATTGCAAGAAAATTAACGCTTGGTAGTTTTTCTTCAAAGCACGGCCACAATTTTTCTCCGAAAAGGGGCTAATAGACTAAAGTGATTGTGAATCAAGTCATTTATTTCAGTAGGGCTAGAAACCTTTATCAAGATAAATGGAGTTGATCTCTCTCGTTTATATTCTGAACTAAATAAGCAAAACTCTGAAAGATTTTTTGTTTATTTCCATCAGATTGCAATTAGAAATCTCAAAATAATCCGGAAGTGTAAGTATACTAAAATCATAGTTCTAGCGTAGCGTATCACACCTTGTACATCATAATAATTGTTTTTAAGCCACTAATTTCAATGAAGAACTTCCGGATTTACTAATGCTGCTTCCTACTAAACAAATTGTTAGTTTCCATAATTTTCTCGTATCAACATTCCATATTAATCCATTAATTAATGCAAAACCGCAATTTAAAAAAAAATTAATTTAAGATTTAATTTTTTGAGCTTTTTTAAATTATTTATTCTACAAACGAAAAAATTCACGAATGTCAACAATAATAAAGGGACAGTACTTTTTTCTTTGCAATTAGTCTCTGCGTTTCAATAATTGCACTTTCGTGTTCAATATTTTCATGTAAACAATTTGCAGTCAGAAAAAAATTAATGGTAATTAACCGAACAAAAATTACCCTATTTTTCTGCGGATGTTTTTAAACCTTGAACTTCACGCTTCGTTGAATTTTAACAGAACTGAAATAACACGGAATTTTATGTCTGTGTAAAAGGTAATATAAAATATAATGATGAGGAATGACGGGGAACCTTTTCGCAGCACACGTGTATTTGCTAATCATGCTTGTAATTTTGTTTTCGTCAACATTACTTTGCTCTACAATTTTTTTTTCTCTTAACATTAAATTTGTACAATTAGCCGATATCTAACTCAGGAAAAAGTTTTGGTATTTGTAGAAATTGTTCAAATTTGATTAAACCAGTAAATCCGCTAAATTCAGTAGCAAAAATAATAATTGTTATAAATTAATAAAACAATTACATCAATATTAAAAAAATATTTATTTCTTATTAATTGGGAGAAAAAACTGTCGTATTTATAACCCCGGGTAATGAGAATTTACCGTAAACGGGAACTTAATTCCCGTATATTATTTAGGGGAAGTCCCGTCCCTATTTTAATGTATAAATTTTTAAATTATAATTAATTGGTTCTTGCAGTCTTGCCTTATAATATAACCACACAATTTACTGTTAAATATTAATTCTCATCTTAATTTCGCTGCCAGTCGTTAGATGGCGGCAACACAAGTTCTTTTTTATAATTAAAATAAATATAGTTATCTTTATGAAAATTATTACATCTATAATAAAAATATGAAAAATTTACAAATTAACAAAACATTTTACCAATTTTGTGTTCAAAATGACAAATTTTCCAAAATTGGTGAAATTTCACCAAGTCCAGCAACACAGCCTGTCTCGGATTGTGCCGTAAGTAAAAGTCTAGGAAAAGGAAACGATCCGCCCAACATGTGTGCTCCCCGCGAAGTATAATGTGGGAGTACGATCGGCAGATTATATTCATCCAATTGTACACACAAACCGTAGGCATCCAATTTTGCTTATCTTTATCGAAAACTGTTGTGGTCCGCTGTACAAAATAGTATCCGCCTTATACAGCCTGCCCATTTTAAAACTCCGAGCCTAAATTTTTTTAAATAGGCAACACAGAATACAAGTCACTGCCGACTATTTTTTTAAAACAAAATATTTCTATAATTAAGATCAGGGCAATCATGTTTGCATTAACTTGACAGTTTACTAATCAAATTCATTAAGCCATATTACTTGAACGGTGCAAAAACAAAGATTATCGATCACTAATCTTTGGTGCAAAATGTATTCCAACGCTGACAAAGTGGACATGCTTCTAATTCTGGGCGAATGTCGCAAAAATGCGAGTGCTGCCAGTACTTTGTATGCGCAACGCTTTCCAGGTAGACGAATTCCAACAGACAAAACATTTAGAATGCTTCTTCTGAATTTGGACACCTGCTTCGTTAGTTTTTGTACTATGTTCCTATTAAATTATTGTAGTTATTGTTGTCAAATATTAAATTTGAGTTATTAAAGTAACCTTAAATTTGTACTTAATCATTAGTAGATACATGTACTGTAAAACAACTCTGATCTCAATTTTTAAAAAAATGGTAGAAATGCATAGTGATCTGGGGGTTGCATTGTGTGTTGCCTATTTAAAAAAATTTAGACTCGGAGTTTTAAAATGGGCAGGCTGTATAATGGTTGCGTAAATATGTGTCTTCTAGTTGCGGGACTCCTCACTAGTAAAATTTGTGACAGTATGTTGACATTCCACTATTTAATAAATCTTTATCGACTGAAATAAATCCTTAAAACATCTAATTGAAATATTGCAATATTTAATAAACCCTTATAAAATTCAGAAACAGTTATGTTAAAGCTTCCAATATACAGGGTATAGCAAAAATGGTGGGCTGGCTGTATATAGCCGTATTGTACTCACTGAAATGATCAAACAAGATTATGTAAACATGTGCTTCTGAAAAAGAAAAATGTTTAAATCTATTTGTTTCTGTAAAATAGCTAGTCGTACAAAAAAAATCAAGAGTTCCATTTTTTAGCGTAGAATCATATTACTGACTTAATTGGTAAAAAAATCGAAGATTATAAAAATAATAAATAAAAATCCTCCCCCCCCCCAGTTTAAGACGCGTTTGGTTTAAATAATTTTTTGTAGATGCTGTTAGATAGTAGCACTTACCAGTAGTAAACATCATGCCAAATTACATTACTTTATATTACAGTGTGTCTGAGATATTAATTAAAACTTAAATTTTACAAGTACAATATGTCTATGTATTGCCAGCCCACAATTTTTGTTACACCCTGTATAATACATCTTAACGTATTTTGACAGCAAGCAATGGAATAATTAACAGTACTGTAAAAACCCGCTTATTTGTAGTATTAGAAAGAAACAGACAGACGCGTGTGATTTCGTAGGAAAAATTAATAATCTGCACTCCCATTATACGTGTAAATATGCGTTGGTTTAACGTTTATGTTAAATTCGTGTATTTCTGTTCTTGTTGGAGAATACACACGGTGTTGATTTAGATTTGAGAGGAATTTACCTTTGTAAAATTAAACTATCGCAAATATTGGCTCCCTAATCTATTTTAGAGCAAAATAGTAAAGGGATAATCTGTTCAGCATTAAATTTTCCTTTTTGAAAATTGTGCAACAATAAAAATGAGAAAAACCGTTAAAAAAGAAGTCAATTAATAGGGGCTAGCCATGACTTTTACAACTAAAAACAATCATTGTTATAATAATAGTAATTATTACTATGGTTAGTAATTACTTATACTACTATTCGCAAATTAAACACAGAAATAAATATTATTAGTGATGGAATATTTCGAATGAAAATATTCAACAATTCGATTATCGAAATATCTCGAAATATTTCGAAAAGTTACAGGAAACCATTCGAATGATTTTACGATTTTAAACTTGTTATTATCACAAGAAAGGTTGTTTTTTTGGCATTCATGCTGGCCGCTAATAATTTACTGATGTTTTTGAACGTTTTTTTAAATTTTTTTATGAAAAATGGTTGTTTTATTTGAAAAAATTTACTTTTTACTGTAATTTTGCTCTTAATGTTTGTTATTTTAGCGTTTATTTATTTTGTCCAACGCTCGAAGATCATTTTGCTTTCTGCCTTCTATGTACCGTGCACGCTCTACGTGACTCCTGCGTAAACACTCGAGATGTAAAAGGCCGTTCTCGTGTTACGGTGAGACAGTTACGAATTTAGTATAGATAAATGACACTATTCAAATTCACAACTTATTAGTGTTAATTGTAGTTGAATAACTGGGGCATTAATAGTAAATCAGTTAAAATAGATCAAACTTCAAATTAAGGAGCAGAAAATCCATCAAAATAATGTAATTAAACAATATTTGATTTTTTTGGTAACAATAATAGTTAAACACACACATCAGCTTTACGTGGCTGCTAATAAAATAAACTGTGTTACCAATTTAAGTGTAACGTATAATACTCAAGTAATGAATTAATTTGATGACTGGACGCTTAAGAAAGGCTAGCCTACAAAAAATGTTAGTGAAATATTTTTATTACTGCTGATACCTGGCATAAAAGCTAGATATTGGTGTTTGTTAAAAAAATGTGTCACACTTGCAAATCTAGTTAATTGCTTATGATTATGAATTACGTACCTACGTAATATGTAATTTCGTGCAATCTGAAGTTAATTTCAAATGCTTATAATTGTTATATCACTAATTACATCACCTTTAATTAATGAACTATGTTGTATTGCGTAGTGCAGTGCTAAAACTTATTTACAGTAAACAAACACAGATCGCATATTCAATTTCAAGCGATTTCCAGCTCACTGAATAGCAAAGCTGTTTGCTCTAACAGATAAATTATTAACCAGTGCTGTACACTGTGTCTATAAAGTACCTCCCCCCCCCCCCAACTAACTTTTAAACGAAGTTATATTTTTCAACAAAATTTTGTGTGCTGTAATAGTAAATTAAATCCTATTTTTTAGCCCATAATTAAATTTCGTATCATTCAAAATGGCGGCTGGGCGCCATTAAAAATTTTTTTTTAGTTCCGCGCCTGATTCTAAAGTTTCAAAAAAAAATATTCAGCCGTAACAAAATTTTCTGCAAACTTCTGTATAGCGTTGCTTCAGTTCTTCAATTGTTTCTGGACGGGTTCTGTACACTTTCGATTTCATATATCCCCATAGAAAAAAATCTAAGGGGGTTAAATCTGGGGAGCAAACTGGCTATTCTACAGGCCCCCGCCTAACAATCGATCTGCCAAAAAAATGTCCGTTGAGAAAGTCAGAAACAGTCCTATAATAATGAGGCAGCGCGCCGTCTTGTTGGAACATAACTTTTCAATATTATTTTAAGCCACCTGAGATATTTCTGGGAAAATTTTGTCCTGCAAATGAAAAAGTGGACTACTGGACAAGAAAATCAAAACAATTTTGAATTGAGTGAGTCCATTGGTTTACAATCCGCCATTTTGTTATGGCTCAATATTTTTTTTTGAAATTCTAGGATCATACGCAGAACTAAAAGACCTTTCAAATGAGGTGTCACTCGACCCCCTTTCCATTTAAAAAAAAATTCTAAATGGTGCCCAGCCGCCATTTTGAATGATACAAAATTTAATTATTGGCTAAAAAATAGTATTTAATGTGCCATTACAGCACATTAAATTTTGTGGTAAAATATCAAGTCGTTCAAAAGTTAGTTGCCGGAGGGGGGGGGGTACTTTATAGACAGACGGTATAAAAATTAACTAAGTGTAGTCAAAGAAAGCTATATTAAAAAAATTGTGTAGTTTTAAAAAATGTGCCCCTTTAAAGAATCTAATATTTCGGTTATTAAAAAATGTGAGCAAATAATTAAGTACATGTACATTGTACAATGTACAGGGTGGTCCATTTTTGACGCAGTATATGGGTAACTTAATATTATAGTTACAAAAAAAAAGTTTGCGTTTTATTAGTCCAATTTTTTATGATGTATCGAAAATCTTTTTTTGTTTTTAAGCTACACTCAAAAAGTGAGTTTTTACCATTTCTATTAGTGCTATTATAACTCTTTTGTTTCCAAAAGTCTAAGAAGTTGCTTTAAATGTTTTTAACAGATTTTTTTGTGTAGTTTGCGGTGGCGTACTCGGATGTCTTATACTTGCGACTGTTTTTGAGTTATACCAATCATTTTTCTTTTGAAAAAATAATAGTTTTTGACAACTAGTTTGAAATTACTGCCTTTTATTTTAAACAACTGAAAACTGTTTTAATATCAGTCAAAGCCTTCTACCTACTAATATGAATATTGTTTTACGATCCATCGCACCCTAAATGTCAAATAATCCATACATATATAAAAGCTCAAAAGGATTTTTTCTCCGGTTCCTCCAGCGGTTACCACTTCGCCAATTGGACCATTTTTTTTCAATGAAAGGTCTCTATCCTCAGATGGAACATGAAACATTTTTATATTTTTATTCTACGTCGATTTTTCAATAATAATTATTTTAATTTATATATGAACGTCTCCTAAACGCGCTTCACTTGAGGCGACATCTACACTAACGCCGCGTGTCATTATTGGAACTAATGCATCACGTGACTTAGCATTTCGCCGGTTCTGTCAACGCTCAGTCTGTCAGTGCATTGTGCGCTGGGGTAACACTAGGTTAATAATTTCTCTATTTTAAAAAATAAACATCAAACCATATACAGGGTGTCCCAACGATGCGAAATTCTTTGATAACACCTTTGTTGGTTAAGTTGATAACACGTTTGTTGGTTAAGTTATCAGAAAGATATTGTACACGTGGGCTACTTGACCATTTTTACACATTTTAAACCTATCTTTGTTTATACAGGGTGTTCCACATTAAAAGGGCACACCAAACTTATGTTTTTTAAAATTGTTTATTTTTGCATATGTTTATTGGTCTTTTAATTACTTCTCTGTATTACTTTTGTTTTGAAATTTCGTTTTAGCCCTATTAAGTCATTCCATTTTTTAAATAATTTGCATAGGTCTATATAGTTGCATATAACTTTTTGCGCCCTATAAATTTTATTAAATAATAGTTATATCTAAATCCAACGGTTTTCGAGAAAATGGGATTTCAAATCAGAAATCCGGTAGTTTCTAGAAATACAGACATCACGGGAGGCATTGATGCCTGTTTCTTTTTTGTTTTTGCAGGAACCAATTACGCAAATTGTTTCAGCGCATGTGAGAAATTTGTTTTTATAAATTATGGAATGCTAGATTGCCTAATTTCCCATTTCATATTTTAAATTTTGAACTAGGACGTGATTAGATTGACCTTTGTTTAAAACTTATTTGAAACGAATTCATAAATTTTTTTTAATTAGTCAACTGCATTGTGCAATTCTATTCAAATTAAAATTCCTTTTATAAAAAAAAAGCAAAATCAGTATCTTCCTATAATTGAGTAATTTCTACAAATCCTGGTATCATGGATATGAAAAACATTGACAGTTGTTTTTACTTAGCAAAATTCAGTACGAATCTAAATCCCTAATTGTCTCATCAGAACACAACGGCGCAGCGAGCTCTCGCATGTTGACTAAGTTTATCACCATAACACGACGACGACGGCCCTTTTATCTCCGCTCAGTTTGTTGAGTGTTTTAGGCGAATGTTTACCGTTGTTTTAATTTGGTTAAATATGGCTTACTTACATTCTGGCGAATCAAGAATGACGCACAGCGCATTTGATATAATTTGTTTCACTAACAGACAATTTAGATTACAAAAACACGACACACAGAGCATTATTACAATTTTACTAGAAGCGGTATTTGTTTATCGTAAGTTGTGTAAATGCAAATTAGAGTGTGATTGAAATGATATGACAAGTAAAGGCAATAATTGGACAAATACAACAAACTTTAACACATATAACGAGAACAGAATATTAATTTTTCCTATGAAATAATGTCTGTCTGTTTGTTTCTAGTACTAAAACTAGACGTGTCCTTGTCCTTACAGTATTCAAAACAACTTAAACGTAGTTTGCTTGAAACGTTGTAGACGTGTCTGGCAGTTGCAAGAGTAGACGATCATGTTTACAAACTCCACACTTAATTGGCTCAACTATTGGAAGCTCCAGTTAAAATAACAAACGCTCACATTTACGATTACAAGCATAAAAACAAATGTAATTGAATTTGTAAAACTAGCTGAACCCGTGGACTACGCCCCACGCTTTTGTCTTGCACGCAATGGTAGCAAATTTATTGAAAGAGATATAATGATGTGTGTCGAGATGTAAGGCATGTTACTGAATGCGGGGTCACTGAAAATTGAGACAAGGGAAAGGTATCCGGATTTAGTACAGTAAAGATAAGTTACTAAATGCGCGGTCACTAAAAGTTGTGACAGCGGGAAGGGATTCGGACAGGGTGATTCAAAAATAAGCCGCATTCTTCTAAGGGCGTGTTTCAATTATAAAAATAAGAATAAAAGTTACAATTCACATAGATCCGCAAATGCATTGTTATCGAGATACAGGGTGTTGAAAATTGTAAAAAAATGATTATTTTTTCTGTGATTGTTTTATGAAAATTTGCACGTCGACGTAGAATCTCATTACAAACAACTTTCCTATTTTTAATTTTTCAAAATTTTCAGTAAAACATCATTTTTTGGCAATTTGTTTAGGAAAATGTAATATTTGACATACCATGTGATCAGCACAAGAACATGTGACAATCGGCCATTTTCTCAATTTTTAAATTACTAATTATTAATTTTTTTTGGAAAATATACACATAAAAATATATATTAAAACTTAAAACGGATTTAATTTGGACTTCCGGTTTAACCGGAAGTGATAGCATTTTTATTATTTTTAATGGCACACCCTGCATATTTTTGCATTTTTGGGTAGACTTTTTTAATTTCATTTACAGCCATGTATAATGCTTACCCATTTACTTTTAATTTTGGCCACCAGAGGGCGTCTAGCTGTTTTTAATATCCGTTATAAATACAGTAATATTATTTTTCTTCCTATTTTTAAAATAAATAGGTATGTTATTGGTATTAAATTAAAGCAAATAAAATGACTATTTAAAAAGTGCAATAAAACTTAGGTAAGGAAATTTACAAAATATAAGTTTTGACCGTTTAAAAATTGAGATTTTTTTTTAAATCTTTTTAATATCTTATTGCCACCAAAAATTATTATTTTCCTTTCAAATCCAACTAAAAGAATATAATTATGAATATCATTATTAGGCATTTAATTTTTTTTAAACGCCCTTTGGCGGCCAAAATTAAAACTAAATGGGTAAGTATTATACATGGCTGTAAAGGAAATTTAAAGGTCTATCCAAATATGCAAAAATATACAGAGTATTCCTTTAAAAATAAAAAAAGTGCTATTACTTCCGGTTAAACCGGAAGTCCAAATTAACACTGTTTTACGTCGTCATATGCATTTTTATGTGTATATTACTCAAAAAAATTTAAAATTAATAATTTAGAAATTGAGAAACGGCTAATTGTTACATGTTCCCCTGGTTACCTGATATACTGAAAGTCACGTAGATTTTTCCCACATAAATTAATAAAAAAGTTTCCCATATGGTGCAAACTTGTTGGCGGTCACTGTATAAATACAAAACTTTCATAAATATTTATTTTTGCAAATTTTCGGAAACAGAAGCTTTTTCTTCTTCAAACGCCTTTTTGCTTTTCTATACCAATAAATTAGAAAACATTTTATCCATTTATGGAATACACATTGATGTAATATGTTACAAAATCAATTAGTAGCGAAACCAGTTCAGTGATCTACATTAGATTGTACAACGGTCAAGGATGCAGTGTTTTTCTTTTTATATATGTATTTTTTAATCTATACGGTTGTGAAACGTTTTGAATATCAGTAAAACATTTCTAAAATAGTTATTTATGTATTAAGGGCGTAAAGAGGCTTTTATGGCGTAAGACGTAATTTTGAAGAATACGTCAAAAGCCATAAAAGCAAGTTACGCCCGTGGTACATACACAACTTTATACACGGATGAAGATTTTTTAATTTAAAAATATTTCTAAAATAAATTGAAGTTGCCACCCACATCTAGCGTTGCTTTGGTTAAATTTGAGATTTGAAGCGTAACTATGGTAGCGGGTAAACAACGGTAGCCATATTGCCTAAATTATCGTCGTTTGACGTTTCATTATAGCCCATGGGCAATAAAGAGGTCCATGGGCTATAAAAAGACGTTTATGACAAAGAAATTGTCAATTTATGATACATCCGTGCATAAAGTATTTTTATATTCCAAATTTTTCTTATTTCCACATTTGTCTGAGTAATTTCAGATCGAATTTAAAAAGTAGTTTCTCTCACACAGCTACAATCAATGTCGAAATTGGTTCTGCATCAAACAACAAAAAGTGAAAAATCGCTAATTACGCCAATATCGTACACACACATATAATTATATTAATACAAATTACTGTTTTATAACGAATCACGTACAGCTTCGTGCTCAATTAATGCCGGTAACGGTTTATTAAAAAAATCAGTGAGAAACTTTTACTAACCGGTGCCAGTATATTTACATAATTATTCCACTTTCCTAATTACTTTAAGGGGCATATACTACGAGGTATTTACTTAATTTGCATATGACCGAGTTTAATAATATTATATAAATAGTTAACGGTGCAATTTTTTTTTAAATTTATGGCTAACGTTTTCAAAACATCCGCAATATTTAAGATTCTTTTCACTTTCGAATGTTAAATAATGATTTCTTCATTTGACTTTTTATACTTTAAATTTTACAGAATTATTAAAATTAATGTAAACTCGCAGAACCCGTGGGCTACGCCCCACAATTTGTTTAGCAACTTCTTTTAAAAAATAATAAATAAGCTGTGTCGAGACATCAAATACCTATTCATCCAAATTATAAATCTATTATTTCATGTAATAATATATTTGCTGTTACTTCGTCCTGTTTATTAAAATTGTTTATTGTTATTGACACATTTGGAACCCTTGTTGAAAGTCCTGCGTGTAATACCTATCTGTCTATTTGGAGCAAAAGCGTTCATTCAGCGTAGTTTTTCGCTTTGAGTTTACTGACCGATATACGAGTTATGCCTAACAGCCTAAAAGAAAGGTGCATTTATAGCAAGCATTTTGACTAATCAGCAGGTGTTTGGGCCTTTGGAGACCGATAAAGTAGACGCTGCGTAGCTGAGTGTCTGTCTGTCTGTATACACTTTGCAGTCTACACGCCTTAACGCACAAAGCACAAATTTGGCTTAAAGATTGGTAACTGCAGCCGGATGAAACTGCAAGGAAATGAGGTTGGTGCGCCAAAAAGGAGGGGGGAGGGAGGGGTGCTCTATTGCAAAACAGACGCGCTCGAAAAATAACCTTAGATTTGTATTACACGCATGTCGAATAGCCGATCGGCACTAACGCGATCTCCCAACTCTACACCATCGATTTGTTTTTTTATAAATTTACTATTTTCGGCTTCCAAATTGGTATGAGCATGTTAAATGACAATAGGAACAACTTTTCATTGAAAAAACACCACTGACTGATTTCCTTTTGGTGTTTTACCTGAAC
Source organism: Ctenicera cuprea (assembly GCA_958336395.1). Taxonomy (NCBI): domain Eukaryota; kingdom Metazoa; phylum Arthropoda; class Insecta; order Coleoptera; family Elateridae; genus Ctenicera; species Ctenicera cuprea. The sequence goes on along the minus strand of OY284492.1, from coordinate 51,203,660 downwards.
AGATTAATTGAGTAATTGCCAAATTATAAAATACTAGCTCCCCCTAGTGTACCCCCACCAACAATTTTTCGATATTTCAAAAATGTACGAATTACGGCTTTAAAATCGGTATGAAGATGTTAAATGACAATGGGAACAATTTTCCATTAAGAAAGCACATCTGTGAGGTTTCTTTTTGGTCGTTTACCTGAACAGTTTAATTGGTTAATCGCCAAAAATATCACCAAATTGCAAACTTGATTTTAATCCCCCCCCAAAAAAAAAACTTTCAAAATTTTTAAATATTTTTCAAAAAAGTCTAAAAATTGTTCAAAAATTTTCAATATTTTCAAAAAATTTTAAAATTCATTAATTTTGAACTTTTAAAACTTTTTTATAATATTCAGAACTTTCAAAATATTCTATACTCGAAGTTTTGTCAGTTTTAAAAACTTACCCGACAATTTTCAAAATTTAAAAAAATTACTGAAATTTTAAAAAAATTTTAAATGTTCAAAAATATTCAAAATTTCAAGAAATTTTTAAAACGCAATATTTTCCAAAATTTTTATTATTTTCAAAATTTTCAAAAAATTTTCAAATATCAAATTTTCCCACAATTTTCAAACTTATAAAAGAACTTACAAATTTTGAAAAATTACCAATATTTTCAAAATATCCAATTTTTCAAAAACTTTTAAAATTTCCAAATTTGTGTTCGATTATGACCTAAACAAATGAATTTCACTGGAATAAGTTTGTTCCAAAGAAAAAATTAGAAGGTGGTGGATTTAACATAAAATATTTTTTAAAAACGCTATTTTTAATTTATTAATATTGTTCCAAACTTTGCACACGGCATGCCGCGGCATCAGAATTGGATTTTGAACATTTTTTTTCTAATAACCTTCTTTTGATATTTTCTCAAATAAGACGATTGGTCGCCAATTCACTTATTTTTTTTGAATTTTCCACCATACCTGAAGTCACGTGACCTGTGTCTAAATCAATTTTTAGGTTATCCCAGATGCAGAAGCGTTCCAAAAATAAGTTTTTGAGCAATAAAAATAAAAATGTTCTCCATGTGTTGCAAACACATTTTGCCGGTCACTGTATAATGTACGCGTAAGTATATGAGTTCTAGTAGCGAAGGCCCTTCACCACTACAACTACCACATTAAGCAGGCGGTACAATATATTTCCAAACTGCTGCTTTATAAAGATTGGTTAAAATAAAATCATGAATATAACCTAGTTCAATACCTTCAAATAAAATCTAGTTTTTGGGAAACGATCTGCCAAAGGTTACTGTCATCTTCTTAGTCTAACATGCAATATTACAGGTTACAAAATAGTTTGTAAGAATGCAATGCGGTCTATATTAGCCAAAACGTTTGAGAATTTAACAGGTGCGGGTGTTTATGAAACACTTTGCCAATTCCGATTGCATCGATACTTATAAAACTTTGTCTTACTGAAGATTACCAATGATTTGTTACGAAAGTAATAGGAGGTAACGTTGACCAAATTAATAGTTTTCATTAATGAACTAACACTGAAAACTTCGTTTAAAGGTTTGTTGCTGAACCTCCTGGAAAAACGACACTTCTGCAGCGACAATCAACTTTAAGACCAAGACCTACTAGATTATACGCACCGCGCCGGCTCATGCCGCTGTAGCAAAGAGAAAGTAGGGGGGGGGGGGGGGGGGGGTTGCGCCCAGCATTAGATTAGAGACACGATTTTAGCATATAAAATTAAACTGTTGCAAATATTCGCTTCCTTGATTATTTTAGCGCAATATGGGAAAAGGAATAATTTGTTCAGAATTAAACACTGCTTCGAATGCGTAAATTATTTTTTCTAATTTTACACCCTTTTTTCCGTAAAAATGAGAAAAACCGTACACAAAATTAACTAAATTGATAGCGGCTGTGATTACTGTGATTTTTTTTTATCTGAGAATGTGATTTTTTCTTTTAAATGGGAATGTGATTTTTTTTTCTAGTACCTGAGAATATTTTGTTATTTCCGTATATTATTTTTGTGTTTATGTTTTTGTTGATTCCAAAAATAAAAAATGTTATGATTTTCTGCATTGTTCATTTTAGTGAACCATCCAATTCTTAGTAGGGTCAAGTAGCCTCCAGATCAGGATGCGCCTGGGACCCCACAAAATCAAGATCCGCCACTGAGTCTGCTAAAAAATGAAGTTAATTTGCAGAAAATTTTATGGTAAATTTGATGTCAACTGCAAACTCATTTCAAGTTTTAAATCAAATTTGGCTTTAGTTTGAAACTCAAATTGTTCAAAATTCTGCAAAACTTTCAATTTGTGTTAGATTTATTAAGCATTTTGCTTAAAATTCCCATTGGTTTTGAAACATTTAAGCACAACTCAACCAAAATATAACTTGCATGCACCCCATGCAAAAAAGGTGCAAAAACTCGAGTGGTTAGCTAATAATACGATCGTAAAGTTAAACGTTTCTTTGTACCTGCATCTGGCGATAAGCAGACCGATATCGGCCCCTTTGCGGTTGCAGTTTTTATACACTCAACTTGAAATTTTACAACCATTAGTGTCAAAATAACACTTAACACCTAATAAATTTCGTTGGTTTTCAGGTAGAAACTCTGCACGTGTTCTAGAGGGTTTTATATAAATGCAGACGTTAAGGTTAAGATCAATAAGGGACAAATTTGTAAACTGTGGTTTTAGGGGTTATATAAATAAATAGTTTTTTAGCTTCTGAATTTTAAAATATTAGGCGATTAGTGTCAAAACAACACTTATCACTTTATAAAGTGTTCGAGTTAAGTGAATGGAAGAATAATATATAGCGCAAGTTTTAAAAATAAAATAATAAAATTTAGTTTTTTAAAAATAAACCGTCGAAAGAAGGGGAAAAATTGCTACTTTTATTGAAAACATTTTAATTTGTTATCCAGAAATTATTGCCGTCTCATATATAAAAATTTATTAATTCTAGAGTTTTCATAAATATATTAGGTAAAAGACGTGAAATTCGACTTCCCATGGGTTAGACAAACACGCATGTCTGAATGGTATGGTGGGGGAGGTAAGAGACGAGCGACTATCCAAAGGTACCGCACTGCAAAATTTTTTAATTGTCGGCAACTATCAAACGACAAAGACTTCGGCTCCAAAAAAATTATACATTAAAATTGCGCCCTTTAAGTCGTTACGTCTGGGCCGGAAGCCTCTCTCGCCCCAACCTAATTCCGGCACTAGTCGCAGTTATTTTTGGTTTTTAGTTTTTAACCATTCTGAAATATTAAATTTTAATTTAATAGTCTATCATTTAGCGTGAGGAGTCTCCGCTGCTATAAAAGCCATATATTTACGCGTCCATTATATAAGGCACAGACTCGTTTGTACGTTGCATTTATCAATGCAGATAAACAATTAAATTCAGGTTCGCAGAAGTTTAATTAATTGTTATCCCCTTTTTTTTTGCAGCAAAACTTTTCTAGGGATATTAGAAGAATTATTTTTCTTAAGCACCCCACTAAATGTTGATATATAATATTAATTAACAAATTTCAAAAATGACTCTCACTCTACAAAATTTCATATATAATCTTTAACTACATTCTTGCCGGAGAACATATTCAAGTAGCCTTTTAGATCGTCAATGTATTTGTCGACGTACTTGAATTTCGACTTTATATTATACACGTGAATTTTCTTTGTCGTTAGTTTTGAGGTCAACATTATTATTGCTTTATCAATTGCTATGTAGAGCTGCTCAAGGCCCACCGATTAGTTGTCAAAATTAATGCTGCGGAACTATCGTAATAGCCCCACGTTGGGCGCCATATAAATTTGCTAAGTAGAGCAAGGAGGCCGCACGTTGGGCGCCATGTTATATAAACAAATACTTCATACTATTCTTTTTTATACATTTGTTATTAAAATGTTTTTTATATTGAACTAAACTTGTACGAATGCAAACGAGTTTACTTCTTATAATTCAAGACCTTTTTATAAATAGGTAAGTATCGACTTTTTTCTTAACATCGTCTCAATGTCGATCCGTAATATTAATGACCAAATTTTAACCCCAATCAATTTTCTACAAAGTTTCGAACACGAACGAAATTCAAACACATAACTTTTCAAATAAACTATTTACAGTTATTTTGGGTCCGATGCGGTTACAGTACGAATTCCTACTGCACAGGCTATCGCAAGTTTAAATTTTCGCTAGGGCGTTACGTTTTTCTAATTCCTTTTTCTTTCGTTAATTTTTGTTAAAACAATTTTATTCAATTATTTATTGGGGCGAGAATATTTAAAACGTAAAAAATATAGAATTACTAAGCAAAAGTAATAACTATTTTAGATGGTTTCTAAACTGTACTGTTGCCAGTAGGGAAACAACAATTCAATTTCTCAAAATGTAATAAATAGAACCAAAATCTATATTATTTTTGGAATACAATTTTTAAGTTACTGCTTATATTTGAAGGGATTAACTTAAACACAAAAAAAATTTTATAGGCCCAAGCAACTGGAATGTGATTATTTTGTTATTTCCGTATCTTATTTTTGTGTTATTTTTTTATTCATTCCAAAAATAAAAAATGTTATGATTTTCTGCATTGTTCATTTTAGTGAACCATCCCATTCTTAGTAGGGTCAATAGGGGGCCTCCAGATCAGGTTGCGCCTGGGGCCCCACAAAATCAAGATCCGACACTGGTTATTGTTATGATAATAATAATATTAATATGGACTTCCTTTGGACTTCACTGACTTCTCTCGGACTTCCTCGACTTTCTTCGGACTTCCCCGACTTCCCTTAGATTTACCCGAGACTACCCTCGGGTTATCCCTTGTAATTCTAAAATGTATTTGTAATGTGCAAGTTGGTATACAAAACAATATAATTATAGATCATACAAAACCGTACGCATTTTCTTTTCGGTAATTCACGTCATTTGGTAGTTACAAAATTATAGGATATAAAACTATTCTGAAGCTTAAATACACAATACGTTCTGAAAATATATTTAAAAGAAAACATACGTATTACATAACAAATACACTACAGTTACCTTCTAATAATATTATTAAATGTAATTATATGGAGTCTATGATATCTATCGACGCTATCTGCTTATGTACAGCAATTAACACAAATTTATTACCACGAAGTATTCGGCACATGGCCGAATTAATTGGCTCGAGTTAGCTAATATTCGGCAATAGTTGGCCTAATATTTGATGATTGGCCGAATAATTGTCCTAATACCAGGTACTTCGCCGAATGTGTGGTACTTTGCCGAATATTCTCCGAATTCTTGGCCGAATATGCAGTACTAGGCCGTGAGAGACCGGCCGAATGTTCGGAACTTTGATTTAATTATTGGCCGAATATTCAGATTTTGGCAGAATAATCGCCGACTTGTTGGCCGAGTAGTCAGTATTAGGCCGTGAGAGACTGGCCGAATGTTCGGCACTTTGGTCAAATACTTGGTCGAATATTCGGTACTTGGCCAAATATTCGCCGGATTGTTGGCCGCATATTTACTATTACCGCGAGAGACTGACCGAATGTGTGGAACTTAGGTGTAATGCTTGGCCGAATATTCGGTACTTAGCCGAATATCGCCGGATTGTTTGCCGAATATATCAATATTAAGCCGTGAGAGACTGGCCGAATGTTGGTTGGGGACTTTGGTCAAATATTTGGACGAATATTTGCTACAAACAGTTGCGGGCCTGTTGGCCGAATATTCAGTATTACGCCGTGAGAAACTGGCCTAATGTTCGGCACTTTGCTCAAATACTTGACCGAATGTCTGGTACTTGGCCTATTATTTGCCGAATTGTGGGCCAAATATTTAGCCTAAGCCGTGAGCGACCCGCCGAATGTTCAGAACTTTGGTTAGATACTTGGCCGAATATTCGCTATTAGGTCTTGAGAGACTCACCGAGTATTCGGATATTCGGCTATTCGTGCATCCCTGATTTTGAATGTTTTTGACTATTTTTTTAATTTTTTTTTACTTTTGATAATTTTCAATCATTTCTAAATTCTTGATATTTTCGAAATACGCGAAATGATTCAGTTTCAATATTTTTAAATTTAATTTTTTTTAAATCTCGTATTTAAAAACAAATTAAATTTTGAAAATTTTCAGAACCCACATATTTACGCGTCCATTACACAAGCCTCATATTTCTTTGCACAGCAAACTAGTACATTGTGCAATGCAAATAAGCCATTTTGGATAAACGACATTTGTTTGACTAATTGGGTCGCAAGGAGCTGACAATTCATTCCCAATTCGAACAGCATGGAGAACCCCGGCACATCCAATACGCAATTATAAAATTATGCTACAAAATGTCATACAATATTACTGAAAATAGAGCACTCCTTAAGATATGTACAAGTAAAAGCAGCAGTCAGAAAATAGACTACGAATTCACACCACGCTTCATTGACCCAAATATGGGGAGCTCAAGTTACAATAACAAACGCATTTAAGACTATGATAGCAACAGTTTAAGCAATCTCAAATCAATTATATAACTAGGACTTTGGACGCATTGGAAACGTCTGGATATCCTTCATACTTCCCTTGGACTTCCCCAACTTCCCCTGGACTAATTTAATTTTTATAACTATATATTTCTTTTTACTTTACTTTATATTATATTATATTACTTTATAACTATATTTATAGACAAGAATTCAGCTCATTTCAGGTAGTCAACGTCGAGATAACCCGCATAACTTGATAACCCAAAAAATTTGTTGAGAAAATTAGTTGCTTGTTACATCCCTTCCAGCCTCTAACTTTCCCCTGATGTCATGGTATTTTCAATGTCTTATTACTCTAACGTGTCTTGTGCCGATGCAGTTATGTTATCTAGAGTTTTATACACCCACAAGAACAGCATAAACCAAATATCCATTGTTGTTACTCATGGAAGTTATTCGTTTTAATAAAACTTTGTTAAATGTGATACAATTAAACGGTATGACTTATGGTCGATAAAACAAAAACACTTTTTTTTATCTTGCAGCTGCTATTATTATCGAATTCTTTATGTATTACGAATACGTACCGAGTACATTACTCATAGTTCGATACAGTAGAGAAAAACAGCAATGTTATTTACTTAGTAACGGACGTTGAAAAAATTCTTGGTCAAGTACTCTGATGCGTGATAACATTAACGCATGTCTTAGCTTATTACTTGCGCTTAATAGAAAATTTTCGGTTGTGACAATTGGCAGCGGTGCCGCCGAACGTCGTATTGTTTACTACAAAGAAATGTCATGCTTATAGTGAGGTTATAAAAACAACATTAACTTGAACTCTAACTTGTCAGTACTTTCTCAGAACATCCTAAATACATTGATCTGGATTTAGTTTTAAGGTTAGGAAATAGTTTCTATTCCTTTTGCCTTCCTCGCTATACGAAGTAGGTTTACAGGAAGGTATTGTTATCGTCAAAATTTCGATTTAGAAGATACCGGAAAAACAGGTTTCACCTGTGGTGCGTGTCTGTGTGCCTGTATACACTTTACAGCTCAGACGCTGAGACAAAACCCAACTTAAGTTTTAAAAAAAAATGGTAATCACACTGGGATGAAACCGCAATGTAGCGAGATTGGTCCGCCCAATAAAAACGAGGGTGGGGAGGGGTGTTATACTTCAATATAGACGTGCTAAAAAAAGAAGCTTGGATTCATATTCTTTAAGTGCGATCTTCATACCAGCCCTAGGTTACTAATTTTGACTTCAAAATCGGTATAGTATGTCAAATTTCAATAGAAACAACTTTCCACAGAGAAAAGAGGTTTCCTTTTGGTCATTTACCTGAACAGTTTAATTAGATAATCGTCAAAAAGGCAAATTATATAATTGATTTTAAATTGCAATGAATAAACTGTTTGCAATTATAAAATAGTAATAATCAAAAAATTTCACAATTTTCAAAATCATTTCAAAATTGAAAATTTTAATATTTCCGTAAATTTGGTTAATTTTCAAAATTGTTGTAGAAAATATCAAAATTTTCAAAATAATGCTCACTATTTTCAAAAAAGTAAAACCAAATATTTTAATAATTTACAAAATTTTTTGTAATTTTGAAAATTTTCATATTTTCAAAAATGTTCATGATTTGTAAGAATTTTCAAAAATTTAAGAATAAAGAAATCTCTAAAATTTTCATACATTTACAATTTTTAGAAATTTCTTATTGTTTTTAGATTCTACAAAATCGTCAAAAACAAAAAATTTCAAAACTTTATGAACAAAAAATTTTAAAAATTACCAAAAATTTAAAACTGTTTAAAAATTTTAAAAATTATCAAACAATTGCAAATTTGTGAATATATTTCAAAATTTTAATTTATTTTATTTCCAAAAATTTTCACATTTTCCAAATTATTCAAAAAAAATTTATAATTTTTAATATTTTCGAAAGCTTGCAATATTTTAATTTTCTTACTAATAAAACATTTTTATCTTTTTATAATTTTCAAACATTTCTAAATCGTCAAAGTCAAAAAAAAAATATTAATTTGTACATCTGCCAGTAACGCAACAAATTTCAAAATTATAACATTTAACAAATTTTCTAAATTATCAAAGATTTGCGACATGTGTAAAATTAAAAATTTAAACAAGTATTTGCTAAATTTTTTTAAATCGTCAAGTAAATTTCGAAATATCAAATTTTTGAAAACATTTTCAAATATTTTCACAATTCTCAAAACTTGTTTATTAAAATTTTAGAAATTTATGGCATATTTTAATTTGCTAACTAAAAAATTTTCATATTTCATCAATTTTAAAAATTGCTAAATAAAGAAAATTTTTCTACATTGCCAAAAAATTTATAAACTTTAAAATTTAAGTTTCAAAAAATTCTCGTAATAATTTCAAATTTAGAAAAACTATGAAATTTTTTACAACTTCCATGTATCAACATTTTTGGAATTTTACAAATATATAATTTTCAAAAATGGGATGAGAAGGAGTGGCTGGAAGGGATAGAAAGGCGCGGGAGAGATGGGAAGGGGCGCGTGAGAGGGATTGGAGAGGGTGGATAGGAGGAAAGAGATGTAGGAGAAAGACAGAGAAAAACTATGCAAAAAATAAGCGAAACACTTCGCCTGCACTTTCCTATACTTATAAAATAACATTGTTTTATATTTTCCAACACTTTCGATATACACCTGTCTAGACACGACTAGTTAAAGTAAATAGTTCTTATAAGTTGTAACATCTTGAAGCTGTTGAAGAAAGACCGACCGCTGCGCTGCAAGCATAAGGTTGGGTAAAATATTCGGACTGAATCAACGGAAGCGCGGAAATTGATATTTGAAAATATATTAATAACTCGAGAAGTATTATTTTTAGTTAGAAATTACTCTTATTAATTTGTATTCAGAATTTCAAAACCTTTCTGATTTTAAAGCCAAAATGCCACGTTTCCATTTATAAAAAAGTTTTTTACCGTGGCCGCCATATTAAAATTGGAAACTCAAGTTTTTTTCTTCAAAACAATCGAGAAGAATTTGCCCTACAACTTTGCTCTTGGGTTTGCGAGTCTATCTATTAAAATAAAAAAGTTAGCCTACACTGAACATTAAACGACTAGTACAAGAATACAACTGCTGTAGAAAGTATGTGAAATTCTTCTAAGGACAAAAAGATTATTAAGGGGCAAAAAATTCGATTTTTTGATTTTTTGTAAAAAGATTCTCCTAGAGCAAACAAAAAAAAACCAAATTTTTAATTTACTATCAATAAAATTTGGGGGCAGGGGGAACAGTAGCCCCCATAAATATGAAATTATCGAAAAAATATTATTATATTTTGATTTTGCTATTAATGGTGAGCTATTTCACATTAACAGAAATATTTTATTGTCCCCCGTTAAATAAGTAAAAGGGTCCCAATTTTTTAATTTTCAAAAATTCATAGCGGGGCGTCACAGTGAAATTATAGCAATGCGCAAAAAAACAAATTGTAGAAGATTCCCAGCTCTATCAGCCTAAAAAGTTTAAACAAAAACGTGTGGGCAGTTTTTGAGAAATACTTTTTTGAAAAATTCCAAAATTTTGGAGTGATGTCATTGCGATCGTTTTTATATTTTCAAAATTAATTATATTTCATGGTATAGTACCCTTAAAGGGCTACCAAACAAGATGTAGTTGATTCCAACCAGACAACTGGTTTTTGAGTAAATGGGCGTTAAAGTCGAAATGTTCAAAAATTCGTAGAAGCCGCCATTTTAAAGCTAGAGAGTTCGGTAAAAAATCGTTTGATTTGTCCTAAGGCCTTCTTTAATCTCCACTATTAAAATTTCCAAAATTCAGTTTCTGAAAAAAATGCTACCAAAAAAACATGTCTAACTTCCGCTTCCGGTTTCCGTTTTTTTTAAAAGCTTATTTTGTCGGTGAATTTTTGATATACCCCCTCATTCCAAAGCACATCAAAATCGGTCCAGCCGTTCCGGAGATATGGAGCGTAACACACCCACCCACCCACCCACAGACAGACATTTTTTAAAAATTACTTTTATGGGGTCCATGGACCCCCCCCCGACTATTTCCGTTAAAATCTCAACTTTGAAATTTTGCATGAAATCAATACTTCCCTATAGGTACTGAAAGTATAGGAAAGTAAAAAAGGAAGAAAGCATTTTCTTAAAACATGGGAAACTGTAACTTTGGGAAAACTTTTAAAACAATAAAAAGTTACGGGAGTGAAGAGAAATTTAAAGTTATTTTTTTTGAGAAATATATTTTATTTCCTAGACCTTTCAAAATTATTTGTTTTGGTTCGCCTTTGCATATATACATTTGAATGTCTAATATAACGTGTTAATTAAATCACAAAATTAAGGTGTTAACCGAATTTTGAAAGCGTTTCCTAGTTTGTTGAATAACTGGTAAAATGCTTATTCAATTTCCTTATAATCCTTATTTTATAGCATCTAATTTAACATCTGACCTTTTATAACTTTTCTTATATTAAAACAGCATTTTATGCGGATGTATTTATTTTTATTTAATTAAAAGTTACGACAAATTACGTTACCTTAATCCCATTATCGATTTTAAATTGAATTTTTTTTTGGGCCGGCGGGTGGTCTTGTGGTTAAAGTCCCAGGCTTTGAAACTAGACTCCCAATGGTAGGTTCGAGTCCACTGCCCGTCGGTAATTTTTCTGAATAAGTTAAATCCGACGGGTCCATGGATGGTGTATGTAGGTGTGTATGTTGAGTTGCATGTCTTTCAGGGGTGGGGCATGTTAGACCGGTGAATAGCACTTAGTGTGCTGAGCCCGGGTAAGGGGGTGGGATGGGAATCATGGGGTCGTGCTTACGCACGGCTTCATGATTCTTTAAAAAAAATTGAATTTTTTAATACGTTTCTCACGAAACTTGTTAGTGTTGTATGGCCTAATTGCATAAAAAAATATATATAACAGTTTTGCGTCATTTCACCGGAAAACGAGGATTTGATGTGTTTTGTAATGCAACAAAAGAAAACGCAATCTAATAAACTGTAAGAAAGCAAAGAACTGCAAAGGTTATGGTTCAGATACTGCAGATGAGAGACAGTTTAATAGAGCAGTTCATTAAAAGCAAATTAATCAACCTACAATGAAAAAGTTTTAAACAAATTTTATACAGCAAGCCAACTTCTAAAGCTAAAGCAGTGGCTTTGCTAAACTTTCATATTTTTACTTTCCTATACTTTCAGTATAGGGAAGTATTGATTTCATGCAAAATTTCAAAGTTGAGTTGAAACTGAATTTTGGAAATTTTAATAGTGGAGCTTAAAGAAGGCCTTAGGAAAAATCAAACGATTTTTTACCGAACTCTAGCGTTAAAATGGCGGCCGCTACTAATGTTTGAACATTTCGACTTTAACGCCCATTTACTCAAAAACCAGTTATCTGATTGGAATCAACTACATCTTGTTTTGTAGCCCTTCAAGGGTACTATACCATGAAATATAATTAATTTTGAAAATGTGAAAACGATCGCAATGACATCACTCCAAAATTTTGGAATTTTTCAAAAACATATTTCGCAAAAACTCCACACGTTTTTGTTTAAACTTTTTAAGCTGATAGAGATAGGCATCTGCTACAAATTTGTTTTTTGCTCATTGTTATAATTTCACTGTGACGCCCTCTATGAATTTTTGAAAATTGAAAATTGGTACCCTTTTATTTATTTAACGGGGGGGCAATAAAATATTTATGTTAATGTGAAATAGCTCACCATTGATAGCAAAATCCGAATATAATAATATTTTTTCGATAATTTCATATTTAGGGGGGCTACTGTTCCCCCTCCCCCCAAATTTTTTCGATAAAAAATAAAAAATTTGGTTTTTTGGTTTGTTTGCTCTAGGAGAATCTTTTTACAAAAAATCAAAAAATTTGTGCCCCTTAATAATCTTTTTGTCCTTTTTGTCCAGTTGTATTCTTGTACTAGTCGTTTAATGTTCAGTGTAGGCTAACTTTTTTATTTTAATAGATAGACTCGCAAACAAAGTTGTGGGACAAATTCTTCTCGATTGTATTTAAGAAAAAAACTTGAGTTTCCAATTTTAATATGGCGGCCACGGTAAAACCTTATGCTTGCAGCGCAGCGGTCGGTCTTTCTTCAACCGCTTCAAGATGTTACAACTTATAAGAACTATTTACTTTAACTAGTCGTGTCTAGACAGGTGTATATCGAAAGTGTTGGAAAATATAAAACAATGTATTTAAATGTATAGGAAAGTCCAGGCGTAGTGTTTCGCTCATTTTTTGTTTTATTTTCACATCACGCTTATTTTAATTTGCAATTTATAAAAATATTTTGTTTACTCTAGGAGAATCTTTTTACAAAAAATCAAATAATCGAATTTTTTGCCCCTTAATAATCTTTTTGTCCTTGGAAGAATTTCACATACTTTCTACAGCAGTTGTATTCTTGTACTAGTTGTTTAATGTTCAGTGTAGGCTAACTTTTTTATTTTAATAGATAGACTCACAAACCCAAGAGCAAAGTTGTAGGGCAAATTGTTCTCGATTTTATTTAAGAAAAAAACTTGAGTTTCCAATTTTAATATGGCGGCCACGGTAAAAAATAACTTTTTTTTAAATGGAAACGTGGCATTTTGGCTTTAAAATCAGAAAGGTTTTTAAATTCTAAATACAAATTAATAAGAGTAATTTCTTGCTAAAAATAATACTTCTCGAGTTATTAATATATTTTCAAATATCAATTTCCGCGCTTCCGTTGATTCAGTCCGAATATTTTACCCAACCTTATGCTTGCAGCGCAGCGGTCGGTCTTTCTTCAACCGCTTCAAGATGTTCCAACTTATAAGAACTATTTACTTTAACTAGTCGTGTCTAGACAGGTGTACATCGAAAGTGTTGGAAAATATAAAACAATGTATTTAAATGTATAGGAAAGTCCAGGCCAAGTGTTTCGCTCATTTTTACTTGTAATACAGTGAGAGGGGCCAGAAAATTATTGCGATCTCAGTGACCCTTGGATAAAACAAAATGTTTTCTTTTGTCATTCGTCAAAGTTTTGCTACAGTAAAAATTGTGGCGCTTCAGCTTATTTCGTTTTCCAATTCGAGATGTTTTAGAATTAAAAGTGCGTAAAGGATCAAATAGTATCAACTATGCTGTTAAAAAGTTTTTGACAAAGTATGCATCCCCACAGAGAAATTACTCAAAAGTTGCAAACTATTTATAAGGATGCTGCCCCATCAGATGTTGGTCAAATGAATGTAAGCACGGCCAAGATATCTTAGAAAATGAACTAAGATGTGGACGGCCAGCAACTTCTCCAGATGAAGAAATTGTGGAAAAACTGGAGAATGTAGTAATGGAGGAGCAGCAGAACCTCATGGAATTTTCCCGACTTTCCTACAAGAAAGCTTGGAAATATTAATCAGGCGTCTGTGTCACATCTTACGTTGATGCCTAGCTATGGGTTACATTCCTGTACCATTGAGGTAATATTGGTTTGTAAACCTGGACGGGAATTGTACTGCCAGGCCAAGTCATTCCGATCTATCAGTCTAACTTCCTTTTTACTCAAAGTGCAGGTAAGACTGGTAGACCGCTACATTAGAAACAGATCGTTGGCTTTATCTCCATTGCACCCAAATCAACACGCTTACCAAAGAGGGAAATACACTGACACGGCTCTACGTCAGATCGTCCATAAGACAGGAAGACGCTAAATCAGGGAGAATAATGCGCAGTAGGAACCCTCGAATGCACGACCTTCAACCCCATCTGCAACGCTCCATCCAAACGTGGCATAGAACCCACCATAGTAAGGCGGTTTGAATACATGCTCAGACAACGTAATATAACTACAACCTTGAGAGGGGACTAAGTAAGCGTGTCTGCCGTACGAGGGTGCTCGCAGGGCGGCGTACTCTTGCCGCTCCTGTAATGCCTCGTTGCCTATGGACTCTCTCGAAGCTCAACACTGACGACTTGGCTATCCTTATACCTGGAAAATTCCTCAACACAATTTGCAAAGTAGCTCAAAAAACCCTCACAATACTGTAATGAGAACTAACTTTTGGTTAACCTTGCAAAGATTGAACTAGTTCTGTTCACAAAGATAAGGAAAATTACAGGCTTCAAAGGACCTGCTCTCTTGAACAAAACATTGCAAACCTCGGGTACAGTTGTGTATCTGGAAATCATCTTAGATGACAAACTCACCTGGGCAAGTCATGTGAAAAGACAAGAGCAACAGGCCTGCCCGTTTTTCTGGACGTGTAGAATACCATAGGGAAAACATGGGGACTAACGCCTGGAAGCTTACACTGGTTCTACACGGCCGTAGGTCACATATGCAGCTCTTGTATGGTGGCCTAGAACAAAAAAGCCACCACAGGAACAACACCGAGACTCGGCTACATAAAATTGGCTGTCTCTGTATAACGGGAGCAATTTGCACAACCCCGACAGCGGCCATGCTTGGACTCGTGCCTCTTCACCTTTTGGTAAAGGCCCAGTCCTCCAGGAAGGCCTACAGGCTAAGGTATACGGGGCAATAAAAATCTACACAGGAGAATGTAAGACAACAAAGTTTCCTCACGATTGAGGTTTACCAATCCTATCTTCCGAATAGGAAGTGATGGTATGGTTTCCTACTTCTCCTTTGGCAAATCATACGATACCCTTATCCCAAACCGTGATGGATAGTTATCGGGAGTAATCGCTCCTATGATCGTGTCGCGACTGGCCCGAGAACGTCGACTAACCCTCACAAGGCTCTCTGCTAAGAACTATGTGAAAATTATATCGGTTCCTGGCCATAATGAAATGGAGCGAAATAAAGAGGCTGCTGCTGGTGCTAAGAAATCCCTAATGGGTACAGAACAGGCTTTCCAAATTTCCTGCAAACGCGTTATGCACGAGATATGTAGCTCGACGTTGTTACAGCTCCAATCATCTTGAAACTCTGGTCAAACACCAAGACAAGCCAAACAGTTTATTAAGGGTCGTACGCCTAGAAAAAAAATTCTTCTTCTTCATTTTTGGCGACTCTAAAAAAATGACAGGGCCAGCAGGGAAAGAATGAGAGTACTGGAACCACCCGCCACCACTTGAGCTTCACCCAGCTCATTCACCTCGCCTAGGTTATTGACCCCGACCCCGACCTTTTAACCCCGACCTTGACCTTTGACCCCCACCCTTCACCCCAACCTTCGACCTTAACCCTCGCCACTTAGGGCATTAACCTTTACCCTCCGCTACTGAAATTTAGTATTAATATGTAAAGTTAGTAAAGTAGAAGGTTGTGGTAAAAAATGGAAGATTTTGAAAAAGGGATCGAGCAGGGTAGAAGTCAAGCCCAAAAGGGTAATTTTCCAATCAACTATCAAGATGCTGGTGCAAGTTTGAAGCAGTTTCCTCTTATTAATGAAACCATATATTTTCTCAATAATCTAGAAGTAAATGTGTATGTACTGAACACCGAAAGCCTGTGGAACAAAAAATCGGTGCATAATTTTTGAGATGAATGAATGGAACAACCTACTAGAAGATAAAACCATTTTAATTGGTGGGGGTGTAAGTCATTGGTCTCCTAAGTGGTGGAAAGGAGAGGTGAAAAGATCGTGGTCGGGGATCAAAGATTGGGGTCAGGTGTCAAGAGTTGGTGTCGGGGATCAAGGTTCGGAGTCGGGGGTCAATAAGAGGTGGGGGTAAAGTTCAAGTGGTGGGAGGTGGATCCAAAACTCCCATTCTTTCCCTACTGATGCAAATACACTACTCTAACCATATTCCTATTTCACTGTTATACAGCAATAATATTCTTAACTTTTTTAGAGCAGTGTGTTTTCATGGCATCTACAACATCGAATTCGTGTTATACAATTAAAGTAATTCAAATCTAATTGTTAAACATATTTCTAACCTACCCCGTTGTTCTTTAGATGCGAGAATATAACCACAGGTGTCATAAATTTATCACCTGGGGAGTGAAAGCTAAAAACAAAAGTATGAGGCTAACTCGCTAACAACTGCAGCGTTTCTGCTTTTAATTCAGGCGCGCGTATAATTTCTGAAAGTAAATAAAGAATTAGGTCTAAGAAATTGTAAGTACTGCTTAGAGGTGAATAGAAGCTGAATAATGTCGAACGTTTAATGTTTTTAACCACACAATTTATGTTCCTTAGACAAATCTAGTACTATTAAGCCATGGTCAGTTTTCTAAATCAGTATGTTGCTGAAAAGTTACCATTTAGGACCACCTCCAATACCTCCCGTCTACGGCACTGCTTTCAAGACCGTTAACGCACTATGCAGAAGTTTTACTCAACAAAAAGCTTTTAAAAGTCGTAGGAAAACATAAAAGTTTGACATAACTATTAAGGGTAATTTATTGAGGGCTTTTGACGTAAAAGTGAAAAACCGAGAAAGTAAGGAAATTGGATTCTTTATCTTCCTATACTACTCACCCACGACCCGGTCCATATATTACAGCTTAGATGAAGTTCGGGAAGGGAAATGATGAAGAAGATACCGGCCACCAGTTGGGCGGCCCCGCAGGTTACATATACCAAACTCCATAGCACGTGCAGAACGGTCCATAATCGCCCGCAACCCGGGCACATTCCGTCCTGGAAAAGGTATTACATGTTAATATTACGCCACACTATTTTTTATGCACAAACATAAACACGATTTGCTATGCAGGAAGTTTGAGTAACTTTGCTTTTTCAGCTTCACGGGTTGTAAAATTATTTTCAGGGAGGGGAGGTCTTATGCAATACTGTTATAAGAGAGCTTTCATGAAAGTTCATTTGTATTCATGCAATGTTGTGATTTCGATTATATTTAGTAAAGCTAACACTTATTAGAACAAAATCATTAAGGGACATCTAATAACACTATAAAATTTTTACACTTTTGTAATGATAAACGTAAATTAGATACAGTGGGGGCATTTGAAATTCAGAAACATTTAAAAAATTGTACCGTTAATGAACAAGCAAATTGATCTCATAAATTCGCCATTATTGGACGTTTTGGAATGAGAAATCAAGTCATCTGCAGACGATTACCGAGATCAAGTCATCAGTTCTATTGTTGTTATAACAACACTAATTGTTTACTGTTTAATTTTCCTTTTGACAATGGAATGGAATTAAACTAAATAAATATTGTTGAAGTAATAAAGTATTTTATTCATACATCAATATGAACTTCAACGAAGTAAAGCTAGAACTTATTACTAAATCATCTACCCTTTTTGGGACATTGTTGATCTTAAATATTTTTTTAATCTCCCCAGAGTCGAAGGAGTTTATTATATATATTATATATTTTATTATACAATAAAAACTAATTTAGGTGGAACATGGCCGATTAGCATGCAAAAACTGAAATAGCCGCATTTTATGTCCCTAAAAGAATTTCATTACCTAAAGTTACCCTAAATGGAAAAATAACATCCAAGTCATCTAGATGCAGATATAGAACACCAAGATCAAGTTTTGAAGACTTATTGTTCCTATAGAACAATATAACTGATCTAACCTATGTCCTATAGCAACACCAACTGTTTACTTTTTATCTTGCTTTTGATAATGACGTGTAAATATGTCAAAATACGTATAAGGTTACAATAAAAGAAAAACCTGTTGAAGTTAAGAATTGTTTTATTTGCAATAAATTAAAATGAACTTCAACGATGTAAAGCTCGAACTTATAAATAAAATCAATTTATTGGTTAAGATCGTGAACACGCTTTTCATAACATAATCAACAAAAATACATCTAAAATAAACTGAAATGCAGTACTCTTAACAAATAATTTCCAGTTAAAATTTTCTCCATTATATGATGTTTTCAAATTATACCTTTTAGTTATGTCCCTGAAAATTAGTCCTAAACGTTCCATATTTTTCTACGATTATACGACCCGTCTGAAAAGTCTAAACCTTTATGACGGAACAACACAAACATTAGATATAATTTACCGACTACAATGTGAATATTGAAAATGCAAAGCCCATATATTTTTTTTTGTTATGTTTTTGTTCCAATTCGATGCGTCTTTTAAGTGGAACAGATTTAACGGAAAGGAGACGCAAGGTCGCAAGACCGTTCACCAAGATCAAGTCATTCAAACATAACCAGAGAAAATCGATACCGTACCGTTCACGTGTTGTACGTGTACAGCAACCCTAGTTGTAACAGCAAAGTACGAACAAAAAAATACTTGGTAATACAAACAATAGCTTTAAATTAATACTTTTCACAAACACGAAGTCTAATTAATTAAGGAATAAGCAAACGAAAGTCAAATAAAGAAAAACACGAATGAGACTGGCCAACGTTATTTACACGTTTGCTCTGAAATTTATGTCCTTTATTACAAAGTGAAGTTAAATTTTGCAACAAATTTCCGTGCCTATTCTAAGTGAAATATGCATTTTACACTTTCTTGGGCTTAAAGCCTTTAGTCATAGATTACCAGACCCCCCACCCCTGAGTGGCTCTTATCGCAGACTATTACAACAAACAACAAAGATTCATCTGCCGATCTTTCGTATATCTCACATCCGGGAAATCATAGCTGAGGGCAGCATCAGCTGCACGTCGTGCTATGAGTAACCAAACTTAACAAAGTTTTTTAAGAAGAAATAAATTGATTATTTCGATTTTTGGAAAAAGATTCCTTGGGATTAAAGGAAACTAAAACCGGAGGGACAAATTCGTCGATTGATGGGGGTGCGGGAGACAACCAACCCTCCATAATATTACTGCATCTAAAAATTAAGTTGTGACTCTTACTCTACTATCACTTATGAGCAATTTAGCTTAAACATAATTTTTTATCATCTCTTTTTTATTAAGCAAAGACTAAGGAGTTTTCAATCTTCAAAAATTCATAGAAGGTACCACAGACACAGTAGCGAATTGGGACCCAACCTAAAGTATAGCTCACCCCTAGTTCTACTAACCTATAGAATTTAAAAAAATTGCATGGCCGGTTTTTGAACAATATTTTTTGAAAAAGTCTAACATTTTTTCACTTTACAGTTTTAGTAGCTTCAAACGTTCTCGTAGCTTGTAACATTGTCTACTCCTACGGCATTTTCAATATCAAATTTCATACCGAACTCGTTTTTGAGTTAAAACCCAAATTTTCAAAAATTCATACAAGGCGTCACAGAGAAATTAGCGGGCTTCGATACGAACCAAAATTGTGGCTTATCTTTATCCCTGACTTTACAGTATTCAAAAAATAATCTGTGGCCAGCTTTTAAACAATATTATTGTTTAAATTTCCGAAAATTTGAATTTTCATAGCATTTAACTTTTCAAAAAAATTTTTAAACAATAACAATATGTCTATGTAGAACTATTATGATTAAAAATTTGAACCAGATCTGTCAACCAGTTTCTGAGGAATAAGGCGCCAAATCAAAAATTTTCAAAAATCGTAGCAACCGCCGTTTTAAAGTTAGAAAATGTTAAAAAAGCGTTGAGTTTGCCGTAAAGCCTTCTATAAGATTCTATTAACGGATTTAAAAAATTCTTTTTCCGACAAAAATGCCTGAAAGAAAACGCGTCTAACTTCCGCTTCCGGATTCGGACATTCCAAAACTGATTGAAATCGGACCATCCTTTTGGGAATTATGGAGCGCACACATCCACCAACCTACAGACAGACATGACATTTCTTAATTTCTTTTGGGTTTCTGGGGATCCAAAACGTTCCGTTCAAATCCCCAATTCGAAAATTTGCATGAAATCAAAACTTGCCTATGCTGAAAGTGTAATAAAATAAAAAAAAATCCTAACAGGGGGCTGGTACTTTTCCGTACATTTTACGTTTTAAATAATAAGTTTTTGAAATTTACATCTAGTCATCGACACCCGGTACAAGCCGCCCGCTCCAAACCCTAGGCGTTGGCACTATTCGCGCAAAGGCGCTAGCTAGATATTGCGCTTACGACTTCAAACCAAAAATGGTTATAACAACTTTATTAGAAAAGCTATCAAAGTAATACAAAGAATGAAAAATATATTTTCAAATAGAAAACGCGTTGTTGATATTAAAAAGAATCGTTTTTTTTTATTCTTCAACATTGCTTAAAATAATTTTTGATTCAAATAAACTACTTTAAATAATCTATTAAACTGTTTAAAGTTTATAGCGATGGTCGTGTGCGTTTTTGAATAAATAATTAATTAATTTTAAAATTATTCGAAAATTCTTGGAGGATGTCGGAGTAAAATTTGGGAGATTAGTAAATAATAAATTTGTAGTTCATTGCAAGCTTTATCGTCTCACAAAGTTGAAAAAATGGCGTAGATAGTTGTTAAGAAATAATTGTTTGACAATTTCAAAAATTTTGAGCGTCTAGATTTTTTACACACACGAATATACTTATTACGGGCCATTGAATAATATAACAATTTGTATTAATCGAACATTTTGTTTTTGAGTACTCGGCCATTAAAATCAATATTTTCAAAAATTTCGTAGCGGCCTTAGTTTTGAAGATACAGCATTGGGAAAAAGCGTCTGGCCGCGGTTAGAAACGGTGCTGCTAGTACTGTTGAAAAATCAAGGACTACTATACATCTTGTCTTGATATAATTTTATTATATACAGCCTGAGTCAAAACCAACCATTAGCACGTGCAAATATGCGCTCTATGTAATCAACCGATGCATGCATGACTTGTTGCTGCGAAGGCCCGGTGATAGTAAAAGCTGAGACAGGTGGAAGGGATCCGGATTTAATATATAGATTACCTGAATTGACAGACTGTCTTGTCGTGATAATTGTTAATTACTTCATTAATGGAATTTAGCCAGTACGATATTTTGTTTTAAAACAATTTCACACCGATTTGTTAATTTTTTTGCCAATATGGAATTTATTTATTATTCTGCTGCCTTTTTAATATCTTTTCTTGTTACAATAGAGAAGAATGCAATTTTATAAATCATTTTAATTAATACAAAACACTTTAGAACATTTTGTACAAATTATATTACCTACTTACACTAATCGAAAAAAATTGCGATGGGAACTTTGCGGCTTGCAATATTTCTTAATATTGTCTCTCTTTTTTTTTTCTCTTAACATAATTTCCTACATAAAACTGACAAACGACAAGGAATTTCAGGGAGACAGCTTCAGTAATATTTCAGAGGTGTTTTATTTTTTAATGGTATATCACTTTGGAGTTCTTTTTACCTTCCTCGCTATACGAAGCCTTAGGAGACCGATAAAGCGGACGCTGCAGAGGTGTTCGTCTGTAGGTGCGCGTGTTCGTCTGTACTGTATGCAGCTTACACTCCAGACGCCTTAACGCAGAAAAACAAAATTTGGCCTCAAAAATTGGTAATTGCAGTCGGAGGAAATCGCAACAAAACGAGGTTGGTCCGCAAAAAAGGGGGTGCTTTACTTCAAAATAGACGTTCTCGTAAAAGCACGTTAGATTCGTATTCTACGCATGTCGAATAACCGATCTGCGCAAACTCGCAATCTCCCTATCATTCTCCGCCCCCCATCAATTTTTTGTTTTTGCAAAAATGTACGAATTTCGACTTTAAGCTCCGTATTATGAACTTGTTAAATGACAATAGGAACAATCTTCCACTGAGAAAACACCACTGGGAGGTTTCTTTTTGGTCATTTACCTGAACAGATTAATTACAAAAACAAATTAATATGAAATCTATTTAAGATTTTAACGAATAACTTTTGTTATAAATTAATAAATACTAAAAACAAAAATATTTTTAAGATATTTAAAAGTTTTCAAAATTTCAAAATTTTCGAATATTCCAAAAATTTTCAAAGTATTCGAAACATTTTTCAAAATTTTCAAGTTTTTAAATATTTTTTAGTTTTTAAATATTTTTTAGTTTTCAAAATTGTTTAATTTTGAAAATTCAGAAAAAAATTGAAAATCTGTAAAGTTTCAAAAAATTGTAATTTTTTTTTAAATATTGTTTTACATGGCTGTCCAGCTGAAGGAAATAGAGAAAGAAGTAGACCGCCAAAAAGGTGGAAATAATGTTGACCATCTACATCGGTTATCGTTGGTGGTAAATTCTATTGGCAAGCAAACAATTTCTTTCCGACTCGCCCAAAACTTATTAAAATTCATTATGGAAAACTCAAATACTACAAATAAAAACTGATGGTCGATAACTGCGAGAAATGTACGTTTGACGTTTGTGCAAAACAATTGCTAGCGAACAGATGCTTTATTGTTTTGTCGAACACAACCAAAATAATTTACAACCAATAATAATTAGTAAATATTGTTGAATTTTGTACTTTTTGCTCAATAAATCACAAGTGGTTAGAAATAGCCATAACGATGTACGTACAAAAAATGTTCGGTATTTAATTCTACATAACTTCGTTAAAAAATATACAGGATGTTCTATTTGAAATAGTTGAGAAGAATAACTTTAAAGTTTTCAAAATTTGAAAATTAATTTTGAACACCCTGTACATGGTGGCTCTAGGATATTTAAGCAAGAGCACCCTACAACCTCCTACAATAAGGTACTTACTTAATTTCGTCTTTAAAGCTGCGACCGCGGAAGTGGTGAATTGTTAAGTGGAGTAATGTAAGAATCAATTTTTTTGAAAAAAACAATATTACTTCTAAACCGGACATTAGATGGCGCTAATATTTTAGATATGAAGAAACATCCCAAGAGAAGTGTTAAATATGCAAAAATATTCAGGGCATTCCATTTAAAAAAAATTACCTTAAACGTGCCACACTTTTTTGTAGCACCCTGTATATTTGAAAATAATTTCTATGTATGCGCATTTACCCACAGTTTACATCTGCATTAGAAAGATTTTTTTATCTGTTACGGTGTACGAGCTGTCGATCTCCCACGCACTATTGCCCCACCCTGTATAACAGACATTATAAGGTGGCTTTAAACAGGTTATAACCTACATAAAAAAATTTTTCAAAATATTGTGAAAATCCTAAATTATTAAAATTTGCAACATTATCATCATAATTAGAATTTTTACAGTTAAATATAATTAAAATTATAAAATTTTTTTTGGAATGTTCAAAGAATTTTAAATACTTCCATAATATTCATAAATTGAACGATCAAACGAACTTACCGTAAGTAAAGTTCGATCGTAATTATATAAAGGCCTCGTTCGAGATAACTTTCGAGATAATTACATTATGTGGAGCAGAAAGTAGTGGTACTACATATGTAATTGCGAAGAGAACGAAGCCTGTAATATAATTAACACATTTTTTCAAATATTTTCAAAACTTTTAGTATTTTCAATCATTTAAAAAATTTCGTTACAATCAAACTTTTCCATGAATTTAAAAAAGCAAAATTTTCAATAGTATTTTCAAATTTTACACATTTTTAAAATTATTAATTTTTTAAAATTTTTAAAATTTACAAAAAGAATTCAAATTCTTCAAAATTTCTAAAAATATTCTAGATTTTAAAATATCCAAAAATTTATAAAATTTCTATAAATTTTGAACATTTTTAATGTTCTTAATATTATTTAAAATTTTCAAAATTTTTATTTATTTTTTTAAATTATCACAATTTCCATAAGATTAAAAATTATCAAATATTTCAGTATTTTCAAAGATTTATAATTTCTAGGGAGAACGACCGGGCCGGGAGAAAAACTGTATGCACTTCCTGTGGTTCGGAGCTCACGTTAAACTGTAGGCCCCTATGTCTGTCTGTGCAAATTATCTATCTCCGCGCACCAAACACGGGCATAGGTGAGAGGTCGCCAACGTCCTAAATGGCATTAGAGAAGAAAATAAAATATATATTAAATTATTTGTAAACTTTGAACATTAACCAAATTTCCAGAAAATTAAAAAAAAATTACAATAAAAGCGAAGACGGTTTTTGGCGGTTGATCGACAGCTTTTTTTGATTTTAAAATATTGTTCTTTAATTTTGTTACTGAAAATATAAACACATCTGCTTTAATATTTAAAAACTTTCGTTAAGATTTTAATATGTATTTCTTTCCATTTTTATAAGTGCATTACGTTTTTATTTTTTACTTTTTTTTTGTGTTTTATACTTATATAAAAATGGTAAGCATCCTGTAATTAAGTAAAAGTTATCTCGTTTCGACTCCATTTTGATGACATTTTGTTTGCTTACATTATACACTTTTGTAATATGTATTTCTAAAACATGTAAACAAATCCATTCGGTTATTGCTAATTTTAACAGTCAATTAACTTATTAGCTATTACCTTGGGAATGAAAAGTAACTGTCGCCGTTTTAATTATTTAAACCTGTTAATAAGCACGACAGTTTTTTAAATGGAAAAGCAACGCGAAATACGAACCAGGTAAGGAGAACTGCACGTTCATGTAATTGTTATTAAATTCTTAAGCTATATAAATTAATAACATACGCGAAGTAACCTGATAGTCGACTTCTGCTCTATTTTCTCGTGCGAAATTCTATTTCACTTTCGTACGCTTCTGCACCTGCTTCCACAATATGTAATTAAACTTATTAGCAGGGTTATGGAGTCAGAACATTCCTTTCTTCAATTTATGTTTTGCACGAGATTCGAATGTTATTTTTTTTAGCCTCTAACGCACAAAGGGGCGACGCGCGTTGATGCGAATTTCCAAATTCGTGCAATGCAATTATAATATCGTCGTCGGGCTTTACATCAAGTTGAAAACTTGTAAGCAAGTCTGACTATATCGGAGTTTAAAACACTAATTGGATTTCGCATGTAATTTGCCTTCTCATATTGGTCACGCCGGCTGCTTCTAGATGACTGGTGGTTATCACGGTTAATTCTTCGAAATTAATTTTATGCCTCGACGTATACAGGATTTGCAGGAATTAGTTACAAGTGATCGAGGACTAGTTCAACGTCGTTGTCATCTGAGAAATGCTTCACTTGTTAATACAGCTTATAAATTTTTTTTTCTTGTACTGTTTTTTTTCTTACACTTTAATAAGTGTACCGTATGTCATTTTTAATGCTGATTCTCAAAACATTTTCAATTTTCAATACGTCAGAATTTTGAGAAATTTTCAATAATAATTTTCTCCTAAAATATATTAGTTTTTTACTGGATTTGACATTTTCTACATTTCGGAAATTCGTAAATATGCAATTATGCGGGTATATTTAAAAAGGTACAGAAGAATTATTACGAATATTAAAATTGAATTAACTCCGCCAAAGCCGGTCCCAAGCCCGTGTTGAGAAAGAAGGAGGGACATCTTCAGATCAGGCTAGCGACCTACCTGACGATGTAAAATAAAGAATGCTCAAAGAAACGGCAAAGAAGCCTCGGATGAAGAACAGAATTTAATGAGGAAGAACAAAGAGAGAATATGGACACAAGATGAGTAAGATAAGTACATACTCAATAAGATAGACTAGGCAAGTAAAAATAAATACCTTGTAGAAAACATATAGAATTCCTCCAAGATAGTGGTAGATCAGGGAGGCATAGATATTAAACAACAAAAATAAATGTAAAAAGTAGGAGCTTTATTTTATCTTATTTCATTAGTTTTGCAATAGAGCCAATTCTTGTCTAAACCCGGCAGCCACGAACACAAACAAATTCCGGGAATAGGGTTGGCAAACGCAAGGGTCGTAGAGCAGGTAGTATACCTCTAAGAAAGGACCCTATTTTATGTAGCCGGGGAGAAAGGATCGCTTACAATTTAAACAAGCTATTTTAACTAAAGACTAAAATTCTTTTGTATAAGCCGGGCCTATTGAATTTCAAACCGAGGGTTAACACAGGAACAAAAACAGCAAAACAATTCTCCAACAACTTTAAATAAAAACTTTAAATACTTTGTTAAACGGCAGCAGGCAATTTAACGTAGTTTTTTCAATGTAAATTTTATTTGATTATTGAGTTAATTAATTATTGATACTAGCATAGTGTAATGTGTATGTATGTAGGTATATAGGTATATGTATATATGTTATATATATATATATATATAATCTAACGGCGTAAATATATACGGAAGTGTACACACCAGCAAACCAACGGAAATCATCAGAAGCAGCACAGTACCTACCATGGAACAGGAAGCAGTATATACGGACAGACACAATTTGACAGTGCGGAAAATCCCAGGAGATGGAAATTGTTTATTCACCTCAATAGCAGACCAAAACACGAATGTCACGGCAACGCGAGAACAGCTCAAAAAAGAAGCTTTCATCTTAAGGAAAAAATCGTGTCATACATCAGGGAAAACCCACAAAATATCCAATTGCAACTGGAGGGAAATGTAAGAAACTTGGCTCCGCGCTACGACCATCTAGCACATACCTACGGCCCAGCACTACAAACAGAAGCCTACTTAGAAGACCTAGGGAAAGAAGGATTTTGGGGAGGAGCCGAATCAATAGCAGCAGCAGCAGAAATACTAAAGGCGTCAATAGAAATACACTACGAAGCAAGCCCACCCTCCACACACACACACTCCGGTAGACAACATTCAACCACCCAGGGCAATGAGAATAGCGCACAGGACATCAGGAGACGGTTCCAGAAATCATTACGACAGCATCACAGCCAAAGAAGAAAAGAAATCCACGAGAAGTAAGAATGGAACGCTAAATATGATCATGCTAGATCAAAGAGTAGAGGAACAAAGTGTAGCAATACCACCCGGACGATACGTAATATTAAGTAGTTTATTAGTTATTAGGAAATTAAGATATTTTCAATTTGTAATCTTAGAACAATAGATATGTGTGAAATAAGAACAATGTGAAACTTTGATACCAAAGTCTATTAAGTTAAAATGCATAATCGCATAAAGCTCTTGGTTGCGTACTCAAAAACCCCATTGATGCGTAGCCTACTAACTACCCGGTGTTGCAGCAGCGGTGTCTTCCGGTATGCATTGCAGACATGCTAACGCGGTTCAACACCCCACCCGATCCCACCTATCACATAAATTCCTACCTACCTACTGGCATGGAGTGGGCCTGGCGTAATCCAGGATCGACCCTCGAGTCAGCTCCATGTCAGATGATGATGATGATGATGACGCCGAACAAAGTGAGAATATGGACACGAAAAAATACTGCTATGATATTTAGAGGTGTTTGATTTGACTGGGGTATTGTGGTTGCTGGATAGCAATTTTTGGAATGCTTGCTGCAGTTCAATTTACATTTGGAGATTTATGAAGACTTGTAAGATTTTAATATTCTAACTTATAAACCCAGGGTTGCGTATTGTTGCTAGAATTCCTGTTATAAATTCTAATAATTGTTATTTTTCATATGGTTTTTTTTTACTGAAAGAAAAGAAAAACACAACAGATTGATACGAAGTCTATTTATGTTAATTGTAATTATAATTTAATTCAGAATTGTTAAAAAGGTTTAGTTTATAAGAAGTTTTAGAGTTACTTGATTTGTGCGTCGACTAATGTCAGTTAGGATGTCAGTGTCATTGTGACAAACATATAAAAGGATACTCTTGGACATGAGATTTATGTGTTTGTTTTAAAAAATGGGGATCAAAGGAGGAAGACAAAAGATAAAAAAAAAGAGAGAATTTGTTTTAATTAGTCTTTGAAAAAAAAATACAGAGAATTTGATATCCTATGGATAAAAAACAGAAAGAACGAGTTTAAAACGTAATGTAAACTGATTTTTAATATAAAAGAAGAAAATATAAGTGATTATCTACGAATTGTAAAAAGTACAGAAGTATTATAAGTAAAAGGCGATCGAGAAAGTTTCTTCGTTTGTGATAGTGATAAAAGCAAGTTGGAAATAATATAAAACAGATCAGAAGAAGATTCGGATTAAGGGCGAGTAATATTTGTTGCTCGAGAGGCCAGCAGAACGAAATAGAGGTTGGACACTCAGCGTTTTGCTAGAGCGAGGAATGTCCTAATAAGAAGACGCTAAGATAAGTGTTCTAATTTAATAAAAAAAAGACGATAGTAATTAATAAAAACTCATTTAATTTTTCGGAAACCACATTTTGAAATTCATTTAATAAATAAAAACTTATTTTGTAAAATTGATATCGTTGTGTGTGTTTATTTCTATTTAAAATTAATTTAAATAACTTGTTTACAAGCTAATAACGACCCTGAGAAAGTTGTAAGAGTCTCATAGCAAGTTTAAATTTAATTGCGTGAATTGCAGACAATTTAGGGATTGTATTCTAGTAGTCACAAGACCAAGCATATCATTGCAATACATTAAGGATAGCGTGCTGGAACATTGTCTCCTGGAAAAACAAAAACCAAGAAATCATTATAGAAATGAACGAACACAAAATCGATATATGTGCGCTTTCTGAAACGAAGAAAAAAGGCAAGGGAACAACCAAATACCAAAATTACATTCTAGTATACTCCGGAAAAAGAATGGAAGAACGAGGAAAATCAGGGGTAGGACTGCTTTTACACCAAAAGTTCGAACAAAACATTGATGACATAAAATACGTTAGTCACAGGATACTCACAACCACGCTGAAATTTAACAACAACACCTTACACCTGATCTCCATTTATGCGCGAGACACAAGTAAACCAAAAGAGGAAATAAATGAATTATATCATAAGATGCAAGATGTACTAGAAGAGATTCCACCTCACGACAAAATAATCATACTCGGTAATATGAATGCAAGAATAGGGAACGAAATGATGAACGGGATAAAACAAAGGTTTAATGAAGAAGCCACAAATGAAAGCGGAGAAGCATTAATAGATTTCTGTGCTCACAACGCACTAAGAATTAATAACACATTTTCCCCCCCCACAAACAACAATATAAATTTACCTGGGAAGATACACGAGGACGAAAATCTACGATAGATTATATAATTACCAATAGAGCAATACACCCATCACAAGTTAAAGATATCAGAGCCCTAACGTCACCGAATATAGGATCCGACCACAAACTCTTACTAGGAAAAATTAGTATTGCGCTAAGCCTCAAGAAGAAGCCACAACCACAGTACATAGAGAAGCTGAAAATAGAATCAATTGAAGATGATACCACACGAGGATTGTATGAACAAAAACTAAAACGAAAGATATCCAATAACCCCATAATAGAAGAAGAAGGCGTGGAAGAAAGCTGGAACAAAATTAGACAAAACATACTAGGTGCTGCAACAGAAGCACTGAGATTAAGAAAAGTGAATATTAATTCAAGACGCAATATAAAACCATGGTTCACAGAACAAGTAAAAGCCCTAGCACTGGTAAAACGGAAAGCATACCTTCAGCATAGAAGTAACAAGACACCAGAAACATACAGAGAATATGTCGTGGTCAGGAACAGAGTGAATACAGAAATAAAAGAACTAAAAAGAGAATATTGGACGCAGTTCACCAAAGACATGGAACCCGATTTGTACGGGTGTCAGAGAAAAATTTGGAAAATGTTAAAAGCCAGGAAGAAACCAATAAATGAATACGTAGCTATGCATTCCATGGAAAAAGAGCAATGGATAACGTATCTCAAATAATTATATAATAACGACGACATTCATAACGACGATGAAAATGAAATAATAGATGGAGAAAATCAGGATGAAAACATAATAACACAAGAACAAATTTATGAGGCTATAAAGAAGTTAAAAAATAGAAAGGCTCCCGGAGTGGATAACATACCTAATGAATTAATCAAGTATGGTGGGGAAGACTTGACCAAACAAATCACCCGGATCTATCAGAAGATCCTAGAAAAATCCACTATACCAAAAGAATGGAGAACGAGTATCACAATACCCATTCTGAAAAAGGGAGATAAGAAAGATCCATCAAATTACAGAACAATAACTTTATTATAGACATTGCTAAAACTGCTAACAAAGGTCATAGCAACTCAAATATTGGAAACATATCAAATCAGTGAAGAGCAACAAGGGTTCAGAAACAATCGGTCCACGGTAGATGCCATATTTATATTAAGACAGATTACGGTAAAGTCCCTGGAATTCTGTACACCAGCGTACATGTGCTTCATAGATTTGACGAAAGCTTTTGACCGCGTCAGGTTGAAAGACGTAATAAATATTTTAAAAGAAAAAGGAGTCCCTAATAACATAATACTACTAATAAAAGACATAAATAATAATAACACCACGAAGATAAAAACTAACAATGAATTAAGCGAAGAAGTATCTCTTACAGTAGGAATCCGACAGGGAGACAGCCTAAGTCCATTACTATTTAATGTCATAATGGACAATATCATTGCTAAAGTAACAGCAACGGGGAAAGGGTATAAAATGGGACCAGAAGAAGTAAAGATAATCTGCTACGCCGATGATGCTGTCGTTTACATACCTCGGCACAGAGATATCAAGCTTCAGTAACTTACGGAAAGAAGTGCTCAAACAAACAACTAAAGCAGCGCAAATCTCAGAGTGTATGAAAGATGTTATGTGGAGAAATCTGCATATGAATATAGAGAGCAAGGTGCGAATCTACAAAAGCTGTGTGAGACCGGTTATGACGTATGCAGTAGAAACGCGGGCAGATACGAATCAAACAAAGAGCCTACTACGTACATCAGAAATGAGAACCCTTAGATCGATAACAGGAAAAACGCTAAGGGACAGAATTAGAAACACCGAAATAAGAGAAAAGTGCAAGACAGAAGATATAGTAAAATGGTCAAGGAAAAGAAGGAGACAATGGAATGAACATGTCGGAAGGATGGAAAGCAACAGATTAGCACGAATAGCCAGAGATGAGAAACCCAGGGGAAGAAGACCACAGGGTAGACCCCCGAAAAGGTGGAAAGATAGCTGGCAATCAACGTCCCAAGACCAAGCCGTAAATAACAGTCCACCGGCCTAAAATACGTTTAAGAAGAAGAAAAAAGAGAAGAAGAAAATTGAATTGAGTCGGTTTGTGATAATCTGTTCTGTTTTATATTGAGAATGTCTCGTAAGTGTATAAATGATCCGAACAGTTTTTTTTTATGTTTACGAAGAATTAACTATTCAGCTGCTTAAGCGCAATGTTACATCTACAATAGAAAACGCGTACTATTACTACTACTTTGGTGTTAAAATTAAAAATCTAGACAAGTCTAGGACTCCTAAAACTTGCTGTACTCGTCGTGCTGTTACTTTAAGAAGTTGGTTGAATGGTAAGAGCACTGCTATGCCGTTTGCGGTTCCTATGATTTGGCATGAGCAAACGGAGCATACGACGAACTGCTGCTTTTGCTGCACCAAAATCTTCGGTTTTCTGGCAAAAATAAGAAGTAAATTGCTTATACCAGTTTGCCTTCTGCTACTCGTCCAGTACCTCATTTGACAGCCTTTCCGGTACCAACATGTCCAAACGATTTGAAAGAAGAGCAAGTTGGTACAGAAATAGAAGGAGCACCTGAAGAACTGTCAAATAATGATGAGGAATTTTTACCATCTCAAAAAAACAAACCTCGTTTAATAACTCAATTAGAACTAAATGATCTGGTTCGAGATTTGAATTTATCAAAAACTCAAGCAGAGATACTAGGATCAAGATTACAAGGATGAAAGTTGTTAGCCTCAGATACGCGTATTTCAGTATATCGCAATCGTCAGAGAGAATTATAACAGTATTTCTCAACTGAAGATGGTCTTTCCTTCTGCAATAACATTGACAATTTAATGCTTGCATTAGGCTATGAACACAATGCAGAAGAATGGCGTCTATTCATCGATGCTTCGAAACTGAGCTTAAAAGCTGTTCTTCTACACAATGCAAATATTTACCCTTCAGTTCCTGTTGGACACGCTGTTCACGCGAAGGAATCCTATGATAATATGGTAAGTCTTCTTGACAAAATTAATTACAGAAAGTATAAATGGTGCATCAGTGCTGATTTAAAAGTTGTGGCAATTCTGCTTGGTTTACAACTTGGATACACGAAGCATTGTTGTTTCATTTGTGAGTGGGACAGCCGAGCAAGTAATTCTCATTATATTGGTAAACACCAATTGATTTGATAGACTAGGACAGCACCCAGCAATGAAGCACATCCGTCCCCCCTCCAGGCGGTGAAACCCTTCGGAACGCCATGATCGAGATACGCTCGATCAACGCGCCTGCTCTCAATACAAGAAAGAGAACAGGCTATCAGTCCTGGCATCAGGCTGCGAGCCCTAAGCCCCTACTGGTGGAGGGGGACTACCTAAATCTCTACTGATTTTGCAGATCAGTGCCCGAGCTGAAACGCAGCTCACTCGCCGAACCGCACTAAGACGGCCCTAGCCTGCACTTAGGCTGTACCACTGCCACCACGAGTCCTACTCCGCGACCAAAAACAGGGGGTGTGAATCCCCCTCGGGCTCGGCATTGGTCCCCGTGGTACCAGTCAAAGAAGTCACTGGTTGAACTTGGAGCAAGCGCGTGCCAAGCAGCGCTACCCCTCCCAGTTAGGACCTCGCAGGTCCCAGCACTGGTGAGCTACGCACCGCCCAGAACTAGTCGGAAACCGGCCTGATCATAGTGGCCGGCACCTTAACAGCGTCGGGTGTACATAAGTACGAACCCTCTGGGTCGACACTTTGATAGCAGGCAAAGTGCGCTTCACTCCTAGAATCCCAGACCCCAGTGCCAGCTGCACACTACTCCATCGTAGAAAGCACCATCACTTCCCGGAATGACTATTTATCCGGTCAAGGAGCGGCGTTTCCATTCCTGAGAGCACTCCGCTCACGTTTTTAGATCCATATTGGGGGCTCGCTTGTTTACACCCCTAGAGCACAAGGCTCTCATAGCAACCTTTTCTCCATCCTGGGGTACACCTTCATCCGCCGGACCCCCATCCGCCTATTTGATGTGAGGCTACCCGGTCAGAGAGCGGGGACCCCCTACTACCTGCCGGACCATTCGCATCCAGCTCTCGTCCGGGCGGTAACGGGCTGGTGCTCCCGGTACCCCGGTCAGATGGCAGAGTTCCATTCAAGAGAGCGGGCTACCGTCGAGATGTTAGGACTTATCTCGAGGGCTACACTTCGCCTGGTGAAATCACTCACCCAGTCTCCGTAGTCCCAATTAAGGAAACCTTGAACCTCTCCGAAGAGGGGTGGACGTACCAAGTTGAAACCACCGAAGTGACCGTTACAACGCCGACCCCGCACAAGGTGTCTTTGTTCACGCCTCTCACCTAGGTGAGGGTCCTTGGCCGCCCCGCCTATATTGGTAAACAGTGGCCAACACGAGAGCAGCATATTCCTGGGCAAAAGAACATAATCCATCCGACACTAGTTGAGCGTGACAAAATTTTCTTACCACCGTTGCATATAAAATTGGGTTTGATGAAAAACTTTATTAAAACCATGAACAAAGAAGGACATGGATTTTTTAATATTTCAAACAAAAAGTTCCCAATATCGCCGATGCAAAAATTGAAAAGGGTATTTTTGTAGGGCCCCAAATTAATCTATTAATGCGAGATACAGAATTTGAAAAGGCTCTAAGCAACTTAGAACGTTCTGCTTGGAATGCTTTTAAAACAGTAAAACTACAAAGAAATTGTCGGTGAACTTCTTAAGATTTATCAAGCGTTAGGTTGTAACACGAGCCTTAAAATACACTTCTTAGATTCCCACCTGGATTTTTTTCCTCCGAATCTTGGTGAGGTTAGTGATGAGCACGGAGAACGATTCCATCAAGACATTGCCACTATCGAAAAACGTTACCAAGGGAAGTGGAACAGCGAAATACTGGCTGATTACTGCTGGACACTGATATCAGAAAGTTCCACAGCCCCATACAAAAGAAAAGTGAAAAGAAAAACATTCTAATCGTTATGCAATATTGTACCTATTAGTTATTATGCGTAATATCTTTTTACTTTCCTATACTTTCAGTATAGGGAAGTATTGATTTCATGCAAATTTTCAAAATCGATATTTTGACGGAAATACATGTTTTGGGCTTCCAGGATCCTAAAAAAGTGGTTTTTAAAAAATGTCTGTCTGTGGGTGTGTGGGTGGGTGTGTGGGTAACGCTCATATCTCCGGAACGGCTGGACCGATTTCGATGTGCTTTGGAATGAGGAGCTATATCAAAAATTCATCGACAAAATAAGCTTTTAAAAAGAATCCGAAACCGGAAGCGGAAGTTAGACATGTTTTTTTGGTAGCATTTTTTTCAGAAACTGAATATTGGAAATTTTAATAGTGGAGATGAAAGAAGGCCTTAGGACAAACCAAACGATTTTTACCGAACTCTCTAGCTTTAAAATGGCGGCCGCTACGAATTTATGAACATTTCGACTCTAACGCCCATTTACTCAAAAACCAGTTATCTGATTCGAATCAACTACATCTTGTTTGGTAGCCCTTCAAGGGTACTATACCATGAAATATAATTAATTTTGAAAATAAAAAAACGATCTCAATCGCACCACTCCAAAATTTTAGGAATTTTTCAAAAAATTTTTTCTCAAAAACTGCCCACACGTTTTTGTTTAAACTTTTTAAGCTAATAAAGATAGGCATTTGCTACAATTTCGTTTTTTGCTCATTGCTATAATTTCACTGTGACGCCCTCTGTGAATTTTTTAAAATTGAAAATTGGTACCCTTTTATTTATTTAACGGGGGGTAATACAATATTTCTGTTAAAGCAATATAGCTCATCATTGATAGCAAAATCCGAATATAATAATATTTTTTCGATAATTTCATATTTAGGGGGGCTACTGTTCCCCCTCCTCCCAAATTTTTTCGATAAAAAATTAAAAATGTGGTTTTTTGTTTTGTTTGCTCTAGCAGAATCTTTTTACAAAAAATCAAAAAATCGAATTTTTTGCCCCTTAATAATCTTTTTGTCCTTTCACATACTTTCCACAGCAGTTGTATTCTTGTACTAGTCGTTTAATGTTCAGTGTAGGCTAACTTTTTTATTTTAATAGATAGACTCGCAAACCCAAGAGCAAAGTTGTAGGGCAAATGTTTCTCGATTGTATTTAAGAAAAAAACTTGAGTTTCCAATTTTAATATGGCGGCCACGGTAAAAAATATTTTTTTTTTAAATGGAAACGTGGCATTTTGGCTTTAAAATCAGAAAGGTTTTGAAATTCTAAATACAAATTGATAAGAGTAATTTCTTGCTAAAAATAATACTTCTCGAGTTATTAATACATTTTCAAACATCAACACGCTTCCTTACTCGTGCCTCCGGTTCATTTCAGTTCGGCTGTTTTACATGTACTCAGTTGCAGGCGGAGCCAGCGTGGTAATGGTACGTTTAAGTTACGCTCTTCACGCTTAAGTTTTTATAAACGCTGTTTACTTTAACTAGTCGTGTCTAGACAGGTGTATGTCGAAAGTGTTGGAAAATATAAAACAATGTTAATTTATAAGTATAGGAAAGTCCAGGCGAAGTGTTTCGTTCATTTTTCTATTTTGGTTCTTTACTGACTACTTTATAAAACTCATTTGGATTTCATAAAAAAGCAACTCCTATAAGAGTTAAAATTTTATTTTGTTAGGTTGGTGACAACCATGTGACAACAAAACCTTCACGCGTTATAAACATAACCTTCAAATTGTAAGTTCTAAAAATTAAGATTATTTAGCGTATTTTCCGCTACTTTGCGTAGCTCGGGTGGGGTGCAAGATAAATCTTCTTTTATCTTATCTTCAAATCTGAGGTATTTTAAAAATTAACTCACTTCCAAATTGTTTGTCTAAATTTTAATTTGACAGTAATTTGAAACTAGCCGCAAGCGGCTCGTTTTCTAACTTGGACGCGTGCTCTAAAATCATGTCTTATGAAACTTGTTTTTTAATATACTATTATTTATTATTTAGTTAATTTTTCCAAAAACCTGACCTGTTAGAAGTAATTCCTTCTAAGATGATAATTAGAACTAGAAAACAAAAATAAATTATATACAGATAGTAAAGAAAAAATAAAAATTTAAAATTTTGTCGACCAGTGTAATTATATGAAACGCAACAGATGCAAAATATAATAGCTGGAAGATTTATCTCTCGACGCTAGATGACAAATAAAATTTATGTTTTTACTTAACAACTTGAAATTCGTGTCACATTATTTTTAATGATGAATTAAGGTCGATTTAATCTGCCTAAAAGCAAACTCCCATAGCATGTTTCAAGACATGACGTAATCGCTGGACATTTTTACAGGGTGGGTTTTTAATAAGAATTAATCTTGCTAAGACTTTTAAGTTTTGAATTAATTTGGGAAAACACTTTGATAACTTTTCTACACAAAATTGGTGGAGGAGGAAAGGATGATACTAAATTAGACTTTCATAACTTTGTTCTCTCATGTCTCCCACTTGACTGGTTTTCTGAATTCTGATGAAAAATTGAGGTAGGTATTACAACATTTATCGAGAAAATTAAATTTTGGTAAAAAACCGAAGTCGGAAGATGAAATTAGACGCGCTTGTTAAGTTATTTCTCAAAAGAATTTTTTGTAAATACCTAAGTCTGAGAGCAGAAATTTTGACAAACGAATTCTTTTGCCGAGCCTTCTCTAGCTCTACAATAGCGACGCTGTTAGTTAAAGAAACTTTTAAAATTTAAAATCAAGATTCTTTAAAAATGACTGATAAAGCTAGGGACGGGCTCCGCAATGTTCTAAATTCCA
The DNA here is from genome assembly GCA_958336395.1 of Ctenicera cuprea. NCBI lineage: Eukaryota > Metazoa > Arthropoda > Insecta > Coleoptera > Elateridae > Ctenicera > Ctenicera cuprea. The sequence goes on along the minus strand of OY284492.1, from coordinate 51,166,488 downwards.
TATGACGCTCTCTATGAAACTGGGAAAAGTGGAAATGAATACAGTTTCTTATTCAACTGGTGAAGGTTGTTAAATATGTCAGTGTTTAAGCTAAACTAGCAGAACTCGTGGTCTACGCCCCACGCTTTTATGGTAACTTATTTTTAAAATGTATGAAATAAGCTGTGTCGAGATGCAAGACATGTACCAAAGGACTCCGGCAGTAGTTTATATTGATTATAGGTGTATAAAATACTTAATTACGTCAACAATGTTTATTTATTTTAACCTTATACGTATTTCGGCATGTTTACATGCCATTGTCAAAGTAAAGCTAGAATTTATAAAGTATTTTATATTCTCGAATACGCACAGTCAGCGACTGAACTGAACATGCATAACTATGTAATTATTATATAGCTTGACAGCCCATTCAATGGGCTTGGCTAACTCCAGGCTGCGTTTTCATTCTACTCGATTTTGCGCCGCCTACTTCCTGTTGTTTTTAATTTTTTTTGCGGGGTATCTAGGTATTGAGGACGTTAGAAGTGGTCAAATTAAGAAAATTATAGGCCCAGCCCGATAAATTCAGAAGATGGGCTAGCCCGGCCCGGCACGGCCCGGTCTGGCTTGTTCTTTAGGTACATAATTTGAGACCCGCACGACCCGCTAAAATCAAAAACGGACTGGCCCGGTCCGGCCCGTTAATGATTATATAAATTTGGGTCGGCTAATTTAGTTTGGCAAATTTTGGGTCGGAAAATTTGGCTAAGCAAGTTTGGCCCGACAAATTTAGTTTGGGAAATTTGCCACGTGAACTCAACTTTCGTAAGTTTTTCTGTAACATTATTTGACATTTTAGTTACGCCGGCTGTCTTTATCGCTACAAGGTTGGTTAAGCCCTGCTGGCCCGGCGGGGCCCTGTTAAACAGCTTGCGTGGCAAAGGCCCGGCTAAGGATTAAAACGGGCCCGGCCAGGCCCTACACCTAAATTGTTTTGTAATTTTAGGCCCGGCCCGTGGAGCGGACCAGGCGAACTTCACTGGGCGACTGCTTTTCTCTGGCAGAATTGCACTGTTATTGTAAACGCATCAGTTTGCTTTTAGCGCGTATGTTATTGTCACTCTTGTTCCCAATATTTGGGTCAAGTTTAGTTTCTGTGTATTATTACTTAGTCTATCTTTAAACGTTAGTGTAACAGCGTCCTCACACGATAAACAAAATCAAATCGGTCCATTCCATCTAATAGCTAAACCTGAGGCGGCCGTACTTGTTTTACAAATTTATGAGCAAATATCGCATGTAACGTAATTGTTCAATATCTATTTGTCCAATTGCTGGTTTTACACGGACTTATTTCCGGATTTAATATTGGCAATTAATTAGTATTCAGTATAGCGAAACAAAACTCTTAATTTCACGCAAAATTGATGAATTAACAGTCTGCAGCTTAACGCTTTTTAAATATGCATAACAATTTTAAAACAAATAGCGGCATTGGGCGCCGTTGGTTTAGTGCTGCTCGGTGATATATTTGACAGCAAGCAGCAGATTATGGAGCAATTATACGCAAAAATATTGTTAATCCTAATTTTTTAATCTAATAATTAACAGTACTGTAAGGAGATAAGGGCCCGCTTAGTTTTAGTATTAGAAACAAACAGAAAGACGGGCGTTATTTAAAAAAAAAACTATTCCAGTTATAAGTGTTAGAATTCCTAGGTTGAAGTTTATAAAATTTAGTATCAAAACACGGCTGACTTCACACAACTTGTGATAAACAAATTATGAAGCCGTTACTAAAAAAACGCCGCTTTATGTGACTGCTGCATAAACATTCGCTCAAAACCATACATGTATAATAATAAATGCGGTGGCGATGTAAGGGCCCGTCATCGTGTTATGGTGGGACAGTTACGCATTTACTATAGATTGCTTATGAGTAGTGTGACTAGGATCACGTTTCTATGCTTATTTTTTTAATTCGGTTCAAAAACGAACTTCATGGCCATAAAGTTCGTCAGAATAAAGAAAACCGCAGCCTAATTTCTTTCTAGTTCCCTTACAGTAGTGTTAACAAATAAAATAAAGTTGTGGTATAAAATGTTTTGCAATATATTATTATTGTTCTGTTATATTAATTATTGTCTTTAGTTCTTTTTTAAGTTAGAAAAATGTTACATTTGTTTCTATTTTTTACTGTTATTTTGGTAAAACTCTACGTTTTCTAAGACTTTATGGTGACGAGTATTTTGGGCATACAAAACAAAATGACCGATTTCCGGTTTAAGCGGAAGCGACACCCTGTATTTTTTAGGCTAATTCAATTGTAGGATAAATTTTGTTCAATAATGTATTATATAACTGTAACTCCCCTGTAGGGAGATATTTTTTATAGCAACGTATGTAACTAATGGTAATGATTATACATTACAAGTGATCGTAGGAAGCTATTGTTAAGAAAATAACAAAACCGGCAAACGAACGCGTAACACCTGTCACGATAAAGTTTGTGGATAAATTAAGGCACTTTTTTTCCAATCAAGGCGCTTTTAGCTGTCCACCTAGGTCACCTGACCTAACTCTTATAGATTTTTTGTTAGGAGATTCTTAAAATATAATAAACAACCGACGTATAATTAACATGAATTGCACGTTTGCTTATTGCTTTTATCATTGTCCTACTAACAGCCTCCTAAGATCACATGATTTAGAATCATTACCATTGCTTACATACGTTGCTTTAAATCAAAATATCTCGCTTATTATTAGCTTTAGGCTTGCAGTTGTGTTATAACTTTTTAACCTGAATTTCGTCTACAATCGAATTAGCCTAGAAAATACAGGGTGTTTCATTAAAAAAATTAAAATATAGTCGCTTCAGCGTAAACCGGAAGTCGGCCATTTTGTTTTGTTAGCCCAAAATACTCGCCAATAATAAAAGAGCAAATCAACTAGCTTTGAATTTATAATCAAACTGTATATCCTGATTTTTTGAAGAATTCCTATGTGGTAATTAGTACTTTTAATGTTAATTGCAAAGCTTTTTTATGCCAAATTGTTAAATTATTAATTGTTTAAAATTCTATTCTTGAACGATTATTATTGCTAATTAAACATATTTCCTGTTTGCATTTTTATATCTGCAGAATACAATGCGTTCGTTATTATATCAATGCCATAAGATAATTATTATATAATCCGAAGAAATTCCCACAGACAGGAACAGCGATGAGAACATCAATGTGAGTGACGGTAGTTCAGCGGCGTCCGTGACTTAAGACAGATTAGATTATGCGGCTATTCGCGAAGGTTTTCCCAATATAAACATTATGAAAGATGGTATCGCTTTTATATAATATTATACTATTACTCCATTCCCTCATAACTTTACATTAAATTTTTTACATTTTTCGTAATTTTAGATTCTGGTTTTGAAACCACCAACCTAACCTGCTGCAGGAAGATGTTTCTAATTTTACTAAAGTTTAAAAACTTAGATTAAGGTCAACAACAAAATCAGAAAAATACTTCCTCTTCGGGGTTAAAAATTATAGATTTTGCATTCTGTACACTTTAAATTTACTGGCAGTTATCGGCTAAGTAAATCCCTATTTTTACAATTTTTAAGTACGGTCGTGGAGTAACAAAAATTTTCTAAAATTTATAAAAACTTACGAAGTAGATTTTAATGAAAATATAAAAAATTTAAAATTATAGCAATAAATGAAAACAAAAAGCCTTTAAAATTATCTAACAAATTTAATTAAAATTGAAAAGTTTTAAATATCTAAACATATTGGGTAAAAAATAAAAAAGAAGAAAAACCAGTAATTGTGACAAAATTTACAAAATTTTTTAACTATTTATATACAGGATGTATCAAATTGCGTGTTAACTATGGGGATCTCGCTTATATTTGAAGAGATACGACGATGGTTAAATTAGAGAAAAGTTGAGGAATTTTATGCCCACTAATAATCGGAAAAGAAATTGGAGCTATCTTGCTTAGTTTCTGAATAAACCAAAATAAAACTGAAATTTTGGATTTTTTTGTTTTCGGCTATAACTCATTTGTTATTTATATTACATTGTTTTAGTTCAAGCACTATTAAAACACTTTTTTATGCTAAATCTAAATTTTTGATCAGATTTGGTATAACTGTTACCATTGCTTATTTTCGACTGTCAACTTTTTTTTCTCTTATGGTCGGCATTTTAAATTTTTTCATATTTGAATAGAGTTTTTGATTCCGATTTCAACGATGTGTCACACTTTGCACTTTGTTTAAGTTTTGAGCAGTTTATTACAAAAAATAAAAATTTCATAAGACTGCCACGTCATTTAATTTATTTTGAATAAAATTCAGTAGGCTTTGAACTGATGGAAGTAAAACAAAACACTACTTTTATTTACTTTGGCCTTTAGGTACGTGAAAAATGCAGGAAACTTTGTTTTGAGCGTAGACAGCAGGTTAAGTTATTTTTTACAAAAACATATGAATGACAGTTACTAACACACAGATTAGAAAGTTTATTTTGGACGAGCTTCTGAGCATATTTTAAAAAGGTTTCAAATGTTCTGAACATTTATTTAATAATTAGTGCAGTTCTAGTGTTATTTGTTCTATTTATTTAACCTGTTATTAAAATCAAACATAAAAACTGCAACTGGAGTTTTCAGAAAATTGTGTATGTTAGATAATTTATTTTTATAAAAAATAACATAACCTGCTGCCTACGCTCAAAAAAAAGTTTCCTGAATTTTTCGCGTACCTAATGTATCTAAAGGTCAAAATAAATAAAAGTAGTGTTTTGTTTTACTTCCATCAGTTCATGGTCTACTAGAATTTTTTCAAAATAAATTAAATGACGTGGCTTTTCCATGGCACTCTTATGAAATTTTTATTTTTTGTAATAAAATGCTCAAAACTTAAACAAAATTCAAAGTGTGACACATCGTTGAAATCAGAATTAAAAGCTCTATTCAAATACGAAAAAATTTAAAATACCGACCATAAGAAAAAAAAAGTTGACAGTCGAAAATGAGCAATGGTAACAGTTATACCAAATCTGATTAAAAATTTAGATTCAGCATAAAAAAGTGTCTTAATAATGCGTTAACTTTAAATATGTAATATAAATAACAAATGAGTTATAGCCGAAAACAAAAAATCCAAAATTTCAGTTTCTTTTAGTTTATTCAGAAACTAAGCAAGATAACTCCAATTTCTTTCAGATTATTATTGAGCATAAAATTCCACAACTTTTCTCTAATTTAACCATTGTCGTATCTCTTCAAATAAGCGAGATCCCCATAGTTAACACGCAATTTGATACAACCTGTATATTTAAACTATTATAAAATTTTGAAAAATTTAAGACTTTTTGAGAATTATAGATATTTTTGAAAATTCTAAAAATTTTGAAAAATTTATATACATTTTTGGAAATTTAAAAAAAATTGATACTAAAAAATTTTTAAGAATATTGTTTAAACAATTTCTAAAAAATTTTGGAATGTGTTAAGTTTGAAATTATGATATTTAAAGCGTTTAAATTTTAAAATTTTTTTGAAAATTTGAAGTTTGGAAACTAAAAAATTTTTAAACTTTTTTTTCAAATTTTTAAAATTTTTAAATATTTTCAATTTTTACATTTTTTTATATTTAGCCCGATAGCTTTTTTACGTATGGGCGTCAATTCCAAGCTCATTTACTACTCCATTTCAAACCACTGAGAATCGAACCTAGCACCAAAAGACCGAAAGGCGACTACTTACTCCAGGCGGACTTTTTATGTTTCTAGGACCTAAGTACAAATTATTTGCCAACACATAAAATAGTGTTAATAAGGTCCAAAAAATTACTGTAGTTTTTTCATCTGGAAGTACGCAATTATGACGCGTTTTAAAAAAAAACAGCGGCTTATCTCGTCCGTAATTACAGAAATAATTTCCAACAATGAAATTATACATCAAGAACAATAACTCAATTAGAAACTATTAGTGGCACAAGTGTGTAGGTGCAATTCGTTAATTACGTCATATTAAACGCATATTTTCATAGTTTATTAAGTGGTAAAAACAACAGAAGTAAAAAAACCAAATCAAAAATCGTTACCGTTTTTGAATATAATAATTGTTTGCCGTTAAACTTGCATATTTCGTACTTTTGCACTTATAAAATCAATTATGTTTAAAACTAAGTTTAAAGTTTTGAAAATCACAGAAATTTTAAAGACTTAAAAATTATTAAAAAAGATTTTTGAAATTTGCAAAAATTTAAGTTTACAAATTAAAAAAATTTTTGAAATTCAATTTTTGAAAAATTAATATATTTCGAAAATTTTCATAATTTTATGGAAATTATGAACATTTTAAAATTCTCAAAAAAATTTTGAATAAATTTTATACCGGATGTTTCATAAAAATTAAAAATATGTTTTTTTTCAAAATGCTTGGGTAAATTTTGATAAGTGAAATTTTCTGAATAATCATAAAATTGAAAATACATACAATTTTGAAAAAATTACAAAAATTTGGAATGTAAAACATTTAAGGTTTGAAAATTATTTATCATTTTTGAAAATTTTAAAAATATTTAACATATTGAAAATTTTTTTTAATTTCGAAATTTTTGAATATTTTTGAAAATATCAAAACATTTTAAATCAACAATTGCGGAAAATCTTAAAAACTTAAAAATTGTAAAAATGGGTGAAAATTTTGAAAATTTCTAAGCTCGGAAAAATTTTTTGAAATTTTGTAAATTGCGATTAAATAACAGTTTTAAAAAATTTAAGTTACAAATGTTTCAAAATTTTTGAATATTATGACATCTGGAAAGTCAAGCTGCAGGCTTCCGCGGCCGTTGTTATTAGCATCTAGGCTTCCGGGTTGAAGCCGGGTCATCGATGAATAAACTGCCGACGTTTCGTTCTCGGTTAGACGGGACATCTTCAGGGCTGTGGTCACTTTGGGATCTGGAGGACAGTTTAGTTGTTGTGTTCTACATCCCAAAGTGACCACAGCCCTGAAGATGTCCCGCGCAACCGAGAACGAAACGTCGGTATTCATCGATGACGCGAGGTTTAAAAATTAAAAAATTTTTTTTTTTAATAATTTGAAATTTAAATAAAGTTTTTCAAGTTTTATAAAATTTTGAAAAAGTGTCGAAAGTTTTTCAAAATTTTGATTAGTACCTACTATGAAATTTAAAAAAAAATCAAATTAAATATTAGGAATTTAACCAATATCAAAAATTTTGAAATTTCAAAGGTTTTAGGAAGTTTTAAAAACGTTTAAAAATTTTAATATTGCAAAAATGCGGGAAATTTTAAAAACTTAAAAATTGTAAAAATTATTGAACATTTTTTGAAGCAATTGAGGATAATTTCATGATGTTTTGTGTTTTCTAGATGCAACTAATGTTTATTCCTTGAAATCCCCAAAATCGATTTAATTTTTTTGGCGATTTCTGAATTAATCTGTTCAGGTAAACGACCAAAAGGAAACGTCCCAGTGGTGTATTCCCAATGGAAAGTTGTTCTTATTGTCATTTAATATGCCCGTGCCGCTTCTGAAGCCGATATTTGTAATTTAAAGAAGTGTTTAGCGGACCAACCTCATTTTTTTGGCGGTCTCATCCTGTTGCAATTACCAAAAGAAACATCTCGGTGATGTTTTCTTAATGGAAAGTTGTTGCTATTGCCATTGAACATGCTCATATCGATTTGAAGCCGAAATTCCCAAAGTTTTGAAAAAACAACAAATTGGGGGTTGGGGCAGCGGGGGTGATAGAAGATCGCGATTGCGCATGTCGGCTATTTGACATGCGTAGAATACGAATTTAAGGTTCTTCGAATGCGTCTATTTTGACATAGAGCACCCCTTCCTTCCCCTTTCTTTGGCGGACCAACCTCATTTTTTGGCGGTTTCATCCTGTTGCAATTACCAATCTTTGATCCAAATTCATTAAGCGATGAAGGTAGAAATCAAATGCAGCTAATTATTTATTCGGCTACGCAATGAGTATTAGGTGATCGGCACCATATAGTTGCTATAAATAATTGATAACCTTTTAGTACAGCCAATAGTATCGTATTGCTAAGATTTTGGTGTTAGAATTACAGCATTACGATTTGTATAGAAGACTTTATGTTCTATACAGCTTGTTTTATTACTCCATTTTTTTAAATCAAAAATGTACACAAGAATTTCATTATATGGCAGCAATTATGGCATGTTTAGCTTGTAAGAGAGTCGTAAAAAGTAAATTGTAGTTTAAGAAACGCATCACCATTAGGAAAGACGTATAAAACCGGGAGATGCAGAATTATAGTGGCTATTTAACAATTTCGACCTGACATGCCGCTAATTGTTGTAAAAATACGACTTGCTATAATCATTGGAAAATACCAAAGCAGTAAAATTACCTCACTTTTTACGATTTCAAAATTAGCTGTTTTTATAACCTGCAATTATTTTGGGCTTTAAAATGTTTTAACACTCAAATTTTATGGAAAATTACACAGTTACAAGTATCTGTTTTTTTTTATTTATAAATAATACAACGAGTGAATGCGATTTTTCGATAAAATCGTGGTGTAAGTTCATAAGTCCTAGTTAAGATGGTAATTGTGCGAATTACCTAAATATTAACTAGCACGAGTTAACTTACACCACAATTTTATCAAAGAAAAATCGAATTCGTCTCAACTATATCACCCACATTAATTTTGGCGCATTTTTGGTAACACTGAATTAGTCGGAAATGCTCGGGTGTTTTCGGGAACCGGTGCTCTTAACATGGTATTGTTTGCTTGTTTCCAAATGTTTTGTAGTGGCGTCCTTTTGTAAATTTAACTTTTTATTTTGACATTTTTATTTACTATTGCTGTGAAGTGTTGTTGCAAAATTGGATCGTTTTGGAGAAAAACCGTTAAGTGGTATTTCAGACAATGTTTGAGTGTATGTACTGCTATGATATTTGGAGGTGTATGTTTTGACTGGGGTATTGTAGTTCCTGGAAAGCAGTTTTTGGAATGCTTGCTACAGTTCAATTTACATTTGGAGATTTATGAAGACTGTAAGATTTTGATTTTCTAACTTTTAAACTCAGGGTTGCGTATTTTTCTTGCTATAATTTCTTGTTACATATTCTAATAATTTATATTTTCATATTTGTGAAGTTTGTTTGCACTAAAAGAAAAGAAAAACACAATCAGATTGATACGATTTTTAGTTATGTTAATTTTAATTATAATTTAGTTCAGAATTGTTAAAAAAGGTTTAATTTATAAGAAGTTTTAAACTTACTTGATTGTGCGTCGATAAATGTCAGCCAGGATGTCAGTGTCAAAATGACAAACATATAAAAAGTATACTCATGGACGTGAGATTTATTTGTTTGTTATAAAAATGGAAATCAAAGAAGGAAGAAAAAAATGGATTTTTTGTTTTAATTAGTTACGACTCGTCTTTGAAAAAAAAGACAGAGTTTTTGATATCCTCTGGATGAAAACAGAAAGAACGAGTTTAAAACGTAATGTAAACTGATTTTTAATATAAAGGAAGAAAATAAGTGATTATCTACGAATTGTGAAAAGTACAGAAGTATTCCAAGTAAAAGGCGATCGAGAAAGTTTCTTCGTTTGTGATAATGGTAAAAGCAAGTTGGAAATAATATAAAACAGATCAGAAGAAGATTCGGATTAAGGGCGAGTATTATTTGTTGCTAGAGAGGCCAGCAGAACGAAATAGAGGTTGGACACTCAGCGTTTTGCTAGAGCGAGGAATGTCCTAATAAGAAGACGCTAAGTTAAGTGTTTTATTTTTAAGAAGGACGATAGTAATTAATAAAACTCATTTAATTTTTCGGAAACCACATTTTGAAATTCATTTAATAAATAAAACCTTATTTTGTAAAGTTGATATCGTTGTGTGTGTTTATTTCTATTTAAAATTAATTTAAATAACTTATTTACAAGCTAATAACGACCCTGAGAAAATTAGAAGAGTCTCATAGCAAATTTGAATTTAATTGCGTGAATTGCAGACAGTTTAGGGATTGTATTCTAGTAGTCACACGACTACGCATATCATTGCAGTACATTATTTTGGTCTAAGATTTTGGCTCATATAACCTGTCAAACAGGATACAATTTTATTGTAAATATATATTTATGTTTTTTAATGCATATTAGCATGTTGTTATTATGTTTATTATAGGTGTACACTAAAATTGGGGTTGGTCATGATTTGAGCACTCGCGATTCATGTTGGTTGACATCGTTATCATCGGCTACCGTCGACGTTTCTCATATTTTCCTTTTTGCTTGTGAGCGACAGAGACAATTATTGTTTTTAATTCATAAATTATGTTATAATTAAATATGATATTTACTTATGGTCGAAGCATTGAAAAACTGCATAAAAATAATAATAAATATACCCAAAAGTCAGTGCACATCAGTTTTAAACGCCTTAATTTAAGACTTAAGAGCAATTACTGTGAGTTTAATCGCTTATTTAAACAGCACCATCTAGTTTAATCGGTATAAACCAAACGCGATTGGAGCATTTCATAAAAGGGAAAATTTGTGATTGGTTCAATGAAATGTGAGTGGTACAGTCAGCATAAAATTTATATAACATTAGTGATTATTCATACTTTCCGCAACAACTGGAATAAATTTATGCTAACAATTCGTGACGTAACAGTTAACGAATAAAATAATCTTTTCTCGAGCACAAAGTAATAAGTTTCCAGCGTGAGACATAATCAGCGAAAATATCACATTGTATAATCTGAATGTGTAATACAGAAATGACGAAATTCATATGCATATAAAGGCTTCTCGTCCTTCCTCATAATAATGGTGAGAAAACCGCTACATCCAAGGCGTGAGCGCTGCTCGCACATTTATAATTTTATTTTTTCACGTTTGTAGTTGAAACATTCTCATAAAGAGTCGTTTTATTTGAAAATATCATGGAAAAAAGAAGGAAAATTGTGGCTGTAAGTGGCAAGCCATTATTGTAATTTTTTTAGCGGTGCCGCTTAAATGTTAATGAGATTTTCGAAATTTAAGCCGAACGCAAATGCATTTCTCACGTAGAAGCTATTTCCCTCTCTTATTACACCCTTTGTGTGTATCCGCTCGGTTCGGTTGTTTTGGAACAAAGAGACGTATACTATCGGTATACAGGAAGATACATTGTAGTCGCATGGAATGCAAAATTGCCTAATTTGTTGGAAATTGGAATTTAATAATTTACCTTAAGGGCTTGTATGGGGAAAATGTGTTAACATTTGAAGGTTTCGCTTTAGATTAGAAGATGCATAACAAATGAACATTTATGAAATAGTATACAGAGAAAAATTTTTACTAACAATATGAGATAGGACAGGCTAGCTACCATATACGTAGTTTGTTTCCCAAGTGGACAATTCCCCAATTTCTCTCTCTTACTGAAGTTTGGAAATTAATAAACAGCAGAAGATAAGAATCCGCCCTTAATTTTTGAATTATTTTAACATTTTTTAGGGTAATATACACATAAAAATGCATATTACGATGTAAAACGGTGTTAATTTGGACTTCCGGTTTAACCGGAAGTAATAACAATTTTTTATTTTTATGGAACACCCTGTATATTTTTATATATTTGGATAGACCTTTGAATTTTCTTTCCAGCTATGTATAAAACTTAGCCATCAACTTATAATTTTGGCCGTCAGGGGGCGTTTAAAAAAAGTAAAATATCTAATAATGATATTCACAATTAATTATCTTTTAAGTTAGATTTGAAAACAAAAGAATATTGAACTTCAAGTGTTTTTTTAAATTTAAATTGTATAAACATTTTATTGTGACAAAAGAATATTAAAAAAATATTTAAGGTAAAATCTCAATTTCTAAACGGTCATAATTTACTTTTTTTTCAATTCCCCTACTTGAGTTTTATTGCACTTTTTAAAATGACATTTTATTCGGTTTATTTTAATACCAATAGCATACCTTATTATTTTTAAAATAGCGAGAAAAAATAACATTTTTGAATTAATAACGGATATTAAAAATAGATAGACGCCCTCTGGCGGTCAAAATTAAAACTAAATGGGTAAGTGTTATACATCACTGCAAGGAAATTTAAAGGTTTATCCAAATATGTAAAAATATACGGGGTGTTCCGTTCAAAATAAAAAAATTGCTATCACTTCCGGTTAAACCGGAAGTTCAAATTAACACCGTTTTGCGTTGTAATATGCATTTTTATGTGTATATTATTCTAAAAATGTAAAATTGAGAAAATGGCCGGTTGTTACATGAAATTATCCTATATTATTATGCAATGCAGTTTTTGAGCAAGCGTTTCAATTTAGGTCGTAGATTAATAGAGTACGTTTAGTGTTCGTTTTTTGTTTTTCTTTTTCTTTTTGAAATAAAATGTTAATCCTTTGGTACTTTTTAATAGTGTCTTGTTTTATGTTGAGAAGTTCAATTAATTTAATTCGCACCTACATGGTGAAAATTGCTTAACAACGTCTTGAACGGCCCTTTTCCAAAAAAAATTGCCCAGAAGGGCCCTCTTACTTATTTTGCGACCAATCCTAGCTACGCCGCCGTGTAGTGTTCTAGCGGTAATTACCACATGCAAATAATACGTTCTTTGTATACTTGATGCGTGCAGACCTGGCCTGGCAGTTAAGAGCTGAGACAGGTGGAAGGGATCCGGATTTAATATACAGGTAGTTTATACGCGTTAGACAAAATTTTATATAAATGGTAAAGTAAAACTTACACTTCATAATGCAAAATTTTTAAAGTATTGTATTGGCCTGTTAAGTCGTCAGATCTAATCCCTACTGATAATATCATTTGAGATTTATAAAAAAAATTAGGTATAGAGATATCCAATAGTCACAACTACTGAATAGCGCGACAAGCTAAAGTGGTTTTATAAAAAGTTCTGTTGATGATAACTCCTTAACAACCCTGCACGGGCTGATTTTTATTAGTCCGGCCCGACGGAGGCCCGTGGGTATCTTAAATGTCCGGCCCGCCCACCCGATGTAAAAAAATGTCAATTCGTTTGACCCGGATGATCGGTTAACGCGGCCCACCCGATTTTTTTCACCTATCTTATCGTCTGGCCCGGCCCGGCCCTTCCCGACCCGTAGAACTTTATCATTTAATTAATGTTGCCAATTTTTATTTAAAAAAATCCCTCTCATTGGTTGTTAATATTTTTTTATTGAAACTATTACTAACGGCAATTAAATGATTAGTCAATGCTATTTAAAATTTTGAAAACCACCCTGTTGTAAGCCGATATATTTAAGACTAAGATATAATTTAAAGTTTTCAGATACTTTCCTTCAGAAATTACACATGTAAACACTAGCGTGAGCACAACTCTGTGATTCCCGTCCCACCCCCATACCCTGGCTCAGCGCACTTAGCCCTATTCACCGGTCTAACATGCCCTACCCCGAAAATACATGTAATCCAACATACAAAGTCCATGAACACAGCGGGTTTAACGTATTCAGGAAAATTTCCGACGTGCAGAGGATTCGAACTTACTGCCGTTAGGGATCTAGCTTTAGAGCCTGAGGCTCTAACCACTAAACCACCCGCTGACACAAGTGTAAAATAATAACTAATTTCTAAAATTTGTTTTATTCTATTTTCACCGATTTCAGTATAAATTTTCTATTTTTTTAGATTGGCCGTTTTTAGGTAGTCCATTTCATATTAAATATTTTTTAAATGATACAACCCAAACCTTCTTGATTTTTTCAAGCAATTTAGTCAATATACAGATTGTATTAAATTGCGTGTTAGCTATGGGGATCTAGCTTATTTGAAGAGCTACGACGCGACGATGGTTAAAATAGAGAAAAGTTGTGGAATTTTATGCTCAATAATAATCTGAAAAGAAATTGGAGCTATCTTGCTTAGTTTCTGAATAAACTAAAAAAAAATGAAATTTTGGATTTTTTGTTTTCGGCCATAACTCATTTGTCATTTATATTACATCTTTAAAGTTAACGCATTATTAAGACACTTTTTTATGCTGAATCTAAATTTCTAATCAGACTTGGTTGGTATCTGTTTTTTTTTAAGATTCATGAAGCCGTGCGTGAGCACGACCCCATGATTCCCATCCCACCCTCTTGCCCGGGCTCAGCACACTAAGTGCTCTTCACCGGTCTAACATGCCCCACCCCTGAAAGACATGCAACCCAACATACACCATCCATGGACTCGTCGGGTTTAACTTATTCAGAAAAATTACCGACGAGCAGTGGACTCGAACCAACTGCCACTGGGAGTCTAGTTTCAAAGCCTGGGACTTTATCCACTAGACCACCCGCCGTCCCGGTGTAACTGTTACCATTGCTCATTTTCGACTGTCAACTTTTTTTTTCTTATGGTCGGCATTTTAAATATTTTCATATTTGAATAGAGGTTTTAATTCTGATTTCAACGACGTGTCACACTTTGCATTTTGTTTACGTTTTGAGCATTTTATTGCAAAAAATTGAAATTTCATAAGAGTGCCAAGGAAAGACCACGTCATTTAATTTATTTTGAAAAATAACTAGTAGACCATGAACTGGTAAAACAAAACACTACTTTTATTTACTTTGGCGTTTAGATACATTAAGTACGCGAAAATTTCAGGAAACTTTGTTTTAAGCGTAGGCAGCAGGTCGAGTTGTTTTTTTACAAAAACAAATGAATGACACCGTTACTAACACGCATATTAGAGTGTTCATTTTAGACGAGCTTCTGAGCATGTGTTACAAAAGTGTCAAATGTTTTAAACATTTATTTAATAATTGTTTGAATTGGTGCAGTTGTATTTATTTAACCTGTAATTCAAATTTGTTATGTCAGTTGCAAACATAAAAACTGCAAGTTGAATTTTCAGCACATTGTGTATGTTAGAACATTTGTCAATTATTTGTTTTTATAAAAAATAACATAACCTGCTGCCTACGCTCAAGACAAAGTTTGCCGATATTATCGCGTACCTAATGTATCTAAATGTAAAAGTAAATAAAAGTAATGTTTTATTTTACTTCCATCAGTTTATGGCCAACTAGAATTTTTTTCAAAATAAATTAAATGACGTGGTCTTTTCATGGCACTCTTATGAAATTTTTATTTTTTGTAATAAAATGCTCAAAACTTAAACAAAATGCAAAGTGTGGCATATCGTTGGAATAAGAATTAAAAACTCTATTCAAATACGAAAACATTTAAAATACCGACCATAAGAAAAAAAAAAGTTGACAGTCGAAAATGAGCAATGGTAACAGTTATACCAAATCTGATAAAAAATTTAGATTTAGCATAAAAAAGCTAATAATTAGTTAACTAGAAGTATATAATGAAATGACAAATGAGTTATAGCCGAAAACAAAAAATCCAGAATTTCAGTTTTCTTTAGTTTATTCAGAAAATAAGCAAGTTAGCTCCAATTTCTTTTCAGATTATTAATGGTCATTCAATTCCACAACTTTTCTCTAATTTAACCATCGTCGTATCTCTTCAAATAAGCGAGATCCCCATAGTTAACACGCAATTTGATACACCCTGTATAATCTCAGCTGCAATTGCAAAGATAATCGTGTCAGTTTGCTTTTATCAGACTTTTAAATAATGGACACCTTATATCTACATGTTCATTTTGTTGACAATTACGATAAGTATGCGACAGAATTAATTTACGATAGACTTTAATCAGAGTGCGTATCGAATTTATGCTTAATTTCTCCGATACCGGTCTCTGGATCATCATGGAATATTTCAAAGCTGCTTTTGATATATGCGTATGATTTTTATGCATGTTTTGAATTTCATTAGTCATAGTTACACATTAGCACTTGGTGTTATTATGTATAAAAGTAATTATCAACCTAACAGAAGCATATCAATTGGAAAACAACAACATACGTAGACATTCAATGTGGTAATTATTTGTTGTCTGAGGTATATCAAAATAAAGTGATTGTGTAATAATATTTTATTTAATGGTGACTGCAAAACTAGATAAGGTTTCTGGAATTTAAATTAAATAAAAACTCTATAGCTTTAAGATAACATCATTCGTAAAACTTCTAAAATTTAAAAAACATAGGTATCTAAAAATTTTGAATTTAAAATTTTTTTTTGCTTTAATTGGATTAGGTACTATGTTGTAGAGGTGGAAAGTTATACCGTCTGTCTATAAAGTACCCCCCCCCCCAACTAACTTTTGAACGACTTGATATTTTACCACAATATTTGGTGTGCTGTAATGGGAAATTAAATACTATTTTGTAGCTAAAAATTAAATTTTGTATCATTGAAAATGGCGACTGGGCGCCATTAAAATTTTTTTTTAATAGAAAGGGGGTTGAATGACACCTCATTTGAAAGGTCTTTTAATTCTGCGTCTGATCCTAGAGTTTCAAAGAAAAATATTTAGCCATAACAAAATGGCGAATTTTAAACAAATGGACTCACTCAATTCAAAATTGTTATGATTTTTTTATCCAGTAGTCCACTTTCTCATTTGCAGTACAAAATTTTCCCAGAAATAACTCAAGTGACTGGAAATAATATTGAAAACGTTATGTTCCATCAAGACGGTGCGCCGCCTCAATATTATAGGCCTGTTTCTGACTTTCTCAACGAACATTTTCTTGGAAGATGGATTGGTAGACGGAGGCCTGTAAAATAGCCGGCTCGCTCCCCAGATTTAACTTCCTTAGATTTTTTTCTATGGGAATATCTGAAATCGAAAGTGTACAGAACTCGTCCAGAAACAATTGAAGAACTGGAGCAACGCATTACAGAAGTTTGCAGAAATATCACTCCAGAAACGTATGAAAATGTAAGGCGGGAATTTCATAACCGACTTTTTATGTGCCAAGAAGTGAATGGTAAACATTTCGGACACTTAATTTAATTTCTTTTTGCTTTAATTCTTAGTTTTTTTAAATAGACTTCTTTATCTTCAAACATTGTCATTTTGTTATGGCTGAATGTTTTTCTTTGAAACTCTTGGATCGGACGCAGAACTAAGAGATCTTTCCAACGAGGTGTCACTCGACCCCCCTTTCTAATTCGAAAAAAAACTTAAAATGGCGCCCAGTCGCCATTTTGGTTGATACAAAATTTTATTATGGTCTGAAAAGTAGTATTTAATTTCCCATTACAGCACACCAAATTTTGTGAAAAAATATCAAGTCGATCAAAATTTAGTTGGGGGGGGGGGTTACTTTATAGACAGTGTATAATGCTTAGCAAAAGTGATAGGCTATGCTCCCCGCTTTTTTGTTTATTTTTTACATAACAAATTATCTAATTAAGCAGATACTGTAGCGGACTGCGGACCGAAGCCCTACTTTTATGAATTTTAGTGATTGTAGTAATTTTTACTTTCCCATACCTTCGGTATAGGGAAGTATTGACTTCAAGAAAATTAACGAAATCGAAATTTTGGCGGAAATACATGTTTTGGACCTCCAGGAACCCATAAAAATGGGTATGTGGGTGTATCATACCGAACGGATGGTCGGATTTCAATTCGCCGACAAAATAAAGTTAAAAAAAAAGACAAAACTGGAAGCGGAAGTTAGACATGTTTTTTTGATAGCATCTTTTTCCTAAGCCAAATTTTATAGATTTGAAAACGGAATCTGATATAAGACTCTAGGACAAATCGAACGCCTTTTTGCGAACTTTCTAGCTCTGAAAAGACGGTTACTACGAATTTTTGAAAATTTTGACTTTAGCGCATTATTACTCAAAAACAGGTTGAAAGATGAGGTTCAAATACTTTATCGTAATAGCACTATAGGGACACAATGTTACTGTGTACAAAAAATTTCGAAAAGTTTAAAAGTATGAAGTTAAAAAAAATTCCAAAATTTTGGAAATTTTTAAAAAAATATTACTTTACAGAGTAGCTAGAAAAACCCCGGCCACTTTTCTTGGGGCGGTCAAAAGATGGCGCTTTAGTAAAGAAAAATTAAATTAAAATACTGACAACAACGCAGAATTCAAGACGTTTTGGTTATTAAATACTGTATATTAAATCAAAACAACCAAAACGTCTTGGATTCTGCGTTGTTGCCAGTATTTTAATTTAATTTTCTTTACTAAAGCGCCATCTCTTGGCCGCCGTAAGAAAAGTGGCCGGGGTTTTCCTAGCCACTCTGTGTAACTAGAAACACGATTTTTTTTAAATTTTATAAGTTCATAAATCTGAAAATGAGCTACTATTTGGTTCGGGTCCTATCTCGCAAATTTCTGAATTTTTGAAAATTTGAGTTTTAACGCTTATTTACTCAAAAACGAGTTCTCAGATCGGGGTTAAATTTGATACCGAAAATGTTTTAAGAGTATACAATATTACAGGCTGCTATAATTTTTGAAACTACTAAAACTGCGAATGAAAAAATTATCAAAATTTTGACTTTTTCAAAAACATACTGCTTAAAAACTGACCACAAATTTTGTATTTAGTTTTGTAGACTTATAGAGCTATAGATCAACTACAATTTGGTTCGTTCCCAGTCCGCTAACTTTTTTTGTGACACCTTGTATGAGTTTTTAAAAATTAAAAATTCCAACTCCCTAATTAATAAACGGGGGCCGATGAAAAATTTCTGTTTGAGCTAATTTGCTCATGGGTGATAGTAGAATTAAGTTTTTAACTTAATTCTTATTTATGACAATATTGGGGGGGGGGGGGGGATTGTCCCCCTTGCGTCCAATTTTTGATGAACGAATTAGTCTTTCCGTTTTTGGTTTTTTAAGTACAAGAAATCTTTTTTCACTAAATCAAAAAATTGATTTTCTTTCGAAAAAACTCAGCGTACCGTTGATCTCTGCTTCACTATTCTCTCTTTGTAGTCAGTAATTGAATAAATGAAAAGATTCTCGCTAAGTTTTTACTTTCCTATACTTTCAGTAGAGGGAAGTATTGATTTCATGCAAAATTTCAAAGTTGAGATTTTAACGGAAATAGTCGGGAGGAGGTCCATGGGTGGGTGTGTTACGCTCCATATCTCCGGAACGGCTGGACCGATTTTGATGTGCTTTGGAATGAGGGGGTATATCAAAAATTCACCGACAAAATAAGCTTTTAAAAATACCGAAACCGGAAGCGGAAGTTAGACATGTTTTTTTGGTAGCATTTTTTTCAGAAACTGAATTTAAAAAAATTTTAATAGTGGAGATTAAAGAAGGCCTTATGACAAATCAAACGATTTTTTACCGAACTCTCTACCTTTAAAATGGCGGTCGCTACGAATTTTTGAACAACTTTAACGCCCATTTACTCAAAAACCAGTTATCTGATTGGAATCAACTACATCTTGTTTGGTAGCCCTTCAAGGGTACTATACCATGAAAGATAATTAATTTTGAAAAAATAAAAACGATCGCAATGACATCACTCCAAAATTTTGGATTTTTTCAAAAAAATATTTCTCAAAAACTGCCCACACGTTTTTGTTTAAACTTTTTACGCTGATAGAGCTGGAAATCTTCTACAATTTGTTTTTTTTGCGCATTGCTATAATTTCACTGTGACGCCCTCTATGAATTTTTGAAAATTGAAAATTGGTACCCTTTTATTTATTTAAAGGGGGGCAATAAAATATTTCTGTTAATGTGAAATAGCTCACCATTGATAGCAAAATCCGAATATAATAATATTTTTTCGATAATTTCGTATTTAGGGGGGCTACTGTTCCCCCTCCCCCCAAATTTTTTGATAAAAAATTAAAAATTTGTTTTTTTGTTTTGTTTGCTCTAGGAGAATCTTTTTACAAAAAATCAAAAAAACCAATTTTTTGCCCCTTCATAATCTTTTTGTCCTTGGAAGAATTTCACATACTTTCTACAGCCGTTGTATTCTTATACTAGTCGTTTAATGTTCAGTGTAGGCTAACTTTTTTATTTTAATAGATAGACTCGCAAACCCAAAAGCAAAGTTGTAGGGCAAATTCTTCTCGATTGCATTTAAGAAAAAAACTTGAGTTTCCAATTTTAATATGGCGGCCACGGTAAAAAATAACTTTTTTTTAAATGGAAACGTGGCATTTTGGCTTTAAAATCAGAAAGGTTTTGAAATTCTAAATGCAAATTAATAAGAGTAATTTCTTGCTAAAAATAATAGTTCTCGAGTTATTGTTTTATTTTCAAATATCAATTTCCGCGCTTCCGTTGATTCAGTCCGAATATTTTACCCAACCTCATGCTTGCAGCGCAGCGGTCGGTCTTTCTTCAACCGCTTCAAGATGTTACAACTTATAAGAACTATTTACTTTAACTAGTCGTGTCTAGACAGGTGTATATCGAAAGTGTTGGAAAATATAAAACAATGTATTTAAATGTATAGGAAAGTCCAGGCGAAGTGTTTCGCTCATTTTTGCTATTATTTTTAAATTAAAGCCTTACTATCATGCTGTATGTTCTTATATTATTAGTATTATGCAGCTATGCTCTTGGTACAGAGGTAAGAATAGAGGGATGATGTTATTGCAGTGAATGTTGGGGCGTAACACATTAATAATAAGATACTTTGGAATATACAGGGTTATTCAAAAGTAAGGAAAATAATTCCACAAAATAATAATACAAAACTGTGAAACTAGTAAGTTTAGGACTTGTATATGGATACGTCAATTTTTAATTTTAGTTTTATTTTCATATTCAAATCAATAAAAAAAAATAAATGCCAATTTTTAAATTTTTGGTGCTTATTTAAATACATATATTATTTCCTTTAGTTTTGGAAACCTTTAGGTATTTATAAATAAAACAAAAAGGCAGTAGCAAATCTCTGTTCCACAAAATATTTGAATGATTTGATCATTTTGGTCCAATGAATTAGCAATAATATTTAATAATATATTGTTAAAAGAAGTCTAGGAAGATCCAACTTAATCATCTGCAGGAATTGATCGAAAAACGACTTATTTATATATTTTTCAAAACAAAAAATTTGGCCAATTATTCAAAAATAAGAAACAAGCCTATTTATCTAATTAGGGCATTTCTAGTTATCGAAGGAAAAAATACATAGATGAATATCATGGTCACGTTTGTTTTGTATATAAGTCTATAAATATCAACAATTTAAGAATTTTCTGGTTACGAAATTGTTTCAAATGTCGTAATAGTAAACACACAAGCTCAGTTGCGTGGGAGAGACCTCCAGACCAACGTATTATAGTAAATCACATTTTGGAAGATTTCCAATTTCCCAATACCTCGCCGCAAATAATTTAGAAGCGCTTGGGTCCGCCTTCTAATCGTCGAACGTGTAATAAAATTAAGATAATAATAATGCTTATGTTTTTTCCTCCCCGGTTTTATGGGCAAAGCCGAAGTGGACTTTTTATTAGCACTTTATAATCTAATAAATATTGGAATACACAAACGTATAATTATTGAGATTAGTAAATGACTATAGACAGTTGGTGTTAAAACAAGTTTTACAAGCTATTATTAAATGTTTCTCAATGTAACATTAAAACGGAGTTCAAAAATAAATTTTATTTGGAGGCGGCGACGTGTAATTGGGTGTCAACAGTTGGGTTCGCAATACTAACGTTTAATAAAAAATTTCATCCAAAAAAAGTTTATTTAAATTTTCTATTAAAAAGCATTTCGCATTTTTTGTTTTATACAAAATATTACTATAACACTTTTGAAATTTAGAAGTGAAACTTCTTTAGCGGCGGCCGGCTGGAGTAACTTGGAAACGCGTAGGACGGAACTGCGTGACGGATGTTAACCGGCGCCATTACTGGCCTCTCAAGGTTAATGCTTAGATGGTTATTCTAGCAGTTACCCGCCACTGCGTGTACCGATCGGACGGTTGGTTGCGCTCATAAAATTTATGGAAAACTGAAATAATTAATCCCACGTTTACAAACACATCTGTTAAGTAAATGAGCGTCGATTACGATGGGACGTATATATTTATAAGTTGCAGAGCAAGACGTTACCTATTTAATGTGTGGGTCGTCTCAGTTCATTACAATTAATAAATATTCTTATTGTGATGAATTTTTATTCATTACCGGCAATAAATTCATCCCTCATCTTTTACATTGTGGATGCAGATTCAGTTAAGAATGCGCATTTTTAATATTTTGAAAACGATCAATCAAGTTTCGTTGTTTCCGACCGAAAAACAACTCGATTAATAATTTGAACTCAAAATTCCCTTGTTGGCCGCCACCTACGGGCCAGAATCAAAATCTAATACACCTGAGAGTAAATTATGGGGATTTAAAACAACAACCAACCAACAATTGTCGTCTTTTGCTTTCTCGACATTTGTTGAGGCAAATTTAAAAGTTAACGGCAAAACACATTATAATGCAAATGGCTACTAAAACAATATCGTTGTTAAATGCATATCAAGTTCCCAAATCAAAATGCATATAATTTTTGTTTTTCAGGTTAATTATAAATAAAAACTTGTCGTAAAAAATGAAAACGAGACTTTCAAGACTACTACAAAAACGGCTGTAGTGAAATTTAAGTTTTGTACGCTGTAACATTATTTTAACGATGCATGTATCATGTTATCGTCAATAGCGTCTAGTCTCTTCGCCACAATCTATCCCACCAAGGTCAGACGTTTTGTTTGTGCATTTCTATTACGCACGCATTCAATACGCACTTATACGTATAACGATAACCGCCAGGTTCGTAGTGGCACACATGAATATGCGGGTGTGTTCGGGTATACTACCGTTTTACTGCATAAGTAGTTGTGGGGTCGAGTCTCGGTTGGGTCCAAAATTCTTTTTTTATTTTATAGTTTTTTTTAAACACTGTTGTTGCGTTTTGCTGTTTACACGAGGTTATTTGTTAATAGCAGTTAAATTTTTAACGAAAAAATACGAAGACAAATTTGCATTCACTCACTGATTGACGGCATACTAACACGCAAGTCTGACCTTGATGAGGTAGAATAAATTGTTAGCGAAGAGATTAGACGCTAGTGTTATCGTCTACCTATTAGGTGTTAAAACGTTCCTGCATTGAATTTATATTGGCAAAGTACGTAATATGAAATGATAACGCTTTTAAAAGCCTTAAAAAGCGTAGTGCTTTCATCAAATAAACTTTAATTGGCGAAAGCACTGCCCCCTGAAAGACCTTTAAAGTGCTACCACTAACAGTTGGTTACACAATAAGAGGCATTTCCGAACTTTTTAAAACTACACGAGCACACTATATTGTTATTATAAAACTGCAAGCAACTTTGTAAAGCACACCGTAACCAAGATGGCTGATTCAATATGGCGGTGGTATTTGATAAAGTTATCCGAATTGCACTGAAATAGATACAAGACAATAATAATTACACATTTTAAGTTTTAATGTAACTGATTCACGCGCATTAACGTTTTTTATAGCGATTCCTACAACTAACTAGAACATGACATAACCGTTTTCGTATTCTGTTAACTCGTATAATTTAAAACTCACTTTCAGTGAGAACACGCTAAGAAGTTTCTCTTAGAACTTGCGTGCTCACACTATTCTTTTTTAGTTGTGTTTTGCAAAATGGTACAAGAACAAACAATTAATACAAGAACAAATAATAAACAAATTTAATTATGGAATTCACACGCGCTTTTAAGGAATAATGATGGGGACGCTGAGAGGCAGCGGCGCACTGAATTGGACGCAGTAACTGTTCCGAGAATCTTGCAGATGTCGAGGCCCGGGATATGTTACTTGGGCCAGCGCGATACTGCTCTAAAAAATTGGGATCTATGTAGGGATCGGGCAGGGGGCTGGTAGGTTATTTCGGAGTGCTTTCAATGGGTACAATGAGTACCATTTACCATTTCGCAGAAATCACAAATTCGTTAAAACTACAAGTACGCATGATTTCATACGCGTATTTGTCACCATCAACCATCATTTCGTTTGCGTTTTTTTTAAATACATTTAAGTATTTCTGTGGCGAAATGTTTAATGTTTCTCTCCTACTAGGACCGAGAGGGGTGTCATAAGGGCCCAATCTGAATCGAAACCCAAGCCCCACAACTTCTCGTAACGCCACTGGCAAAACTAAACAACAGGCGATTTCCGTTTCTTGCTGCGGTCAACTCTTGTAAATGTTTGTTATTTTGCCATACGATAGTCAGAAAGAGCTGCATTTTCAGCGAAGAACTCCGTCTGTTTTCTGGATGGAAAAATAGCCTTACCTACAAATACGCCCCAAAACGTCCGCCATCTGTTGCCGGATTGATAAAACGGTCCGAAAACCAAACCCCTGACGCCATCTCTTGCCGGATTGATCAACTGTTCTTATACAGACTCACTCGTACTGCATCCAGCTCCTTCCAGAGCTGCGAAACAAATCACCTCACTCATTCTCCGAACCCCGCAGCACCCCAAGCTCTTACCAGAGCACTGTATCCTCAAATAAACGGCGACAGACCTGCCTCTTGTTCTGCCCGTATAATTAAAGTGTTAAAACTAATTTAAAAAAATGGAAATGGTGTCGTAAATTGACTACTATACTAAGTTAGTTTTATCTGCTTCTACGTCAGAATTAAAATAATTAACAAATGTAACTTTCAAACAAAAATCAATGAAATTAATCTGCAAGTGTTTATAAATCTAGTTTAGATTCCTTAAACTGGTAAATTGTAGCTGGAACCTGAACAAAAATAACAAACTACCTTACCTGACACTAATTAAAGTAGTTTTACATCTAGCTTAGGTAGTCAAGTAAGTAGTGATATTTTATTACGGGCCCCTCGTAATGAACCGTTTAAACTAAACCAAATAAAACGTTCTTTAGCTTTAGCGTTTATAAAATGGTAAAACGCCAGGAAGGCGGAAACTGTAATTAAAGTTAGGAATTTAGGTTAATGTTGCTCCTTAAAAGTGTCTATCTAATGATTATTAATTAGCGTATTTCAGAAAATCCAATACAGAGGAGGGTTGGGATGATGAATTTCCTACTTGGCTGTTGAATTTTTGAATGCTACACATTTTAATTTTTAATAAGACGAGTTTATAACGAGCGTCGTCGACTTGGCTTTTAATAATATATCAAATTGTCAAAACTTGTAAAAGCCGGTAGTGAAAATGCAAAAGCAAGCAATTTCTAATTTTCCCAAAATTAAGAATTTCGATTAAATTTTATAATAGCAAAAACATACAACTTTTTTCAACCAGTCATTGTATTGATCTACTGAACGATGCCATTAACATAAGCCGGCTTATAAATAAGAAAGAAAAAACAATAACCATGAAGTTAACTTATTAATATCAAGTGTGGTCAATTGACCTTAGTTCTAAACTCTATGATTCATTGAAATTGACCCCGTGATGCTTAATCTTATGAATGGTATGATATTTGCAATGAGACCGTACCTGACGAGTTGCCTCGAGAAAGATAGAGAAGAGTTTTGAATTTTTAATGAACATTTCCTTTTGTTATTTGGAATAAGTTGTGAGACAATTTGTAATGTCTGTAGTGTTTTTAAACGACAATGACGATATTCCGCGTCCGAGATGCACTACCAAATAGCTGAAAGCAGGGAGGGTAGTTTATTCATTACTAGCTGAACCCGTATCCTTCTGTTTTTGTGAAGTAAAACTTCTTTGGCGGCGGGTGCAATACGCGAGCACTGTAACGGAAGTCATTTAACGGATGCGCGGGTATCTTTCCTGCTAGTAAGCTTCTAGATTCTAGCATCGGTGCGTGGTAAGTACTTCAGTACGGAATTGGTCACGAAGTGGGTTGCACGTGGATCACTTAACTGTAAACGTGTGTATAACGTTACTTTGCTTATATACCCAGCCTAAGAACAGCAATATGATTTATAATAGGTATATGTATTTGATTGAAGATTGAATTACTTTAGAATAATATTTCTTTTCTACAAAAACAAAAAAATAATCATTTTTAGTTTAAATATTGACATTAATAACATTTGTATATGAAAATAAATTAGAAATTGATGAAATTTTCATGTAAATTCCAAACGGTAAAAGTCGCTCACTTCATAAACAATATTTTTCCTCGGTACACCTAGATCATACCGACATACTCATGTTTAGTACGTCATTTTCTATACAAAATGGCCTTTTACAACCTTTTAAGTCGATACCGAACTTTTTTATTAATTAAAAAAAAGACCAGATCGCCAATTTTAAAATTAAGAGTTACTAAGCAACAAACTTTTTTAATTGCAGATTTTAACATATACATGCAGTGAACAAAATTAAGAATAAACCTTTAGAAATATCTTAAAGCAAAAAATAGATATCATATGGCCCTGATTTTGATAGTATGAATTTTTTATTAAAACGCTGCGACACACACACTATCCACTGCTATTACGCGCAGACTGCGTTAAATTACTACGCATATAAACATCTGGTGGCACGCTTAGCAATTCCTACAGCCACCTAAACAACATGACACAATCGTTTCGTTTTCTGTAGAATTCAAACACTTTACGGAACAGTTTCACTTAGAACTTGCGTGCTTGGCATATATTTCTTTTTTTTTTATAACTGTTGCGTCGCCATATGTGACAGTTACATAAACATTTGCTCAAAATAATAAATAAACCTTGTTGAGATGTAAGAGCCAATCGTCGCTTAAAGTTGAGACAGTTCCGGATTTAATATAGATGTTCCAATGTTTATTGTACGTATATACAATATACATGCAGAAATATTTATTTTAAATCTCCAAATATTTAATAATTATGAACATATAAACACAAGTAAAACTTTGGCTCTCGCATCAACTGGATCAGCAAGGTTACATAAATATGCAAACGTTCCAAAAATTGTTTTGAGCCGCCTTTTTTAAGCTACAAAATTTGAAAAAAAGGTTGGATTTGCCCTACGGTTTTGTATCCGATTCCGAATTCAAAGTTACAAAATTCGGTTTGAAGAAATAATGCTACTTAAAAAATATGTCTAGCTTCCGCTTCCAGTTTGAATTTTTTTTTTTAATTATTTTGTCGGTAAATTCTTCTTGATATATTCCTGCATTCGATTCAGTGATGCGAGCCAAAAATCAAAAACTAATAAATAAAATAAAAATAGGCCCTCAATTGGTGCCTATTTTCTGAAGTTACGCCACTGTTCGTACAGCAATATTTGTATCATATTTAACGTAGTTCTGTTAGATCTTATTTTTTATTATTTATATTATTTTACAAAGACATTGGTATAAAACTGTTTTAAGGTAGGGATATTAATTAGTTCAACGCAAACTGGGATATAACCAAAGTCTTTTAATGTTTTCGATTTACTTGACAGTCTACGAAGTATACCTAAGAGGAAGGTATTGCATTTCTTTTTATAGGCGTAAATCTAGACCCTTACCAATTATAAACTTTCCTATATCTTCATTAATGTAAAATTTTGATATATTTGAAATTTGTAAACCCCAGGAACAAACCAGAATTTGAGGTTTAAATCCACTACGTTTTTTGTCCCATAAATTTGTATTTGATCTGCAATATATGACACATGTGATGATAAAAGACTTTCGCAAACTTTGCCAGAACCTCAACTTTATGTAGATAAACCAACTCGATATATTTCCAACTTTTCATTCCACTTTGACCATAATCTTTTGGGTGGGCAAAAACGTGTGTCTGAGAGTCGTATTTCAATTTTGCCGTACATAAAACCGCGATATGAGAAAAATTTAGGAGAAATTTTTTATCGTTTTAGGTAAAGTAAGCCGACTGTTGTTATGCGACGATATTACACGCTTTTGCTCAAACAATCAGCTTTTTTGCAATGTCTTGATAAAATTTTATATTATAAGAAATGTTTCACGTCGCTACGTAAAACTTTGTTTCTCGAAAAATGTTATTTTTGTTATCGGCACGAAATTCTTTTAAATTCGCTATAATTGAAAACGTTCAAGCATGTTGCACAACAGAAATAAATTTCCAAAAATACGAAGTTAAAATGTTTGCACGTACTACATTTGAAGCGACTCATCTAACTCAGCCATTATAAATTTATGACATACAGTTTTTGTTTTTTTTTTGCGATTCATATGCTTTTTACCTTCCTCGCTGTACGAGGTATAACTGTAGAAGAAGGTATTGTGATCGTCATGTAGGATTTGAAGCAAATTTGGCTTAAAGATTGCTAATTGCAATAAACCGCAAGAAAATGAGGTTGGTCCGCCAAAAAAGAAGGAGAGGAGTGCCCTATGTCAAAATAGACAGTGGATATAAAACCTTCAATTTCGTGTTCTACGCACGTCGAATAGCAGATCTGCGCAAACGCGATCCCTTATCACCTCCGTCGTCCCCCACTATCTATTTTTTGTTTTTCAAAAATTTACGAGTTTCGGCTTCAAAATCGGTATGAGCATGTTAAATGACAACAGAAACAACTTTCTACTGAGAAAACATCACTGAGAGGTTTCCTTTTGGTCGTTTACCTGAACAGTTTAATTGAGTGATTGCACAAACACACGGCCTAACGTCTATAGGACGTGAAAAGCCGATTTTAAGATTTTAATAGATAAACATTGGTTACAACCAGAAAACACAAAATACCATAAAAGCAAGCGACTGCTTTTAAAAAAATGGGACAGGGGGAGGGGGGCTCTACTTCGTTATAGATGCGCTCCGAAAATAACTTTAAATTTGTATTACACACATGTCGAATAGCCGATCTGCGCAAATGCAATTTTCTTTACCCCCCCCCCCCCCCCGCGCAATTTTTGCTTTTTCAAAATTTACGAATTTCAGCTTCAAAATCGGTATGAACATGTTAAATGACAACAGGAACAACTTTCTTTTGAGAAACCACCACTGGGAGGTTTATTTTTGGTTGTTTACCTAAACAGATTAACTGAGCAATCACCAAAAAATGGCTATCAACAAATTATAAATCGATTTTTAAATTTCAAGGGATGAACATTAGTTGCAACTGGATAACACAAAATATCATAAAACCAATTGACTGCTTCAAAAAAGGGAGCAGGGGGAGGGATGCTTACTTCAAAATAGATGCTCTCGGAAAAGAATCTTAGATTCGTATTCCGGTGCCCCCCCCCCCGCAAGAAATTGATATTAAAAAGAAGATAAATAATGTACGAATTTCAGCTTCAAAATCGGTATGAACATGTTAAATGAAAGAAGAACAATTTTCCATTGAGAAAACACCTCTGGGAGGTTTCTTTTTGGTCGTTTATCTGAACAGTTTAATTGAAAAATCGCCAAAATAGGGACTATTACCAAATAATAAAAACGATTTTAGATTTCAACTAATAAATATTGTTTACAATTAACAAATACAAAAATTAAAATATTTCCAAATTTTTTAAACATTTGTCTAAGCTCACTTTTTAATATTTTCAAAAATTATCAAAATTTCAAAGTGTATTAAAACTTTCAAAAATTATCATACTTCTCAATTATTACCAAAATAAAAAAAAATTCGATTCAAAATTATTTTAAATTTTAGCACATTTTCCAAATATTTTCAAAATTTCAGATTTTACCAAAATGTTTGACACTTTGAACTTGAAAAGTTTCATAAAATTTTTTTAAATTTTAAAATATAATTTTATTTAAAAAAACTGTTTTAATTTTTTTTGCAAATTTTTCAAAAATTAAAAAAATTTCTCCCATTTCACATTGTTATACTTGATAGCACAGAGCATACAAGGTACATACAGAGTAGCTAGGAAAACCCCGGCCACTTTTCTTGCGGCGGTCAAGAGATGGCGCTTTAGTAAAGAAAAATTAAATTAAAGTACTGGCAGCAACGCAGAATCCAAGACGTTTTGGTTGTTTTGATTTAATATGGGGCGTATTTAGTAACTACAACGTCTTGGATTCTGCGTTGTTGCCAGTACTTTAATTTAATTTTTCTTTACTAAAGCGCCATCTCTTGACCGCCGCAAGAAAAGTGGCCGGGGTTTTCCTAGCCACTCTGTATATTAACGTCTTAATAACAAAATATGAAAAATGTACATTTTTTCTTTCAATCGCTATAACTTAAAAACCAACGATCCCAATTCATTTATGATGATAGATTTGAACGCAGTTTTTTGCAAGTTTTCCAGCGAGCCCTCACAAAGTATAGGTTGCTATTTGAAAAAATTAAGTCGAGGTGGCTGGTGGTGCGGAGGTTGACGTTGGAAAACAAAAGATATCACACAAAGATGCAGTTATGTTTAAATCAATAATTTAAGTGTCCGAGCATATTTTCAAAAACTAAAGCGCTACAGAAATACAAATTTTATCCCTTACTTTTGAATAACCCCGTATACTTAAGAGTATGCACGAGCCTTGGTTGCTATGGCCTTATTCTGTAGCGTTTTAGAAAGAGAGCACCGAGACAAGGAAACTACTAAATGTAATATTTCACAGATGTGCTGATTCGCGCTATTATTGTTTTTGTTTACAATTAACATTAAAAATCTGCCAACAAATTTGATTGTAATTACAAAAACGTATAATCCATCCATATACATATATAAAAGCTCAAAGGGTATTTTTCTCCGGTTCCTCCAGCGGCTACCGCTTCACCAATTTGGACCTTTTTTTTTTCAATGAAAGGTGTCTATCCTCAGATGGAACATGAAACATTTTTATGTTTTTATTCTACGTCGATTTTTCAATTATAATTATTTTAGTTTATAATATATATGAAAGTCTGCTAGACGCGCTTCACTTGAGGCGACATCTACATTAACCCCGCGTCTCATTATTGGTACTAATGCATCACGTGACTTATCATTTAGCCGGTTCTGTCAACGCTCAGTCTGTCAGTGCATTGTGCGTTGGGGTAACACTAATTTTTAATAATGGTTAAAACTAAAACATGTTTTGTCGTGATAGATCCGACACCATCAAGAAATCAACTGACATAACCTAACATATACGGGCTTCATCGACATTTAAAATAAAATATTGACGACTGACGGTTAAGTACTTTTTATAGGTTCCTTGTCTCGGATCTCTCTGCCACATGTACTGCAAAAATAAGACATGCATATCATAGCAACAAGCGATTCGTCTATCCTCCTTATCTTTTATATTACGTCGTGCTTTATAGTAAGTTATATGGGTTGGCCATGGAAAACAAAACTCGCGTCGGAGCTTAATTCATACAATCAAAACCTACGCGTGAAAAATAAGTTTTCGTATGACAGTTTTCAATGGCCAACCCGTATCTATAATTTTGCAAGAATGGTGTATTTAATTAAGGTTTTTTATCATATTTTCTGCGTAATCTACGCCCACAGCTAATACAAATTTTACAATAATTGAAGCTGGCAACAAATTCAACTCAAATTACGCGGAGAGAGCGTCTGGACAGTTTCATTGCGAGCGCGATATACATTTATATAGCTTGTATTTTGTTTACGGTCTGGGGTTTATAATCATAGGAGCGGTTACGACTGGAACTGAAAGCGTCATTATGTCGGGGATAATTTCGTAGGCGTCTCGGAATAATCCAATTCCTCTTCGCCTGCTAAAGTTATCCGCGTGCCCTTCAATTTTCGGTTAAACCTCTACTTTTACGACTCGTGATTATGGATACTAGAAATTAATAGGTTTATGATTAAATTTTTATTGTACAATTTGTTTAAACGCGCAATTGAAGTTTATTTCAGTACTGAAAAAAGCGATTTTAAATAAAAACTCTTATTTGTAACCTTACCTTTAGCATCGTGCAGCGCAGGCTAATTTCTAATTTATCTTTTCAATTAATATTTTACTTTACCTATAGAAACCAATTTATGCCGGTCATGGCACTCTTAACGAAGAACATAATTTTGTCCCAAAAATATTTTGCATCTTAATCATTTAAAAAAAAGCTATGGGGCAACCGCCACGAGACCTTCCTCGTATGTATAGAAGATATTTATAATTTATTTCGACAATTTTATGGAAATTTAGAATATTTTTTAATTCTCGAAAAAATTTCGAATATATTTCATACCGGATGTTTTTAAAAATACAAAAAAAATTTTTTCAACATTTTTTTAAAAATTATAAAATTAAAAATATTGAAAATGTTATATAAATTGTGTACAGTAAAAATGTAAAAATTTTAAAAATATAATAATTTTAAAAATTTCTAAATAATTAAGAAAAAAATAATAATTTTATTGTTGAAAATTAAAAAATTAGAAATTCTGAAAATTTTGAAAAGTCGAAAAAAAAGTGTAAAAACTTTAAATACTTTTGACAATAATAAATTTTGGCAAATTACGAAAATTTTAGAAAGCGGAAGTCGTCGTTTAGTGACCAAATATATGCAAACTGTAGTAGGAAACGGAAGTCGCCTGTTGCTTAGTGACGTACAAAGCTGACAGACCTGCATGTTTCTCGTGGCTTTTGTATTTACTAATTTTTATATGGAGATGGTTGTGCAGCATTCAACTGCACATGTGTTAATTAAATTAGTACAATACTAATTTTTTTTCAGGCACCTACGTAAATATAAAAATCAAGGTTATGCAATAAAAAAGAAAAACGTTGCATGGAAATGGCAATGTGCATATCAGAACTGTTAAAACATGTTATAATCAAGGTGGGACACACTTTAAACGAACAAGTTCTATTTTGTCCTGAAAACCACTGTATTCTTACCTTCCTCGCTATACGAATTCTAGGTATAGAGGAAGGTAATGTAATCGTCAGGTTGGATTTGGAGCAAATGCGTTCATTCAGCGAAGTATTTTTCGCTTTTGGCTTACTAGTCAATATACGAATTACGCCTTTAAGAAAGGTACTTTTATGCCAAACATTTTGAACCTAAACATTGTGACTTATAAGAAGGTTTTAAGGCCTTGGGCAACCGATAAAGCGGATGCTGCAACGGTGGGTGTATACACTTTATAGTCTACACGCCTCAACGCATGAAAACCAAATTTGGCTTAAAAATTAATAATTGCAATAGGATGACACCGCAAGGAAATGAGAATGGTCCGCCAAAAAAAAAGAGGGGAGAGGAGAGGGCTACTCCAAATAGACGTGCTCAAAAATAAACCTTAAATTCGTATTCTACCCATATCGAATAGTTGATCTGCGCAAAAACCGATCTCCCTATCACCACCCATAGCCCCCACTATCAATTTTTTGTTTTTTCAAAGCTTTAGGAATTTCGGCTTCAAAATCGGTATGAACATGTTAAATGACAAGAGAAACAACTTTTCATTGATAAAATAGGAAGTTTTCTTTTGGTCGTTTACCTCAACAGTTTAATTGAAGGTAGGTAGCTTTAAGGCTGGGGGAAGGGATTTATAAAAGTTGTAAAAATTTTATAATAAGTTCAAAAATTATCGAAATTTAAAAACATTTTCAATTTTCAAATTTTCAAAATATTTCACATTTTGAAAAATTTTCATAATTTTCAAAAATCTTTAAAAAAATAATTTTGAATTTTAAAAAAATATTCGGTATTAACATATTTGTTATTTATTCGAGAATTTTAAAAATACTCTAAATTTCCATTACATTGTCAACATTTTCTAAATACATATAATGAAAATTTTCAAAAATTTCAATACATGCGAAAAAGGTCCGTCTCGTGGCGGTTGCCTGACAGCTGTTTTTCTAAAGAAGTCGTATAATACTAATGTCCTCAATATACACTGTGTCTATAAAGTAACCCCCCCCCCCCCCCAACAAACTTTTGAACGACTTGATATTTTTCCACAAAATTTGGTGTGCTGTAATGGGAAATTAAATGCTATTTTTCAGATCATATTAAAATTTTGTATCATCCAAAATGGCGACTGGGCGCCATTTTGAATTTTTTTTTAAACGGAAAGGGGGGATCGAGTGACACCTCATTTGAAAGGTCTTTTAGTTCTGCGTCTGATCCTAGAGTTTCAAAGAAAAATATTTCGCCATAACAAAATGACAATGTTTGAAGATAAAGAAGTCTATTTAAAAATCCTAAGAATTAAAGCAAAAAGAAATTAAATTAAGTGTTCGAAATGTTTACCGTTCACTTCTTGGCACATAAAAAATCGGTTATGAAATTCCTGCCTTACATTTTCATAAGTTTCTGGACTGACATTTCTGCAAACTTCTGTAACGCGTTGCTCCAGTTCTTCAATTGTTTCTGGACGAGTTCTGTACACTTTCGACTTCAGATATCCCCATAGAAAAAATCTAAGGAAGTTAAATCTGGGGAGCGAGCCGGCTATTCTACAGGGCCCCGGGCTACCTGAGTTATTTCTGGGAAAATTTTGTATTGCAAATGAAAAAGTGGACTACTGGATAAAAAAATCAAAACAATTTTGAATTAGGTGAGTCCATTTGTTTAAAATCCGCCATTTTGTTATGCCTGAATATTTTTCTTTGGAACTCTAGGATCAGACGCAGAACTAAAAGACCTTTCAAATGAGGTGTCACTCGACCCTGGATAAAAAATCAAAACAATTTTGAATTGAGTGAGTCCATTTGTTTAAAATCCGCCATTTTGTTATGCCTGAATATTTTTCTTTGAAACTCTAGGATCAGACGCAGAACTAAAAGACCTTTCAAATGAGGTGTCACTCGACCCTGGATAAAAAATCAAAACAATTTTGAATTGAGCGAGTCCATTCGTTTAAAATCCGCCATTTTGTTATGCCTGAATATTTTTCTTTGGAACTCTAGGATCAGACGCATAACTAAAAGACCTTTCAAATGAGGTGTCACTCGACCCTGGATAAAAATTCAAAACAATTTTGAATTGAGCGAGTCCATTCGTTTAAAATCCGCCATTTTGTTATGGCTGAATATTTTTCTTTGAAACTCTAGGATCAGACGCAGAACTAAAAGACCTTTCAAATGAGGTGTCACTCGACCCTGGATAAAAAATCAAAACAATTTTGAATTGAGTGAGTCCATTTGTTTAAAATCCGCCATTTTGTTATGCCTGAATATTTTTCTTTGAAACTCTAGGATCAGACGCAGAACTTAAAGACCTTTCAAATGAGGTGTCACTCGACCCTGGATAAAAAATCAAAACAATTTTGAATTGAGCGAGTCCATTCGTTTAAAATCCGCCATTTTGTTATGCCTGAATATTTTTCTTTGGAACTCTAGGATCAGACGCATAACTAAAAGACCTTTCAAATGAGGTGTCACTCGACCCTGGATAAAAATTCAAAACAATTTTGAATTGAGCGAGTCCATTCGTTTAAAATCCGCCATTTTGTTATGCCTGAATATTTTTTTGAAACTCTAGGATCAGACGCAGAATTAAAAGACCTTTCAAATGAGGTGTCACTCGACCCCTCATTCTATTTTAAAAAAATCCAAATTGGCGCCCAGTCACCATTTTGAATGATACAAAATTTAATTATTGGCTAAAAAATAGTATTTAATTTCCCATTAAAGCACACCAAATATTGTGGTAAAATATCAAGTAGTTCAAAAGTTAGTAAGGGGGGGGGGGTACTTTATAGACAGACGGTATGTGTGCATTGTTTTGTTTACTATAAATCTATAATAAATAAACACCGTTTAATACGGAATCTTGACTGTTTTTCGTGAAATGCGATGTAGCTCCTGTTAGTTTAGCAGATCGGGAGCAACAAATAAATTAAGCAGCACCCTAACGTATCGGAAGACCTTGCTTATTAAAACGTTCGTCTAAACAGAGTTAGAAAATTCAACCTATAACATTTAATTTTATAATAGGATTATTCAACAAGTAAGGTGTTTTTTTTTTACTTTCTCATACCTTCGGTATAGGGGTATAAAGTAATATTGATTTAATGAAAATTTTTGAAATTTAGATTTTAACGGAAATACACGTTTTGGGGCTCAAGGAACCCAAAAAAGTGGTTTCTAAAAAATGTCTGTCTGTGGGTAGGTGAGTGGGTGGGTGTGCGACGCCTCTACAGGCGAAAGTACTGAACCGATTTTGATGAAATTTAAAATCAAAAGGTATATCGAAAATTGTAGTTGAAGTTAAACTTTCCAAAAAAACTCGAAACCGGAAACGGAAGTTAGACATGTTTTTTGGTACCGCTTTTTTCCGAAACTAAATTTTGAAAATTTAAGCACGGAATCTGAGAGAAGAACTTAAGGCAAATCAAAAATTTTTTTTACCGAACTCTCTAGCTTCAAAATGGCGGCCGCTACAGCTTTTTGAAAATCTCGACTTTAACGCACATTTACTCAAAAAGTGGTTGTCTGACCGGAATCAGCTAACACTTGTTTGACAGTTCTTCCTAGGTAGTATACGATGAAATAAAATTACTTTCGAAAATCCGAAAACGATCGCAATGGCGCTGCTTAAAAATGTTGAATATTTAAAAAAAAAATTTCAAAAAACTGTCTACACGTTCTTTTTTAAAACTTTCTGAGCCGATAGAGCTTGCATTGAACTACGAATTTATTTTTCACTTATCTCCCAAATTTTACTCTGACGCCTACCAAGAATTTTTGAAGAATTTGAAATTGATTAATTATACAAAAACGCAAACGCCGATCGTTATAAACTTTTATCAGTTCGACAGACTTGTCTCAAGTACTTTATTAGAATTCGCTAGAATTTTCAACTATTTTAAACGTATTTTCTGGCATTAACGTGATTTTAACTACGACTATCAGTTAGCTCTACTTAAAAGATATATTTCTCTTTCTTTGCATATCTTTGGCAACTTCCCAAATAAAGCTAATATAGCCATTTTTGTCCGACATCCGAAGCGGAATTTGTAATCCGCCGATAGACACGGCGGAAGGCGTTTCCCTTGCTTTGGTGGTGCAGGTCGCTGCTTCTATGGGTAGAGTTGCGGTACGGAAACCAATTGAACAGGCTATCGCAAATTCAAATTCCCGTTGCTTGGTTTCTTAGAAATCTAATACTCCCTGAACCGTACAACGTTATAATTATTAAATGTTACACTTTTGCAAACACGGCAAGGGCAAGTATTAGTATCTAGTATTGGCTACAACTTGTTTTTTTCTTTTTTTTTTGAAAGCTATAATTTCACTGTGGCGCTTTTGCAAATACGATAAGTTTTAGTATGGGAAAGTCCACTCGAAGTCCACACTTCAGCTGTTTTTTCCTTTGCGCGCGTTCTTTAAAATTATTATTTCGAAGCTTGCTTTAAACACGATTTTTTTTTTAATTTCCTTAACGGTAAACTAATTCGTCCTAAATTGCTTTTTGAGTATCAATATTGCTACCGCTACTAAACAATCAGAAGTAAATAAGCTAACTGATTAATGCCTAAATTAAATTTTTAAGTGAGGCACGATCGTAAGAGGAGGGAGGTCACATTCAAGTACAAGTGACCTATATTCGGCAGGCATAAAAGCACGTACGTATACACCTGTATTATTGTCGATGGTCATGTCCATATTCGATTTGATTGGTTATTACGGTTACGATAAGGTCACCATATAATAATTAGGAATAAGAATTTCATTACGGTGAAGATTCTAATTTTGGAAAACATGAAATTAAAAGTCATAGCACGGAAGAGGACATAAAACGCACCACATTAGAGATCCAAATTAATTTAAGTAATTAATTAAGAATTCCAATTAGTTTTAAATACCTGCTGCTTTCAATATAATTAGAAAACCGAAAAGGTTACTTTTAAAAATCAATTTCTTGGCATAACAGCGCATTATTTCTTCACGTAGGTACTTACCATTGAAACTATCGATTAAATGTCACAGCACTCGAACCGGGAATGTACAGTTGTATAAAAAAGTGTAATAAGCTGTTCGGATTTCTAGTCTAGTATTTAGTCAATATCAAACGAATTATCTACGAGCTTAGAATTCCTAGGTTTGACCTAATGCTAGCTTGTGTAGATAGTTGTTATTTATTTGGTCAACTGGAATTGATGCTTGTGTAATAGTAAAATTAAATAAAACAAGGTTCATAAGCGTAGAATATGAATGGTCACGAGTTTTAAAAGTACTTCGCGAAACAATTTTATGAAACTGCAAAAATGTCTTTTTTTTTATTAAAATGTAAAATAGTAACCACGAATTTATGAAAATAGAACGTCTAAATTCATTAATACAACGAAAAAATTCTATGAAAGAAAAGTTTGAACTATCAACGTTCATAAGGGACTGAAAACCACTGTTGAATAAAGAAACTTAAGAATTGCAGTACAGAACATTTCTTCTAAATTCCCATCCGAAAAATTAGTTCTCTTGTCCGACAAAATACCTTTCAGCATTGAAAATGATTTTTCAACGTCGCAACTCGTTAATGGAGCAAAACTGTAAAAGTTGGCCGGTGAACAACTGACTGAACTATTTGTCGATTTTAGTATATATATTTCTAGTAATTGTTAGTAACCAGGATTGCGATGCAATACTTGTTCAATATATTGCGACAACCTGATGCCAAATTCGCTGCCGAGTGCCAAATTTCCAATAACAGAATGAAGGTAGTCAATTGATTCTAATAGCAACAAATTTTTGCCTCTCATTGTTTCTACAACTTTAGGAATATAACCAAAACGATTTTTAATAAGTCCCATTTTCTTAGGTACTTTACAACATTATTTTTTAGTAAATATCGCAGTTGTAGAAACCTTGCAAAATCGTGCAACATGTTTCAGGTATAATTTAATGGTTGAGGGCTTCCGCGGCCGTTGTTAATAACAGCTAGCCTTCCGGGTTGGAGCCGCGTCATCGGTGCATGAACTGCCGACGTTTCGTCCTCGGTTGCACGGGACATCTTCAGGGCTGTGGTCACTTTGGGATGGGGACGAATAGGCCGATCAGCGTTCGAGTTTCTGAACACGAGCGCTGCACTCGACTGAAACGTCCCGCAGAGTCGGCTATCGCAGAACATAAACTCGATACAGGCCATAACATTCAATTTGACAAGACCAAAATCCTAGCCCGTTCTTCCACCTACCTCAACCGTGTGATCCGTGAATCCATAGAAATACAAAAAACTCCTAACAATATTAACCGAGACCACAGCTATCCCCTGCACAATGCCTACAAACTTTTATTTCCGAGTAAATCCAAGCCCCGCCCTGCAACCGCTCAACCCCTACAGCCCGACAGCCAATCACAGACCCAGCATTCACACCTTGTTACCCACCCGTCCCTTATAAACCCGGTGCCTGCACCGGTCTCGCCATTCTTGTTCGAGGTCTCGCACCGAGAACACCACCAACCAGCCAGCTCTACCAGAATATCTACCTCGGGTCCGGGGAATCTCACCGATTCTCCGTCACCCTAAGGAAGTACCAAAAACGCTAACCGCCATGGCATCCGCCGCCTCCAACAACTCTGCCGCTTCCGACAGGCTTCCAATTACAACGCTTGAGGTGTCAGGCCTTCCAAAAAACGCAACACGCAAGAGCATATTGCATGACTTGGGCAGACTGGACCCCGACGACAACTTCGTATTATCGGCTATTTCCAACGGAAGGATCACCATTTCTTCGTGGAATCCTCACCTCCGCGAGATTCTGAAGGTGTTGGAGCAGATGCTGAACGTTCCACTGAAGATTTCGACCACCAGCAGAAAACAGGAGCTGCCCCCGCCCGACCAACCTTCCCCGATCCAGACCCGCTCCAAGAAGGACAAGAAGAAAAAGCCAAGAAACACCGACGCCGCCTCTCCCACGCCACCGCCCGGACCTCCTAACACCACCTTAGAAGAAATCGGCACCGTCGAGTACTTCCGCAAGAACCCGCTCCCTGGATCGACCAGACCGCCTACTCCACCCCCTGTTTCCCTATCCGACCTTCCCACCTCCGAATGGGTTACCGTTCACCACCGCCGCTCCAGAACCAACTCCATTGCCTCCAACCACTCCGCCGCTTCCAACCGCTCCATCGCCTCCAACCACCCCGCCGCCTCCAACCACTCTACCACCTCCAGCAGTTCTCCCATTAAAACACTTTATGCTTCAGGCATTCCAAAGGAGTACGCATCCAACAAGGCCGTACACCAGGTCATGACGAAAATTCCCGGACTGGTTCCCTCCAACATTTCTGTTTTCCCTAACGGAAATGCCACCATTTCTGCGCCTCACTCCGACCTCCGCGAGAAGCTCATCGCCCTAGGACACCAGATGGGGACTCCACTGATCATCTCCACCACCCGCACCACGCCACACCGCCGCCGCCGCCGCCGCCGCCGCCAAGCCTCCGTCTTTCTCTTGTGTTGTTCGGGGGGTCGAACTGAACATCACAACCGAAGACGCGAAGCAAGCTCTCACCCTCCAATCCATCTCCTTCACAAACATGTGGAGAATTCGCTCCAAGGCAACGGATCGCGACACGAGGCTACTGCGAGTGATTACCACTTGCCGGGCCTCGCTGGATGCTCTCCTAAGCCGCGGACTGAGTATATTCTCCCACATGTATTCCGTTGAACCATCCCACCCAACCAAACCACAACCTAGCCAATGTCCCCGCTGCCTCAAATACGACCACACCGCCGCCAACTGCCCCGAGAAGAAGCCGACCTGCGGGATCTGCGGAGCCAACCACGCCACCTCCTCGTGCAAGCCAGGAACCGAAATCAAGTGTGGAAACTGCGAGGGAGACCATGTGGCCTTCTCTATGCGGTGTCCCACACGACCCAAGGAAGCTGCCGCCCCCGAAGTCACCATTCCACTGAAGGACGTTTCCCCCGAAACAGCAACAGGAAAGAATGAAACCGATTGGCTGAGGTTCCTTATTACCACCTTCCTCAACCTTTTCCCTCAACAACGTGAATTTACCACCAAGATCCTAACACAAACAATTTCTGCTTTTTTTCTAGAATACCCAATGATCTCCTACGCCGGCAACAAAATCCACGTCACCTTCAAGAAAATCGACGAGAAGACACCAACACCAACACCAGCAGTATAACTAGCATAGTAACACAAATAATGTATCCATAAATAAGTAATATTTTTTTTTTCAACATTAACGTAAAAACTGTTTTCTTTTTGAAATTTGACTTTTTTAGACTTTTTTTTTTTACCCATATGTAATTATAGTAACCTGGCTGAAGAGGAGGAAACTCCTATAACAGCTTTTGACATGTAATATATATAGGTTAGTTCTTAGTTAAGTGTGACATGTATATATTATGTTTCAATATAGACCTTGAAAATCAAAAATCAACCGGTCTCGCCAGTTGTGTTCCAGATCCCAAAGTGACCACAGCCCTGAAGATGTCCCGTGGAACCGAGGACGAAACGTCGGCAGTTCATGCACCGATGACGCGGCTCCAACCCGGAAGCCTAGCTGTTATAATTTACTGGATTTGAGTACGCCCCTGATTTTTGTTTACTTATTGAATTTTAACGAATTTTTTTGGCTATTCTGCGACTAAAAGTCCGGTGTTAGGCCCATACAATACAGTAAACGCTTTCAAGTTGAATCTAAACCATAAAAACACATGTTTAAGATATAGAAGAAATATAAATAGGAATATGTTAAAATGTACAGGATGCAATAACAAAGTATCCACTGAAATAACAAAAAGTACCTTCAGAAATATCAAAGTTCAAAGCAAAGCACCATATTTAATATGCAGAGATGTTCAATATGAACCATCCATCAAACTCAAATCCGCGTTTTTATGCTAGCTACCGAAGTTATTAAAAGTGCTTTGCTTAAAATAACTAATGGAGTTATGTCGTGTTTATTTATTTTTTTCTATCACGAGTGGAAATACTTAAAGTGTATTGCTGAAACGCGGACAGGGTTGAAAAAAGGTAAAAAGGTTACTTTTTGACAAAATAAATTTCAATAACCTTCGCATGCCTTTTTCGACTAATAATATAATAAACATCATGGAATAGAAAATGGAGAAAACACAACGTTTGTACTTCCATAAGTCACAAACAGATACCTCTAATAATTTCAAAAATACATCTTTGTAACGTAATATTCCATTTACACTAATTATTATTATAAGAACAAAAATTACGATATACAGTGTGTCTATAAAGTAACCCCCCCTGCTAACTTTTGGACGAATTTACATTTCCGATCAAATATTTTATGTGCCTTAATGGGAGATTAAATATCTATTTATCTATCTTTCAAAATGGCGGCCGCCCGCCATTTAAAAAAAATAAATTTAAATAGCAAGGGGGGTCGAGTGACACCTCATTTAAAAGGTCTTTTAAATCTGCGTCTGATCCTAGAGTAGAAAAAAATATTCATCCAGAACAAAATGACAAGTAATTGAAAATAAACAAGTTTATCTAAAAATTAAGAATTAAAACTAAAAAGTTTAAATCAAGTGTTCGAAATGTTCACCATTGACTTCTTGGCACATCAACAGTCTGTTATGAAATTCCTGTTTCTGGAGTGATATATCTGCAAACTTGTGTTATGCGCTGCTCCAGTTCTTAAATTGTTTCTGAGGTATTCTGTAAACGAGATATTTCAGAATTTCCGTAAGAAAAAATCTAAAGGGGTTAAATCCGAGAAGCGTGCCGGCCAGTACACAGGGCTCCTCCTACCAATCAATCTTCCCAAAAAACGTTCATTGAGGAAATCAGTAGCAGGCTTATAAAACGGAGGGGATGCCCCGTCTTGTTGGAACAAAACGTTTTCACCTATCTAAATTAATACTAGCTTTTCAATGATAGCAAACAGATGATTAAATAGATTTTGGATTGAGATACTCCGTTAGTTTAAAAGGCACCACATTTTGTTCTAAATGAATATTTCTTTTTTAAACTCTAGAATCAGACGCATAATTAACAGACCTTTTAAATAATTTGTCACTCGACCCCCCGTTGTTTTTCAATATTTTTGTCAAAATGCCGCCTAGCCGCCATTTTCAAAGATACAAAATTTAAATATGAGCAGAAAAGTAGTATTTAACCTTCCATCTCGAAAGTTAATTGGCATATCGAATTGATTTTTTTTACTTAAAAGCAGATGCCTATGATCTCATTTTAATATCCGAAAAAACTCATTTTTGACCACAGACATTACGAATATGACTTTTTGCTTTCGAAGCAGGTAGTGAAATTTTTAATATGCGACAATTTTGTTTGTTTGTAGATTGTAACATATACATGCAGCGAACAAAATTATGAATAAACTTTGAGAAATATTTTAAAGCAAAAAATAAATATCATATGACCATGATTTTTTTATAAACCTTGATGGTGCTTGAAGCTGTATTCATAAGAAAATAATTTTAAAATTAGTTGTAGAGTTTCTTTGATTATTAATAATCACGAAAAATAAATAATACAAATATGTGACGTAATTGAAAAATAATTCTATATACATAGATGCAAAGGTTCATCCATGTTTGTTCGGACTTTCGAAATTAATATTTGGAAAATGACTTGAATACCAGATTTGTAACTTGACCGGTGTTCGGTTTCTGTTAAATCATAGAATTCAAACAACGCTTTCAGTAAGAACACGTAAAGAAGTTTCACGTAGAACTTTGGTGCTCGGCACACATTTCTTTTTTATTTAATTAAAAACGTAAAAAAAAGATCAAAACATAAATCTCTAATTGTGTGTTTGTTGACGGAATTAAGGCCAATCCCTTCCTAAACGCATGTTTATCGGTTGTTGAAAAAACTACATGAAAAATTGCCAACAACAATCTCACAAGTGAATTAAAACGTATCGATAATTCTGTGTCGCTTTATTGACAACGAAATCGTGTTGTTGCTAGGAAACATCACGAGCCCGAAGGAGGAGTGATGTTGCCTCGTATCAACTGAACTGACCGTGGTGTAAAGCGCAGGTTAAAATTTGTACACCGATTTCCCCTTAGTAAACGACGTCCTCGGGACTTCCTTCGGACTTCTCTGACTTCCCCCGGACTTCCTGTGGACTTCCCTGACTTCGCTTGGACTTCTTTTTGATTTCCCCGGCCTCTTTCAGACTTCCCCCACTTCCCTTAGACTTCGCTTGGACTTTCCCCATTTCCCTTGGACTTCCTATAGACTTCCCTCGAACTTCCCTTAGACTTCCCTCGGACTTTCCCGACTTCCTTAAGACTTCCCTCACATCTCTTGGACTTTTCCGACATCCCTTGGACTTCTCCAACTTCCCTTGAAGTTCCTCGATTTCCCTTAAACTTCCCCGACTTTCCCTAGACTTACCCTACTTTTCTCGGACTTGCCTCACTTTCCCAGGACTTCCTATGGACTTCCCTCGAACTTCCCCGACTTGCCTTAAACTTTCTTTGGACTTTCCCCATTTCCCTTGGACTTCCTATAGACTTCCCTCGAACTTCCCTTAGACTTCCCTCGGACTTTCCCGACTTCCTTAAGACTTCCCTCACATCTCTTGGACTTTTCCAACATCCCTTGGACTTCTCCAACTTCCCTTGAAGTTCCTCGATTTCCCTTAAACTTCCCCGACTTTCCCTAGACTTACCCTACTTTTCTCGGACTTGCCTCACTTTCCCCGGACTTCCTATGGACTTCCCTCGAACTTCCCC
Source organism: Ctenicera cuprea (assembly GCA_958336395.1). Lineage (NCBI taxonomy): Eukaryota > Metazoa > Arthropoda > Insecta > Coleoptera > Elateridae > Ctenicera > Ctenicera cuprea. The sequence goes on along the minus strand of OY284492.1, from coordinate 51,122,067 downwards.
GACTTCCCTTAAACTTTCTTTGGAATTTCTCCAAATTTCCTTGGACTTTCCCCATTTCCCTTGGACTTCCTATAGACTTCCCTCGAACTTCCCTTAGACTTCCCTCGGACTTTCCCGACTTCCCTAAGACTTCCCTCACATCTCTTGGACTTTTCCGACATCCCTTGGACTTCTCCAACTTCCTTTGAAGTTCCTCGATTTCCCTTAGACTTCCTCGACTTTCCCTAGACTTAGCCTACTTCCCTCGGATTTCCCTCGAACTTCCCCGACTTCCCTTAAACTTTCTTTGGAATTTCTTCAACTTTCCTTGGACTTCCTCAATTTCCCTTGGACTTTCCCGAGACTTCCTCTACGGTTTTCCCCTCGGTGTTGACCAATTAATAACAGAATTATAGAAATTTTTAAATTTACAAGCTGATTTTTGAGGGTATTCCACGAATAAAAAAATTAACACACTCATTTAAAATAATTATATGTTACGTACTCACGTACTACCGCGTTAGTTGATTATTAATTATGAAGGCAAAAATCTGAGAAAAAAATTGTTTTCCTCTTCCGCACTTAATCGTGGGACACACTATTGTTTTTTTTTGTAATAGATCCATGACTTCCTAACACGTAATACAGTATTATGATTAGTAGTACATGAAAACAATGTAAAAAGTTGGAACAAATTTCAAAATCATTAACTACTTGTAATTTGAGCGAAAATAAGCACCGATTTACTACATTTTAGTAAATTTTAATTAGTTCATATAAAGTATGAAAACATAGAACGGAACGAAAATATAAAATTTTTTTTTTCGTTTATCTTTGCTTCAGTAAGCGTTCTCCGCAGATGATGTCTTGATATCGCCAAATTTTCCGCTTGAGAAATGATGTAATGTTCATTTCGAAGGGAAGAGACTGGATTATTTTAAGATTGAAGTTTTTCCTCTTTTGTCGTGTTTGATAAGCTTCCATAAGAACATATTCTTCGAAAGCTTAAATTGTGAAAAAACGTTCATAATATTAGAAAAATAATCAAAACTATTTTTTTTAAATGTATAACTTTTACTTTCCTATAGTTTCAGTATAGGGAAGTATTAAATTCATGAAAACTTTCGAAATCGAGTTTTTGACGGAAATACATGTTTGGAGTTTCCAGAAACCAAAGGAAGTGTTTTTTAAAAAATGTCTAGCTGTGGGTGGGTGGGTAATGGGTATGTGTGTGATGCATCATAACTCCTGAACGGAGGGTCCGAACTCTACGAGTATTAGAATGTGGAGGTGTATCAAAAATTGACCGACAAAGTAAGCTTTGAAAAAATCCAAAACCGGAAGCGGAAGTTGCACATATATTTTGATAGCACCTTCCTCGGAAACCAAATTTTATAAATTTTAAAATGGAATCTTTAGGGCAAATCCAACGATTTTTTTGCGGTTTTTCTAACTTTAAAATGCCGGGAGCTACGATTTTTTTTAAATTGAATTTAGCGCCTAATTATTCAAACACGAGTGGGCAGATCGGGGTCAAATTTGGTACAGTAAATTCTCTAAAAAGACACAATTTCATTGTATACAAAAACCTTTGACAAATGTAAAATATGAAGTAAAAAATTTTGAAAATTTCCAAAAAAATATTGATCAAGGCTAGGCCACGCGATTTTTTTTAAATTTTGTAAGCTTATAGAGCTAAGGATGAGCTGCAATTTGGTTCGGTCCCAGTCTGCTAATTTCTTTGTGACTCCTCCTATGAATTTTTGAAGATCTAAACATTTACTAAGCGGAGAAACGATAAAAAATTTCTGCTAGACTAAACTGCTCATGAGTGATAGTAGAATAAGATCCAGAACTTAATTTTAGATTTTTCAATATTTGGAGGGGGGTAAGCTTTCCCCTCCACTTCAATTTTTGGCGGACGAATTTCGAAGTCTTTAGGTCTTGAAATATTACACTTTTAGTATTAAAATATTTATTAGTCAAAATCTTAAATGTTTAATAGAATAGAAAAAGGTATAAAAATTTTCAGATGTAAAAACTTGTCATAATTGACAAGGTACGGAACCTAAGTTTAAATATAGCCCAGAGTAAAACAAATCGTTCGGTAGATTTGAAATAGGTCAGTGGTAATCTCGCTTATATCACCGACTAGGGGAAATAAAAATAAACAACAGGTGGAATTTAAGATCGTACCGCAATCTGCCAAGCCAGATATAGAGGTCGAAAAACCGGTAACTATTTTGTCTAATTTAAGCACATCACCTTGGCACTTTCTCTAGTAACAGAATACGATAAAATAAATAGTTGTTTAAACTACAATTAACATGAACTTTGTTAATACCAACAAATTGGCATTAGAGTTTGATTTATAGAAGGAGAACGCTTTCATGTAAATTTCAACATCAACATTATTGATAAAATTGCGTGCGAATGGGAAAAGTATTTTTAGAAAATACATCTTCGCAGTGGCGTAGCTAGGATTTTTTGGCCTGGTCGCGAAATAAGTAAGGGGCCGCCCGTCTCTCCAAGGAATTCTTTTAAATTTGAATGTTTGTATATTTGTCTACAGGGTGTAACAAAAATAGTTGGCTGGCTATAAATGACAAAAACAAGTTTAGGTAAATATCTGTCCTAAAATGCTTATGAAGGGAGGTAAGGCCCCCTGAAGAGGGCGAACGAAATTTAAGTTTTAAATAATATCGCAGACACCCTTTAATATAAAGTAATGCAATTTGGCATGTGGTTTGTGACTAGTAAGTGCTACTATGTAACACCATCTAAATAAAATTATTTAAACCAGAGGCGTCCCAAACTGGGTCATTTTTATTTATTATTATTTTTGTAATTTTCGATTTATTTTACCGATTTGAGTCAGTAGTAATATGATTCTACCTTAAAAAATTCATAAAATTGGTACTCTTGATTTTTTTGGTACGACTAACCTTTTCCCAGAAAAACCAAATTAAACATTTTTCTTCTTCAGAGCGAGACCAAACTTTTTTTTTATTTTGTTCCTATTTATTACCTTAGGTACAGAAAACTTAAAGATAATAGATAACAACTAACTACTAACTATTAACAAAACATAATTCTTACAGTTTTTAAACAGTAATAGTTGTCCAAATAAAAAAATCGAAAACAAATTGCTAACAAAAAAAAGTGTGACAACCATTAATGTTGAAGAACTGTAATAAATGCGTTTTGTTATTAGTTAGTAGTTAGTTGCTGTTCAGTATTTTTAAGTTTTCTGAATCCACAATTTATAAATAAGTACAAGATTTAAAAAAAAAGATTTATCTCATTCTGAAGAAAAATGTTTAAATCGTTTTTTTCTGTAAAACTCTGGCTAGTCGTACAAAACAAATCAAGAGCACCAATTTTATGCATTTTTTACGTAGAATCTTATTACTGGCTCAATTATAAAAAAAATCAAAGATTAAAAAAATAATAAATTTAAATGACCCCCCCCCCCCCCCAGAAATAATTTTATTTGCATGGCGTTAGATAGTAGCACTTATTAGTAGTAAACCGTATGCTAAATTTCATTACTTTATATTAAAAGAGTGTCTGAGATGATAATTAAAACTAAAACTTCATTTGCCCCCTTCAGGGGGCCCTACCTCCCTTCAGAAGCATTTTAGGACACATGTTGACATAAACTCATTTTAGTGAGTACACTACGTCTTTGTATAGCCAGACCACCATATTCGTTACACCCTGTATACATTTATTTTAAATCATCTTGAATCTAGTAGTCCTTTTGCAACAAATAAACAACACTTAAAAGTAGCATTGCTAGTAAATTTAATAAGTAAAAGGAAACAAATATTTACAATCAATTTAAATGGGCCAAAGCACTCTTAATATTAAACAAAAATTACAAAAAAAAAATACTTTTGAGATGTTAAATCCTTACTTAACTGCCATAGACAGACTCAGAATTTTATTCTAGTTCCTAATATGCAAAAATATACAGGATGTTTCATTTAAAAAAAAGTTAATGTCATTTCTGGTAAAACCGAAAATAACAGTCGTTAAATATTTAGCTCATTAGCGTTTTTATGGTTTATAAAACATACTAAAAAAATTGTTTGTCATAAATAAAGGAAAAAAAGGGGCTGCGCCATGCTCCATTAAAACCTGGTATATAACTTTAGATTAGAGTTGAAAAAAATCTGTTATCTATCCGTAATCCGATATTTCAAATTTCGATATTTTGTTTTTTAGGTAGGCCCCTAAATCTTCGAGACCCCTTGGGGCTTTGCGACCATTGGCGTTATGATAGCTACGCCACTGCATCGGTTTCGGTTTCATCGCAAGATGTACTAATAATAGTAGTTTGGTTTCTCTAATACAAACTTGAAAATGAAATTTAATTATTTAACTGTGCAATGCCTCAGTCTTGCTTAAATACGTATTGCAGTAATTACACGATGCGGCTTACAATTAATATTGCATAATTAAATTCCATGCAAATATTTGATTGGGTAATTACTGTAGCTAGTAAATAGACAATTATTGTTTGCATAAACTCCACCTGTGGATGCTAAATTAAAAAATATAGCAATTCGTTTTAATAATGGTCAGTGGCGTGCCGTGGGTTCAAAATTTGGGTAGGCAATGACAAAAATTATCTAACACTAAGATTATTTGTTTTTAGTAAGATTATCTATTAACTTTTTCTTATAAAAGCTCGTCCACGATAATTTCCATATTTCCTGCAAATTTGCAAATTACGTATACAATAAATAATTCCACTACAGCCGCACGCTGCTCCTGATTGCCGCTGACCGATGCAAGTACAGTAAAAACTACATTAGGCCGTGCCTTTTCGGTGCTTATTGCATTCTGAAATCCCTACTATTTATTTGCATTTGATCATTGCATTATTTGTATCAATGTGCATGCAAGCGTATTAAAAGAAATAGATTGGTTGATTGTGTCGTAGCTGGAATCATTTGGCCTGATAAGCTCGGTCTCGCGTATGCAAAACAGTGTTTGTTTGGAACCCAATTTTTAATGTTACGCATTGGTGTTAAAAAGCAAAAATAAAAACTATATGAAAAGAAAAAAAAATAATTTGATTTTTTATTTGCAAAGTTATGGGTAGGCACTGCCTAGCTTGCCTAATAGGACGAACCGCCACTGATACTGATTAGATTTGCATTACTCGTAAAATACAACTCACAAATTTATAGACAATTGAATATTAAAATAATTTCTCCAGTGCTTTTAATGAGAACTGTGACTCGTTAAATCAATAATAATCGAATTTCAATTTTAAATCCACAGTAATGATATTTCCAATTGTAAAATAACAATTAATAACCATAGTAAATGAATTGCTGGTCACGACGGAAGTAGAAAATTACACAGTGTAATCAAGCAATAAATAGCTGACAAAAAGATAATAACATTTCTATATTGATTTTGGAAATATAAAAGCCTTCGAATTTAAACTATAAATAGGCAAAGCGGTTCAACTTGACTTAGCGTTGAGAATTTCAAGTGTTCTTGCTGCTTTATTAGGAATAGAATTCGAATTTTGCCGAAGGAAAACTAGAGAGATAAAGAGTAAAATTAATTGCTAAAATTAATGTCACATATTTCTATCGTTCTCGTTTTTTTTTTTTACTAAAATCTGCCATACAGACTTAGAATCATTCCTCGTTGTTTGCTCTCTTTGGAATTACACAATTTACAAATATTAATTGCTAATAATTAACTTCTTAAATTAAGACGCATTCTAAAATTCCGGGAGATTTTTTTTGCTTGGGTTGGTTTTTCTAGATTCGGTCGGTGGCCGCTTATTTGACCGACGGCCATTGCGCCCATGGCGAGTTAACCCGCCAGTCATTTGACTTCACAGCCACTTTGGACGGCGGCTTGTATAACCCACGGTCACTTGCGCCCGCGGCTATTTGGACCGGCGGCCTGACGGCCGCGACTACTTAACCGCGGCCACTTACCGCGGCCACTTACTTAAGTAATTAATTAGAAAAGCTAAAAAAAGTTCTATGGACTACTTTTTCCTTGGGTTATTTTTTTAGATTCGGTCGGTGGCGGTCACTTGGACCGGCGGACATTTGCCCCCGCGGCCTGTTAACCCGGCGACTACTTGACTTTGCGGCCACTTTGACCAGGGGTCCCTTGCGCCCACGGCCTGTTAACTCGGCGGCCATTTTGACCAGGGGTCACTTACGCCCACGGCCCGTTAACCCAGCGGGCACTTGACTCCGTGGCACTTTAACTGGTTACTTGACCCCGCGGCCACTTTGACCGGCGGCCACTTGCGCCCGAGCTAATTTGGACCGGCGGCCACATGGCCGCGGCTACTACACCGTAGCTACTTGCACGCGGCCAGTTGTCCTAGATCGAGCTTTAGAATGTGCAGGTATATAAAAATAATAAAATAATAAAAAAAATCCGAAAGCGGAAGCAGAATTAAACCATTTTCTGTTATAACTTTACTTTCAGAAATTGGTAATTCTAAACCTGAAAATGGAATCTGATAGAAATTGGGAAATGCGGTTTTCGTGTAAAATTCGCTGTGTGGCCGCTCTACTTTTATTAGAAAATTTTGAAACTGTCTTTTAATGTTCTGGTTTTGTTTGAGTTTAATTTTTCGAAATAAGTAATTAATTAGAAAAGCTAAAAAAAGCTCTATGGACTACTTTTTCCTTGGGTTATTTTTTTAGATTCGGTCGGTGGCGGCCACTTGGACCGGCGGACATTTGCCCCCGCAGCCTGTTAACCCGGCGACCACTTGACTTTGCGGCCACTTTAACCAGGGGTCCCTTGCGCCCACGGCCTGTTAACCCGGCGGCCACTTGACTTTGCGGCCACTTTGACCAGGGGTCACTTACACCCCGGCCCGTTAACCCGGCGGGCATTTGACTCCGTGGCACTTTAACCGGTGGATACTTGACCCCGCGGCCACTTGTGCCCGAGCTAATTTGGACCGGCAGCCACATGGCCACGGCTACTTTACCGTAGCTATTTGCACGCGGCCAGTTGTCCTAGATCGAGCTTTAGAATGTGCAGATATATAAAAATAATAATATAATAAAAAAAAATCCGAAACCGGAAGCAGAATTAAACCATTTTCTTTTATAACTTTACTTTCAGAAATTGGTAATTCTAAACCTGAAAATGATTTGGAAATTTGATTAATACTTTTAGGCTCGTGAAGATAGGAACGGGCTATAACCCTCTACATTTCTGATTTCTTTGGGTCGCTTAGGATGAATTTTCAAAACTCGAAAATTCATGCCCCCTTATTTAATATACATTTCTGTTTAAGCTAAGTTGATTATGAGTGACAGTAGAATTTTTTTTAGGTACAACAATATTTAACGGACTTAATTTACCCCTCCCAATCAGTTTTTGGATGGCAAAGTTCCGCCCCGGTCTCTGGTTTTCTTCAACTTCAAAAAATTTTTTTTTTCAAGAAATCAGAAAATCGATTTCTTTTCTCTTAAACCAAAACTAAGAAAAATTTTGCGAATTTGGGCCGAACGACGTTGTGCTGAAGCAATCATAGTTATGATTGGGGCAGTTTTGATTACACGTCATGTTATGCTTGTTTGCTGCACGACCAATATCTGCGGTAGTGCAGCAAACAAATGGGATATATTCGTATCACTTTTGCGGAGTAATCAACGTGCGCATAGTTTGTCACTGTTGGGGCTACAACGTTGTACATAAATACTTCTGAAAATTGTGTCGTAGCTACATTACCAACCAAGATCGGTGATGAATAAAATTTAAAAAAATAGAATTTGCGGTACAGGGGGCGGGGGGTTATTCAGTATTCAGTTCATTGAAATATGGGTTTGCAGGTTTTAAAAAAATTGCAATTTTATGAAACACAAAAGATACAGCTAGGTATTTTGAAAAGGTTAAAACAAAAATCAATAAATCAAAAATAAGCTTGAATTCCTTTGAGCAAACAAGGTTATTTAAAAAAAAATTATAAAACACCAGTTAACTTTTGAAAGGTATTTTTGAAACCTGTTTTGAATATTTTATTCAATAATAATAATAAATTTGAGTTCCCGTTTTCTTGCACATATTTCTATGCTCGTTTTGATTAATGATAAGTTACATAATCTAAGGATAAATGGTAATTCTCATTCCCCACTGACGTTACTCAATTTTTTGCGTTAACCTCGAGCGACAACAGAACGATTACGTCCTGTGGTACAGGAAACAACAAAAACACTCTTATTATTATGTATTTGCTCAATCTGTTATTACATTGAAAGTGAGAGCAGTGCAGTTGCAATTTCAATAACTTAACGTCATTTTTTATTAACTCTTTGCGGCCGTCTTATTTGAACCCTGCCTTGGAGAAATTTAATGACTTTAATGATTTTCGTTTAAGTTAATATGGTAAAAAGATTTCTAACGTTTAATTACCCAGTCATAAGGCCAGTTTTTGTTAAGTGTAAATGCAACAATCGACCAATTTCTCTTTCACGGGTTGTATTCTCCTCTATAGCGAGATGAAATAGAAATCGATTTAAAACATCTGCACGAGTAGAAATTCTTCTGCCTATATGGAAAATTTTAAAATTACAACCTTCACTTGTTTATTCGTGACAGTTTTGCATTTCAACGTTATAAATGATTACTTACACCATTAGTTTCATTAGCATTGGTTTATTAATTGAATTATTTGAATTCGATTAGATATTCTAGAAAAAACTGCTATAATTGCAGTTCCACTTCTTAGTGTACGTACGTTTTAATTGGCATAATTAAATTGTTGTTATCATTTTATTGCCCAATAAGCATTAAGGTATTCAAGGAGTGTGATAGCAAAAACAAACTAAACCTAAAATTTTTCTATTAAAGGTACGCCAATAATGCAGCTTTCTATTTATCAATTTTTAAAACCATAAGTAGGTAAGGTCAGAAACGTTAAATAAACCTGCAGCACCATACAGACATAATGCCGAGGAGGGAAATAATTATAATAAATAATGTATTTGACTGCAGCAAACCGATTTTACTTAAACACATCATTTTCACCTTCTCGCCATACGAAGTATAGCTATTGAGGAAGGTATTGCGATCGTCAGGTTGGATTGGAGCAAATGCGTTCATTCAGAGAAGTTGTTTTTTTTCGGTTTGAATTTCCTGACCTATATACAAATTATGCCTATTAAAAGAGAGGTGCTTTTATGCCCAACATTTTTAACCTAAACGCCTTAAGACCGCGCCGCGCCGAGGCACACGACACAGATGGCGCTAGTATAGACATCATATAGGCATTTTTATATACCGGGAGATCGAGAAAGGTTGTCCAAAAAAAACTACCTTCTAAGTAGTTATCAATGTTTCTTTCTAGTGTGGTATTAGCCATACTGCGCAATACGTTTGTTCCGTCGTTTGTTTATGCTTGTTCCGTGTGTTTACGTTTCTTAATTTCACTTTATATTCTTGGACGCTGTTATTATTATACAAATAGTATTTTTCAATACTAATTAGGGATTGTTAAACGAAGTTTACAGTAAGTACAGTGTTTCCAATTAATTGAAAACAGTAATAATTGTTTGTAAATTTAAGGTTATGTATTCCGTTGAACACAACAAGTTTATTATTGAATCTTATTTCCGCAATGGCCAACGCAATGAAAATGATGATGAATGGAAATATTCAGTAAATTTGTGTGTAGATGAATTCGTTAATCGTTTCCCCGACGTCGACTTTGATTACGATAATCTAAGCAGGCATGTAAAGGGCATCGTACATCGTTTCCAAACAACGGGTAGTGTAGATACACAAAAATCTCCTGGAAGACCAACCCTTTTAACTCAGGACACATTAGAGGATATACAGACGCGTATCGAACGCAGCCCTAAAAAACCATTACGACAGTTAGCGCAACAAACAGGTGTGTATTTTGTAAACTATAAATTTTTGCATATAAAATTTATTATAATTTGTAACTGCAGGGTTAAGCTATGGAACGTGTCAAAAGGCAGTAAGACGAAAACTGCATTTACACCCATATAAAATTTCAGTAATGCAAGAATTACTTCGTCCCGATTATGAAAAACGTGTGCAGTTCTGCAATTGGTTTAACCAAAATTTAAATAACGATGAAATGCTGAATTCAAGTTTCTTTTCAGACGAAGCCTGGTTCCATCTCACCGGTTACGTAAATAAACAAAATTACAGGATGTGGTCTGCAGAGGCCCCTGGTGAATTTTTACAAACTCCACTGCATCCGCTAAAGATTGGTGTGTGGATTGCCATCTCCAGAAGACGCATAATTGGTCCCATTTTTTTTTGAAGATACCGTAACAGCTGAGCGCTACATCGGAATTCTAAACACATTTATAAATCAGCTTCACGATGATGAATTACGTCAGGGATATTTTCAGCACGATAATGCACCTGCACATACAGCCCCTCGAACAAATCAATATATACAACAATTTTATGACGATTGTATCATTGCATTTCCCCCACGGTCACCCGATTTGACACCCCTGGATTATTTTCTTTTTGGGCATTTAAAGAACACGATATATCAGACCCCCATGCACACACTTGAGCAACTGAAGGATGCTATTACTGCCGCTACTGCAGTTTTATACTTATTTGTTGTTCCGTTTAATGTAATTAAGAAATTGTTGTTTATTATATAATTATTAATTGTTTTATAATTGTTAAGTCGGTGCGAAGTATAACATAGATATAACATTAGATTCGAATTTTTGTTTTACTTGGCACCGACTTAACAATTATAAAACAATTAATAATTATATAATAAACAACAATTTCTTAATTACATTAAACGGAACAACAAATAAGTATAAAACTGTTGTATAAAAAACATTTATTTTTTGCTTTTTAGTTAACTTATGTTACTTTTGTGCTTTTATTTGAAGTCGGTTTTCTTTTTTTTTTAAAAGTTATTTATTTTCATAATTATTTTCCTCTTTTGAATCTACCATAAATTGCTAACTTCATTTCATACATGACAGCACCATGACAGGTGGAGGATGTAAGGATTGATATACTCTCTGTAGAAAGTAGTTTTTTTCGGACAACCTTTCTCGATCTCCCGGTATACTCAGCGACTTAATTAAAAAGAAAACGAAATGAAACAAGTTAATAGATGTTACTTAATAAAGTAACTTAGATGCTCAGATAATTATTTTCTTGTAAACCATGCAAACAAGGTAAAAAACTTACTTTTCTTAGCAAACATAAAACTAGAAATTTAACACTATTCTTCATTTGTATTTACGCTGATCATCTAGATACTGTTATAATAGGTACCCCAATTTAAAATTTTGGTCAATTATTTAAACTATGTGCCAGCTGAGTAAATTTAAAAATTCGATGCGAGTAACGTCAGTCATGTTTTTGAACAAAAGTTCATAGGAATCAGCACGGATGGCGCTATGGCGATAGGCATTTGGCGCGTTAATTTAAAACTTTTAACAAATTTCGCACAGAAATAAGAGATCAGTTGCACACAAACCCACGAGCAAGTAATGCTGAGAATTAATTTTATGCGAGAAATCAATAATTCTACTAGTACAGTCCTGTAAAGAAAAATATATGCACGTCAACAGAACGCATGTGACGCTACCTGTTTATTTTTAATAGAACCATCAGTAATTAAATTCAAATTTAGAATGCCTAGCGCCTCTAGCGTCAAAAACAAAAAGGTGCCACGGCGGGGTGCTCTTAACGCAAAAAAAAACAAATCTGACTCAAAAATTGTCTATTGCAAGAAAATGAGGTTGGTCCTCCGAAACAAAAAGTGCGTAAAAATAGACGCGCTTGTAAAAGAACCTTAAATTCGTATTCTACGCATGTCGAATAGCCGATCTGCGCAAACGCGACCTCCTCATCACGCCCCATTGCCCCCACCGACGATTTTTTGTTTTTCCAAAAATTTACATATTTCGGCTTCAAAATCGGTATGAGCACATTAAATTCAAATAGACACAAATTTCCACTAGGAAAATCACCACTGGGGAGTTTTTTTTGGTCGTTTACCTGAACAGTTTAATTGAGTAAAATATCACCGAATTATGTAATCGATTTTGAGATTTCAAGGGATAAACATTAGCTGCAACTAAGAAACACGAATAATCATAAAACCACTCGACTGAGAACCTTAAATTCGTATTCTACACATGTCAAACGGCGATCTGCGCAAGTACTGCTTCCTACGTTACCCAGTGTCCACCTCAACGAATTTTCGACGTGAAAAAATGTAGATATTTAAACTTCAAAATAATGAAATCGATTTTAGATTTCGAAGAATAAATATTATTTACAATTAACAAATACTAAAAACAAAAAGTTTTAAAACCGTCTTAAAATTTTCAAAATTTCAAATTATTTATGAAAATTTTTTTAAATTTACATTTTCCAAAATTCTCAAAACTTCAAATTTAAAAAAAAATGAACATTTTAATGTTCCTATAATTTTTTTAAAGTTTAAAAACTTTCAAATTTTTTAATATTTACAAAAATTTTCAAAATTTTCCGAACTTAAAAAATTTTCAAATTTTCAAATTTTTTACAATTTTCCAAAATTTTTAAAATTTTACGTTTACAAAAATTTTAAAAATGTTTAAAATTGTTTGCAAATTTCATGAAATTTACTTTGTTTTAATTTTCAATAATTTTTAAAAATTTGTGCACAAATTTTTTTAACATTATTTAAAAAGCCAATATTTCAAAAATTAGAAAATTTTTAAATCTTCTTCTTTAGCCATCCCTTTTTGCCCCTAGGGCGTTGTGTGTTGAAGTCTTTCACTCCGGGTAGGCTCTTCGCTTGTGTAATAGAAGGTAGTGGGGTTTATGGCCTTTAAACCACTACGCTACTGAAGCTTATGCCACCCTTCATGCACGTGTTTATTTTTTTTATGTGGTTATGTTTTGTGGAGCGTTATTACTGGTCTTGTTCAGCCAGTAATCAATGCAAGCGTCGTTAATTGTAACCAAACGTCGAATGGTTACCGAGCTCGATACCGATCCACAGAATTACAGAAAATTTTCTGCTTCTTCCGGGATTCGAACCGAGTACTCACGCGTTGTGAGTCTGGTCGTCTTACTACTAGACCACTCGAACTCTTAAAATTGTCAAATAAAATTAATAAAAATTGTTACAATTTTCCGCAATTTTCTATATTTTCTAAATTTACAAACATTTTCAAAATGTTTCACAATTTCAGGGCATTTAAAATTTCCACAATTTTCTAAGTTTCAGGTTTTGAAAATTTCAGAATTTTTCAACTAAATTGCATAAAATTGTCAAATGTTTCCAATAATTTTGAAATTTTTTTAAAAATTCCATTATTGCGAGGAAGGTCCCGTGGCGGTTGCCCGACAGCTGTTTTCTTTAAGGACTCGGTAAAATGCCCCTATATTATCATCACATTTAGCAAAAGCAAACTTTTCAATTGTACACACGACACACTGCTTAACACCCTTTTTTAAATGTATGTACAGAGCTGTTTGAAATTATCGGGACATCATTACTAACTTCGCTTTTATTGGGGCTACGAAATCGGTTAAATTAGCAAAGTATAACAATTTTCTGCGCTGATTACAATGCTGTATTCAGAAAAAAACAACTGAGCGTGTCCTCTTTAAGCTATTCCATAAAATAATTTTACTTAAAATTGGACATTCTGTAGATTTTTGCATATTTTGACAGAAAATTGTATTCCGAATAAAAAAGTTTTTTTGCAATAATAATAACTTAAAGTATATAATAAAATAGTTATTTGTGTACCAAGGCCAAAAAGTGGATTTTTTTCGGCCGAGTCTGAGTTTAATGGCCGAGGCGAAGCCAAGGCCAGAAAGCAGACGAGGACGAAATAACACTTTTTGGCAGTGGTGCACACAAATGTTTTAGGCGACCTTCATTATAAAATTTACAAATTTGTTAGATTTTTATTTATGATTTATTGATATAATTATTTATAACAACTGAACAATTGTACATAATTATTAGAAAATTTGACTACCAACACGTATTTATTACAGTTTACAGCAAGGTTAACGGCTTGTTTACTCTGTTTTATTCAGAGATATTATGACATTGTCGGTATCATGATGTAAGGTGGAAAATTATCGATAGATGGCGCCACCCTTAAACGGATAATAATGAAAGCGGACAAAAAACGGTTACTTTTTGGCCGCTTTTGAGTACTAAAAATTCAATTTTTTGTTAAGGTCGACTAAAAAAGTTATTGGTGCCATTCTTTTACAGCTTGCGTCAAATTGCCTCATAACTAGACATAATTTGTTGTTAAACTACAGAAATAATCGTGATTAACTTTTTTATTATTCACTTTAGGTTCCCAGTACAGAAACTTTTATATTCAGAATGTCATTTACTTTCAGGTTGCTTACACTTATTAAGTTGTTATTGCTGTACGACCAGTGGCGTAACTTCAGAAAACAATATGTTCCTCTTTTTTTTATTTATTTATTTTAATCCTTGACAGGTATTCGTGAAGCGAGTATAAAACATAAAACAAATTCATATAATTTCTTTTAATAACAAACAATTCATATAATACTAAAACAAATTGCATCAAGAAAATTACTACAATTCTCATTGCTGTACGAACAGTGACGTAACTTCAGGAAATGGGTACTAACCACTGAACTATACTTATACTGGAACGCGCACTGGCGGTCTCTGCCATAGAAAAGAAGCAAGCCGAGAGAGATAGCGCGCAAGGATCATTCCTCTCCTTTTCGTACCGCGTTTCGTACCGTGTTTCAAAAACGTGAGTTCACTTTCAAACGTTGCGACATGACAATCGACTGCTCTACGCATGCGCATACTCTCGAGAGTAGGACAGAGATGATCCTTGCGGCCCTCTCTCTCGGATCGGGCTGGTGGGCCGAGGGCGCGTTCCAGTATAGGTATAGTTCAGTGGTACCAACTGAAGCTCCTCCCCCTTAGCCATATTATTCAATTTATTTATTTTACGATTTTTAGAGAAAATAACATAAGACCATGGTAACGCAAAAAAATGTTTTACACAACTAACAAATATTTTTCTCAACTTTCATTAGAAATACCAAAACAGGGACCAAAACTGTTGAGTGAAGCAACTAACACGTCAAGCATTTTGTGATAAACACACCGGCCCTTTCTTTAAGTTACATCAAGTTAAACCTGACAGTTTACATTTGCACTTGTTCTTCAAGTAATGCCAACTTTTTCTACTACTTTTGTCAGCTTAAAATTAACATGAGGAATACGCTCGGAATGAAACGGCGAAAGATTGGTGTTGTGGGGTTAATCAGCGAATTCATATTTCAAAGAGCTATTAATAAAGCAACGTCAATGCATGATATGTCGTTCGATATCCAAGCAGTAATGAAGTACAATGTAGCAATAATTATTTGCAAACCGATACTTTTAATAGCTTGCTTCATGATTTAGTATCCTAATTAAATTATAATAATACCATTACGTGCATATTTGATGTACAATTTATCAGATATATCTAAAATTCTCGAGAAACTCGGCTTAGAAATTATATGTTAATTACCTGTTAGCTAAAATTCTGCATATAGATATGTGTGCACTCCGGGCAGTGGCGTAGCTGGGATTTTTTGGCCTGGTCGCAAAATAATAGAGTCCTCTCCCAGACAATTTTTTTCTAGGTGATATACACATAAAAATGCATATTACGACATAAAACGGTGTTAATTTGGACTTCCGGTTTAACCGGAAGTGATAGCAATTTTTTTATTTTTAATAAACACACCCTTTATATTTTTGCATATTTGAATAGACCTTTAAGTTTCCTTTACAGCTATGTATAATACTTACCCATTAACTTTTAATATTGGCCGCAAGAAAGCGTTTCTTTAAGAAAAACCTTAAATGCCTAATAATGATATTCATAATAAGTTGGCTTTGAAAACAAAAGAATGATGAACTTTAAGTATTTTTTTATTAATTTGTTTAAACAAATTATTGTGACAAGAAGATATTAAAAAAATAAAAAGAAATCTTAATTTTTAAAAAATCATAACTTATTTTTTTTAATTCCCCTACTTGAGTTTTATTGCACTTTTTAAATATGCTTAAATTTAATATCAATACCATACCTTGTTGGTATTTTATTTTCAAAGCCTACTTAGTTGCAAAAACGGAATTAAAAAAAAACAAGTTATCATTGTTTAAAAATTGAGAATTTTTTTATTTTTTTTTGTTGTCTTCTTGCCACAATAAAATGTTAAGAAAAATTAATATATAAAAACCACTTAAAGCTGATTATTCTTTTGTTTTCAAATCCAATTTAAAAAAAATATTATGCGTATCACTATTAGGCATTTAAGGTTTTTTAAAAACGCCCTCTGGGGGCAAAAATTAAAAGTTGATGGGTATAAGTATTATACATAACTGTAAATGAAATTAAAAGGTCTATCCAAATATGCAAACATATACAGAGTGTTTCATTAAAATTTAAAAAAATTGCTACCACTTCCGGTTAATCCGGAAGTCCAAATTAACACCAATTGATGTCGTAATATGCATTTTTGTGTGCATATTACCTAGAAAAAATTTGAAATTAATAATTTACAAATTGAGTAAATGGCCGGTTGTTACCTGTTCTCGCGTCCACCCGGTATATACCGGGTGTTATTGAAACATGGCGCACTTCCTTTTTTTTTCTTTATTTATATTAAGATAAATAGATGCAATTTTAGTATGTTAAATAACAACAAGTCATAATTATGAGCTAAAAATTCAACTACGTTTACTTCCGGTTTCACCGGAAATGGCATCATCTTTTTTATTTTTAATGGAACACCCTGTTAATTTTTCCATATTTAAATTAAGATGAAATAATGGGTCTATTTATGCCAATTAAGTAAAGTTTCGACATTCAAAAAATATTTTTTTCCAATTTTTGTTTACTATTAAGAGTGCTTTGACCCAAAAAATAAAATTTACAACCTAGAAAACACACTAGTTAAAATATTACCTTTGAAAATATTGCAAAGGGTATTTTTCATTCTAAATTAATATTTTAAATGGAAAGGTTTTTTCTCTTTTACCGGTAGCCTCAAGGGGCTCCTAAATTTAAGGGGCCCCATCGTCTTGCGACCGTCAGCGGTATGATAACTACGCCACTGCCTCCGAAATTAAGAAAATACATTGTAAATGAGGAATTGAAAGTTCCAAAATCTAAAAATTATGTTTGCAAATTTACTTTTTATATTGTAGCCTCAAAAATAATATTATATGTTCGTATTAAAAATTTTGAAAAATAAAAATAAATAAGGCAGTGTACAAGATGTGTAGTCACGATTTTTACGAGCACACCTTTACGTGAGAAAATAAAAAACGTGACACAGATTACAAGTTCTGCATGTAAAAATAGTGTGTAGTGCAGTTTTCATTTGCCTCTTCTATGATGACGCATTTGTGTTGAAATAGTTGATAAACAGTAAGCCAGAATGGTGCTGTAAAACAAACATGTTAGACCAGTATCTCGTATTTACTATTCATAGTACAAGTAAACAGCCTATTTAAATTTCATAATTACATTTATTTTATAGAAATTATTAGTTCATTGGTATGCAAATAGATCACGTACTATTATACAGTGACCGGCAAAATGTTTGCCACATATGAGGAAAATTTTTATTATTAGAATTTTCCAAAACCTTATTTTTGGGATCGCTTCTGCTTCTCAGATAACCTAAAAATCGTGTTTTTAGCAGAGTTAGAAGAACTAATTCTACTAAATCGTTTTTCGTTGGTACCTGCTTGTAATGGCACAGAAATAATATTAAAAAACTGCAATGGCTATTAGAAACAAACCGCGATCACTATGCTATTTCCCCATCGCCAAATATCTTTACAAATGCGGTGCAACATTTACACGATCAAGGTTTGTTTGAACCCCAAGTGCAACATCGAGGAAGGGCATGAACCCGTCTAATTTTGGATGCCGAACCGCAAATTTTAAAATCAGGAAAAGCGGATTCCAGTGTTACTGTCCGAAGACATTTTAGCGTACTTTAAACGAAAAGGGTTTGCACTCTTACCATGTACAACTGGTGCTGGCACTATGGCCATTTAGACTTTTGTAGATGGATTTTGAGGAATGCTGAGGAGTGTTTTTTTTTTAATTGTTTGTTCTCTACCGACGGAGCGAGATTTTCACGAGATAGAGTTGTCAATGTCCACAACGCCGACAGATGAAAATCCGAATGCATTTCGGCAACACCGCCATCAATGGAAACCTCGCCAAAACGGCATTGACTATTTAAGATTTCTTAATGAAAATTTAAACCAATTTGTAAAAGCCGTGCCTATAGAATAATTTTCCGGGCAAATGGATTGGTCGAAATGAGAAGTTCTTATGGCCCGCGCGATCACCGGATTTAAATCCTTGCGATTTTGTTTTTAAGAGTATATGGAACACTTGGTATATAAATACCCTTGAACAACTAAAATCACGTGTAAAAAATGCCGCAGAAAGTATAGGCAAAAATTCGATAGTTTTTTTCAGAATGTGCGAATTCGTGCTTGCCTGGAAAATATTGGATTACATTTTAACACTTGTTATTATAAAAGTAAGTTTCTTTTTCAACAAATAGGCAACTTAAACTAGCGTTATCGTGTTAGCAGGGCCGCGCCAAGCGAGGGTGCAAGGGGTGCTTGTGGGTGGCTTTTAAAAAAATGTCTGTCTCTGGGTGGGTGCGTGTGTGTGTGCGCGCTCCATAACTTCCAAACTGATGGTACGATTTTTATGAGCTTTTGAATGTATATCAAAATATATCAAAAATTCACAACAGAAAAAAGCTCTAAAAAAACGAAAGCGGAAGTTAGACATGTTTTTTTGGTAGCATTTTTTTCAGAAATGGAATTTTTGAAATCTGAAAACGAAATTGGATAGAAAACATCAGGGCAAATTCAACGCTTTTTTTCGAACGTTCTAGCATCAAACTGGCGGCCGCTAAGAGTTTTTGAAAAGTTTGAATTTAGCGCCTTATTACGCAAAAACGATTTGACAGATCAGGTTTAAATCTTTTGTCGCAACAGTTCTATATGGGCAAAATGCTATTGTGCATAAAAATTTAAATGATAATAACTAGGAAGTAAAAAATTTAAAACATTTTCAAAAAAAATATTTTTCAAAAATTGCCTTACATAATCTTGTTTTAAATTTTGTAGGCTTTGAAAGCTTCAGATGAACTACAAATTGGTTCATGTCCCAGTTCCCTAATTTCTCTATGACACCTCCTATGAATTTTTATTAATTCAAAATTCCTACCTTTTTAGGTAATGAACTGGAGTTGATAAAAAATTTCTGTTTAAGGTAAAGTAAGCATGAGTGATAGTAGAATAAGGTTTACAACTTAAGTTTTAGTTAATGAACTGTAGATGATAAAAAATTTCTGTTTAGGTTAAAGTAAGCATGAGTGATAGTACAATAAGGTTTCAACTTAATTTTTAGATACTATTATATTGGCGGGGGAGTGGGTTAATTTATTCCCTCCCATCCATTTGTTGGCTGAAAATTTTTCTCTTTTGTCTCTCTTTTTTTTTAATAGCCAGGAACCTTTTTGCAAAAATTATGTAAATCCATTTCTTTTCTTGCAAAAATTTAGAATATTACTTATAATTAATAATAATAATAATAAAATTATCTTTTGTAAATATAAGTTACAAATCCTACAGTATAGGAGAGTCCATGCGAACTGCTTCGCTCATTTTTTTATGCCGTCATAGTTTGATAGAAACAAAATTATCATTTAGGAAACATTACATATGTGTATATTTATTTCATTTATACTCTCTTTAAAAGTTTACAGGTTGATTACGTATAAATTCAGGGCCAGTTGATTTACTCTTTTATTATTGGCGATAGAAAAAATGTATAAGTAAAAGTTATACAGTTTATGGTGACAAAATGGCCCACTTCCGGTTTAAGCGGAAGCGATTATACCTTTATTTTTTAAAATGAAACACTCCGTATTCGTAGGCTAATTCGAGTGCAGGATAAATAATGTTTAAAAAACTATAATACAACTGTAGGCCTGAAGTTGGTCACAACCGAAATATTTTGATTTAAAGCAACGTATGTCACCAATATATGGTAATTATTCTAAATCTAGTGATCATAGGAGGCTGTTAGTAAGAAAATGATAAAAGCAATCAAGAAACGTGCATTTCATGTTAATTATACGTCGGTTGTTTATTATATTTTAAAAATCTCCTAATAAAAATTCCATAGGAGTGAGGTCAGGTGACTTAGGTTGACAGCTAAAAATGCCTTGATTAAAAGAAAAGTGCCTTAGTTAATCCACAAACTTTATTGTGGAGTGACAGAGCAATTACACGTTTGTTTATCGCTTTTATTATTTTGTTAACAACAATTTATAACCATTACCATTGGTTACATACATTGCTTTAAATCAAAATATCTCGCTTAACTGTAGGCCTACAATTGTATGATAGTTTTTTAAACAGAATTTATCGTAGAATCGAGTTAGCCAAAAAATACAGGGTGTTCCATTTAAAAATAAAGATATAATCGCTTCCACTTAAACCAGAAGTCGGCCATTTTGTTTTGTATGCCCAAAATACTCGTCACCATAAACTGTATAACTTTTACTGATACATTTTTTTTATCGCCAATAATAAATGAGCAAATCAACTAGCCCTGAATTTATAAACAACCTGTATAATATAGGGGCGGCAAAATATAGCTGGCACTCGAGTAGCAATAACCCAAATCTGAACAGGTTTTAAATTATAAGTGCAAGATCAAAGTACAGAGTGGCTAGGAAAACCCCGGCCACTTTACTTGCGGCGGTCAAGAGATGGCGCTTTAGTAAAGAAAAATTAAATTAAAATACTGGCAACAACGCAGAATCCAAGACGTTTTAGTTGTTTTGATTTAATATGGGGCGTTTTTAATAACTAAAACGTCTTGGATTCTGCGTTGTTGCCAGTATTTTAATTTAATTTTTCTTTACTAAAGCGCCATCTCTTGACCGCCGCAAGAAAAGTGGCCGGGGTTTTCCTAGCCACTCTGTAGAACTTAAATTTTTTAATGTTTACTAAAAACTTAAAATACAAAATTATGGCAAGGTTTGGATTAAATTAACGGGAAAAATGATGTATGTATGGCGAGAACTTGCAAATAGAAACGGTTTTAAAAACACGCTTAGCTAAATAAAATTATTGCCGAAACGCAACACGTGGTTGACACTGTTATGTGTCTCTCCTCAATCTTAAATATTTTTGTGACATCAGATTACCTGTATAAATTAAAACTAAATTATGATAGTGCTTTTACACGGAATATAAAGAAATAAATTTCGTGGAAACTGCAGAAAGGCAGGTGTTTTCTATCGTAACACATTATGTAAGCTTGCAAGTAATATGTTAGATTATGAAAACATATTAGCAGTTCCAGTTTTTGCTAACTACAATTTTAAATTTAATGTAATAAATTTAAACCAATAAAAATTCCGTATGTAAATGTTTGTACAAAATAAACATATGATTAATTAAACAGTTAAAAAATTACATAATCCCTAAATACTTTTTTTATATCACATATTTATCAATATCCTGAAAATGGTTGTAAGTAATTTAATGGACCGTATAAAGATAATACAAAAACCAAGTTTAAGAATTCACGATAATAGAAAGTAATGGAGAGTGGCGATCGTGATCGCAATATTTAGTGGAACTACTGGATATGCTTCCTTTTACAGTATTCTACAAATAGCACTGTTTGTATCATAACTATTATTCTTTATTTGGTAGTGGTTTGGAGAGGAAGTGATCAACTGTCATAGAATAAAACCAGCGAAGCAACGTGATTCTCTCGACGAAATATAACGGTAATTTAAAATTTATACGAAATCGGCAGGTGTGACAAGAAAATTACTCGAAAGCTTTTGCAATTTCGATCGGCGATGTTTTAAAATCAAAATCATGCAAGAAATGCATAAATAAATTTTCTTCGGCGGACAACCTTCAATTAGCTGTGGAAATCCACTGCTTGGGGTTTTCCTTGCATCACAATAATAATGATCTAATTGGATATGAATGATTTCAACCACCAAACCACGTTAAATTAGTAATAGTATGGAAATAACAAACATCCATAATTCATGATTCACGAAGACTACTTTTCTTCCTTAATACAGCCTGAGTCAATAGATATACAGATTTTAATATAATTCTGCTATTTGAGAAAGTAGGTAAAAAAGTTACTTATAAAAGTGCTGCGGACCAACACGTACTATAAACTGAGATATGAAAATCCTACACAAAGCGTCCCATAAAAAAAATTAATAAGAAATAGAATGCCCATATTTTTTTATGGAAGAGGTAAATCACGGCCATAAATTGTATACACTATATTTCCTTTATATAAAGATTTCCTTAGATTTCCCCAAAGATTTCCTTGGATTTCCTCGAAATTCTTTGGATTTCCTCGAAATTCCTTGGATTTCCTCGGATTTTCTTGGATTTCTTGGGAATTTCCTCGGAAATTTCTTGGATTTCCTCGGTTTCCCTTAGATTTTCTTGAAATTTTATCGGTTATTCCTTAGATTTCCTCGAATTTCCTTGGTTTTTCTCAGATTTCCTTTGATTTCCTCGGGATTTCATCGGAAATTCCTTGGATTTCCCTGCCTTGACTTGAATTTCTTCAAAAATTCCGTGGATTTCTCGGATTTCCTTAGATTTCCTAGGAAATTCCTTGGATTTTCTAAAATTTCCTCGGGAATACCTCGGATTTTCTTCAATTTCTTCAGAAATTACTTGGATTTCCTCGGCAATTCCTTGGATTTCCTCGGCAATTCCTTAGATTTCCTCGGGAATTCCTTGGATTTCCTCGGGAATTCCTCGGATTTCCTTACGTTCTCTCGGAAATTCCTTGGATTTCCTTAGATTTCCTCGGATTTCCTTGGATTTTCTCGGAAATTCCTTGGAGTTCTTTGGATTTTCTCGGGAATTCCTTGAATTTCCTCAAAAATTCCGTGGATTTCTCGGATTTCCTTAGATTTCCTCGGAAATTCCTTGGATTTTCTAAGATTTCCTCGGGAATTCCTCGGATTTTCTTAAATTTCTTCAGAAATTACTTGGATTTCCTCGGCAATTCCTTGGATTTCCTCGGGAATTCCTCGGATTTCCTTAAGTTCTCTCGGAAATTCCTTGGAGTTCCTTGGATTTCCTCGGATTTTCTTGGATTTCTTCGGGATTTCCTCGAAAATTCCTTGGATATCCTCGGGAATTATTTGGATATTCTTGAGATTTCCTCAGAATTCCTCAAAATCCTGGGGATTTACTAAGAAATACCTTGGTTTTCTTCTACCCAGAAGCATATTATGTACATATTTATCTGATGCCTAAAATATAAAACTGGAAATAAAAAATAAAAAGAGGATTTTAATCGTTTACAAATCATATCAAAAGCACCGAATACACCCGACAAAACCATGTTTTATTATATAAGAAAACAAGCAAATTATGCTGAATACTTCTTAGATCACAATCATTTAATGACATCTAATACCGCTATAAAATGTTTACACTTTGCGATGGTAAACGTAAACTAGATTACTAAAAGCTTTTGAAATTCACAAACAATTAAAAACTGCACCGTTAATGAATGAGCAAATTGATCTCTTAAATTCACCTCTTTTGGACATTTTGGAATAAGAATCAAGTCATCTGCAACGATTACCGAGACCAAGTCACCAAGTTCTATTGTTATAACAACACTAACTGTTTATTTTTTAATATAACCTTTGATAATGACATGTAACCATGTCGAAATACGTAGAAGATTAAAATAAATAAATATTGTTGAAGTAATAAAGTATTTTATTAATTTGACAGTTGTGTGAAAATTGACTTTTGCAAGTAATATGCCTTTATTATCCACGGTAACTATGGTACACAAGACGTATCCAAGTAAAACTAACCAAGCGCAACCAAGATTCGCATTTAAAAGCGAAAGCAAAATAACTTTTTGTCCCTTGGGACGAAAATTTAATTTTGCTCCCGCTAAGCAGCAATTGTCAACTTTTGACGACAAAATGAGGGCCGAAAGCCTATTTTCTAACAAGGTCGACGAAACAAATACTTTTTAATTATTAACTGGAAAAAAATTCATTAGATTTTAATTTTTATGCGCCAAAACTAAAGCATTAATTTGATGTCACATAAGCGGTATGGTGCTATTAATGAATTTAAAGTTGAGTCGGCTGTGGGTAAGGGAATGAATCGCTTTCCATCACACATACTTAAAAAATGTGTCCCACTTGACACCTAGAAAGCTCCCACAAACCAAAACTCAATATTTCTTCTGATTTTCCTACGATATTACGAGTGGAAACTTTTTAAATGAACACCCTGTAAATGTATAACGTTGTACCTACCGTACAACGACAGTTCAGCAATTGCAAAGAAAACCAAATACGATGCAGCAAAGTCATCGGCCAAAAAGCTGTCAAGCAACCGCCACGGAACCTTCCTCGCATTTATTAAAATTTTTGAAAATTTGATGGAAATTTAAAAAAATTATGAATGTGTTTTAAAAAGTTTAAGAAAATTTTGATTAGAGTGAAATCTTTGAATGAATATTTTGGAAAATTCTAAAAGTTTTGAAATTGTTGAAAATTTTGGAAACATTTAGAAAATTCTAACAATTTTTGGAAGTTTTGAAAATTGTTAAAAATTATGAATATTTAAAAAAAACTGAAAGTTGTTGGAAATTCCTACAGATTATGTATGTTCTGCCGATTTTCCATAGATTATAATATGAAAAGTAATAATAATCCAAATCTTTTGTTTTACCTACCTTTCCCTAACGCGCTGACTTGGATTTAACAAAATGAAAAGTGAACTAGTGCACAATTTATATAGAAAACGCTGAATATGCCAAGTAAAAGGTGTTACGTAAGTAAAGCGGAAAGGTGCACGCGAAGTCGTGGAATTTGCAGTTATAACATTTAAAACACAAATTATCTTGCACAATCGGTTTATCTGCTCCGCCCAGATCGCCCCAGGTCGTAGGTCACTCATAGACCTTGATGTTCACCGAAGATGCGCTAGCCTAGAATTAAGTGGAACGGTTGAGATTTTCTTTTTTCAGGCCCAGGAACGATGTTCTCGAAGATTATGTCATGCCATGTCACGCAAAATGTGATAAGGGTCTATTCGGAAAACAAATATTCATGTGCTCGCGTCCTTATGTCCAGAAAGTGTTTTATTTATATCGAATATCGATAAGAAAATTTGTGCCGAGGAGGTTTCCAGCACGCATAAAAATTCAGGGAACGTTCTGTGCGCTGATATTTGACGGTGTTTCTTTTGTCCCTTGGGAAATCTGGTAGTTTTACAGGATTTGTTCGTAAGTTAGAACAAAATTTCATTTACACCCTGACCACGTCACTGTACCAACACTGGTAATGAATAAATACGTACAAGATAATGCAGAAGTTTGATTTTTGAGCGAGGTTTCGTTAATCTTCGCTCCATGGGGGAGGGGGAGGAGGGAGAGCCATTCCGCCATATTCTAAGAGGGAAGTGGAGCCAACCCCCTTCCCACAATATTAAAGGCAGTTGGCAAAATCACGCAGAAAAGTTGGCGAAACCCGTATAACCGCAGAAAAATTGTAAAAACTGCCATCAACACAATAAATTTGGAAAAAGAATTTGAAATTGTAGTTTAAGGCTTCTAATCAAGTTATGTAAGCGTTATCTTTCATTATATTGGCTCAATCATTGCATGTCGTATAACAATTAACAAAAGCTAAGCTGCATTCGGTCAGGATTCTAACGAGTCGCAGCCGATGGGAACCGGGAACGTAATACGCTTACGCCGCACCCACACTTTATCCAATTTATGACACACTTGACACTGGCAGTCTAGTTCAATAATCAAATTCTTGTTTTTATCTGATTAAAATCAGTCTGCAATCAACTCAGAATCAAATTCTAGAAAAATAATTATTGTTTTTATAAAATTAAAATCAGTCTACAGTGCAGTGTTGCCAAACCTACGAAAAATCACCAGATCTACCAATTTGCAAGTATGTCTGACAATTGGTGAAAAGTTAAAAAAAAAAACACAGAAATTTGGTGGTGTACTATTGCAACATAATCTGCTGATTGCGATAACGTCGTTACGAAAATAAACTTCGAGAACATTCAATTGGGTCCCAATCTCAGGCCCCAATGCAACTGCATGCGGAGGAAGCAAATCTATACGTTACATCCGGAAATATGTACAAGTAAAAGCAGTAATTGGACAAACAGATATTGGACAATTACATTGCAAGCTATCGTTGCTCCTAAATTTGTAAATCAAATACGGCCATCTCGGGTTGAGCAATGAGAGGGAATGAACCGATTTGATTTTGTATATTGTGTGCTGACTTCAGAACAATAATGATAACGTCATTACGAAAATAAACTCCAAGAACATAGCATTGGGTCCGCTAGCAGCGGGAGCTCCTTTCAATCTCAGGCCCCAATGCAACTGCAAGCGGAGGACGCAAATCTATATATTACATCCGGAAGTATGTACAAGTAAAAGCAGTAATTGGACAAACAGATAGTGAACAATTACATTACAAGCTATCTTTGCTCCTAAATTTGGAAATTAAATACCATGCCATCTCGGGTTTACCTATGAGAGGAAATGAACTGACTTGATTTTGTTTATCGTGTGCGGACTTCAGAATTAATAAACCCAATTTAAAATTCACCCAAATATTGGGAGCGTGGCTTACAACCATAAATGAACTAGGAACAAACTGTTGCGTTTACACTAACAGCTCGCACTTAAAAAATAACTGTACCCGTGGGCCGGGCCCCACGTTTTAGGGGTAACTTTGAAAAAATGAGACCCGATGCGCGCTACTTGGGTTGTATAATCTCGGCTGCGACCGCATATTTTTAAATAATTAAAAATATCTACGAGATATTTTTAAACTATTAAAAATAAATTATATATTTTTAGTTCAAATATATTTTTCAATAAAACCTTTATTTAACAAATTTATAATAAATTAATAATACCTCTAAAATATTTTTTATACGTTCTAATACACAGGGTGATTCAGAAATAAACGGCACCCTTTTAAGAGCGTGTTCCTCTCATGAAAATAAGCAAAAAAGTTAATATTAACAAAAGTTCGTAAATGCTGCGTTATCGAGATACAGGGTGTTGAAAAGTGCAAAAAATAATGATGTTTTTTTCAATTTTAAATATTACACAATGCGTATGTATGTTCATGCGGCACAATAAAACAATGATACACCACTGTTCCCTTTAGATTTTGATGCAATTGAACGGATCTTTTTTCCTTCATTAAGCGTTTTCGTGTAAAACAGACTTCGAAGATGAAAAACATGAATAAAAATTTCAAAATGGTCAACTAATTTATGATCGGAAATACTTTTTACGCTATTTGCATATAACACATACTTGGAAGAATAAAAACATTATTTACTGTTTTGACTTTTTAGTCGTGTTTTTTATATTCGATGTGTGTTTTACACGAAAACGGTGAAGGATAGGAAAATAACTCAAAAGACCATTTTAATCATAAATTAGTTGAACATTATAAAAATAGTTTTAGGCCCAAGGAATGGTCTAGTGGTTAGAGTCCCAACCTCTAGAACTACACTCCCAACGGCAGTAGGTGCGAATCCTCTGCCCGTAGGAAATTTTTCTAGATAAGTTAATCCCGGCGTGTCCATGGACGGTGTGTGTGGTGTGTATGTTGGGTTGCATGTCTTTCGGGGTGGGGCATGTTAGGCCGGTGAATAGCCCTGAGCCCGGGTAAGGGTGTGGAATGGGAATTATGGAGTCGTGCTCACGCACAGCCTCATGATTTAAAAAAATAGTTTTAAAATCTAAAAAAACAGTGGGGTGCCATTTTTTTTCCTGCTTAAATATCCACATACACCTGTAGCTACGCCACTGGGGAAGAAAAAAAATTGACAGCTATGGTTCACTTATGCCGCATAAACATACATACGTAATGCCTAACTGTTAAAATTTAATTTGCAATCATTTCCGAATAATTTTAAACAAATCATTGTTTTTTTACAATTTTCAACCTATATCTCGATAACGAAGCATTTGTTAATATTAACTTTTCCTCTTATTTTCAGAGAAGAACATGCCTTCAAAAGACTGTCTTTTATTTTTGAATCACCCTGTACTACCACTATTTTTTGTTATTTTATTTTGTTGAAATTCGCGTCTTTTAAAAAGCAAAACGGCGTTCTATAGCAGCACTACATGTTTTTGTAATAAAAAAACCTGTTTCTGTTTAATATATTTGCATTTAAGTTTTAAACCAGAGAACAAAATGTCAAAAATTGCTTTCTTTTTTCAATTTACCAAGTGCTATCTTTTCTTGTATTAATGCATAAATTTTCTTAACAAAAATTTTGAAACTACCAACGGAATAATAAGAACTAATTATAAGAAACGGTAACCTAAAGGAAAGTTGAAAGAAAATCTAATCAACGAGAAAGACATCGCATAAAAGATAATATTATCTGTAAACTTGCTTGTTTGTGCGACAATTTAATAACGCAGAAATCTTCTGCGGTGTTGTGCAACCTATTGCCGGTTATAATTACAATCGATAAAAGTAGACAACCATCGCAGTGTTTTTGTTCATTTGCGAAATTAATCTTTTAAAAGTTATTTCATTTGGTTTTGTGTATAAAAATATTATTCAATTCTACGTTATGAAATAATAAAATTACCAACGCAGTGTTACTATCAAAGACCGGACTTTTAGTCGCAGAAGTGTAAAAATTCTTAAGTTTTTTATTCAACGGTGGTTTTCGGTCCCTTATAGAACTATGTCGTTGTATCAATGAATTTACACGTTCTATTTTCATTAATTCGTGGTTGGTATTTTACATTTCGTTTAAAAAAATATTTTTGCAGTTTCATAAAATTGTTATGTGACGAACTTTTAAAACCATTCATTTTTTTTAAGAATCATGAAGCCGTGCGTGAACACGACCCCATGATTTCCATTCCACCCCCTTACCCGGGCTCAGCACACTAAGTGCTCTTCACCGGTCTAACATGCCCCACCCCTGAAGAACAGGCAACCCAACATACACGCCTACATACATCATCCATGGACCCGTCGGATTTAACTTATTCAGAAAAATTACCGACGGGCAGTGAACTCGAACCAACTGCCATTGGGAGTCTAGTTTCAAAGCTTGGGACTTTAACCACTAGACCACCCGCCGGCCCCATAACCATTCATATTCTACGCTTATGAACCTTAATTTACTTAATTTTAGTATTACACAAGCATCAATTCCAGTTGACCAAATAAATAATAAGTAACTAAACGAGCTCGCATAAGGTCAAACATATGGATGTGTTACCATTCTAAGCTTGTAGATAATTCGTTTACAATTTAATATGTGCGCCAACTATACATTTAAAGAAATTATGGCAGAAATTATTATTAATTGGTTGCCTCATAATTTAAATACTAACGAAATACTAGATTAGAAATCCGGACTGACTATAGTTACTATGTACAATGTACAACAGAAAATGTAATTACGTAAAAATATTTGTCGAAAATAAGGGCGCAAAAAATTAGGACTTTTTCCAATATAGTAAAAAAGCCAATAAATTGGGTATTACTTGGTGTACAATCAATGAGGGTACAGAAAAATTGAACAGAATTCACAACGTTGACGTTTTTGTGCAAGGTATTGAATGATACAGTAAAAAAATTAAGATTGATTTTTATTACCATTTCAATTTTAAAAGAACAAATTTTGAACGGTGCCCAATCATATTTTTGACTAAACTTTTAACTAATAATTCCGAAATAAATTTAACACCACTTACCTCTTATGAAAAAATATCCAAAAATTCAAAAAAATCCATCAACTGCATAATTGGCCGTTCTAGATGCAAAAATCATGATTAAAGGTTAAAGGGCTCGCGCATTAATTGACTAACACCAACACACTTGAAAAATTTAAATTTCTAACACTTATAATAATTATTTTACAAGTACTACATGCCGGTGCTTACGCGATGAGCGCGACCACGAATAAATTCTCACTATCAACAGCACCACATGAAACCCAGAGCCGACTGCGGTGTTCTCGAATGACTACGCACAAGCTGAATGAAGTAAAGCAGTCCCTGATGATGCCGCGGTGGTGGCACCGACTCTGCGCCTTTCCTTGGCACGGTTTGTATCGATCCCAGGACTAGGGCAAAGGATATCAACGTGGGTATGTCGTCGTTCCTGCTGGATGCTGCAGCAATCTTTCAAATTTTTTTTTGCCTGCGGTTTACTTGTTTCGTTCATCAAAACACTTTACACGCTTGTACTCCAAACAGGCGATGCAGCTTGATCAGTTTATATCAGACAATGTAGGCCGTTAGCGACCCTTTTATAAATTTTATTATTGTGAATTTGCGTTTCGTTTTACGAATGAACAGTGGGGGGCTAATAGAGCCGCAGTCCCGTGAGAATAAAGATTCGCGTAAATTAATTCAAGCGCCAAATATTTACTTACGTAATCAAATGGGGTTTGCAGGACTGCAGGACAAAACAGGAAAGGGTTGCACTATAATAGAAGAAATTTTGAAAAGCTTCCTCGCATTTATTGAAATTTTTGAAAATTATTAAAATACCGTCTGTCTATAAAGTAACCCCCCCCCCCCCCCCCAACCAACTTTTGAACCACTTGGTATTTTACCACAACATTTGGTGTGCTTTAATGGGAAATGAAATACTATTTTTGGCCAAAAATTAAATTTTGTATCAATCAAAATGGCGACTGAGCGCCATTGTGAAATTTTTTTTTAAATAGAAAGGGGGCCGAGTGGCACCTCATTTGAAAGGTTTTTTAGTTCTGCGTCTGATCCTAGAGTTTCAAAGAAAAATATTCAGCCATAACAAAATGGCGGATTTTAAACAAAAATGGACTCACTTAATTCAACATTGTTTTGATTTTTTTATCCAGGGTTGGGTGACACCTCATTTGAAAGGTCTTTTAGTTCTGCGTCTGATCCTAGAATTTCAAAGAAAAATATTCAGCAATAACAAAATAGCGGATTTTAAACAAATGGACTCACTCAATTCAAAATTGTTTTGATTTTTTTATCCAGCGTCGAGTGACACCTCATTTGAAAGGTCTTTTGGTTCTGCGTCTGATCCTAGAATTTCAAAGAAAAATATTCAGCCATAACAAAATGGCGGATTTTAAACAAATGGACTCACTCAATTCAAAATTGTTTTGATTTTTTTATCCAGGGTCGAGTGACACCTCATTTGAAAGGTCTTTTACTTCTGCGTCTGATCCTAGAGTTTCAAAGAAAAATATTCAGCCATAACAAAATGGCGGATTTTAAACAAAAATAGACTCACTCAATTCAAAATTGTTTTGATTTTTTTATCCAGGGTCGAGTGACACCTCATTTGAAAGGTCTTTTAGTTCTGCGTCTGATCCTAGAATTTCAAAGAAAAATATTCAGCCATAACAAAATGGCGGATTTTAAACAAATGGACTCACTCAATTCAAAATTGTTTTGATTTTTTTATCCAGGGTCGAGTGACACCTCATTTGAAAGGTCTTTTAGTTCTGCGTCTGATCCTAGTGTTTCAAAGAAAAATATTCAGCCATAACAAAATGGCGGATTTTAAACAAAAATGGACTCGCTCAATTCAAAATTGTTTTGATTTTTTTATCCAGGGTCGAGTGACACCTCATTTAAAAGGTTTTTTACTTCTGCGTCTGATCCTAGAGTTTCAAAGAAAAATATTCAGCCATAACAAAATGGCGGATTTTAAACAAAAATAGACTCACTCAATTCAAAATTGTTTTGATTTTTTTATCCAGGGTCGAGTGACACCTCATTTGAAAGGTCTTTTAGTTCTGCGTCTGATCCTAGAATTTCAAAGAAAAATATTCAGCCATAACAAAATGGCGGATTTTAAACAAATGGACTCACTCAATTCAAAATTGTTTTGATTTTTTTATCCAGGGTCGAGTGACACCTCATTTGAAAGGTCTTTTAGTTCTGCGTCTGATCCTAGTGTTTCAAAGAAAAATATTCAGCCATAACAAAATGGCAGATTTTAAACAAAAATGGACTCGCTCAATTCAAAATTGTTTTGATTTTTTTATCCAGGGTCGAATGACACCTCATTTGAAAGGTTTTTCACTTCTGCGTCTGATCCTAGAGTTTCAAAGAAAAATATTCAGCCATAACAAAATGGCGGATTTTAAACAAAAATAGACTCACTCAATTCAAAATTGTTTTGATTTTTTTATCCAGGGTCGAGTGACACCTCATTTGAAAGGTCTTTTAGTTCTGCGTCTGATCCTAGAATTTCAAAGAAAAATATTCAGCCATAACAAAATGGCGGATTTTAAACAAATGGACTCACTCAATTCAAAATTGTTTTGATTTTTTTATCCAGGGTCGAGTGACACCTCATTTGAAAGGTCTTTTAGTTCTGCGTCTGATCCTAGTGTTTCAAAGAAAAATATTCAGCCATAACAAAATGGCGGATTTTAAACAAAAATGGACTCGCTCAATTCAAAATTGTTTTGATTTTTTTATCCAGTAGTCCACTTTTTCATTTGCAGGACAAAATTTTCCCAGAAATATCTTAGGTGGCTGGAAATAATTGCTTTTTTTTATTGACATTTATTGCAAATTTACAATCTACTACACTATTAGTATTGAGTAAATGTGTTAAAAGTCTTTGACTTACTCCTTATGTATCACTATCACTTAGTGTTGTTCAGGTAGGTCTTCTGGCCAAGATTTCTTGAGTCTTCTGTTGTGCGTTCCATCCCTGTATAATATTGAAAACGTTATGTTCCAACAAGACGGTGCGTGCGCCGCCTCATTATTATAGACCTGTTTCTGACTTTCTCAACGGACATTTTCCTGGAAGGTGGATTGGTAGGCAGGGGCCTATGAAAATGTAACGCAGGAATTTCATAACCGACTTTTTATGTGTCAAGATGTGAATGGTGAACATTTTAAACACTTAATTTAATTTCTTTTTGCTTTAACTCTTAGTTTTTTAAATAGACTTCTTTATCTTCAAACATTTTGTTATGGCTAACTATTTTTCTTTGAAACTCTAGGATCAGGCGCAGAACTAAAGATCTATTAAATGCGGGGTCACTCGACGCCCCTTTCCATTAAAAAAATCAAAATGGCGCCCAGCCGCCATTTTGAATGATACAAAATTTAATTAGGTGCTAAAAATAGTATTTATTTTCCCATTACAGCACACCAACTTTTGTGGTAAAATATCAAGTCGTTCAAAAGTTAGTTGGGGATGGGGGTACTTTATAGACACAGTGTATTATCACATTAAATGTGGAGTGGACTTCTTTATCTTCAAACATTGTCATTTTGTTATGGCTGAATATTTTTCTTTGAAACTTTAGGACCAGACTCAAAACTAAAAGACCTTTCAAATGAGGTGTCACTCGACCCTGGATAAAAAAATCAAAACAATTTTGAATGAGTGGTCCATTTGTTTCGATTTTGTTATGGCTGAATATTTTTCTTTGAAACTTTAGGACCAGACTCAAAACTAAAAGACCTTTCAAATGAGGTGTCACCCGACCCCCATTTCCATTTAAAAATAAAGTTCAAAATGGCGCCCAGCCGCCATTTTGAATGTTGCATAATTTAATTATTGGCTAAAAATAGTATTTAATTTCCCATTACGGCACACCAAATTTTGTGGTAAAATATCAAGTCGTTCAAAAGTTAGTTGGGGGAGGGGGGTACTTTATAGACACAGTGTATTATCACATTAAATGTGGAGTGGACTTCTTTATCTTCAAACATTGTCATTTTGTTATGGCTGAATATTTTTCTTTGAAACTTTAGGATCAGACTCAGAACTAAAAGACCTTTCAAATGAGGTGTCACCCGACCCCCATTTCCATTTAAAAATAAAGTTCAAAATGGTGCCCAGCCGCCATTTTGAATGATGCATAATTTAATTATTGGCTAAAAATAGTATTTAATTTCCCATTACGGCACCCCAAATTTTGTGGTAAAATATCAAGTCGTTCAAAAGTTAGTTGGGGGGTGGGGAGGTTACTTTATAGACACAGTGTATTATCACATTAAATGTGGAGTGGACTTCTTTATCTTCAAACATTGTCATTTTGTTATGGCTGAATAGTTTTCTTTGTAACTTTAGGATCAGACTCAGAACTAAAAGACCTTTCAAATGAGGTGTCACCCGACCCCCATTTCCATTTAAAAATAAAGTTCAAAATGGTGCCCTTCGATGTCTAGAAGAGTTAAATGAATAAGTACTATTACGACGAGCTATTGTAGACTCATCTAAATCTCAGTAATTACCAAAAAAATGTAGAATTACAAATTGCCCATGTCATTCATAACTCAAAATATTTTAATGGCATCTTCCTGCATGAAAACATATAATAATTCTGTAATTATTTTACTTATGCCGGAAAAAATTTAGTTTAAGGCTGAAGCTACGTAAATGAATGGATAAAACAAGGTGCCATCACTTTTTAAGTTTGATGAGTCGTATCTAACCTGGTTTTCTTGCTTTATAATTATGTAATTAATTCAGTGGACTGGTTTCAAAGATCATACTAAATTCTTTTACGACACAATCATTTCTCTAGTATTGTGAAAATAACGCATCAACCATGAACTAATTTATTAAATTATCTGATAAATGCAAATGAAAGTTGAATCTTCAACATATAACAAGTTTAGTCTTTAAAAAACTTTTAGCAAAACGTCACAACAACATTTTTTGTAAATCATACTCTTATTTTCATACGTTATTTGTAATTGTTCCTATTGTTTTATATCAAAATATTTTATTATTGCTGAATCTAATACAATGTATGTTCAGTTAGTTGTGGTCCTTGACTGGATTACTGTTGTGTGATATACTCTTTCTTCTCTGGTTAGATATTTGAAAAAAAAACACACCACTCGGCTCCAAATAACAATCTTACTACCATTTATTTATTTATTCAAGATCGTTAATGTAATTTTACAGCTTCCTCCACTGTAGCCTCAAACACGTATTAGATTTCTTTTACACTATCTTACTTTTGAATACTCTTTATATGGTTCAAAATTCGTTTTGTTATAAATTTTTTCTAACTAAAAAACACCCTTTTCATTCAATAAGACTGGTTTTCCTTCTCTTTCCTGCGTCTTTGTTTACAAGACGAGCCGTACTAACTAAAATTACTCTTTCTAATAAATCTCATAATCAACTAGATTTCCGTTAAAGGGGAATTACACTAGTAACGCCCTCTATGATGTGCGGCGAGGAAAAGTTGCAAAGCAACAAACCGACAAAGTTGTGATCGGAACCTGCTAAGCAGGTATCTGGGATCACACCGGCCTCTAAGCACAACTTTGCCTTTGAAATTGAAAATAATCATGGTCCTCGTACTTTGATTATTTTCAATTTCAATCGATTACCTTTACAGTGGTTGTGATTATGTACAACCACTGTTTTAAATGTAAATTTAAACTTTTGTGGTTACCTGTCTCCCTTTATAAAATAGTTGTTTGACACTTGATTTTGTTGGTTGGTTAGAACCACCTGTTATTGTAAGTAGTAGGTTAGATTTCATATGGATTATTTGCTAATGATACTTTACTTGTAGTTTGATGGCCTGAGGATGATTCCCCCTTTTGTTGGGATCGAAACATGTAGCCATGATATATCTTTAATCATTTAAATAAACGTTATTTTATGTGGAGAAGACTTTGGGTTTTTTATTATTATTTAATTAGAATGAGTTTATGCAAACAGGGGTAACTTAGGTTAAGAAATAAGGGAGAGTACTCACCGGAGTGCTCTCTGGAGCCTGAAAGTCAATTTACGTATTGTACTTATTGACTCAGGGCCGGCGCTAGCCCTTTTGTAGCCACGGGCATACAAAAATTTTGCGCTTTCATATCATATCTATATAGATACAATTGTTACCAAAAAAAAACTATGAGGCAGAATTATAACAAACAAGGACACAAATTGACGTAAGAATTTTTTTCTACGATCATCATTGAAAATAGGCTTTTCCAGTTGTCAGTTAAGAACAGATAGTAGACGTTTGCTGCTGAGCGAGCAGAAAAGTCATTGCCGCTCGCCGAACGAAAAGTGGTTTTAGAACAGATATCAAATTTGATTTCTACGGACCTTGTTTCTGATAGGATACAAAAATGCGTCTGTGTAAACTAATGATGAACGGTAATAACATCTCCTTGGAAACGGTCTAACATGACAAACTAAAGAATGGAATCGCTCAGAGCAATAGCAAAAGTTTACACAGAGAATAAGAAAAATTGAGTATATTCTTCTACTTTTTGTTTATTTTCAAAGTAGTCGTAGAAAAAATAGTGTGTGCACCTCGTGCAGAAAGCATCCTTGCCGATGTTTGTTGGTCTCAGCTACGCCTCGGCCATCTAATAATTATCAAGGGGTTCTTAAATGAAACAGATCAAATGTTCCAAACAACTATAACTACCTTAAACATTAATTTTTGTTTCAAACTGCACATGAAAACTTAGATGCTAAGTCTGGCAGCTCTGTCATAGGTCACAGGTTTATATTAAAGTTAGGCGCGTGCGACACCCTCTCAATTTGGCGCCCCAGGCAACTGCCTACTATGCCTATACGTAACGCCGGTCCTGCATTGTCCAACCAGGACTATATACGGAGTAATTAAAAAAAAATCTTTTGAACATTTTCATAAATAATATCAGACATACAAACGATACTTTTAAATTTGGAAATTTGCAGAATTAATGTGAATTTCCCATTTGAATCATAATTAAAAACGTTTAGTATCGAAACTTGTTAAAATTTAGAAACCTAAATTAAAGTTACCTACGCAAGTACAGGATAAACTTTGTTGGAAAATTTAAAAAGTGATAGGAATTACAATTACATACAAAATAATAACAATAATAATAATCTTTAAGAGTCCTCAAAAATACTGCAACAGTTTTTATAAAAATTTAAATATTCAAAATAAAAACATAACAAAAACAAAATTAAATAATTCAGAAAAATCTTATATTTTATAATCTATAATTCAACATTGTAATTTTGGTTACAACAGCAACAGTTATTATTAGAAAAAAGTTGCATTTACATACGATTTTCATGTAGGTACTTACGTTTTCATATAGTATTACAAAAACATAAATATAATTCCTGTTTCATCAACCTGAAAATGTGGAATAAGATATAGCCATTAACTAAAGTCTAAAACCAAAACTGTTTGAGGTAAAACATATTCACAAAAATTTTAAACAAATAGCATAAACATTGATTTGTTTGACTCGGTTTTGCATAGTAGTGTCCTCTCACGGTGAATACGGAATAACAACACAGTTAACTGCTAACAGTAACCAACACAGAAATAGAAAGTAATGGGGCCAAAATACTAAGCCAATAAATTAAATTTTGTTTACATCAAAGGAATTATATTATTTGTTCATGATTGAAAATGTTTCCTATTTTTTACTTTGTACGCAAAATCAAAAACATAGCACGGGTTTATAATTAAAAATGCGTGCTATAAATATTTTTTTATTTACAAAAGCTACTTTTTGTTAACTTATACAGAATTAGTAACAATTTCCTCCGGGCTTTGGAGAATTAAATTAGAACATCATTAGTACAGAAACTATTTTAACTCAAACCTATTAAATAGTATACGTATTGCGCATGATCGCCTTAAGTAGTTGGATTTCAGGGACGTAGTATATCTGATAAATTGTTGTTGCGGCCGCACCTACTCGCGTACATTTAACACTCATTTTTACAAAAAACTAATCATGGGTTGGGGATTCAAGACATGTGGACCTAATGAAGCTTTGGTAATATCAGGTAAGTTTTTATCAATAGATAACATAGATACAAAAATCGATAAACAACTACACGTAGTAATAGTATAGGTCACGTGCGTGCGCACCTTGTTATTATATTATGTAATTTGGCGCGTAACCAAGTTTTAAATTATAGGCTGCTGCTATGGAAGGCCCCATGTAGTCCCAGGAGGACGTGCTTTTGTTTGGCCTTGTTTCCAACAAGCACAAAAGTAAGTGTAACTTAGTTTGATTTTGTTTTTATGTAAATTACTTTTTGGTATTGATCATAAGCATAACATTATTTTATTTGTAAATGTTTTTAATTTTTTTTCTCTAATGTCATGTAAAATTCAAAATTTTCTTATTTAGTACTTTCAAGAGTAAACACATTTTAATTTTCTTTAATAAATGTTTATTTATATTACATAGATATACAGGGTGTCCATGCATGGTGATCTCGTATACGGTAAGAGGAAGATAAGCAGTTAAATGAGAGGAATTATTCAGCATCTCTAGTACTGCTGTGATCCACATTCAAATCCTACAATTTTTGCTTAATTTTCAGTAGAGATTGAAAAAACTAAAATTTTCATTTTTCGCTTTTTGTGTATAATTTGGTTATTATCAAAGATAGCGCAAATCGGTTTTGATACTCTTAAGACACTTTTTTACACAGATTTTGATTCTGAAATAAAAAAATTTATGGGTCATTAAATTTCCCCCTTTTCTCTGATATAATGTTTAAAGGGTTTATTTTTACAAATAACGAAGTTATAAGCGAAAACCCGTTTTCTCATAGTAGGCTGTGAAATACCGCTGAAAATTAACAAAGGAAAACAAGAAAAAAATGAAAGAATACATTTGTTTCCATTGAAGTTTGATCAGTTTATCTTCCCAAATCATATAGTTATGTGAGAAATTTTGTTCTCCTCCACCAAAAGCGAAAACTGAAAATTTTAGATTTTTCAGTCTGTACTGAAAACTTGGCAAAAATTGTAGAATTTGAATGTGCATCATAGTAGTACTTGAGATGGTGAATAATTCTTTTCATTTAACTGAATCTCAATCTCTTACCGTTTACGAGATCCCCATGTATGGACCCCTTATCTTAGACACCCTGTATTTATGATAACCTCAATCAGTATAATGCCCTATACATACATATACACATGTG
Source organism: Ctenicera cuprea (assembly GCA_958336395.1). Classification (NCBI taxonomy): domain Eukaryota; kingdom Metazoa; phylum Arthropoda; class Insecta; order Coleoptera; family Elateridae; genus Ctenicera; species Ctenicera cuprea. The sequence goes on along the minus strand of OY284492.1, from coordinate 51,082,968 downwards.
ACCTGTTGAATGATAAATCATCAAATGCAATTTAATACTTACCTGTATCGAATTATTGCGAAGAAGGTTTTTCTGACCAAGTAACGATCTGAATTATGATAACTACGAATGTTGATCATTTTTTTCTGAATTTAGTAGAATGGAACTAATATTGTCGAAAAAAGTGTACTTTCGTACTGATTTTATTACAACTAGCCAAGAAGGAATAGATAGAAAATGGTTCAAAAAGTTGTTTTAACGGTAAATATTAGCGGAGCTTCTACCTCTGTATTTTCAAATTTATTTAAGGATTGAAAACTGTTGAATATGAACTAATAACTTTTCGTTTAATTATACTTCATGTATAACAGTTAACAGCCACACACATTTTGATATCTATTGCTTCGAAAAACAAATTTACTGTCACTATATGTTGCATATAATTTGTAATTCACAATCATCTATGGGGCATTTTAGATAAGCTTTGAATAGCATCTGTTATTTCAAAAAAAATTCTTTTTTTTGTTTATAGGATATCCCTCAACACAATGACTTTATCGATCGAAAGTCCTAAAGTTTATACGAGTCAAGGTGTGCCTATTTCCGTAACGGGTGTTGCACAAGTATGGCATAAAAATATGCAAATTAATATATTAATATTTTACCGTGTATATTTATTTCTAGGTAAAAATTCAAGGACAAAATAAAGACATGCTGTTAACAGCTTGTGAGCAGTTTTTGGGTAAGAAGGAAGCTGAGATCCACAATATTGCGTTAGCAACATTAGAAGGATACCAAAGAGCAATCATGGGTTCTATGACAGTGGAAGAAATCTATAAAGACCGCAAGAAATTCAGCAAACAAGTTTTTGAAGTAGCTTCTTCAGATCTAGTTAATATGGGCATCACCGTTGTTTCTTACACTCTCAAAGATATCAGTGACGATATGGTAAGAATATATGCTATAATTATGAATTCAATAATTATGTGAAAGAAACATAGAAAATAATTTAAACTCGGGCGGGTACTAAGAAGCAGATTAATGTAAATTTCAGTTAGGTTACTTTTAAGATGCTGTACAGCATGTGCCACCTAACCTTGCAAATTTTAGTGGGCTTTGATTCGGCTACTTACGCTTTGTTTCGTCGGTAGTCGTAACTTAAACTAGCTCTAATTGGCTGTTGGACACTCTACTAAAAAGTGAAAGTCAATTTATTTATGGTTTCCAAAAAATTGTGGGTTTTTTGACAAATTAAAAGGCCGTGCGCCATAAGGTTAGAAACAGTTTGCTTTGAGGAAGGATTAACATAATAATGACATAAATAATTAACAGCAACTAGATATTATACTAGCTTTCAAACTACGGGATTGCTTTTGCTTGAGAGTGTAACGGCTTCTCGCCTTTTAAACTTATCGTCATTTTTTTTGCAAGGTTAAATGGCACTTGCTGTATTTATTTATTATTGTTAAAATCGCTATGTATAACATAAGGAGCATACACAAAGTGTTCCTGTTGCTAGGATATGCATGTCTCGATTTTGCGGAGAGATCTGAGACATGGAAGCTATAAAAAGTACTAGATCGTTATTCATCAATATTTTATTTTAAATGTCGACAAAGACGTATATGCTAGGTTATGTCAATTAATTTCCTGCCGGTATCAGATCTATCGCAACGAAACATGTTTTAGTTTTAACCATTGTTGAAATGTGCTGTGATCAATCAAATTTGGTGACAGATTTGTGGTATTAATTGTCAACAAAAAACAATATTAGCGCGAATCAGCATATCCTTGAAATAATACATTTATTAGTTTCCTTGTCTCGGTGCTGTCTCTTCTAAAACACTACAGGGTAAGGCCATAGTAACCGGGGTTTGTGCATACTCTTAAGTATATGTTATGCTCTATGATTCAAAGTAACGTGTGTTTTCAGGGATATTTAAGAAGTTTGGGTCAGGCTAGAACAGCTGAGGTAAAACGTGATGCGAGAATTGGAGAGGCAGAAGCACAAGCTGAAGCTGCAATTAAAGAAGCGATTGCTGAAGAACAACGCATGGCTTCTGTGTTGTTAAATGACACTCAGGTTGCTAAAGCTCGTCGAGATTTCGAGCTTAAAAAGGCTATGTATGATGTTGAAGTACAAACCAGAAAAGCAGAAGCTGAACTCGCGTATGACCTCCAAGCTGCTAAAACTAAACAATGTATTAGAGAAGAAGAGATGCAAGTTGAGGTTATTGAACGCACACAACAAATTGCAATCCAGCAACAGGAAATAGCTAGACGTCTCCAGGAACTAGAAGCTACAATACGACGCCCTGCAGAAGCAGAAAAATACCGTTTGGAAAAAATAGCTCAGGCAAACCATAACCGTGTAGTTCTTGAAGCTGAAGCTGAGGCAGAAGCAATACGTTTGAGAGGAGAAGCTGAAGCTTTTGCTATCGAAGCCAAAGCTAAAGCTGAAGCCGAACAAATGGCAAAGAAAGCCGAAGCTTGGAAAGAATACAAAAAAGCAGCTTTAATTGATATGTTCTTGGATGTTTTGCCAAAAGTTGCTGCTGAAGTATCTGCTCCTCTTGCTCAGGCTAACAAGATTACCATGGTATCTAGTGGTCAAGGTGAAATTGGTGCTGCAAAATTGACAGGAGAAGTTTTATCTGTAGTTGCTGCAGTTCCTGATATGGTTAAAGCTATGACTGGGGTCGATATCCTAAAGGTATGTATTAAGTTTATATCTATTCAGGTGTTATAATTTCAGTACACATGCACTGATTGCTATATCTACGAATTTGCTAATGTCAGCGTTGCCAGATGGGTGGGAAATTTCCGTTTTGGTGGGAAATGTAGTCTTGGGTGGAAAAGGGAAATGGAGCGAAAGTGAGGGGAAAGAGGAGCTTTTTTTACTTTTTATAGAGATTTTTTGTATTATGTTCCCGTACATAATAAGTTAAAAGTACAATTTTTTTCGTTTTTAATACGTCGTATTTCTGAAAACAACGAATATTTCATAATGTTTGGTAACAGTGCTAGACAGATTGTTGATATGGCAACCTTGTGGCGGGATTTGTGCATATGTTGGCAAATTGCAGTTCGTTGTATATTAAATTTGTTGGTTCTTGTACTATTCCGTTGCGGTTGTTAAATTCTAAGTAGACTGGAACAAAATTCACTTGTCATAACATAACCTAAGTTGTTAAACATAAATCCTTTAAAGTTTAAAGGAAAATCCCCAGGGGCGTCGTTGGGGGGTTGTTGCAACATCGACTGCAATTTCTAATTAACTTCAATGATGAGAGATGTAAAAATGTGGGTTTTTTTGTTTTGTTTTAAGATCCCCACTTTGTATAAAACAGAGGCTTCCTAGTGTCTGTCCTCTTGCATTTGATGAACCTTAGCACTAAAAATTAGCTAAACGACAAATAATTACAAAACGAAATAATTTCACCACAGTTTTATTCGTCACCCTGATTTAATTATATGTATTAATACCAAAATATTGCGTGATCAACCAAATTTTATTTTATTATATTTTTAGTACGGTTAGCCATGAAAAACAAAATTCATGTCGGAACTTCATTCATACCTACAGTTAAAAGCTGTCATTTAAATAACGTTTTAATTTTGTTTTCCACCGCCAAAATATTGTTAATCAATGATCATACTGTATAATAAAAGTATTTACAAATACTGTGAATCAGGAAGTTCTTAATCTATATATTTTTATTTTTCAGTCTGTTCGCTCCATTTAAGGTTTCTGAAGATATAATTTTTTTATGCTGATGGCAGTTTATTATACCTAATTATGGTTACCCGAATTACTCACTTCTACGTATATAGCATTTATGTGTTGTTATTGCATACAGTATACAAATTAATTAGTAGAAATACAAATATTTTATATGTTTTTTAGTATTTTTATGTATGTAACTAGACAACTTTAATTGTTGTAATGTTATAAATAATAGATATTAAAGTAATTTTTGATTCATTGTTTTTTTACTTTGCGCCTGACAGAGATACTTATTATAAGTATCCGACATACTTTCACGATACTTTCATAATGCATTGTAATTTTTTTTTCAATAAACCTTTTTTACACAAAATCTTCCAAGTGTTAATCACTTTAGGTAGCCTTTTTATTTACTTAAAACTAAACCGGCACAGCTAAACACCATTGCTCCACAGTTGCACTGCTAGAGTTGATAGTATATTTTTTTTTAAATACGCTTGCATTTCGAACCTGAACAAATTTTTAAAAAAATTTTTATTTGGAAGTATAGGTACCAACTGCAGAAAGTTTTTTTGTCATAAAACATTTACAACTATGCTAACAGCTTGATTTAAATAAAGTGATTTAAAGAAAACTATGCTTCGATCAAGTGCACGAAGTAATATAGAACAAGGAGGATGCTCGTTGCTATGATTTACAGGGTCTTAATTTTGCAGTTGATGTGACAGAAGGATCCGAAACAAGGAGCCTATATAAAGTACTCAATTGTTAATATTTTAGTTTAAATGTTGGTAAAAAACGTATATGTTAGGTTATAAGTCAGTTGATTTCTTGATGGTGTTGGATTTATCAGGCCAGAACCTGTTTTAGTTTTAATATAGCCCAGTCAAATAAGTACAAATTACGACGTTTGATGGAAATAACTGATAAAGTTTTAAAACTTGGCAAGTATGTTTATTTAGACGTACTATTAAACATAAAGTCCTGAACTCAATCTGTTGCGCTCAAGCCGCCATCTTGGAAAAATGGCGCTCCGATTTAGCTTTTTGCTTATATCTCGCTAACCATTAACGGTATCGGTATTATGTTTTATATTATAAAAAAATAAGGCTTACAAAATTCTCTACAAGAAAAGATATACATTTTCTAGTTAGGCCCAGCGCGCTGATCCACGGACCACGTATATAATCAGGGTAGCATCAAGTTCACGGCGTATTAGAACCAATTGACCCTGTATTGCTATTTCAGAGAATTAGCATTGCGAAGAAAGATGTTCAGCAACTATTCGATTACATGGAGTACGAGCTAGCTCTATTTCCGCTTTCTCTGTTCAATGAGGTGGGCATGCGAGAGACGACAAAGTCTGCATTGTATAATAGGTCTGTTTGAAGAATCATGTGTGTTTATTATGCTTTATTATTGGTTGACATAAAGATGATTCAGTTAAGGCAGTACAAAATTTCTGGAAGTTACGATAACTTTGACGTGTTTGCCTATCATTAACACAAACGTTAACATTCCAACACTAACGTAACATTATTAACATGATTGTGAAACCTCAGTAACAAAACGTTATAGCAAAATTTATTACGCTAATGGATTTCTGAATCTTTTTATCTTACGATATAAAATATGAACTTGTTAATAGCAACAAATAGCTGGAGTATTAGAAAAAGAAAAATGAGCGACGCATTTTGCCTGGACTTTCCTATACTTATACAAAATAATTCTTTTTATATATCTAATCACAACAATTACAGTACATCTAACTAAGAACTGTTTTCAGTTGTAGGGTATTTAAATACTGCTAATCTGTCATTGCAAGAAGGACAAGTAACAATAGTCATAACTCATAAACTACCTGAGTAGCAATTTCAGAGTGGTGCCGTATGCAGCGGTCAGCTTTTGTTTATTATGATGTGATTTTACTATGTTCATCTCTTACACACTACGTGTTTCGCTATCCTACGTTGTCCACTCTTTAAATTATCATCGATGTTTGTTGCTGATTGAGTTGCGACGGAATTTTTTTTTTCAAGAAAAGTCGATTTTTTGGAGAAAGATTCGAGAAATAAAAAATACCAAAAACAGCATGGACATACTTTTCCGTCAAAATTAGAGAGGGATGTGAAAAATTAACCCCGCTAAATATTACTGCACCTAAAAATAAAGTTCTTTATTCTATTCTACATTACTCATGAGCAATTTAGCTTAAGCAGAAATTTTTATCGTCCTCTATTTATTAAATAATTTTCCTCATAAACTTGATTTAAACGATCGTCAGATATATCATCAAAACTAACGTCATTCAAATCCGAAAATAGAGATTTAATTTGAAACTCTGCATCTCGAGCCGATTTAATTTTCAATAAATTAAGTAATTTAATTTTTTTTCAGCTTCTAATATTTGTACTACAGATACATTGTAGCTTCCGCCACACATTTGCCTGTATTGCCCAAATCGCCCTTCTAAGGGATCACTTTGAAATTTTGCTAATAAAATGTATTTGAAATGACAATTTTCCAGTAAATATTTACATAACAATGTTATTGTTTCACATGTATGCAGTAGCGCTTGTTGTGTTTGGTTTGTCAATTTTCCGTGTCGCTTATCAACGTTTGGAACTAACTAAATATCTATAATAGTTATTTAAGTATCAAGGAATGTAAGGACGTAATAACATCCGAGGTAGGCGAATACGAGCTGAGGCGGAGCCGAAGCTTGTCGCCTGCCGAGGATGTTATTAGTCGATACATTTCGTGTTACTTATTAAATTTTTCACGCTACCGGCAATGTAAGTAGGCCTACAGGTAGAAATTTTATCTTATTTTTAGAAGTTCGTTTTGACAGCTGTCATCGGAATTATTTTTTAAAAGCCCCATTATTCTAAGTTGTCTGTGCTTGTTACCATATCAACGAACAGTTAAAATCAACATTATTTTCCTAGGAATGTAAGTGACACTATTAAGTTCCGTCGTCAAGGGTAACTAGTACACGAATGTTATCAGCCACTTACGATCCCTGTAGCTATGGATGTAAGGCCTACTTACATTGCTGGTAGCGTGAAAAAACTATTATTGCACGTTATCTCGACAACTTTCACTTGATTTTAGGCCGAGACATTCAGTATTGGTAACCCCTAATCCCCTCCACTTTTACTAGTGTTCCGAGACGATGAGCCGGCCCGATAGAGTATTACGATGGTCCCGCCAGATACCATCCCGTTATTAAAAGAGCCTTTTCAAGAACAATGGGCTGACGTCCGTAATGGGGTTTCTCATATTTAGACTGTTTCAAACAGCCTACTTCTTGCAACAGCCTTTGAAAGGTATTTCTATCCATGTGAAAATGATTTAAAAAATCGCATTCTAAGTACATTGAAATCCATTTTTCATATAAATCCGGCATTCGAATGTAAGTTTCTCGAATAAATGGTATTGCTGTTAATACCTGCAAAATATTGGTGAATGTACAAAACTGTAATGTTGATACAACTTGTAGAAATTGCACTGGTGCTTTGGCAACTTCGTCTTCTACGTATACCGCGAGCGCTAGTCGCAGTTTTTTTCGGTTAGAGCACATTTTATATTCAAATAAAACACAACCTTGTTCACAAAAAAACAACACGTGTATAGCAACCGTTGCTGCAAACCACAGCGTTCAAATTGGTTTGACTGGATACTGGGAAATGACGTCACTGTTTGGCAACCAGCAGCGACCACTGTCAAAATTTCGGTCATTTATCTGTCAACCGCAACCAGAACCGCAGTCTTGAACGAACACGGCTATTAAGACAACCTATGAAACATAAGACATAAGATATTGGACTATTCGCAGTACCCAATATTGGTCAACTTCGGACCGCCCAGTTAAGTCGGTAACCGGTCTGATCTTAGTGACCGGTACCTTAACAGCGTCGTGCAAACGCACACTTTGATAGTGGGCGTGAGCGGTCAAAGCGCACCTCATTCCTAGGGCCCAGATCTCTAACACCAACAGCCACTCTTTCCTGAAGCGCACCTTTACCTGCCTAAATGGCCGGCCTCCAACCACCCAGTGTATCGCCCAGGCACTTTTATAACCCATAGGGTCGCCCAGATGTAGTAACTGGGACGCAGGCGTATATCGAAGAAAAAACAGAAAGTTGCAAGAAATGAAAAGGAAGAGCGATGCCCCGAAAACCTTTAGAGTGGGACCCCAAAATTGCTGGGTTCAAGACAACCGCCTTGGGGACCTTGCCTTTCGGCCGGACCTGCATCGCAATATTTACGACCACTGGAAATTTTGAAATAGTTTGATGTTGGCACCCGTGTAGTCATTCGCAATCCTAGGTAACCGCCCAATTGCCTACCGTACTAGACCGGGTATGACACCCTGTATATTTAAATAGTTAAATTAAGTTTAATTAAAGCATATATCGTTATACCTTCTGCCCATAAAAATACGGAACATATGGAACAGTCTATGTTCGTTTCAAGAAAAGATCCGCGAACCTTTTAAAGGTTTTGTGTAAGTCTTCACGCTGTTCTGGTGTGAATCGGTAAAACAGACTTCTAAACAGTAATTACAACAAAGGCAAACTTTGGCAAGTGATTTATATGATTATAATTAGTACATACAGTGTGTCCCACTTTGCTTGAAAACTCCCCTATGAAAAATTTATTTTTATCCCAATTGAAACCGTTTTTTTTTATAGCAGGGCGGATAAAAAGTTGTATCTTAGGAGAATATTAAAAATGTTACAAGAAGTAAAAGCCCAGTTTACTGCGATTTTTTTTTCGTTGGCAAAAATCGGAAAATTCTATTCACGATTTTGTTTATTAAAAAACCTGATTGCATAATCTTGTTTAGAATTCTCTGAAATGCTATTACACAAAATTGTATAATAAAATTTCGATTTTTAAAAACTTTATCAAATAAAATTTAGAGTTACTGCTTAAAGAACCGCTAATACCGTGAAAAGCCAATAAAACAATATTTTACAGTTTAAAAAAAATAATTATTGCAAGATTGACCAGACAATCAAGCCAAAAATTCATGAATAAAAATGAGCGAAACACTTCGCCTGGACTTTCCTATACTTATAAATTAACATTGTTTTATATTTTCCAACACTTTTGATGTACACCTGTCTAGACCCGGCTAGTAAAAGTAAACAGCGTTTATAAAAACTTCAAGCGTGAAGAGCGTAACTTAAACGTACCATTACCACGCTGTCTCCGCCTGCAACTGAGTACATGTAAAACAGCCGAACTGAAATGAACCGGAGGCACGAGTAAGGAAGCGTGTTGATGTTTGAAAATGTATTAATAACTCGAGAAGTATTATTTTTAGCAAGAAATTACTCTTATTAATTTGTATTTAGAATTTCAAAACCTTTCTGATTTTAAAGCCAAAATGCCACGTTTCCATTTAAAAAAAAGTTATTTTTTACCGTGGCCGCCATATTAAAATTGGAAACTCAAGTTTTTTTCTTAAATACAATCGAGAAGAATTTGCCCTACAACTTAGCTCTTGGGTTTGCGAGTCTATCTATTAAAATAAAAAAGTTAGCCTACACTGAACATTAAACGACTAGTACAAGAATACAACTGCTGTAGAAAGTATGTGAAATTCTTCTAAGGACAAAAAGATTATTGAGCGTCAAAAAATTCGATTTTTTGATTTTTTGTAAAAAGATTCTCCAAGAGCAAACAAAACAAAAAACCAAATTCTTAATTTTTTATCGAAAAAATTTGGGGGGAGGGGGAACAGTAGCCCCCCTAAATATTAAAGTATCAAAAAAATATTATGATATTCGGATTTTACTATCAATGATGAGCTATATTGCTTTAACAGAAATATTTTATTGCCCCCCGTTAAATAAATAAAAGGGTACCAATTTTCAATTTTCAAAAATTCACAGAGGGCGTCACAGTCAAATTATAGCAATGAGCAACAAACAAAATTGTAGCAGATGCCTATCTCTATCAGCTTAAAAAGTTTAAACAAAAACGTGTGGGCAGTTTTTGAGATTTTTTTTTGAAAATTTCAAAAATTTTGTAGTGGTGCTATTGAGATCGTTTTTCGATTTTCAAAATTAATAATATTTCATGGTATAGTACCCTTAAGGGGCTACCAAACAAGATGTAGTTGATCCCAATCAAACAACTGGTTTTTGAGTAAATGGGCGTTAAAGTCGAAATTTTCAAAAATTCGTAGCGGCCGCCATGTTGAAGCTAGGGAGTTCGGTAAAAAAACGTTTGATTTGTTCTAAGGCCTTCTATAATTTCCACTATTCCAATTTCCAAAAATCAGTTTGTGAAAAAAATTCTACCAAAAAACATGTCTAACTTCCGCTTCCGGTTTCGGATTCTTTTTAAAAGCTTATTTTTTCGATGATTTTTTGATATACCTCCTCATTCCAAAGTAATTCAAAATCGGTCCAGCCGTTCCGGAGATATGAGCGTTACCCACACACCCACAGACAGACATTTTTTAAAAACCACTTTTGTAGGATCCTGGAAGCCCAAAACATGTATTTCCGTCAAAATCTCGATTTTGAAAATTTGCATGAAATCAATAGTTCCCTATATTACTGAAAGTATAGGAAAGTAAAAATCATTAAACTTCAGGCGTGAATTTTCAAATAGTTCGCCTTATCTCTCTTGCTCACAACTAATATTTTACGACATTGTATGTTAGATAAGAATCTTAATTATGGTATCGTGAATCGTGCCAAAATAATGGCGTTTGCTGATAACTACCATGAATTACATTGCATCATAGAATTCCCAGATATATGATAATAATTGTTTTTCTTTTGTAGTACGTAATATATATACGCGTACACTGATTATGATTTATGATTATTATCTTATTTTTATTCCTTTTTTATCATTACTTTTTTATGTACAATAAAAGTATTAATTTATTGTAAATAAAACCATTCTTAACTACAACAGGTTCTTTATTATAGCCTTATACGTATTTCGACATGTTGACATGTCATTTTCAGAGGCAAGGTTAAAATTAAACAGTTGGTGTTGCTACAGGAACAATAAATCTTCATAACTTGATCTTGGTTTTCTACATCTGACTTGATTTCTCATTCCAAAACTTTAGAGACTTTAAGAGACCAATTTGTTCATTCATTAAAGGTGCAGATTTTAAATGTTTGTGAATTTCAAATGCTTTTAGTATATCCAACTTACGTTTATCATCACAAAAGTCTAAAAATTTTATAGTGTTATTATATGTCATTAAATGATTGCGTTCTAATAAGTGTTTAGCGTAATTGGATTTATGTGGGTGTTTGTTTATATTTGTAACAGCGTACGTGTTTCTTGTGTCTAATATCAAAATTTCTAATTGTTTGTCCTATATAAACCGAATTACAGTGCGAGCAATTTAATTTGTAAATACCTAATTTTAGTAAATTTTCTGTTTTTTCGTTAGCATTAAACAAAGTATTTAAAATGTTTTTTGTTGTTTTACAAATTATTTTACATTTATTTGTTTTGTTTATAATTTAAGCAATTTTTTCTGATTTATTTCAAATTGTACATTTTCTACCAACAAATTCCAAAACAAGAAGTGTCACAGCAATGTAAAGATCTTTAGAATATGCAACTTGAAAACCATTTAATAGACAATTTGATGCGTTTTAGTGTACTCTTTTGGCTGTGTTTTTGCTTTAATTAAATCAAATACCTTTCATCAATTTAAGCCAAATTTGGGTTAATATTTTGAATTGATTGTGTGGTAGGCACATGGTGAAACATTATTAATAAATATTTAACTATTAAAAATTAATAGTTTATTAATAAAATAAAACGCTTGGTAATTGTTTCACAATTTGTTGGTTTTTATTTACTCAACTCGAGTTTCAACCATCGCGGTCATCTTCAGGAGTTTACAAACACAATTCGAATTGAGTAAATAAAAACCAACAAATTGTGAAACAATTACCAAGCGTTTTATTTTATTAATAAACTATTAATTTTTAATAGTTAAATATTTATTAAGTTTGGGTTAGTCTAAATAGTAGCGTAGGTAACTAAAAATATTTTTTTTTCTTTTAATGAACTATGCTCCGCTGTCGACACCGTAGAGGCGTAGACTGATTACGACAGCCCGAAAAGATGAATTGCTAGTCTCCTCTCCATTTGTTTAGTTCACAATATACCTATCAGATGGAACAGTGAATGTGAAGTGCATACAGCGTGTTTAGTGTAATGTAAAAATGACAAAATTAAGAATTCATAAATGAGTTATATTTTTATAATGTTAATTAATTTAATTTAATTTCACATTATAAGTACAATTATAAAAATTAAACATAGCAGTAGATAAACATAAGTTTAGACATTATCGAAATTTTTTAAAAACTGCAGTTATTAGTTTAAAAGTTTGTGTGCAATAATAACTAAATTGATACACTCAGAGACATTGATATAAAACACCGTTTTACTTTTCATTATCAACGATTTTTGCAAAATAAAAACAAAAATTTACATAATTCAAAAATATCTCATTTGTATTTAATTTAAAATATCTTAGATATTTGTAATTCTTCCAAACTATCTTCAACATTCATAAATATTTAAAAATAATTTTGAAACATATTTAAATCGTTTATTTCAAAATATCTTTGAGATAATTTAAAATGATTTTAAAAGCACCATCGTGTTATAATCTAATAGTCGACGTGTGTTTATGATGGTAACGAGCCATCATAAATGCTCGAGACCACGTGATCACTGTAATATAGGCAACCCATTTAACAGATTGGCACCACTGGTTTGGAAAACTAAATGTGGCAGCGACAGTGGCGTACACAAAACCGTCAACAAAAGCGCGAAGAATAAATATATAAGTATACTGTGATTATACCACAGTATACTTATTCATACAGTAGCGAAAGTAAAGGTCATTTATGGTAATTATAGCACCAAGCGGCGAACAAGTTACACTAAAATCTGACAGCTGACGGTAGTAGTGTTTCTCTGCTTTTTGAACGTTATAAGAACAATTTTCAAGTTGTTTGCCAGTGTTTTTATAAAAATGTGATTAGTGATATACCAATCTATTATGAGAGTCTCAAAAGGGAGTGCATGTTCCGCCGTAAACTGCGAAAACAACAAAGGAAAGAATCCTAACCTTAGTTTTTTTACATTTCCCAAAGATCCAAAAAGGTAATAAATTCTGATAAATATTAATACATTAAAGTTTGACTTTCTCGTCGTTCTAGATCAAAACAGTGGTTTGTAAACTGTAGACGTGAAGATTTACGTGAAAAGAAGGTGGGATATTTGAATAAAAACTGCACTTTGTGTAGGCTGCATTTTGAAGATTCACAGTTTATAAATGTTAATAAATCATATTACTGGCATTATCTTTGTATTATTTAAAAACCATTATATAATGTAGCTCGTAATTTTTCTGTTTTGCTTATTAAAAATATGGTAACAACAACGAACTGGATTGGAATTTAAAACCCGCCATAATTTAAACGATAGTTTAACTTGTCGACCGCTTGGAGCGCCACTAGTTACAGCTTACCAGGCGTTATATGGGCGCTTTCGCTACTGTGTAAATAAGTATACTGTGATTATACTATAACCACGCAAGTCGCAACGTTGCCAGACGTAGTTTGACTTAGCGGTAGTACAAACCTTAGAGATAGCGGTAATTTCTAAATATCTTAGAAGTTCGACAATTATTTTAATTTAAAACAGCAATCATTTATTATAAATTAAATTTGTTGTACAATTTAAATTTAAAATATCTAAGATAATTCGAAATAAAATAATTTTAAATATCTAAGGTATTGGGAAAATAAATTTAATAAAAAAATATCTAAGATTTTTGAAATTCAAATTGTGTTTAAATATTTTAAAATATCTATAAAATATTTCTAAACAGATAATTGAAAATAGCTCAAAGATATTTTTAAATATGTAACCTATAATTCTTTAAGATATTTATAATAAATCAATAATATCTCTGAAATATTTTTAAAACCAGTCAATATATAATCTTGGATTATATACCTTTATAGATACGCAACCAATGTAATTCATTTACGCTTAAGTTGAAGACGACTACGCTAAGGGGCGCTGTGCGCCATGCGTCTAGTTTATACTAAGCTCTACGTCGCATACCTGCTACTGTTGGAAACGTACGTCATTTAGTATTCTTTGGGTAGGTACTTTAAAATCGACCTAAGTCAACAAAGAATAGAACCACGTGTGTTAACACTTAAAATCAGGGCGGCGACGACAATTCTAGAATTATCAGTGAATATCCAAATTTCTTTGACACTGAAAACGACTGCATTATTCATTTTGATTTTTTAATAAACTTTTTAATATTAGTGCGCCTATATAAAGAAACTGTGTGGATATCGAGAGATGTAAGAGTAGGAAATGCGGGTGTTTGTGATAAACTTAGACATTTAAAAAATGATTAATTAATGTTTCATGCAATAAAACCAGGGACATAAATCGAAATAAAATAACATTCCGCTTTTCGGCTACTGTTAAAATTTTTTAAATTTCGGTTACGTTTTCAGTTATGGTTTACTGCTACTAAAAATTTCGGTTTCGGTTACGGTTACCGGTATTTTTTGATTTTTCTCGATGAAAGGCAAAAAAATTCTCAACGAGATTATGTGGAAAAAATTATGCTATGCATAAAAAACAAATGGTGAAATTATCAGGAAAAATTTGCGGTATTAAAAAAATTTTCGTTTTTGTCAAATTGTAGAAAAACCTGCTGCTGGGGGGTTTAATCAAAAATAAATTAGCTACGATTTTCGGCCCATTTAAAGAACAGAGTCTGTAAGCCGTAGTCTTTTGGTCACATCAGCCTTTCCACGAAATACCCAAATAATTATTCTAAAATGCTTAGATTGGTGAATGGTAAAAACACCTCTAAAAGTATTCATCCCTTAGGCCTTAACCTTAGCCTTAAGTAGGTAGTAAACATCTTTAATTTTCATGTTGACCAGACAGACCTTTTAACAGAATCCAATCGACCAGCATATTTTTATTTAAGAGTGTTGTTTATAACTTGCTTGGTTGACTGCTTTCTAGATCTTTCAGTACAAACAGCGCCAACTGTCGCTCTCGTCTACTACTATTTCAAGAAATGTAATAATTCGTGAACGTTGCGGGTCTATAAGTCAATGATATAATTTTATTTTTTTTCAATTCGCTGCTTTTATAAAGTAAAACGGCGTTCCATACATTATTGATTAATTTACTAATAAATCAAAAGCCTTTGTCGCCCAATTTAAATTTCTGGTTGCGCTTCTGAGTCTGTGATCAATTACAGTCTTATGATTTCGTAAAAGAAATTAAAATTTTATTAATTGTCACGTAAAGATGAAAATAATTGTGTGTTTAAAAACTTCTAATCATAGGAATGCCTACCAAATTTGAAAATGAAATACGTCAAGTTGTTTTATCAATGCTAAAAACATTTCTGCGGTTTAGGCACCAAATTACCAGAACCAAATTAATCGCTGGTCATGGTTTTAATTACTCGGCTGTAACATCAATGCAGCCCAAACCCAGTGTACATACCTTACAGGCATCTTAAATTAATTAATTTTTTTCAAACAAATAACATGGACTATATTCCGTTCTGATGCAATTACTTGGTTGTGTTTTCAATATATTGGAAGTTTACAGTAATAAATCAACGGCTATCAATTAACACCTTCAAAATATTTGAAAATTAATTTACAATATGAATGTTGTTGTAATTTTAATTGCCATTTGATATTGTTTACGTTAAAACTTTAAAGGTGGGTAATAAGAAACTAATTATAAGTAATAGTTAAATCACTGTATCAGAAAAAAACAGAAACTTCTAACCATAAAACAAGCATTTCATATTTTAATTTGTTCCCTTTTCTTACCAAAGATTTTTTTCTACAAAAAAAACTGTATACAGCAACATATATCATTAATAAACCTTTAATGTACTGTGACGCTCTTTAATTACGTGGTCGCCGAGGGCTTTTCTCTAGTAAAATTGCACGTTGTAAAGAAGGCTTTTCCCCAGTTCGGCGACACTTTTAAGGAAGGCTTTTCCCCTGTCTGTCGTCACGATTCCCTCGTACCCAGTTGAAGACTTGGGTAACTGCAGTGAAGATGACGGTATCCAGGAATCTAACTAGTTTTACTTACCGAAACCATTTGTGCTCAGGTAATGTTTATAAATAAACTATATCGTTAAACCATATACTGTTAAATAAAACAAAAGGTTAACTACAGAAATTATTATTACGCTCAAAGCAAACGGTAGTACAGAGTAACAATTAAGATACACTAGCCTATGGTAGCAGACGGTAGCAGTTAAGATACGGTAGCAATTAAGATACAGTAGTTTATGGTAGCAAACGGTAGCAGATACGATACGGTAGCCTAAGGTAGCAATTAAGATACAGTAGTCTAAGGTAGCAAACGGTAGCAGATAACTAACTAGACAGAAGAAATCTGCCTAGCTTCAAACGGGGCCGCGACATACTAGCGTAAAAATTGAGAGTAGAAAGATTTCCCTGGTGTCGAACGTCCGCAACAGATCAGAAATACAGAGAAAAAGAGCGAGGGCCTGCCTCGTGCCAAACTGCCGCGACAGACTAGAAATGAAGAGAAAGGGGGTAAGAGAGAGAGACGGAATGGAGTAACAGGTACTCAACACAATAATAAAGTGAATGCAAAAATCAGCAAATATTACTCATTCAGTATGCCTCCTAGAATCGGTTACTTCAGCTGGTTGTCCTGGTGTTCGACTGTAGATCTGGAGTTAAAACTTGAAGTTGCGATGAACTGTTATACGATATGAAATTTTGCATTTACAGGCCACGCGCATAGTGGAGGGCTGAAATATTAACAAATCTACTGTAGTTAATGCGCACGTTGAATCCGTTTTATGAGCGGAAGTCGCGAGCTCGCTTGCCCGCTTCCCTATGTACAACTCGAGGTCACGTATAAAATAGAAATACGCGCCCTGGTAAAATTCATTGCAATATTAAAATTAAATACTTATGAGAAAAATGAATCTTAGAATAAATAATACATCGTTAAATTTTAAGCTGCGGTGAAATGCATTTCAAAATAAAATACATTTCAGTAAGTTAAATACTAAAATAAATAACCATCAGTATTGTAGCATCAATAATCCGAAACGTACCACTAAATCATTGCTAAAACTAGAACAAAATAATAAAAATTCCTGAGGGTATTAGAAAAAACAAGAGTTGAAAAAGAAACGAAAGAAATAATGTCTTCTACCTATCTGTTTATATATAATAAATCCAAATCCCTTCCACCTGTCTCAACTTTTAGTGATGAGGAGCCCTCAATACTAAAAGCCACATTGCAAAATTGAATCTAGAGGAGAAAGAGATAGATACCTTTGGCAGATTTTTGTATAAACGATTTTAGTATTAAATATTTAAAAAAAAACAATGGAATTGTAAACCTTATCCTTAATTTAAAGTAAGTAAAATACATAGATTCTATTGAATACTATGTATAACATATCAAAGCGACCGTAGCAGGAAACGGAAGTCGCATGTTGCTTAGTGACGTACAATGCAGACAGACCTGTATCTTTGCTGTCACTTTTGTATTAACTAATTTTTATTTAGACATGGAAGAATGTGAGTTAAAGATAATCGAGGGCAGAATTTATGAATCATATCAATGTCTGCGGCAGCCACTTCTTTGCATGCCTTATTTTTCAGGTTCATATTTTTGTAACTTTCTTCCTAAGAATCCCAAATTAATCTTCGTTTTTGTATCACCGTAATTAAAATGTCGGTGTCAATAAAGAAATTGTTGTTTATATTATTACTCATAGTCTCTTGAATTTTAACAAATTCTTGTGACGATTCATAAAATGCACGCACTCTGTTGCAACACTGCAAAGTTGTTTAGAACAGACCGTCGGGATACATGTGAAATAGTTCAGAAAGATAATGGTTCCTACACATCTTGACAATACGTCGTACGGGAGGACTATGCTGCCTGCTCCGCTGACGAGATCTACGGACGGATCGTCCAGATGGTATTAAAATAGTCTATTGTCAGGAGTGACCATCAGTCTCATATGATGAAACGGGCCTTAAAAGAGTTTCAATTGTAAAAATTAAAATTGGAAACACTAATGAACGGGGGGTTTTAATAAAAGGAAAAGTGGGTACATTTATTTTAGTGATTATTTATATCGCTCTCGCTGAGTAGGAAAGTTACTCCAAAAAAACATTAATGTGATTATTTAGTAGTTATTCATATAAGTTCAGTATTTATTTTATAATTGCTGACGCCTTGCGTATTTGAGTACTTACAATACTGCTGGATGCATTAATATATGTCTTACATCTCGACCCAGCTTAAAAGATAAATAAATTGCAATAAGAAAAGCGAGTCCAGGATTATGGAAAGGAGTTCAATTTTTTTTTATTGTCGTTTCTTCAGTTCATCATATTCGAATCTTTTAAAGGTGCAAAGACTAGATACATTTATGTAAACAAACTAAACAAGGGATTATCCATTATTCAAATATCGCCCTCATTCATTACCCCAAAATTCATATGACGCTAATTTCGAGGACTCATTTGTTTGTTGTTATTGTCTTCCTGGGAAATATAATTTGCATTGTGTATGTGTCTAACTTACAACAGTTGCCAAACAATGTAAATTATCCACAATTGATCAGACAGTTTCTACACAAGGGGTGATAATTTTCTAATAATACAATACGGTATAATATCACTAGTGACTATGATTTTCCCGGCAATAATGGTTGCCGCCGAGATCATGAGTGCAACAAAACTGGAGTGATCTCAAGCTATTGTAGTGGAAGTATTACTTGGCAACCATTCATAAACAAAAACCTGGAAGATGTATTACACTATAACTATATCACACACATTCTACTTATCCAATCAGCGGTCTCGATTTTTGTATCAACAACCAATTAATTTAAATAATTTGTGAAAACACCACTAGTGGTATGTGTGTGCTAATCAATAGTCAATATTAGATAATTTCACTCGCGGTTCGCGCTCGTGATATTACCAAGTTTACCAAAAAGTCGGGATCACTAGCTGTATTACTTTCAAGGTGATTTTGTTGAGTGAAATATGTATAGAAATGACAAATCATTCTCTAAAAAAATTCTTGTCACGAGTGGTATTTGGAAAGATTATTCAACACTTTAATTATCTTTATTTACAGTATTATAATTAATAATATTGTAAAACCGTCAGTAGCTGACAAGCGCTTGCTTAATTATTTAATTCGATAGTGAAAATTTTACACGCTGAAGTGAAGCATCTTATTGGCTCTTGTAATATAGCGTTGAATAATCAACAGCATTATCACAAGGTCAGGGTCTAACAGGGTCAGACAACCAAGCAGCACTTAAGCTCTGAGTTCTTAAACTTTTGAGTCTGAAATCGTTTGCGAATGTCTACAAACCGTAAATCAACTGGCAAGAAACAACAAGCTAACATTGATGTGGGAGCCAGGCCATGTGAAGGCATCACTGGGAATGAGGCAGCTGATTGCCTTGCCAAAAGAAGGTCGGAGTCTCATTTCATTGGCGCGGTTCGGAGCTCTTCTGCGGCGTAGCAAAAAGCCACGTAACGGCCAAAGTCATTACAACATTATAGGCTTAAAACAGGCGAAAAAAATTATTTTACTCTCGCCAAGTCGCCAAACAGAGCACGCGAATTGCGAATCTGCAACGTATGGATGCAGCTCCTTGATGTTCTCAATATAAGTCTGAGGTGACTTAGATCAATACTTCATACATTGTGAAATATTATGCAATCTTAGTAATTTTGAAAATTTGTTATAACAATAATGGATGTTTTACTTAAGCCGAACTCTGCAACTGCGAAGTTATAACCCGCCAAAGAAAAAGTGAACAAAACAGCTCCCAGAAACTTAGGATTTGAGGGGTATTATTAGGTTACAAGTGTTTCAGTAAATATCCAAATAGGTTGAAGTGATTAGACCACTGAACTATACTTATACTGGAACGCGCGCTCGGCCCGCCAGCCCGATCCGAGAGAGAGGGCCGCGAGGATCATCTGTGTCCTACTCTCGAGAGTATGCGCATGCGTAGAGCAGTCGATTGTCATGTCGCAACGTTTGACCGCTGTCTTCTCCCTCGCGCAGCGCATGCGCGGAGCGGTACGAAAAGGACAGGCATGATCCTTGCGCGCTATCTCTCTCGGCTCGCTTCTTTTCTATGGCAGAGGCCGCCAGTGCGCGTTCCAGTATAAGTATAGTTCAGTGGATGAGACGCAATATTTGTTGCTTGAACGACTCCATAAACAATCTACAACAGCGCTACGTCTGTCTACTCCCCTTTTTTGAAACTGCGCAAGACGGTCCTGGCCGTCGGGATTGACATCAGGACCGCCCAACAGTTGCATGTGAAACGGGTGTTACCCTTAAGCCATGGAACACCTATTAAGTAACCTATTGGCTTGGCAGGGCAGTTTGCAATATCCGAGGCAAGATGGGGACTAGTTTTTTTTAATACCAATTTTTAATCTATAAATTTGTTTTTTTAAATGTACAGGCGTTCAAGAAACGAATCGAATTTTTTGTATTCAAAAAGTGTTACAGATAAATTGGGAATTTTCCTATACCTATACGTCCAGTCTAACTTTTAAATCACAATTTTTAAACCTCAAGCTTACGGCCGCAAATATACTCCCCCCCCCCCCAACCGGCCCGCATATTACCATACCTAGGAAAATCATAGCTAATACTGCTCAGTTAATTGGTTCACAATTATGCAGCACCGTGCGCACTTTACTGCGCTCGCGAGCTGCCAACATCTCAGGGAGCATAAAGGGTAGCATTTAACTATGTACAGAATGACAAATGCACCAGAAGTTTTTAAACTTAAAGACTGCTCGGTAATTATTATTTTATTGTGTATATAGTGGAATGCTACTGTTTATGCCCCCTGGGAAATCTTAGTGATACTGGCATTTTGCAGGCGCAGCAAAGTGCACACCGTGCATTGCTGCGAACCAATAACAGAGGCGTATTACTTATGACTATCGTAGGTGTGTATGGAATGGTAATCTTCCCGTGGATTACAGTGTGCACGGTGTTACCTTAGAAGCTGTTCAGACACTTATGCATTTCATATCTTAATGTTAAACTAGCGGGACCGATTGCAAAATAAATTGCAACTTACAACACTTCTTTGGGGATTTTAAGCACGAAGACCATCTGTGCGTTTACTTATATTTTATTCACTGGCGAATGGGTGAAGAGAGGGTATGTAGTTCCGAAAACTGACACCGGGAAGAAACATATGACGCTGCAAGTACAAACCGTAAGATCATATGGGTTCGCTTAAATTGGGGCTTTGCTCTGATTTTTTGTTTTTTCTTTATATATTTAAGATTTTTGTGCATATCTATACGCAGTAATAGCTTTTATTTAAAAAGAAATGATCAATAAATCGGCTTAATAGTAAAAAACTAAAGTAGTGTCTTTGTTTAGTTCTCAAACCTACAATTAACTAATTTGCCATTTACACAAAGACCATCTGTGCGTTTAGTTATATGTTATTTACTGGCAAATAGGCTAAGAGAGGGTATGTAGTTTCGAAAATCGACACCGGGAAGAAACAGATAGCGCTTCAAGTGGCAAGCGTAAGTTCATATGTGTTCGTTTAAATTGAGGCTTTGCTATTATTTTTTATTATTATTTTTTTAATTTAGAATTTTTGAGCACATCTACGCAGTAATAGCTTTTATAAAAAAATATTAACAAAACCGGCTTAGTAGAACTCTTGGACTAGATGTTTAAGAAATGGCTACACCTTTTAAATGTACATATAGAATTTTGGTATAAATTTAGAAATCAACGCTTTTTGTAAATTAAAAAAAAAAGGTTATTTAGACTTTCAGAAAATAAAACTTTAAACTACAGTACTGCATTCGTTCTAATGCTGACTGGGGCAGGTATTTCGCTTGGCCATGGTACCAATGTGCAAGCCGCTAATTTCAGTAAAATGTGAGGGATAACTATGGCAATTATGTCGCTTTTTGTAATACTGCAGAAATGTTCATCCCTTATTGTCTTTTTTTATCACAGCGGGTGTAAACCAAACATGACTTGCCCCCTTTTTCTGTATTCTTTATTAATTTATACGAATGAAATTTGAAGTGATTTATATTCACATAAATTAATATTATTTCACCAGAAATGATCCCAGATTTTTTATTTTAAATAGAACACCCTGTACATTTTGACATTTTTGGAACATTTGGAACATTATGTTACGTTCTTTATAAATCAAGTACGTCTTGTTTGAGAACGAAAATTTCCGGCCTCGCAGTCTTTCGCATTTTTTTGAGTTATTTTGGAGGAACTCGTTTCAAAAACTTCTCAACTATTTTCTTCCTTTCATACTGGGTCAGATTATCGGGGGCGCAAATTAGGACCAATTTTAATAATTTTTCAATTTTCGGGAAATAAATATTAACAATAATAATAATAATATTTAATTTATTAATTTATTTTCAATCTCTTTGTAGAAAGTTAATCGCTAGGTTTAGTAGGTGTGGAATGTTAGGGGCACCGGGCACGAATGACTGACCTCGAATATTACGCGTGACATTTCACTTTCATATTTACAAATTCCACGAGATTCTTTTGTTTCTAGGGCATTTTTGCTACACTTTCTAGTGTTGCTTATAGCAGGAAGTCGTAAATTGTAAATACCTACAGTACGCAACAAATCAAAATAGCTGAAAAGTAAAAAATACTCAAAGCACTTCGCTTGGATATTTTACATTTTTGAAAACACAGAACAAAGAATAAGAATGTAGTTAGCAACCAAAAATTTTGATGTCTATCAAGTCATTAAATTAAAAAAAAATCGCTTGTCCGCTGTGTTGAGACAGTTCTGGATATATCATATAGATGTTCCAATGTTTATTATACATATTATACATTAATGCTTCATATGTTGACAAAACATTATAAATGAAAATAGTTCCTTAAATGTTTATTTTAAATCTTTCAATATTTAATAAATGTTTATCATTTGGAGTAATAAATCCTTGAAACATGTCATTTTAATAGTTCTAATATTGCATAAATCGGTATAAATGTTAATAAATGCAGAAACATTTATATTTAACGAATATTTTTAAAAATCTGCACGTATTTACACAAATAAAACTTCGGCTTTAGCATCAGCTGGATCAGCTAGGTTACATAAATATGACAGCTAAATGTCCAAAGAATCGTTTAGATCTTCCACTTTTAAGCTAGAGAGTTCGAGAAAAAAAGGTTGGTTTTGCCCCACGATTTTATACCCGATTCCGTATTCAGATCATAAATTCGGCTTAAAAAAATAATGCAACTAAAAAACATGTCTAGCTTCCGCTTACGGTATCGAATTTTTTTCAGAAAGTTTAGTTAGTCGATGAATATTTGAAATATCCCTTCGTCCGTTTAAGTGATATGAAATAAAAAAAAAACAATAAATAAATAAATAAAATAAAATGGGTAAGCGAAAGGTCTTCAATTGCTGCCTGTTTTCTGAAGTTACTGTTCGTACAGCAGCAAGAATTTTAATATATTTTTCAGCGCGATTCTTTTTTGGCATTATATTAATTCTTTGTTATTATTGGTGTGTTTAAATTAATTAATTAATTTTTTTATTAATAAATTAACAAGACAAAGCTGCCAATTTATATTTTTCCTCCTGTTTACTGAAATTTTAATACCGGTTCAATTTTGCTTTGTTCAGTTTCTGTTGTCGAAGAAATAATTATGTTAAGATCGGCAAACCATTTTTAAAATCTACGTAAGAATTGATTTTTTCCGTATCCTTATGACGCTTGCGACGAACTGAACAATAATTTTGGGCTTCCTGTGAGCTAGAGCGAGAAGTAATTATACTCTTTGGACTAGATACGAAGCAAGACGGCGGCGGGGCCAGCCATAGCCAAACATCGCACTGCGTCTAGAATGTGATTTTAGTTTTTCTTCTGTAACATTTTTATTTTTGTAAATTTTTAAATTTTGTTTTCAGTAGAAAGACAACCAATGTTTTGCGCATAAATGTTACTCTTGTCAATTTTTAAAATTTCTCACTAATTTAGCAGGAAGCACGAGTTGAAGATAAACAGGGGCGCACAAAAAGAACACACTTTGGCTGCGCCCTCCTAAAGTTTTATTTCGCCGCAAAGACCAATGTATTTGCCAACATTGAAATTTGTGGTTTTTTGTAGTACCCCCCCTGGAGGAGTCGTCTGCAATTTTTTTGAATGGCAACCACCAGGAACATGTTCCCTACATATTTTCACGCATTTTCATATAAAGAAAGTCCATTTCATAACATGTACCACGAAAGTCTACCAAAATAAAGGACGCATTTCTCCGGACTATAAACGCGCTTGTCGACTCCATTGTTTACTGTATTGTACACAAATTATATACTTCTCGTGTTGTACCTGATTTTCACAGTCAGGCAGTACGATGCAAATGAGCTCTATGTCACCCAACATGTGATGTAATGAAGACTGGTGTTTGCACTCTATTCAATTGTTTTCATCTCCAAACTTTGACAATCTCAGGGCTCCTTCTAAACTTTATCAACAGATGGCGCCACTGTGAATGTCAATTTTGTTTTAAAATAAATTTTAAAAGTAAGAAGTGTTTTTGTTTATTTATTGCCACGGTAAGAAAGGCGATAACAAAGATTTATCATTATTAGCTGTTCCCAAGGTGAGTTTACCTATTTTGCTTACCTATAATTGCTAATTATATAGTCAGTAAATAAATGGTTTGTATTAAAATTATGCTTTGTACAAATTTAAGTTTATGCAGTGACTGGAAGAACGTTTACATTTTGTAGTAGTAAGTAACGAATTCTATTATTCTACAGACTACTTCTGTTATGAATACAGTTTGCTTTTGCACCACAGTATACTTATTTATACAGTAGCGAAAGTAAAGGTCATTTATGGTAATTATAGCACCAAGCGGCGAACAAGTTACACTAAAGTCTGACACCTAACGGTAGTAGTGTTTCTCTGCTTTTTGAACGTTATAAGAACAATTTTCAAATTTTTTTAAAAATTTGATTAGTGATATACTAATCTATTATGAGAGTTTCGAAAGGAAGCGCATGTTGCGCCGTGAACTGCGAAAACAACAAAGGAAAGAATCCTAACCTTAGTTTTTTTACATTTCCCAAAGATCCACAAAGGTATCAAATTCCGATAAACATGAATAGATTAAAGTTTGACTTTCTCGTCGTTCTAGATCAAAACAGTGGGCTGTAAACTGTAGACCTGAAGATTTACGTGAAAAGGAGGTGGGATATTTGAATAAAAACTGCATCCTGTGTATTTGAAGATTCGCAGTTTATAAATGTTAATAAATCATATTACCGGCATTATCTTTGTATCATTTAAAAACCATTATCTAATGTAGCTCGTAATGTTTCTGTTTTGCTTATTAAAAACCTGGTAACAACGAACTGTATTGGAATTTAAAACCCGCCAAAATTTAAACGATAGTTTAACTTGTCGACCGCTTGGAACGCTACTAGTTACAGCTTACCAGGCGTTATATGGGTGCTTTCGCTACTGTGTAAATAAGTATACTGTGTTTGCACTATAAAACCAGCTTTTTGTGGCGACTTGTTTGTCCAATGTTGTTGGTTTTTGGTATTATTTGGATTTTAGTATCATTATACCTTTTTTCCAACTAATCACCACCACAAAAATAACTGAAATAAACTACAATCATTACCTAAAAATGCAGAATAAATGTTTCACTTACTTGCATATTTCATTAATACAAGTACAAACGAAAGTAACTAATTAACCTAGCCTTAGTAAACAAGTGTTGTATAGGATAGGTGTCAAAAATGGTCAAGTAGTGATATAATTATCAAACCGCGCCAAATTTGAAATAAAATGCTATGATATTTGGAGTTGTTTGATTTGACTGGAGTATAGTAATTCCTGGAAGGCAGTTTTTGGGATGCTTGTTACAATTTAATTTACGATTGGAGGTTTGTGAAGACTGTAAGGTTTTGGAATTCAAAGTTATAAACTCAGGGTTGCGTATTATTGCTGTAATTTCTTGTTTTAAAATTCAAATAAGGTGGTTATTTTTATATCATTTATATTTTCATATTTGTGAAGTTTTGTTTACTCTGAAAGAAAGAAGAACACAATCAAATTGATACGATTATTGTTTATGTTAATTTTAATTATAAATTAGTTCAGAATTGTTTAAAAGGTTTAATATATAAGAAGTTTTAAACTTACTTGTTTTGTGCATCGTGGGGGTTTGTGGGGGTTATGGATGTGAATGTCAGTTTGACAAATGTATAAAAAAACACTCATTGTTTCATGAGATTTATTTGTTTAAAAAATGGGAGATCAAGAGAGAAGACAAAAGCAAGTGAAAACTTATTAGTTACTTACGGCTCGTCCTGAAAACAAAGATAGGATTTTTCATTCTCTGAAAGAAAAAGAGAAAGAAAACGAGTTATATGAAATAAATAGTGGTTTTGAATCGAATAGAAGCTATAACAAAACGGATACAAGTGTTTCTC
The DNA here is from genome assembly GCA_958336395.1 of Ctenicera cuprea. Classification (NCBI taxonomy): domain Eukaryota; kingdom Metazoa; phylum Arthropoda; class Insecta; order Coleoptera; family Elateridae; genus Ctenicera; species Ctenicera cuprea. The sequence goes on along the minus strand of OY284492.1, from coordinate 51,056,638 downwards.
CACTAATTTTGGAAATATCCAAAAGAATAATAATATAAAAGCGGTCCAGAACGAGTTTACAGCCATCATGGTAGAAAATTCCAATTATTAGTCAATATAAAAGCAGTCCAGTACATATTGGTTCTACAGCGGAGGAAGATTCTCACTAAAGGCGAGTGGTGTGGTTTTTTGTGGAAACTGCAAACCAGAGAAGAGGGAGTTTATCATTCAACGATTGTCGAGTTAAGGATATCATTATAAAGAAGAAACAAAGATAAGTGTTCAGTTTAAGAATAGTAGAATAAAAAGAAATTATTTTGATTTTCAAAAATTTAACCTCAAATTGACTTTTAAATAAAAAGCTGTTTGTAACGTTGATATTGTTTTGTGTAATTTTTTTTTGAGTCTTATTTATTAATACCATTTCTTCCCAAGCTTAATAACAACCCTGAGAAATTTTATAACAGAGTCTCATATAAAATATAATTAGTGATTGCGTAAATTGCAGGCATTTAAGGGATTGTTCTTCTGGTAAGCGCATAGCCTTAAATTTGAAGTTTTAAGAGCGCCATCTATGCGCAAATCTTATAAGGAGTTTCGAGGTTGTCAAACTTTTAGGATGAATTTTTTACATAGACAAATGGTAGGAGTTGCAACACCATACTCTTTCTTACACCACGCTGCACGCACATGCAACCTGTTCGTTTGTCTTTTAATTATGCAGAACTACACATTTGCATATTTTATTGGCAGCTTCCACCTAAACGTTATTGTAATTATTGTATATTACATCATACGAAATCTTTGAAACCTGATGGTATTGTTATATGGATTTAATAAACTATATATTTTATTAATTTCTTTTCTTGCGTAGAATTTTCATCATCCCAGTGGCATTTTCCACATTTGACTAATTTCGAAATAATAGGAATAGTAAATTGTTTAACGATTACTTTCGATCAACGATGGCGGTAGTTACAAATGTTAAATGACAGGAATGATCCTTGCGCGCTATCTCTCTCGGCTCGCTTCTTTTCTATGGCAGAGACCGCCAGTGCGCGTTCCAGTATAAGTATAGTTCAGTGGTTTATTGCACTGAACTATACTTAGTTCAGTGGTTTATTGCCTTCGAAGAGCAAGGTTAAATTTGCATGGTGACCAGAGAAATTATACTACAATGTTTTGATTTCTTCGCCAATTCGGCCTTTATATAATTCTTAATTAAACTGGTAATTAAAAGCACGCGAGATTTCGCCCCCGTTTTAAATCTCTTTATTAACCTAAAAGCAGTGGCGTAACTACCACGGGGCAGGGGAGCAACGGCCCCCGGGCCCGAGTATTTAAGGGGCCCTGCCACGAGCCGCTAGTTTTTGTTATTATTATTTCTCTATTACGAAGTTTTTTCAATAAAAATTTTTGATTTTCGATAGTCGCTATTTTTATATTCAACAAAAAACATTTTTAATTCCTTGTAAGTAAGTATGTACTTATACAATGAAAAATACTGAAGTGAGATTATATTTAGTAATAACCCACACTTTTTGGTACCGACCCAGACACATTAACTTCAGAAAATGTAAGATTTGCTTATCCTAATTAGACACGGCTATAATATATTCATTTTTATTTACTAGACTGCAAATAATTTTTTTCCTATTGAAGAAATTGTTCTTATTATCAATTACTTTATTATTGAAGTTTTTATTTAAATGGGGCCAGGGCCCTGCAGGTATCTTGTCCCCGAACCCAAAATCTGAAAATACGCCACTGAATTCGGCCTTTATATAATAAAAGCACGAGATTTCGGCCCCCTTCAGATCTCTTGCAAACTTTATTAACTTAAAAGGTAATGTTGATAATTACATTTTGATTTTTTGTACAACCGATGATTGACTCGATAAATAAATCAATCAACCGTACAACGTAAAACTACTTACACCGTTGAATGACCAAGTCAATCAACGCTTACATGCTTTGTTGAAGCGAATATCATTTTCATTGTTTCAATTCGCTTCAACAAAGCATGTAAGTAGTTTTACTTTGTGCAAAAAAAAACAAAATGTAATATCAACATTAGCATTTACATTAGTACAGTTTGAAAAAGACCTAATACGCGATCTAAACGTCACAAGAATACCTAATTATATTGTAGATAAAATAATTATTAACTTCAAATGGTTTTTATTTATACCTTATAAGCATTTTGACACGTTTACATGTCATTACCAGAGGCAAGATTAAAACTGATAGAGCTTGATAATTTGATCTTGGTTATCTAGGTTACATTTAAGGAATTAGCAAATTGATCTCTTAAATACACAATTATTGGACGTTTTTGAATGAGAAATCAAGTCATCTGCTGACATAGATAACCAAGATCAAGTCATCAAGTTCTATAATTGTTCCTACAGCGACGCCAAACGTTTACTTTTAATCGTACTTCTGATAATGACATGTAAACATGTCGAAATATGTATAAAGGTAAAATTAAAACATTTTAAAATTAATAATTGTTTTAATTAGGTACAATGAATTAATATGCTCTTCGGCGAGATAAAGCTAGAACTTATTAATAAAACAAGATTGTTTCTTCCATTATCAATTTAATTGAGAATTAAACAAAGGTCAAGAAATTAAATAATCACAAAAAACTGCCGGCAACCGCCACGAGACCTTCCTCATTTTTATTGAAATATGGAAATTTTTAGAAATGTATGTATTTTTGACACTTTTATGAAATACATATTAAAAAAACTTTAAGTTTTGAAAAAATATTAATACCTATATAATTTAATTTTTTTGAAAAATTCTAAAATTCCTCTTTTTAACTTTTTGGAACTCTTAAATATTTTCATATTTATAAAAAAAAATTATTTTTGAATATTCCATTTTTTGAAAATTATTGAATATTTTGAAATTTAAAAATTCCAAAGTGAAAATTTGTGAAAATATTTTACAATTTGAAAATTTTGAATTTCTTGTTTAATTTTGAAATATGAAAAGTTTTAAACTCAAAATTTTGAAAATATTTAAAAACCTCTAAAATTTTTGTAAATCATGGGAGTTTTGAAAATTTCGAAAATTTTAGATTTTTTGGAAATTTTTGAAAATTTTCGAATTAGAAAAAATTTGTTATCTTCGGTAAATTTCGAAAATTTTCAGAAATTTAAAATTTATGGAAATTTTGATAATTTTAAATTCTCAAAATTTCTGTCAAGTTTGAAAATTTTAAAATATTGACGACAATTTTGGAAAAATTGCGAAAAATTTGTAACATCTTGTAAATTATTTGAAAATTTATGTAAGTTTTGAAAAATTTGCAAAATTCTGAAATATTAAAATTTTGAAAATTTAAAATTTTTTTACTTTCCTATACTTTCACTATGCAAAATTTCAAAGTTGAGATTTTAACGGAAATAGTCGGGGGGGGGGGTCCATGGACCCCAAAAAAGTAATTTTTAAAAAATGTCTGTCTGTGGGTGGGTGGGTGTGTGGGTGGGTGGATGTGTTACGCTCCATATCTCCGGAACGGCTGGACCGATTTTGATGTGCTTTGGAATGAGGGGGTATATCAAAAATTCACCGACAAAATAAGCTCTTAAAAAAATCCGAAACCAGAAGCGGAAGTTAGACATGTTTTTTAGTAGCATTTTCTTCAGAAACTGAATTTTGGAAATTTTAATAGTGGAGATTAAAGAAGGCCTTAGGACAAATCAAACGATTTTTTACCGAACTCTCTAGCTTTAAAATGGCGGCCGCTACGAATTTTTGAACATTTCGACTTTAACGCCCATTTACTCAAAAACCAGTTATCTGATTGGAATCAACTACATCTTGTTTGGTAGCCCTTCAAGGGTACTATACCATGAAATATAATTAATTTTGAATATATAAAAACGATCGCAATGACATCACTCCAAAATTTTGGAATTTTTCAAAAAATTATTTCGCAAAAACTGCTCACAGCTTTTTGTTCAAACTTTTTAAGCTGATAGAGCTGGGAATCTTCTACAATTTGTTTTTTTGCGCATTGCTATAATTTCACTGTGACGCCCTCTATGAATTTTTGAAAATTGAAAATTGGTACCCTTTTATTTATTTAACGGGGGCAATAAAATATTTCTGTTAATGTGAAATAGCTCACCATTGATAGCAAAATCCGAATATAATAATATTTTTTTGATACTTTGAAATTTAGGGGGGCTACTGAATTCCACAGGAGAATCTTTTTACAAAAAATCGAATTTTTTGCCCCTTAATAATCTTTTTGTCCTTAGAAGAATTTCACATACTTTCTACAGCAGTTGTATTCTTGTACTAGTCGTTTAATGTTCAGTGTAGGCTAACTTTTTTATTTTAATAGATAGACTCGCAAACCCAAGAGAAAATTTGTAGGGTAAATTCTTCTCGATTGTATTTAAGAAAAAAACTTGAGTTTCCAATTTTAATATGGCGGCCACGGTAAAAAATAACTTTTTTTTTAATGGAAACGTGGCACTTTGGCTTTAAAATCAGAAAGGTTTTGAAATTCTAAATACAAATTAATAAGAGTAATTTCTTGCTAAAAATAATACTTCTCGAGTTATTAATATATTTTCAAATATCAATTTCCTCGCTTCCGTTGATTCATTTCGAATATTTTACCCAACCTTATGCTTGCAGCGCAGCGGTCGGTCTTTCTTCAACCGCTTCAAGATGTTACAACTTATAAGAACTATTTACTTTAACTAGTCGTGTCTAGACAGGTGTATATCGAAAGTGTTGGAAAATATAAAACAATGTATTTAAATGTATAGGAAGTCCAGGCGAAGTGTTTCGCTCAATTTTCCAATTAAAAAATTATATCGGGGTGAAGGGGAGGCAGTAGGAAGATGTTATTTTGTGTTTTCTAGTTACCAATGTTGAAATGTTTTCGACCAAAAAAAAACACCATTCTTCTCGGGTAAAACCTGCCTGAAAAAAAATCAAAGAACCCACATTTGAAGAAAAAGTCTGTCAAAATAATTTTATTTTTCCTGTGCAACGCAAACAACAAAAACTTACAATTAAAATTTAATTCTTAAATAAAATATGGGTAATAATGAAATAAACATAAAATTCTGCTTGTAAATCTACCAAAAAAATTTTAAAAAACACACAATACAGGGTGTCCGCGCGAAAAGTTCGGGCGCAATTATCTCTGGTGTCTTTCAAGTTACAAATTTAAAATTTTAGGGTGTCAGTCGGTGCATAGGGGGACGCAAGTCACTATAAGTTACCATGTCAGTATTCCGACACACTAACTCAAAAACTTTCCATTCTAACCTAACACCTTTTTCAGGTAGACATACTAAAAAAGATGTCCTCTTTCATAATCCATCATAAAAAATATAGTGTGCCGTTTGTAATTTTCACGTGAGAGTAGCTGGGGGTGAAATACTGACACCCTAAAATTTCAAATTTCTAACTTGAAAGACACCAGAGATATTGGTACCCGAACTTTTCGCGCGGACACCTTGTATAAAAACTCTGGCAATGTACTTACATTGTTGGCAACTCAAACTTGCATCACTCTTCGGCGCGCAGCGTTGCCAAATCGAAATTTTGTAGCTAGTTGCGGCAATAGACTAAATACTCCTCTGTGGCGTATAATCAAAATGGAACCTGAAGAAAAACGCAAATACCCGAAAAAGTCGAATAAGTCACCTGGGCCGGGTTAAAAAAACGGGTTTTTGACAACCCTGAGACACACACGCACAGACACCGCTGCAGAGTCCGTGAACGAGGAAGGTCAAGACAATTTAACTAGTTTACAGTTTTGGTAAAAGAAAACTTAAATATATTTTTTTTTAAATATCAATGTTTTAACGTAGAAACATGATTTGTACTTCCTTTTTCATTTTTATACCGCCTGTCCTAAAGTAACCTTCCCCCCCCCTCCCTAACTAACTTTTGAACAACTTGATATTTTACCACAACATTTTTTTTAATAAAAAGGGGGGCAAGAGACACCTCACTTGAAAGGTCTTTTAGTTCTGCGTCTGATCCTAGAGTTCCAAAGAAAAATATTATGTCATAACAAAATGGCGGATTTTAAACAAATGGACTCACTCAATTCAAAATTGTTTTGATTTTTTTATCCGGTAGTCCACTTTTTCATTTGCAGGACAAAATTTTCCCAGAAATATCTTAGGTGGCTGGAAATAATATTGAAAACGTTGAGTTCCAACAAGACGGTGGGCCGCCTCATTATTATAGGCCTGTTTCTGACTCTCAACGGACATTTTCTTGGAAGATGGATTGGTAGGCGGGGGCCTGTAGAATAGCCGGCTCGCTCCCCAGATTTAACTTTGTCAGATTTTTTTCTATGGGAATATCTGAAATCGAAGGTGTACAGAACCCGTCCAGAAACAATTGAAGAACTGAAGCAACGCATTACAGAAGTTTGCAGAAATATCCCTCCAGAAACTTATGAAAATGTAAGGCAGGAATTTCATAACCGACTTTTTATGTGCCAAGAAGTGAATGGTAAACATTTCGAACATTTAATTTAATTAATTTAAGCTTTAATTCTTAGTTTTTTTTAAATAGACTTCTTTATCTTCAAACATTGTCATTTTGTTATGGCTGAATATTTTTCTTTGAAACTCTAGCATCAGACGCAGAACTAAAAGACCTTTCAAACGAGGTGCCACTCGACACCCATTTCTGTTAAAAAAAAATTTCAAAATGGCGCCCAGTTGCCATTTTTAATGATACAAAATTTTGATATGGGCTGAAAAATAGTATTTAATTTCCCATTACAGCACACCAAATTTTGTGGTAAAATATAAAGTCGTTCAAAAGTTAGTAGGGGGGGGGGGGTTACTTTATAGACACAGTGTATATTATTCCATATTAAAAATTGTACTTTTCTAAAGTAACTGTATGGGGTACAGTAAAGAATATGGGGAAAACTATTAGTCCATTCGTCATAAATATCCTGTATGTATCAGTGGCGGATTACCGCACAGGCGCATGAGCGCGTGCCTGGGGCCTCAGCAAAGCGGGGGCCTCAGAATCGTTGATGAACACTATTCATCGTTATTAATTAGTAATACTAAATTACTAAAAATATGATGCAGAATTTTACTGTAATTTTTTTTATCTGAGAATGTGATTTTTTCTTTTAAATGGGAATGTGATTATTTTTTTTCTAGTACCTGAGAATATTTTGTTATTTCCGTATATTATTTTTGTGTTTATGTTTTTGTTGATTCCAAAAATAAAAAACGGTATGATTTTCTGCATTGTTCATTTTAGTGAACCATCCCATTCTTAGTAGGGTCAAGTAGCCTCCAGATCAGGATGCGCCTGGGACCCCACAAAATCAAGATCCGCCACTGGGTCTGCTAAAAAATGAAGTTAATTTGTAGAAAATTTTATGGTAAATTTGATGTCAACTGCAAACTCATTTCAAGTTTTAAATCAAATTTGGCTTTAGTTTGAAACTCAAATTGTTCAAAATTCTGCAAAACTTTCAATTTGTGTTAGATTTATTAAGCATTTTGCTTAAAATTCCCATTGGTTTTGAAACATTTAAGCACAACTCAACCAAAATATAACTTGCATGCGTCCCAGGCAAAAAAAAGGTGCAAAAACTCGAGTGGTTAGCTAATAATACGATCGTAAAGTTAAACGTTTCTTTATGCATGCATTTGGCGATAAGCAGACCGATACCGACCCCTTTGCGGTTGCAGTTTTTACACTTAACTTGAAATTTTACAATCATTAGTGTCAAAATAACACTTAACACCTAATAAATTTCGTTGGTTTTCAGGTAGAAACTCTGCACGTGTTCTAGAGGATTTTATATAAACGCAGACGTTAATGTTAAGATCAATAAGGGACAAATTTGTAAACTGTGGTTTTAGGGGTTATACATATAAATAGTTTTTCAGCTTCTGAATTTTAAAATATTAGGCGATTAGTGTCAAAACAACACTTATCACCTTATAAAGTGTTCGAGTCAAGTGAAGGCATTGAATATACTCTTAGGTATATAATCAAAGGTGAAGGTAAGAATAATATAGGTATAGGGCAAGTTTTAAAAATGAAATAATAAAATTTAGTTTTTAAAAATAAACCGTCGAAAGAAGGGGAAAAATTGCTACTTTTATTAAAAACATTTTAATTTGTTATCCAGAAATTAATGCCGTCTCATATATAAAAATTTATTAATTCTAGATTTTTCATAAATATATTAGGTAAAAGACGTGAAATTCGACTTCCCATGGGTTAGAAAAACACGCATGTCTGAATGGTATGGTGGGGGAGGTAAGAGACGAGCGACTATCCAATGATACCTTTACCGTTTTCTATTCAAAGGTACCGCACTGCAAAATTTTTTAATTGTCGGCAACTATCAAACGACAAAGACTTCGGCTCTAAAAAAATTGTACAATAAAATTGCGCCTTTTAAATCGTTACGTCTGGGCCGGAAGCCTCCCTCGCCCCAACCTAATTCCGGCACTAGTCGCAGTTATTTTTGGTTTTTAGTTTTTAACCATTCTGAAATATTAAATTTTAATTTAATAGACTATCATTTAGCGTGAAGAGTCTCCGCTGCTATAAAAGCCATATATTTACGCGTCCATTATATAAGGCACAGACTCGTTTGTACGTTGCATTTATCAATGCAGATAAACAATTAAATTCAGGTTCGCAGAAGTTTATTAATTGTTATCCCCTTTTTTTTGCAGCAAAACTTTTCTAGGGATATTATAAGAATTATTTTTCTTAAGCACCCCACTAAATGTTGATATATAATATTAACTAACAAATTTCAAAAATGACTCTCATTCTACAAAATTTCATATATAATCTTTAACTACATTCTTGCCGGAGAACATATTCAAGTAGCCTTTTAGATCGTCAATGTATTTGTCGACGTACTTGAATTTTGACTTTATATACACGTGAATTTTCTTTGTCGTTAGTTTTGAGGTCAACATTATTATTGCTTTATCAATTGCTATGTAGAGCTGCTCAAGGCCCACCGAGTAGTTGTCAAAATTAATGCTGCGGAACTATCGTAATAGCCCCACGTTGGGCGCCATATAAATTTGCTATGTAGAGCAAGGAGGCCGCACGTTGGGCGCCATGTTATATAAACAAATACTTCATACTGTTCTTTTTTATACATTTGTTATGAAAATGTTTTTTATATTGAACTAAACTTGTACGAATGCAAACGAGTTTACTTCCTATTATTCAAGACCTTTTTATAAATAGGTAAGTATCAACTTTTTTTTAACATCGTCTAAATGTCGATCCGTAATATTAATGACCAAATTTTAACCCCAAAATCAATTTGCTACAAAGTTTCGAACACGGACGAACTTCAAACACATAACTTTTCAAATAAACTATTTACAGTTATTTTGGGTACGATGCGGTTACAGTACGAATTCCTACTGCACAGGCTATCGCAAGTTTAAATTTTCGCTAGGGCGTTACGTTTTTCTAATTCCTTTTTCTTTCGTCAATTTTTGTTAAAACAATTTTATTCAATTATTTATTGGGGCGAGAATATTTAAAACGTAAAAAATATAGAATTACAAAGCAAAAGTAATAACTATTTTAGATGGTTTTTAAACTGTATTGTTGCCAGTAGGGAAACAACAATTCAATTTCTCAAAATGTAATAAATACAACCAAAATCTATATTATTTTTGCAATACAATTTTTAAGTTACTGCTTATATTTGAAGGGATTAACTTAAACACAAAAAAAATTTTATAGGCCCAAGCAACTTGAATTGTTATCCACTAAGCAATGTCTGCAAATGAAGATAACTATAAAGACGATATGCAATTAGAGGTAATTTAGCTCAAAATGATGAATTTGTTTGTTATGTTATTTATGGGTCGCAATAAGTTTTTTTAGAAATTAGTTCAAATTACTGTTTTTCTCCTTTAGAAAAAAATTGGTTTTCCTTGCTTGCTCAGGTTAAATAAAGCTTTAAATTATATCGATTTTGTCAACAGTAACGAAAACGTGCTCATTATTTTATATTTTTAAAGCATTAATTAAACCACCCACCAAATAAATCTAATAGACAGATTACCGCACAGGCGCATGAGGCGCGTGCCTGGGGCCTCAGCAAAGCGGGGGCCTCAGAATCGTTGGGTGCCTTATCCTCAAAAACCAAAACTTATTTTTTTTACCTGAGAATGTGATTTTTTCTTTTAAATGGGAATGTGATTATTTTTTTATTTCCGTATCTTATTTTTGTGTTTATGTTTTTATTGATTCCAAAAATAAAAAACGTTATGATTTTCTGCATTGTTCATTTTAGTGAACCATCCCATTCTTAGTAGGGTCAATGGGGGGCCTCCAGATCAGGTTGCGCCTGGGACCCCACAAAATCAAGATCCGCCACTGTAGTATGTTTGTACAGTTTGTGTATATCGAATTACAAAAATTTGCATTATTTCCTACTCCTTACACGTTACTAGCAAGAATGTTTTACTTTATTAGATTTAAGCATGCACGTAATACTAAAATCATCTCATTTAACATCTTCTGGCCTATTTACGGCCGTACGAGCGGCGTCGATATGTCGGTGTTGAAATTAATCAATTCTGAAAAGCGCGAAACGGCGCTTGCGTGAGGGTCCTCATTCATTTCACCTATTCGAGTCGCCGACGCCGTCTCCGTTAAATTCTCTGTAAATTTTCTTAATTTCGAGTTCATTTTAATATTTCCCAGTACTCGAAGTCATTCAATAAAGCAACATGACGTGGGGTTTTGTGACGTGCGGCCCTAACGAAGCCCTTGTAATATCAGGTAGGCGTTTAGTAAGCACGTCCCTTGAAAGAGGGTAGTTTTAGGCATTTAAGAGGGTCAAAATAGCGGTATATTTGAACTTGAGTATTTTAGGATGTTGCTACAGCAAACCGCATCTTGTTCCTGGAGGAAGAGCCTTCATTTGGCCCTTAATTCAAAGGATACAAAGGTGAGTTAAGTTAAAAAAATAACTTAAATTGCAAAACAAAACACTTCCACACAAATGCCTTACTTGTGTGGAAAAGTATTCTGTTTTCAAGTGTTGTTATTCTACTGTTAAGAGTGTTTTCGATGGAAAGCCGTTTTACTTTTTAGTAAATAAAAGTATACACGGTGAGTCTATTAAATGTCATCCCACTATTATTTCCTAAACTATAGAGATTTTCAAATTTTTCTCTTAATAGAAGTTGTTTATCGTTAACTGCTGCATGACTTGAAATTATTACCAAGTATACTGGGTGTTTAATTATGCGTGTAGAGCACATTCCTTTGTTATTTTAAACAAAACACCTTGTATATTATTGCATTTTCAGATTCTAAATTTAATTTCTGATCTAAAAGTATCGAGGTACTACCATCTTAAATTTAGCGGTCTTCGAGTTATTTGACATTTTCAAAACTTTTGACATTTGTGGGCATATTAATTAACCAATATTTAAGATACCAAAAACGTTCAACTATCACTATTTTGCACAGACTATTAGCACAGTACAAAGTATTCAGCAGTATGTTCAAAACGGCCGATTATTACACAGGGTGTTCAAAATTTAATGTCCATTTTGCAAAACTACAAATGACAATAACTTTTGTTTTTCAAATGAAAGACCTAGTATTTAAAATAATAATCTGCTGTTTTTAACACACCACTAAATACGTTATACTGTGCTAATAGTCTGTGCACAATAGCGATGGTTGAACGTTTTTGGCATCTAAAATATTAATTAATTAATATTACCCCACAAATGTCAAGCATTTTGAAAAAAAATCAAATAACGGCTAATTTTAAGATGGTAGTTGGTACCTTTACGCTTTTACATCAAGAATTAAATGTAGAATCTAAAAATGCACTAATATACAGGGTGTCCTATTTAAAATAACAAAGTAGTGTGCTGTACAGGCATAATCAAACTTAACTTATAATTTCAGGTTGTGCGTTAATAACCAAACAACTTTTATCAAGAGAAAAATTTGATATTCTCTGTAGTTTAGAAAATAATAGTGGGGTCACATTTAAATGACTCACCCTGTATATGGACATGTTTTAAAAATATTTAAGAGATATTATTAATTTATTTTTAAATATCTATAGGTTTGTACTGTCATTCTATTTGAATTAAAAATATCTATGATGTTTTCAATTATTTAAAAATATCTCTGAGATATTTTTAATTATCTGTTTAGAAACATTCTATAGATATGTTAAAATGTTTAAACGCAATTTGAATTTAAAATGTTTTAGATATTTTTAATTAAATTTATTTTCCCAATATCTTAGATATTTAAAAAGTATTTTATTTCGAAATATCTTAGATATTATATTTACATTATACAATAAGTTAAATTTAACATATCGTAGATGTTTCAAAATAAAAGAATTGTCGAATATCTAAGATATTTGGAAATTACCGCCATCTATAAGGTTTGTACTACCCGCTATGTCGAAATACGTCTGGCAGTGGTTATATTATAACCTCATTTAATAATGCATTTATTTATGTGTTACCCCGCGCAAACTGGGCTGCTAAGTAATAGAGGATAGACTAATGGTATATGTTTTGTGACTGCAACAAAAATTTACAACGATCTTGTCTTGTAGATTATGTGCACTAGTCATGTGTTAACTTAAACAAACATCCTATTTTCATCAGTGCGCAGCGTCCGAGTTCATGTCTGCAGCTGTTCACTGTTGCCAGATTTAAGATTGAAACTTAGCGGACGTACACACTTTATAGATGGCAGTAATTTTCAAACATCTTAGATATTCAACAATTATAACTTTTTGTTTTAAAATATCTAAGATATTTTTAAATAGCAATATTCAGATGTATTTTTTTAAATATCTATGATATCCTAAATAAAAAGTATTTTAAAATAGCTACAATATATTTAATTATGAAATTATTTTAAAATATCTATAAGATAAATATAATTTCTTAAAAGTATGTTTAAGATAGTCCGAAATAGTAAAATTCGAAATATACTAAACACATTTTTAATTATTTATTAATATTATATAAATATTTTTAAAACATTGCAAATTTACAGAAATTTTTTCAAGTAAAATATTAATATCTACCATATTTGTAACATAGTCGACATAATTTTATTACCAACGAAAACATTTCAAGGATATTTTTAATTAATTAATTTAAGTACAAATATCGTATAGATATTATATTTTTTAAATAACTAAATCATTGTTAAAATAAAAACAATATATTTCAGATATTACTAATATGTTTACGAAATTCCAAACGAAAATTATAACAAAGGTAATATCTTGGAGATATTTAAATTTAAGTACCACAATAAACACACGTCGACTATTAAATTATGACACGAGGGTGTTTTAAAATGATTTTAAATTATCTCTAATATATTCTTAAATAGGCGACTTAAAAATGTTTCCGAAATATCTTTAAATATTTGTGAATATCGAAGATAGTTTAGAGTAACTAGAAATATCTAAGATATTTTTAATTAAAAACCAATATCTATGAGATATTTTTAAATTGTGTAAAATTTTGCTTTCATTTTGCAAAAATCGCTGTCAATAAAAAGTAAAACGGCTTTCCATTAGTTTTTAGTTTAAATTGCAAAAATTAAATCAAGTGCTTACAACTGTTTTATAGGATTTTTAACTATACACGCGGACGTGTCTGGGGTCCATGGACCCCAAAAAAGTAATTTTTAAAAAATGTCTGTCTGTGGGTGGGTGGGTGGGTGGGTGCGTGGGTTCGTTACGCTCCATATCTCCGGAACGGCTGGACCGATTTTGATGTGCTTTGGAATGAGGGGGTATATCAAAAATTCACCGACAAAATAAGATTTAAAAAAAAAACGAAACCGGAAGCGGAAGTTAGACATGTTTTTTTGGTAGCATTTTTTTCAGAAACTGAATTTTGGAAATTTTAATAGTGGAGCTGAAAGAAGGCTTTAGGACAAATCAAACGATTTTTTACCGAACTTTCTAGCTTCAAAATGGCGGCCGCTACGAATTTTTGAACATTTCGACTTTAACGCCCATTTACTCAAAAACCAGTTATCTGATTGGAATGAACTACATCTTGTTTGGTAGCCCTTCAAGGGTACTATACCATAAAATATAATTAAGTTTGAAAATATAAAAACGATCGCAATGACATCACTCCAAAATTTTGGAATTTTTCAAAAAAATATTTCTCAAAAACTGCCCACGTTTTTGTTTAAACTTTTTAAGCTGATAGAGATAGGCATCTGCTACAATGTTATTTTTTGCTCATCGCTATAATTTCACTGTGACGCCCTCTCTGAATTTTTGAAAATTGAAAATTGGTACCCTTTTATTTAACGGGGGGGCAATAAAATATTTCTGTTAAAGCAATATAGCTCATCATTGGTAGCAAAATCCGAATATCATAATATTTTTTTGATACTTTAATATTTAGGGGGGCTACTGTTCCCCCTCGCCCCCCAAAATTTTCGCAACAAAATTAAAAAATTGATTTCTTCTTTTGTTTGCTCTAGGAGAATCTTTTTACAGAAAATCAAAAAATCGAATTGTTTGCCCCTTAATAATCTTTTGTCCTTGGAAGAATTTCACATACTTTCTACAGCAGTTGTATTCTTGTACTAGTCGTTTTAATGTTCAGTGTAGGCTAACTTTTTATTTTAATAGATAGACTCGCAAACCCAAGAGCAAAGTTGTAGGGCAAATTCTTCTCGATTGTATTTAAGAAAAAAACTTGAGTTTCCAATTTTAATATGGCGGCCACGTTAAAAAATAACTTTTTTTTAAATGGAAACGTGGCATTTTGGCTTTAAAATCAGAAAGGTTTTAAAATTCTAAATACAAATTAATAAGAGTAATTGCTTGCTAAAAATAATACTTCTCGAGTTATTAATATATTTTTAAATATCAATTTCCGCCCTTCCATTGATTCAGTCCGAATATTTTACCCAACCTTATGCTTGCAGCGCAGCGGTCGGTCTTTCTTCAACCGCTTCAAGATGTTACACCTTATAAGAACTATTTACTTTAACTAGTCGTGTCTAGACAGGTGTATATCGAAAGTGTTGGAAAATATAAAACATTTTTTATTATTTTTTTCTGCTATAACTACTTTTTTACAATACCCTTTCAGTGTACAAATTTCCTATTTTTAAAATCATAACAAGTACGTCCCTGTAATCTACAAACAAAATTACTTACTGATGTTAATGGTACTCCATAAATTTCTCATTATAATTAGAAATTTGTTTTGTATTTCAATTATAACTATGATTTCGAAAATTGCGATTAAGTAGCAGAAATGAGGACTAATTCCTGATACATCGAGTGATGTAGGTATGCTTTAAGTACGCGTGTAATTTGATTTACGATAAAAGCAAAAATTGCCATAAAATTGTTCAATTAGGATGCAAAGGTCTGAGGCTATATAAACCTAGTTTGACTTTAATCGTTTACACCATTTGATTCAATCAATTTTTGCCAATTTCGTGGCACATTAGATTTAGAAAGTAATAGGTAATTTTAAAACTGGAATGATATTTTACAATAAATGTATTGTATGATTTAAATTTAAGTTATCTAAAATAATTTGTAATAGAATAATTTTTAAATATCTAAGATATTGGGAAAAAAATGTAGTTCAAAATATCTACGATATTTTGAATTCCAATTGCGTTTAGATATTTTAAAATATCAATTTGATATTTATAAATAGATAATTGAAAATATCTCAGAGATATTTTAAATAATTGAAAAATTTAAGATATTTCAAATTCAAAAAGCGTTTTAATATTTTATAATATCTATAGGATATTTCTAGATAGAAAATTAAGAATATCTCAAATATATTTTTAAATAATTAAAAATATCTGATATTTTTTTTAAATAATTAAAAATATCTGATATTTTTTATAATTAAAAATATCTTAAATGTTATTAATTCAAATATATTTAGAGTAGAAATTTCATAACAAGTTAATAAAAGTAAATCGGGGCTCCATACACGTCCGTACTATAAGGCGATAGCAATCTACCGAATTGAAAAGTGGAATCGAAATTCGTAGCATAAAAAGCGGAGGCGACGAACGCTTAGAATTTTGCACATTATAAATTAAAATTGTGAGCCAAATTTGCCCTACTAAAAATGCGGGCCGCAATATTTTCTTTATCCTATTCTCTACAGCACAATTTCTTTTTGAAGAATAAATTTACATGACATATTTTTTGGTTTCTCTTTCAACTACAAGTGAAAACAATTCGTGTAGGCCACAGAGTTAGTTATTGATTAAAGGGTTAATTCGTCCTCGTGACCTTGAGCTGCATTTAGTTTACTGCAGTAAAAAACAAAAATTATCAAAATTTCCTAATATTTTCAAAATGTATGAAAAAATCAAGATTGTTAAATCTTTCAATTTTTAGAAATAATCTAATTTTTCAAAGCTTACAAATTTGATTTTTTTAATTTGTTTCAATTTTAAGATTTTAAATTTTTTTAGAAAACCCAAAATAGGTACAAATGTTCAAAAATGTTGCAAACATAAATTTATACCAATTTTCAAAATTTTTGAAATTTACAAAAAAATTTAAGTTTTCAAGTATTACGTAATTTGCGAAATGTCTAATAATCTCCAAAATTTCGAAATAATTTCAAAAGTAAAGTTCAAAAATTTGCAGAAATTTGGAAATTTTGAACTTTTCCAAAAAATTTCAAACGTTCTCAAATTTTCAAATTCACAAAAATTTTCAATTGAAATATTTTCAAATTTTCCAAATTTCCATGATCATACAATTTCAATATCACAAATTTATAAAACCCTTAAATGTTTATAAATTTCACAAAGTTTGAAATTTGCAATTTCCAAAAATTATCAAAATTCAAAATTTCTAACAATTTTCGAAATATCTAAATATATCGAAATATCTTGGTTCCCGGGATCTCGGCTAGTTTTTTTGGACCCGAAAATCCCGGTAGTGGAGCCATCCCGGTATTTTCGGAACCAAAAACTAGCCGAGAATGCAGCTGACGCGACGCGACCTATGAATTTTTAATGACAATTCAGCAGCACAATAGTGGAAGGAGCGTTATCCGCCGTTGCAGCATTTTGTACCAGCATTAGATCACGACTTGGTGACGCCACTTTGTCTATTATTTTAGCGTCATTATTTTCAAACTACCGAAAACAATCAAATTTTTATAATTTTTTTGTTGACAAAAAAATTTATTTTGTTAAACCTCTAAGTTAATGCATAAAATTTTTTAATAAAGTTTTTTATTACAATAAGTTAGTCCCGGGATCAATTCCGGGATTGCGGAAATATTCATTTTCGATCCCGAAATCCCGGGATTCAAATTTCGTCTCAGGATTGTATTCCTTAGTTAAAATTGAAAAACAATTTTATAATTTGGGTATTTTAGGCGATAACTCAATTAAACTGTTCGGGTAATCGACCAAAAGGAAACCTGCTAGTGGTGGTTTCTCAATGCAAAATGGTTCCTACTGTCATTTAACATGTCCATAACGTTTTTGAAGTTCAAATTCGGACCAATCTCGTTACTTTGCGGTTTCGTCCCAGTGTGATTAGGATTGCCAATCTTTTAATACTAAATTGGGTTTTTGGGGTTAAGGCGTGCGTGTACACACACACACGCGCGCGCGCACGTACAAGCCCAACACGCACACACCCATCTCACACGACGCACGCCGCTCGCACACGCACGCAAGCAAGCACACATGCACCCACGGACACAGACGCACACGCCCACACCCACTCCCACAGGCACGCAAGCAAGCACGCACGGACGCACGCAAACAGACACACGCACGCACGTACAAGCCCACACACGCACGCACGCTCGCACGTATACACACACGCGCGCGCGCGCATACAAGCCCAACACCACACACCCACTCCCACACGCACGCCGCTCGCACACGCACGCAAGCAAGCACACATGCACCCACGGACACAGACGCACACGCCCACACCCACTCCCACACGCACGCACGCACACAGACACACGCACGCACGTACAAGCCCACACACGCACGCACACAGACACACAGCGAGGAAAGTAAAAATGATGCCACCAAAACATCTCCATTTCCAGATTATTTTAAAATAGATTTGCGTATTTATTGGGAATTTCAGATTTCCTTAAAATCTGTACAATACAGTACTGTCCCGAAATTTCAAGCCATACACATGCATTCATTATGAACGCTTTTACTTAGTTTTCTTCCCATGACACCTATCATGTGTTGTCTCATTATTTACGAACCGCCATGTATAATAACACAAAAAATGTTATTCTGTTTGAAAAAATAATACTTTCTACCATTACCAAATTGATTGGAGCGGGGTTTTAGCAAACGCATTTACCTAAATCCTAAATTCCAATCAAATTATTATTTTTTGACAATTTTTTTTATTTGCAGAATTTCACTGAATACAATGACTTTGCAAGTAGACAGTCCAACCGTTTATACCAGTCAAGGAGTGCCAATTTCTGTTACGGGCATCGCTCAGGTATGGTTGGTTATCCATAATACATTCTACGTTACCATTGGTCCATTTTCGCCGTCGTTTTGATTTCTAGGTTAAAATTCAAGGACAAAACGAAGAAATGCTCCTCGCAGCCTGCGAGCAATTTCTGGCAAAAAAAGAGGCCGAAATACAACATATTGCCTTGGTAACCCTCGAAGGTCACCAAAGAGCAATTATGGGGTCCATGACTGTCGAAGAGATTTACAAAGATCGAAAAAAATTCAGCAAACAAGTTTTTGAAGTGGCTTCTTCGGATTTGGTCAACATGGGCATCACTGTTGTTTCTTACACTTTAAAAGACATCAGGGATGAAGAGGTAAGATTTATAAGTAGTCGTAAAAATGAAATTATTTAATTCTTCTTAATTGTTATTATTATTATTTATTTGTCCGCTAGAATTTCGTTTAACCGATGGTTTACAAATTTTCTTTTTATTTGCATCAAAAGGGTGCTAAGGTATGTTTAACTGGAAATTATTGGTTTTGTTTTATGTTGCATGGAGTGCATTATGTCTAAAACAACGTGGACTTGGGAAAAGCTATTTTACACAAAAATTTTGGTTGGATCAAAATTGCTGTTCACGATATTTTAGCAATGTTAGCAAACCCTTAGATTTGTGACTGGTGTTGTATCTTGCACCTGCTGAATTTGGCTTTGTTCTTGTTTGTGTTGTTATAGTTCATAAAAGATCAGCTCATTAAGGCATAAGCTACGTAGGTAGAGTAATTTCAAAACCTCTTGTAAAAATAACGGTGAAATTAAAGACCTAACGTCAAATGCTGCATTGAAGGGATAAAATGATACCCATCACTTACCCAGTAAAGTATTTCGAGCACTTCATGAATTTATAGGAAATCAATTGCCAAATAACAAAAACTCTTCAGAAGTTCCAAGATGTCCAAATAATCTTCTGTAAATAAGCACCTAAAAATGGACAATATTGATTTTACAAAACAAACTTTTAGGAAACTCGGCGGTTGGAAAGTGCCATGGTTGGAATATCACAGCAACCGAAGAGATCCAGAGGATTCTGAGATTCATCAAGATCTAAAGACATCGAAAGTGTTTTAAAACTATAGGTACGGAGGTTTAGAGCTCCAATTTTATCAAAGAAAAATCGTATTCGTCTTGACTATATCGCTCACATTAATTTTGACGCATTTTCGGGGAGACGGGACACAACGTCCAATGGCCACATCGCCCACCGAGGACACAACGCCCACTCTGCATATTGGCCGCAACGTCCACCGTGCCCACAACGTCCACCAGTGAAAATGCCCATAACGTCCACCGCGGACACAACGGCCACTCATGTCTGGTGGCCACAAAGCCCACCGAGTCCATAACGCCCAACCGTTCGGGTTGCCGTGACTGTCGCCTCGCACGATGTCCGATGGACACAACGGCCACCGCGACCATAACGTCCGCTACCGTAACGGACCACAACGTCCACCGTGACCACAACGCCCACTACTGTAACGGCCCACAACGTCCACCGTGTCCACAACGTCCACTCACGTCTGAGGGACACAACGCCCACCGAGCCCATAACGTCTACCACGGGTATATGTATATTTTTTAGTAACTAGTTAACCATAAAGAAAAAAATTCATACACTAGGTATTTTATACAGTGCGATTGTAAAGGAGGTTAGGTTAGGTTACTAGTTACTAAAAAATATACATATACCCGTGGTAGACGTTATGGGCTCGGTGGGCGTTGTGTCCCTCAGACGTGAGTGGACGTTGTGGACACGGTGGACGTTGTGGGCCGTTACAGTAGTGGACGTTGTGGTCACGGTGGACGTTGTGGTCCGTTACGGTAGTGGACGTTATGGTTGCCGTGGCCGTTGTGTCCATCGGACATCGTGCGAGGCGACAGTCACGGCAACCCGAACGGTTGGGCGTTATGGATTCGGTGGGCTTTGTGGCCACCAGACACGAGTGGCCGTTGTGTCCGCAGTGGACGTTATGGGCATTTTCACTGGTGGACGTTGTGGGCACGGTGGACGTTGCGGCCAATATGCAGAGTGGGCGTTGTGTCCTCGGTGGGCGATATGGACCTACAAAATACATGGTGGGCGATGTGGCCATTGGTCGTTGTGTCCTGTACCCATTTTCGGCAACACTGAACTAGTCGGAAATGGTCGGGGGTTTTCGGGAATCGACGCTCTTAACATGGTATTGTTTGCTTGTTTTCAAATGTTTTGTAGTGGCGTCCTTTTGTAAATTTAACTTTTTATTTAATTTTGCTGTAAAGCGTTGTTGTAAAAGATCGTTTTAGACAAAAATCGTTAAATGGTATTTCATAACATTTTTGAGGTTATGTACATTATTTTGGTCTATAATTTGGTTCCTATAACCTGTCAATCAAGATACAATTTTAATGTAAACATATGTTTGTTTTTTAATTTATATTAGCATGTTAATATTATGTTTATTAAAGGTGTACATTAAAATTTGGGTCGATCATGATTTGAACACTCTCGCGATTCATGTTGGTTGATATCGTTATCATCGGCTACCGTCAACGTTTCTCGTATATTGCTTTTTGCTTGTGGACGACAGAGACAATTATTGTTTTAAATTCATAAATTATGTTATAATTAAATATGATACTTACTTCTGGCCGAAGCAATGGAAAACTGTATTAAAATAATAATAAAATATACTCAAAAGTCAGTGCATATCAGTTTTAAACGCGTTAATTTAAGACTTATCGATTGTCCGAAGCTACTGTGAGTTTAATCGCCTATTTAAACAGCACCGTACAGCTTAATCAGTATAAAACAAACGTGATTGGTTCATTTTATGAAGAGGAAATTTCTGATTGGTTCATTGAAATGTGAGTGGTATAGTCAATCGCAATTGAAAAGAGACGTAATTCTTGGCCGGCAGTTACATCCAGCAATCGAAATTCTAAATCTATACTTTTTTATACATCTACGCATACATGAGCTTACCTTTGAATAAATTGAAATTCAATTTAGAATATATTTTTAAATTACTGAAAAATTTTCAAATTTTATATTTTAGGCCGGATGTTTTTTGAACACTAAAAATTTGCTTCTTTCCTAATTTTCAATATTTTGGAAAATTTTGAAAATTTCGTAAATTTTAAAGTTTTTAATTTTTAAAAATTTTTGACAATTTTGTGAATTCTGTTAATATTTTTAAAAATTAAAAACTTTTGAATTTCAAATGGGACACCCTGTATGTTTTGACATTTTTGGAATCTTAAGACTATTCTGAGTACGCCTGCACTATTTTTGGTAATTTTTAAGGTTACTTCATTTTTTTAGAGTCAATTTTTATTTTAAATCTAAAGTGCTGTGACCGGGCCGAAATCATGCTAAGGGAAGAAGACGACAAAAAGAAAGTATATTAAATTCCTCACACTACTAAAAAAAATGGTCTAACTGATATAGTATCCGAGATAAGATTTCTCGAAGTTTGCCCTTTTTTGACCAAAAACCTATTTAGTTTTTGTGAAATACTTTTTTTAGGCGACCTTAACAAAAAATTGAATTTTTAGTACTCAAAAGGGGCCAAAAAGTAACCGTTTTTTGGCCGAGGACGAAAAAACACTTTTTAGCAGTGGTGCACACAAATGTTTTTAGGCGACCTTCATTATAAAATATACAAATTTGTTAGATTTTTATTTATGATTTATTGATATAATTATTTATAACAACTGAACAATTGTACATATTTGTGACTCCTTCGGAAACGTTTATATTTTCTTTATTTACACTCGAAGTAATTTCGGCATGTATAGCTTCATTATTCGTATGCACAATTTGTGTGCTTTTTGATGTTGCTGCAGCAGTAATTTTATCTTGATTATTTTAAGTAAAAATCTAACAAATTTGTAGAAAAATATAAACGTTTCTGAAGGAATCACAAATATGTACAATTGTTCAGTTGTTATAAATAATTATATCAATAAATCATAAATAAAAATCTAACAAATTTGTAAATTTTATAATGAAGGTCGCCTAAAAAATATTGTGTGCACCACCACCAAAAAAGTGTTATTTCGTTCTCGTCTGCTTTCTGGCCTCGGCTTCGCCTCGGCCATTAAACTCAGACACGGCCGAAAAAAATCCACTTTTTGGCCTTAGTACACAAATAACTATTTTAGGGCTTGCTAGGTGAAAATGTTATTGCGAAAAGTTAAAGTAGACTCAATTTTGAGTAGACCTAAAAAACTATGTCTTAGCCCTAATGGTTACGAAGTTTATGACCTCTTGAATTTAGCGCTTTATAATAATGTAATAATAATAATAATGCTTTATTTGTAATTTGATGAAAGTCGATCACGAATAAAAATGGTATATAGTTATTTGCACAAGAAATATTAATATAAATCTCATTTAAAGGTCGCTGGGAAATTTGTTGAAAAAGGGCCAAATTCAAAAGGTCATAATTTCGTAACCATTAGGGCTAAGACATCGATTTTTTTAGTTTTACTTAGAATTGTACATACTTTAACTTTTTTTTATAACATTTTCAACTAGCTTGCCCATAAAAACCAAACGGTACGTTTTTTGGTCAAAATATTGCAAAAAAGGGTAAAAACTGTCTTACTTCCGCTTTTTCTCTTCCAATTTTTTTAAAGTTTATTTTGTGGGCGATAACCCTTCTTCCAAAGCTCATCTCGATCTGACAATCCGATCCGCAAATCTGGGACGCACAAACCCACCCACCCGCCCAGCTACAGACATTTTTTTAAACTACTTTTTTAAGTTCCTGGTTGGAAAACATGGAAACATCTCGAATTAGAACATTTTGGCAAAATGAAAGTAATAAAACGTTTCACTTTCTCAATCAATATATGCCGAGCGGTAAACCGCGCTTAAAGTTGTTGTACACCTACTTCCATTAACACAGATACTTCCACATACTTCCAGATACTCCCACATACTTCCATATACTTCCACTACTACTAACTTCCACATACTTCCACGTACTTCCACTACCTTGTACGCCTACTTCCACTCACGGTTTACCCCTCGATATATGCGCTATTTATTGTCACTTCTAGGTACATCGATGAAGAGTTGAGAAACGTCATCCATAATAGTTTTCAGTAATGCAGTAATTAGTTTCAATCAGCTTTTTGTGGTGGCTAATAATAAGCAAAATGAATGGTAAGCGCCATAAAATCAACCAATTTTACAATCAACCACGACAATACCACATCATCTTGCTGCTGTTACGCCAAAGTAGTTAGTATGTTCAAAACCACACTGGTTAGATTTCAAAATATATTTAAAATTTTAAAAAGGTGCATAAATTGGCTCATATTTTTCACTATAGCCTACCAAGGTGGTTCCCTTGTTTGTTTTTGCACAGTTTGCAACACACAAATTTAAAAAACTGAGTTACCCATCGCATGTTCATGTACCGTTTTGAAATTACTCTACATTATCTTAGACTGCAGTTGCTCCGCTAAATTGTAAGTAGTTTCTTAATGGTACCCACAAGCAACCCATACCTTACAATCTAGAATCATAAATGGTCCTTCTATGTATCCAACATGAACCATTAAGAAATTACTTCTATTCAGTTTGTACCCCTCACTGCAACATCGGCTGCTAACCAATCAAACCATCAGGGATACCTAAAAAGCTTGGGTATGGCTAGAACTGCGGAGGTAAAACGCGATGCCCGTATTGGAGAAGCCGAGGCACGTGCAGAAGGACAAATTAAAGAAGCAATCGCTGAAGAACAGCGGATGGCTTCAGTGTTTCTGAACGACACCCAGGTTGCAAAGTCTCGTAGGGATTTCGAATTGAAGAAAGCCGCCTACGATGTTGAAGTTCAAACGAAAAAAGCCGAAGCCGAATTGGCATACGATCTTCAAGCTGCCAAAACCAAGCAGCGAATCAAAGAGGAACAAATGCAGATTAAAGTTGTTGAACGCACCCAAGAAATTGCCGTACAGCAACAGGAAATTGCAAGACGCGAACGCGAACTGGAAGCGACTGTACGCCGACCAGCTGAAGCCGAACGGTTCCGTTTGGAGAAACTTGCCGAAGCCAATCATAATAGGGTGATTCTTGAAGCCGAAGCCGAAGCAGAGGCTCTTAGGTTAAAAGGCGAAGCTGAAGCCTACGCAATTGAAGCCAAAGCTAAGGCTGAAGCCGAACAAATGGCAAAGAAAGCCGAAGCTTGGAAAGAATACCGCGAAGCTGCTATGATAGACATGTTCTTGGATGTTTTACCAAAGGTACGTTTATATTTAACCATCCACTTGTTTCACTAACCATTTGGTTCAAGGTTGCCGCTGAAGTAGCTGCCCCTCTTTCTCAAACCAAGAAGATCACGATGGTGTCCAGTGGTCAAAGTGATATTGGAGCTGCAAAATTGACTGGGGAGGTACTTACTATTGTCGCGAAAGTGCCAGATCTTGTTAAAACCATGACAGGAGTCGATATCCTAAAGGTATTATAATAATTTGTTCATAAAATACCACCCACACTAATAATTTTTATCTTTACAGTCTGTTCACGCCATATAAAACGTCCTTCGGAACCAAAATATTATCAACTTTGTGTGTGTGTTTTGTAATTTGTGTTAACTACCTCTACTACTAAAGATGCCACTTTTACAGTGCCCGACTGGTTTTCAAAAATAGCAATTTTTTTTTAATAGAAAACGGAATATATACACCAAGAAATGGTTTAGAGCCTTTACAACAAAACCATTTTAGTGATGTCAAAAAACGTTAATAACAATATCGAAATTTAAGTTAAAATCTATAATTGAATTTGAAATCAAATTAAAACTCAATCGCAGACGCCTTTGGAACAAACACGTCATGTCGATGATTAGTTTGCAAAGTGTGGACTTATTATCATAGTTGCCAGGTTTATTATTTTACCACCAATTGTTGATATTTAACATTTTTTAACAATTAGCAAGTAAGCGTGGTATATTATTTTTAATATTTATTATTATTATTTTACAAACGTGCATGATAAATGTCATATAACCTTGACAATGGCATGTTAACATGCTGAAATACGTATAAGGTTTAAATAAATAGAAATTGTTAAAGTGATTAAGTATTTTATATACAGATACTCATAATAATTTAATTCGGCACAATAACTTAAATAGCCGGGAACATATAACCATTTCTTAAATATCTAGGGTAATCATAACTAATATCGCTCAGTCATTGGTTCACAATTATGTATCATGTGCACTTTGCTGCGCCTACGATATTATAACGAAAAGCATATTAGGGAGCACAAACGGCACCATGTACAAAAAATATAATGCCTGCCAAATATGTATACTGCTTTATTGTATATAAGATGAAATGCTCTTGTTTATGGTCCCCGAGATGTTTGTGGTGATAATAGTAGCGCCGCAGGCGCAACAAAAGTGAACACGGTGCGTAGGTGTGAACCAATGGCAAACAAAACACCGAATTTTAAAAAGATTATAATCTTTTTATAATTTAATTATTAATTGGGGTTGAGATAACGGGATAGACCCGTTTTAACCCGTTATGCGCTGATACAGAGTAAGTGGGTGGAAAAAATCATAGAGTTGTTTAGATACGACTCTATCTATGACCGCTTTCGAAAGAAAAAAAAGATCAAAATAAAATATAAGAAATTATATAACATAAGGTTGCACATGTTATCAAAAATTTTAACTAAAACACTAATTCTACTTCTGCAAACAATACTTTATTAGTTAGTGCAAATAAACAGGGGTACCTATTTTTTTCTAAAGTGTAAAGAAATCGATTTAAATCAAAAAAATCCGATTTAAATCAAATTAATCGAATTTTTGGATTTTTTGCACCCTGATGGGTTAAGTTAATTTGAAAAACTTTTAAAAAGTAATATTTCAACTGGTGTTTTCTAGGTCGTAAATTTTATTTTTTTGGGCTTGTGTAACTTGATTAAAATCAATTTGGGTGGCTCAAAGCACTGTTACTAGTAAACAAAAATTAGAAAAAAATATATTTTAAATGTCAAAACTTCACTTAATTGGCATAAATAGACTCGGAATTTCATCCTAATTCGAATATGCAAGAATATACAGTGTGTTCCGTTAAAAATAAGAAAGTTAAAGTCATTTCCGGCGAAACCGGAAGTTGAATTTTTCGCTCATATAATTCGTTGTTATATAAATACTAACATTGCATTTGTTTATCTTAATAAATAAAGAAAAAAGGGAGTGCGCCATGTTTCATGAACAGCCGTGTACAGGGTGAGTCACGAGTAACGGGACGGTCTATGACGTGTAAACGGCACCATATAATAAAATTCTATTGTAGCAGTCTTGTGAAGGGCTGTAGAGACTACATTGTAAAAATATTTTCTAGTATACAGGGTGCTTCACAAGAATGTGGCGTATCAAAGTTGCATTTTTTCTTATGAAACACCCTTGCATTTTTAGATTCTACGTAATAAATAAGATCAACTTTCATCAAGCTTTCCTATACCTAACTCTTACTGTTTTTGAGATAATTCTATTTTTATCAAAATTGTAAGGTTTTGAAAATAATTAATATCGGCAAAGTCGATCAATTTAGAACAAACTTTTTGTAACAGGAATTACAGGATATTTTACCTAATTGATCAATGTATTTAGTATTATTAAATACCCTACAGGGTGTTTGCAATATTACATTTTACTATTACCACATTCAAATTGATATATCGTGTTTATTTTAAATACAACACCCTGTATTTTACTTATTCATCATGTTCCTATTTTAATTCTCTTTCGAACTGTATTAGGTTTCCTATACCTAGATATTACAGTTTACATGATATTTACAAATTTCTTCAAAATTTGTAATGTCTGTCATTAAAACAAAACCTTACAATTTTGATAAAAATCAAATTATATCAAAAACAGTAAGAGTTAGGTATAGGGAAGCTTGATGAAAGTTGATCTTATTTATTACATAGAATTCAAAAATGCAATAAAATACAGGGTGTTTCGTAAGAAAAAATGCAACTTTGATATGCCACTCTTGTGGAGCACCCTGTATACTAGAAAATATTTTTACAATGTAGTCTCTACAACCCTTCACAAAACTGCTACAATAGAATTTTATTATATGGCGCCGTTTATACGTCAGAGACCGTCGCGTTACTCGTGACTCACCCTGTATACAGGGTGGTCAAAAACAAAAAAAAATGTTAATAAAAAATTTTTGGTAACAATAAACATACCTTTCTGCATACTTTTAAAAAATATTTAAGCAATGCTTTAAGCGCGTTGTGACGCGATCGTTATTTTTTTTAAATGGCAACATATCAATTTTTTCTGCTTATTCGATAGAGAATTTTTTTTATAAAAATTGTATACCGTTATTTCACAAAATTTTTGAAAAAAACGCGAAAACTTCTTCATATTAGCATGCAATTTAAACAAAAGCCTATCACAATCGCAGTAGTGTACTTGAGAATTTACTTGTTATCTCTTAGCAATTAAAAACAATTGAAAGAAGAAAATGTTACTGTGCTAGGCTGTGGTGTGACT
The DNA here is from genome assembly GCA_958336395.1 of Ctenicera cuprea. NCBI lineage: Eukaryota > Metazoa > Arthropoda > Insecta > Coleoptera > Elateridae > Ctenicera > Ctenicera cuprea. Next base: position 51,028,573 of record OY284492.1, on the reverse strand, counting down.
CCAGAGCCTGTTATTATGAAAAGGTTTTTCGCTTTTCTAAAACATTTTGTTATGTAAGGGTGTACAAAATGGTAGGTGAAACGTTACCAACAAACTTTTATTGACTTTTTTTCTCTATCTTGAATATCGTCTACATTCTAGTGTTTGTTCCTAAAAAATGTTTTTAATTTTCTTTTTGAAATAAAATGTTTAATACTTCGGTATTTTTTAATAGTGTTTTATTTTATGTTTATATTTAGGAAGTCCAGTTAATTCTGAAAGTCAGTATTTGCGGTCAAAAATTGTTTACTTCAAGTTTCCACACTTAAAAAAAATTTCTTTAAATAAGTCTTGAAGGCACCTTACCCCAAATAAATTTTTGGGTGCGGCCTCTCTTATCTTGCAACCAGGCCAAAAAATCCTAGTTACGCCACTGAACGCTAGGGCAATCGAAGTATTCGTAAATTGTAAAAGTTAGTCACCTACAGACTCTTCCACACATTTACCTATATGTTTTTAAATAAATTCGAGTACCCTTTAGCGTGGCTGATAAGCCATAACAGCACAAATATGCCAATGATAAATAATTCGAAAGAACATAAATTTTCGTAACTGGTTAACTAAATTTGGAAATGTTAGATCTATTAGAGCTAGTAATCGTAAAATGTTTAAAATTAAAATTGAAAGATGCACAATCAATGGTAATTTCAACACGAAGAAAAAAACTTGATATAGAAGAATAAAACATCATTGTAGGTCCTTTTAAGTCGTTTTTTAATGCATACTTTTGATTTTTTAGTTTTCTTCTGTTGTGATGCTCCCTCTTTTTTAATTCTATATGAATATCACCGAAGAAATTCTTTTAAATGTGAATCTCCAGTCTGGCACTGCACTCTAGCTTGTGAATGTTGCGTATTAAATACATAAATTAGCATATAAATGTCTATTTTGTGTACCTTTTTGTAATATGATTTAGATGCTAAGGTTGTTTGCGCATAAAAATGAGCTCATTCGATTAAATTTTGTGCAGGCATATTATAATATGTATATTTGTTACATCACAAATAGTATATACAAATATATAGTTATGTAAATCAACTATAGAAAAAAAAAAGATAATGCGTACAAAATAGATAAAGATAATTCAGTCTTAATTCTAAAATCTAAACATTTACAAACCACTTTCGTGTGATGTTAATTAAGAAAATTTTACTAGCCTTAAATGTATTTAAATTATTTTATATAAAATTGTTCATAAATACCAAACTATTGGATGACCATAAAATCGTTGCAAAAATAAATTATCTGTGACACGCCAGATCTTTCTCTTACACCTTTCCCAGCAGATCATGTACGTACATCTTTTTCTTGTACCCTCGCTTTAAAAACATACGAATTAGTATAACTATTAAACAAAATGAACCTACATAAAGAATAAAACACATACTCGCATCAATTTTTTGAAAAAGATGCGTTGTGGATCCATTACCTCCGTTCGATCCTTCCAAACCCATATGGAGAATTCTGGTATCGGATCCGATATATCTCACATTTATACTGCTGTAGACGTGCTTCATATATAGAAGAACTTCCGGATAGTTCCAAGTCTTATCAGTGTTCCTACAAGTGGGACAACGCTCAGGAAGAGGAAATTGAATTTTAGGAAACTCGGGATCTTCCGTGGAATCACCAGTTAAACGTTTGTTCACAGTATTATGCGCCATCCACAGCCAAAGGACGGCAGAATCGAGCGAACCCACACTTTTCATGTCTTTTTCTACCACCATTTGCTGGAAATGTTTACTGCAATCAGAACACCCGAAGAAATATTTTATATAATCGTGCATAGCGTCTAAAATTTCGCGGGGATACGCATCTTCACTACCAATGTTTTGTTCGGCAGCAGCCACGGTCAAAAAGTGGAACATTTTCCACAAACCACAAGGATAACCACGATAAGTCAGCGAGCTTCCTCTACAAGCTAGCCATTGTGGAGAAGATGAAAATATCTTCCGATCTTCCCCTTCAGCAGCGCTAACCCAGCGTTCTACATCAGCGCCTTTAACAGAATTTCCAGATGCTATGACTTTATCTTTCAAATCGGTCAAAAATTGTTGACCTTGTCGTCCAAATGGAAAGTATTTTACTAACACCTTCAAGTATTTGATTAGAGCTTCCAGTTGCTCGCCGGAAATGATTTTATGTAAGGATACTTCGCGCTTTAGGGAATTTCGCAAAGCCGTTTCTAAATCGGCTTGGAAAATCACGTCCCCCATTTTTTTAATTTTTTTTTTAAGATTCTCTCTTTCGCGAGCTTCCATAAGCTCCGCCATATCGGGAATTTCGGCATCAATCCATTTACCTGTAAATATATTTTTTGCTGTGGTAACTTCTGGAACATTAATCGACTTTGGCTTTAAAAATTCCTTAATGATCATTCGAGTACTTTCCCTTGTGCCAAGACCATCCGTAAGTAATTCTTGTGTTTTGTCACTGCCCAACGCAAGCACTGCTGGTAATTTTGAGGCTCCAATGTGATTTATTAACGCAGTGTTGTTAGATAACGTGTATTTAATTACGACATTGGGTACCAAGTGGAAGTCGAAAGCTATTTCCGGTCCTATAAGCGTGTCTGCTTGTTCGAGTATAAGAAAGACATATTTGGTGCCTGATGGGACATCTTCGTAAAGATGGTTTATGTCGTGGTAAGTATAAGGTGTAATGTTGGGGAATTGGTTTCCTCTTCCTTCTCTTTGTTCCTGGATTATTTGTTTAATTAAAAACATTTTATGGGCATAGAAATCTTCCCCCTTTTGTACATCAACTCCAATGTTTGTTGGCGATTCTTGGTAATTTTCATGGATATATCTAAGAGTCGGATAAGCTCCGATATCGAAACTCCGACAAACATTGGAGTTATCTGGGTCATTGCAATCTATGGCAGCCACGTTGATCATGTCTTTCCAACCCTTAACATCGGTAGCGAGGGCTTTCCACGATGGCGCAAATCTTTGGCAAAATCCGCACCAGCTGTTATAAAATTCCACGATTGTGGCGTAACGTTTTCCGTAAATTAGGTCTTTGAAGTTGTTTTCTGTTAAAATAGTAATGTCATCTTCTGGTGTGTAAAGACCTTGACCTTCTATTAACTGCTGGTATTTCTTCAGTTCCTTTTCGCTCAAAGCAGCATTTTTGGAAAAATCCACACAGCAAGCCAACACAATTACAACCCACAATACTTTATGGTCGAACATTTTTTTTAAATTTAATGAAAGCCTGTCACGTTTTTTTAATTATAAAAACAAAACACAAACGGATAATAGGTTAGGTTAGCTGTGGATATGCCGAGGTTTCTCCGCAAACTGATTGTAATAGTTTCTCCGGTATATCAGTACGGTACACATATTTTTTAATTTGATATGATAAGGTTCAATTTGGCACAGTAACCGCACTTAAGTTACTGAATAGGGATCCTAGAAAACGTTGCGACGGGTAATTACACTTACGAATCGAGATAAACTGACCTACGGACTGCACGATTTTTCCGTCCTTCTCTTGCTTATATACGCTCCACAATGTGTCACTCCCGTGAAAGTCTGAACGAGAATAGGCTAGTGCGCCTCCGTTTGGTTTCAACCACGTGTAGTGCGCATTGAAAAGGCTGGGCACTTACATACTCGTTCGCGTCTGATTGGTAGGAATAACTTGATTTCGCAAAATTACAATTTCCCACACGTGTTTTCTACCCAATTTCGAAAATATTCGAATAAAAATGACAGAAAACTTCAAACAGTCTATTTGACTACATTAAATGGGTTGTTTTAAAAAAAATGCCATATTGAAAACGGGTTCTAAATTAGTTTTAGTTTATAGTGTAGATAAGGAGTATGGCATATTGAAGCAAAGACAGCTGGGCCCCCATTCTCGACGCGTATGTCAAACTTTTCGTACACGTATATGACGTCATTGCATGTAATTTTATATGAGATGACGTCATATACGTATACGAAAAATTTGACGCACAAGTCGAGAATGGGCCCCCAGAACTTATTTCTCAGGTCTCTTCTAGGTTGTCCAATTTATAGCTTCCTATGTATTTATAATATTTCTAAATTTGGATACAAAGAAAATCAATATTTACACTAAGAAAATATGCTGTTCGGAACTTTTTAACCAGAAGTTTAATATAATAATACAATAAATAGTAAATGAAACTCAAAACCAATAAATTCTTAACGTTACTCAAAAAATGTTTATTATGAGTGAACCTATCTTTAAAAAAAAGCTTATTATTTTCTAATTCAGTTTCTTGAAGCATTTTGATGTCGTAAACGGCTGATGTGAAATCAAAATTTCAGAACAATCCTTAAAAATTTTGTTTCGGATTTGTCTTACATTTCTAAACACCTAAACAATTTTTAAAGCAGCATATGCTTCTTGGGGGAAGCCACCCCTCACCGCCAAATGTTCTAGAAAGTTGGCAAAATCACGAAAAAGTCGGAAAAGTTGACGAAAAATGTCGTCAACACCAAAAATTTGGAAAAAGAATTTTAAATAGTAGTTTAAGGCTTCTAATCAAATGAAGTGTGTGTCATTTATTATTATATTGGCTCATTCCTTGCATATCGTATAACAATTAACAAAAGCCAAGCCGCAGCCGCAGCCAATCAGAACCGGGAACATAATATGCTTACGCCTCACCCGCACTTGATACAATTTATGGCACACTTGACACTGGCAGTCTAGTTCAATGACCTGATTTTAAAAAATAGGTAGTACCGTCGAAAACATTTTTTTAGCGGTTAACAGTTTTCGCATTTTTTGGCCGGCTCTAAAAAAACACCTGTTTTTGAACTATTGCAAACAGGTTTTATAAGCCGGCCTGAAAAACCGGTTTGAAACACCGGGCGAAAAAACCTGTCTGGAACACCGGTCTGAAAAAACAGCCCATAAAACAGTGTAAAAAACCGGTCTGAACAACCGGTGTAATAAAACGGCCCGAAAAACGCTCTGCAAAAAACGGTCTGTAAAAAGCAGTGTCGAAAAAACATTCTAAATAAACCGGTCTGAAAAATTGGTATTAAAAAACGGCCTCAAAACACAGTATTAAAAAACGGTCTGAAACCGGTCTGAAAAAAAACAGTCTGAAAAAACAGGTTTGAAATAAACGGTCTGAAAAAACGGTCCAAAATAATGAGTCTAAAATACGGTCTGAAAAAAGCTGTCTGAAAAACCTGTTGGATAAACCGGCCTGAACAACCGGTTTGAAAAACAAAGACTGGAAAACCGGTCTGAGAAATCAGTCTAAAAAACCGCTCTGAAAAAAGGCCTGAAAACCGTTCTAAAAAAAAACCGATCTAGAAACCGGCTTAAAAAAACCGGTTTGAAAAAAACAGTCTGTTAAAAACGGTCCAAAAAACCGGTCTGCAAAACCGATTTGAAAAAACTTGCCTAAAAAGCCTGTCTAAAAATACTGTCTCAAAAACCTGTCTTGAAACCGGTCGTGACATTACTCATGTCGATTTACGTAAACTATAACTTCTAACCTATTATTATCTATGTATTTCTACATAATGGAAATAAATAATAAATACCCGCTTGTACCATTATTCTTATAATTTCGTTTTATTTATTATTACTTAAACTTAATTGTTCTTATCCAGGCTTTTAGACCATTTTTTCAGACCGGTTTTTTAGACAGGGTTTTTCAGACCGCTTTCAAATAGATTTTTCGGACCGGTTTTAAACCGGTTTTTCAGACCGGTTTCAAATCGGTTTTTAGAAAATTTATAACCGAAGGATTCCGTAAAAATTAACCGGTTAACCGGTAAAACAAAACCAGTCGACAGCACTAAAAATAAGTGTTGTTTTTATACGATTGAAATCAGTCTGGACTCTGCTTTTGCGACTTACTGTAGTTACCTAATCTATGTATACTCTTTAACAATTTTGTCAATGAAATACTGGTTTATTTTTTCAACTTATCTATATTTTTAATGTCTGTGCTGTCCTAATTTGCTTAAAATCCCTGTAAATTATCTGCTCGTGTGTCAAAAAAAAGTTGGCGAATTTTAACTAATGCTGTTGGCCGATTAAGGATTGTCCTTCGCCCCAAAATTTGTTAAGTCCGTCCCTGCTTATAGATCTATCAGAAAACGTTTTACAAAATTTAAGTAAAAAAATGAGCGAAACACTGTAGAAAGTATGTGAAATTCTTCTGACAACAAAAAATTATTAAGGGGCAAAAAATTCGATTTTTTGTTTGTTAAAAGATTCTCCTAGAGCAAACAAAACAAAAAACCAAATTTGTAATTTTTTATCGAAAAAGGTTAGGGGGGAGGGGGAACAGTAGCCCCCCTAAATATGAAATTATCGAAAAAATATTATTATATTCGGATTTTGCTATCAATGGTGAGCTATTTCACCTTAACAGAAATATTTTATTGTCCCCCGTTAAATAAATAAAAGGGTACCAATTTTCAATTTTCAAAAATTCATAGAGGGCGTCACAGTGAAATTATATCAATGGGCAAATAAACAAATTGTAGAAGATTCCCAGCTCTATCAGCTTAAAAAGTTTAAACAAAAACGTGTGCGCAGTTTTTCCGAAATAATTTTTTGAAAAATTCCAAAATTTTGGAGTGATGTCATTGCGATCGTTTTTATATTTTCAAAATTAATTATATTTCATGGTATAGTACCCTTGAAGGGCTACCAAACAAGATGTAGTTGATTCCAATCAGATAACTGGTTTTTGAGTAAATGGGCGTTAAAGTCGAAATGTTCAAAAATTCGTAGCGGCCGCCATTTTAAAGCTAGAGAGTTCGGTAAAAAATCGTTTGATTTGTCCTAAGGCCTTCTTTAATCTCCACTATTAAAATTTCCAAAATTCAGTTTCTGAAAAAAATGCTACCAAAAAAACATGTCTAACTTCCGCTTCCGGTTTCGGTTTTTTTTAAAAGCTTATTTTGTCGGTGAATTTTTGATATACCCCCTCATTCCAAAGCACATCAAACTCGGTCCAGCCGTTCCGGAGATATGGAGCGTAACAATTTCCGTTAAAATCTCAACTTTGAAATTTTGCATGAAATCAATACTTCCCTATACTGAAAGTATAGGAAAGTAAAAATTGAAATAAATATAGCAAATTTTTATTTATTTATTTATCATTTATTGATTACCCCGAAATTTTTGAACGAATGCAAAACTATTTCTAAAATACAAACTAACACAGTAGTTAAGCAGATATCTATAGCTGAAGTACGCAGTACACAGTACGCAGGAATGTGCGCCAAGGATTGTTGCACAGGGGCGCGCTTGGCAAGACGTAAATTACATCTTGAGATCAGTGGTGTAGATAAGGAGGGGAAGGATTCAGGGGGTCCTGACCCCTTCCAGAGACCATTTTTTTTTATTAAATACAAACTAGTTCTGATCATTTAGATGCAACCGCAAACCTAGGTAAATAATATAAAAAAAATTTAATTATTTTATTCATTTTGTCCTTTGGGTGAAGGTGAAGTCACAATAAATAAATCAGAAAAATAGCCAATTTGGTGCGTAAAATTGTTTATTTTTTCGCAAATTTTTCAAAATTTTTCGAAGGAGAAACCCCGAACCCCTCAACGTCACTACTTACAATAGGGGCGCCAAAACAAAAGACTTGCCCACGGCGGTGCCCAAACCTGACAGGTATGCAAGATGCAACATAAACATGATTTGTTCAAGCACATTCTTCAGTCTTCCATATGACCTGTGGGCTGTGACCTGGCCATTTCCTCTAAATGAAATGGTAATAATATTAAAGTGTCTAATATATATTTTGTTAAACAAGTATTATATTCTAACATACACAAATACAATTCGTACAGGAAATTACTAAATGTCCACGTAAACGGCTAGTTACAATAATTGAGCAAATCATTACGTAGCGTTATAGTGTTCTCTAAACATAGCCAAGCAATGTGCATTAAAAAGGAAATAACCATTATACTACAATTTATTTAATTGTCTGCCTACCTTTTGCGTTTTCCTATTACCACTCCCCACACAACTTAGCACCTAAATGTTTATATAGAAATTCTACAGGTAAAACGCAAACAGATTTGTAATACTTTTTTAATTAATTTTGATAAAAACTGTTGATTTACAACTCTTCGTAACCACTAACAATACTCTCATAGAGCTACCTACCCTCTACATACGTTTAATTAAAAGCCGTTGAGTATATGGATTATAGAGATTTAATTAAGCGATATGATTGAAATAATCGTTTAATGATACCTACTTATTAGTAGGAACAATATTAATTGGCAGATCAAAATAAAAACCACATTACATAGTACACTTGATTTAATTTTCAACACTTCAAATCAGTGTAATCGCAATGAAATTATTCAACCTTAAACTTGTTCATTCCAATCATTGACCATAGAGTCGGAAATCACTTTTTTGGGAGTGCCTTTGTGAACCAATCAGCTACTTGCTGCTACTAAACACGTGCTTAACATCTAGCAGTTCCCGCAAATGCTTTTTCCCAAATGAAAAACTAAGGCCGCTGCGAACTTTGGAAAATGTTGGCTTTAATCCTCGGTTACTTAAAACAAAATATCCAATCAGTCAGTGCAAATTGTCATGTTATTTAATAGCCTTTAATAAGTACAATGCCAGTATATAATAGTACATTACACACTATAAGGGAGAGAAAGTCTTATTTTTCCTGAGGTGTAATTTGAAGCCCGAGGGCTACAAATACATCGAGGGAAAAATGGCGTTCTCTCCCGAGGTGCATATACTATTTTTTCCACGATCGGGAGTAGAAACACTTAATTTTATAAAGAATTATAATAAATCGGAGCGAAATTACAATATTTATTAGCCTTTGGGATGTTACCATGACAACAGACATTTGTTTACAAAAATATATATGAGATGAAATGAAAACTCCCCTAGGGAAATTGTTGTCTTATTTCGCCCCTAGAGAGTAAATGGTTTACTTCTGTCGCAATTTTGATGCCATAGAAACCGACTTCTACTCCCGGTCGTGGAAAAAAAATATTTTTCGAAACATGAAAATTGTAAAAGTGCTAACTTCTCAAAATTGTAGAAGGTTTTAAAAAATTATTCCTCTAAAACTGCCCACGCCATTGGAGCCGATGGAGCTTCAAAGAACTACAAATTTATTTTTCACTATTCTATCAAATTTCACTATGACGCTCTCCAGGAATTTTTGTAAAATTTGAAATTGATTTATTTTTTATTCAAAAACGCAAACGCCGATCGTTATAAACTTGAAACAGTTTGATAGCCTAGTTGAAGTCGTTTATTAGAATTAACAAGAATATTCAACCATATTAAACATTAAGGGAAAAAACGATACTTTTTAATTTCAACAACGCATTTTCGGAAAGTTACGTAATTTTAACTGCGCCTATCAATTAGCCCTAGTTAAAAAATATTATTTTGATTCTTTGTAAATTTTTGATAACTCTTCAAATAAAGCTTTTATAGCGATTTTGGTCCTAATTCCAAGACGCATCTAATCAGCTGTAAGGCGCGGTTACCGTGCCTGTGCGCCTATCCGTTATCGTAGCACCATTCTTATATGGTACGCGATATCGTATAGTACAGGCTGTCGCAAGCTCAAATCACCGCTCGGGCGTTGTTTTTTTGGTTGCTTTTTCTTGCGTTAATTTTTGTTAAAAAATTTTTATTTAGTCATTTATTGGCGCGCGAAAACTTAAAATGTAAAAAGTATGGGATAGTACCAACGACCTGTTTCGCTATACGCAGTATAGCTATAGAGGAAGGTATTGTGATCGTCAGGTTAGATTTGGAGCAAACACGTTCATTCAGCGAAGTTTTATCGCTTAGAGTTTACTGGCCGATATACGAGTTATGCCTGAAAGAAAGGTACATTTATGCCAAACATTTTTAACCTAAAAATTTTGACTAATAAGCAGGTTTAAGAATCTTGGGAAACCGATAAATCGGACCCTCCATACGTGTGTAAGTGTGTGTGTGTGTGTGTGTGTGTATACACTTTACAGTTCAGACGGCTTAACCTAGAAACCCCAAGTTTGACTCTAAGATTGCTAATAGCAATAGGATGACACCGCAAGAAAATGAGGTTGGTCCGTCAAAAAAAGGGGGAGTGCTCTATGTCAAAATAGACGCGCTCGTAAAAAAACCGATTTGCGCAAACACGATTTCCCTATCACACGTCACCAATAATTCCTTTTTCAAAAATTTACGAATTTCGGCTTTAAAATCGATATGGACATGTTAAATGGCAATAGGATCAATCTTTCATTAAGAAAGCATCCTCTGGGAGGTTTCCTTCTGTCCGTTTACCTGAACAGTTTAATTGGATAATCGGCATAAAAATGGCTATGAAATCGATTTTAGATTTCAACAAATAAATATTATTTACAATTAACAAATACCAAAAACAATAAAATGCTCATTTTTAAAACATTTACTTAAAATCAAATTTTTGTGTTCAAAATTTCCCAAAATTTTAAAAATTTTAAGCTAATTCAAATTTAACAAAAATGATCAAAATTTAAAAATTAATAAAATAAAATAAAAATAAATTTAAAATTATTCCAAAATTTGAAATTTTTTAAAAATTTTGAAATTTTCAAAATACACAATCTGCATAATCTTTTAATTATTCTACAAATTTTTATAAAAGCATAAATTTTCAAAATTTTTACACTTTTTTTTAACCTTTCAAAGCTTTTAATTTCCAATAATTATAAATTCTAAATTATTAAAGAACTTTCGAAATTATTAAATTTTCTAAAAGTCGCTAAAATTCTCATAAATTTTCATTTTCAAAATTTTTTATAAGAAACACTTTCAACTCAAATTTTTAAAAACCTACGTTTTTCCCGAAATTTCATAATTTCAAATTTTTGTAAATTAATAAATATTTCAAAAATTTTTACAATTTTCCCGCTTTTAAAATTTCCACACACCAGATCTTATAGAAATCGGGCAAGGGGTTCTGGAGATATAGGGAAACGAACGCACCCACCCACAGACGCACGCACACACGCACGTACGCATGGAATTCGAAAATTTGCAGGAAATCAAAGCTTTCCTTACTTCAGTAGAAGTATGCGAAAGTCAAAATTCATAACAAAAACGCATACAACCCATCATACACCATTTCTTACTCATACACTTGCTATTCCCTAAATAGCTGCTAATATGTACCTACAAGCTATTTACAAGTGACTCAGTGGTACTTAAAAGTTACTTTGCAAGAAGCTTAATAAATAGGATGTAGGATGCAATTTGATGGATGCAAAAGAAGTATGTTTTCGAATTGTATGAATAATCACTCAAAATTTAATTTTTATAAATCAGTAGCATATGTTTGCGCCATTTGCGTATGGAATGGTAAAATAGTATGTAGGTTTAATGCAAATATATAATCTTGTATTGAAGAATGTAAATGTTTAATAAACATACAAATAAAATTATTTAAAAATATATTAATTCTTACAGTCGCTAAAATAATGACATTGCAATTATTAATACTAAAGTTAACGTCCTGCGCATTTTGCATGTTCTCGTTAAAAAAAAAAAATTTTCTAGTTTTATTTAAACCGCGCGTGTTTGTATACATTTTTTTATTAAAAATGCGCAAAATGTCTGTAATTCTGTTGCGGAAAAATAACTGTTCATTTCTGTTAAAATAATACAAGGAATAATTAACTGAATAATTAATACAGAGAGGCGTTTTCCTGAAGTAGCCGCAGGGCTGTAAGCTCCCCAAATCCGGTTCCAGACAACTACGATAGGATAATTGTTATTTATGTTACTAGTGGGATAAAAGCGTTATTATAACAGGAGTTTGAAAGTTTCACAATGAGGTCGTAGACAAAATTGTGTAATCAAACGACTGCCATAATAATGCATTATCCTACGTGTGACATACAAAATTTTATCTATGACTGCTGAAAATTTGATAAAAATCGAATTTTTTTGCTTGAAATGATATTTGACAATTTATTTGTAGATGTCAAGTCACTTTTAAAATACTTTTGTTTTAAAATTACAGGAACGAGATGGATTCGATTTGTTCAATACTATGGCAACCAGCCAGTTTTCTTATAAACAAACCTTCAGTTTTGTTTATGTAAATAAAATGAGTTGGGTAATGAATTCATTATCTCACTAGTGCGATAATGAATTTCATTACCTAACGCAAATTAATGACATAATAAGTCCTTATTCACGCAGTCCTAGATAAAATTTATTTTTGAACACGAAGGACATTGATAATGTGATTTTTCAATTGTATCCTTCACGTATTTATCATTATTTTGCATGGTGTTCATCAAGCGAGCAACACAACAGCTGTTGCAAAAAGCATTCGATTCTAACGCAGATTACCAAGTCCAATGGTCGTATGGTATGGAGAAAAACTGTAGGAAATAGGGATGGAAAAGAAGTGTAACAGGACTTAAACTCAAATCACGATCCCAAAGCGCTGCTGAAATTTATTTCGTCTAAATGCAAAAGAGAAAGTGCAAGGTTAATTGTGCCTTTTGCAATGGACAGTCAAGCAAAACCGTATATAAAACGATAAGTGATACCTATGAAATTGACAAAATTCATACTGCCGCTGCCGTTTAAAAATTGCTCTTGTCATCCGGAGCAGATTACGAGGAACTTCATTCAGAGGAGGAAAGCAATAATGAACCAATTACTGTTTGATTGGACCCCAGCAAATAAACAAATCTTACCTTACAACAATAACGGGTTAATTAAAACTGATAATTAAGGAATTTAAACGAAAAAAGAGGTAATAGATGCCATGGAGAAGAAACAATTAACCAACGAGGATTGGCAAGACAGGAACAGATGGTGATTAATATGCAAGACACGGTGTTAAAGCTGTAAAATTAAACTCGTTTTATTATTAAACGAAAACCGCGAGTTTTAGCAAGTGAGAAAAACATACACTACTTTACTCAGCTGCTACACCTATGATTTTACGAAAAACATGTATCAGGCATAACTAACTTGTAGAAAATTTAATGCTCTTTCAATTTGATAATAACTACTTACTTGCTCTACGAGTCACTGGAGCCGATAAATTTCGAAAAAATTGCTTTTTTGCGCCATTTTTCCAATGTGGCAGTGGGGAGGACAAAGCTACAAGGTATCAAAATGAGTCTGTTAATGAGGACACCCAAATTTATAAAAACCTCCGATATTTTTCCGGGTATAGATCTCCAATTTACCTCCAATGCCTGGACTAAATAGATGAAAGTTTTGAAGAGCTTTTACAATATTGTTAAGGTGTTGATTCTTGAATTCTTTTTGTCAAAATTATGTGTGTATATGGGGTGCCCAATTTTCGAGACTCGCCATTGAGATCTCGCTTATTTGAAGAGAGGGCGTTTAAATTGGCTTAAATTTACATTTGCATAGAAATTTAGGCGAATACAAAAGTAATCTAAAGGAAACATATTGGGAGATCTTGGAGACCATCAAACAAACGTTAGCTATTTCTGATCCGCTTAAAAATATTAGTAACTTTTGCGTAAAATGAGATAGTGGTGCAGTCTTGCTGCCACTGTATTTGACACAAACGAGTTAATTGCAAGTCTTCAAAATAATCCATAAGTCTGGTTCTTATAAAATTCTCAATAACTTTAGGCAGCAAGGGTTGCTTAGTAAATGCATGGACTAATTACTAATATGTGTTTCTTACCATTATACCAGGTGACCACGACAACAGGTAACGACCAGCCATTTTCTCAATTTTCAAGTTATTAATTTTAAGTTTTTTTTTTGGTTATATACACATAAAATCGCATATTACGGCGTAAAACGGTTCTGGATTAACCGGAAGTGATAGCTATTTTTTTATTTTTAATGAAACACCCTATATATTTAGATGACTTTTAAATTTCCTTTACGGTCATATAATACTTACCCATTAACTTTTAGTTTTGCCCGCCAGAGGGCGTTTTTTAATAATCGTAGTTGTCGTGCGGTTCAGCATAAAAATTTAATGTTACTTATTCCTGGTAATTTACTAAACAAAAAATTTATTATTGCATTATTTTATAAATAAAATGTATACAAACATAAGTCACATTAAAAAACTAGGACAAACTACAAACAAATTTTATAACGTACAAAATATATCCATTGTTTCATACATTAATTTTATTTTTCTTTGCTATTTTAAAAATAATTAGGTATGTTATTGGCATTAACTTAAAGCAAATAAAATAGCAATTTAAAATGTGCAATAAAACTTAAGTAGAATTAAAAAAAAATAAATTATATTTGTTTAAAACATGACTTTCTTCTTGCCACAATAATATTTTTTAAGAAATTAATTAAAAAAACACTTTCAGTTCAGTTCATTATACTTTTGTTTATCAAGTCAACTTAAAAAAAAATAATGGTGAATATCATTAATGGGCATTTACTTTAACTTTAAATGCCCCCTGGCGGCTAAAATTAAAAGTTAATGGGTAAGTAATACATGGCTGTAAAGGAAATTTAAAGGTTTATCCAAATATGCAAAAATTAAAAAATTGCCATCAATGCCCGTTAAACCGAAAGTCGAAATTACCGTTTTACGTCGTAATATGCATTTTTGTGTATATTACCCATAAAAAATTTGAAACTAATTTAAAAATTGAGAAAATCGCCAGTTGTTACTTGTTCTCATGATCACCTGGTATGTACATAAAATTATCAGTTCTGAAATATTTTCTTTTGTTTATTAGAATACTTTAGATGCGTATGCCCACCGATGATGTTATTCATCTAAATGTCTGAGAAAACATAAACTGTATGATCAATGCTACTATGCCTTTCTGGGTATTGTTTTACATATCTTCCACCAAAAGTATACAATTTTTATTAGAATAATAACTCTCTAGCATATGTCTTTTGTTTGCTTGGAAATGGCATGTGTATGAATCCTTTAGTATATGCTTTTACTGAACATCACGTCGTCTGCGTTGTTTGTAAAACCAAAATTACGTCAGTTTTCACAAATCAGTGCAGGCAACGAAACACCCAATATCTAAACGTTAAGGTAAATAGAAATAGTGGTTTATTTTCAGAGCAACATTCAGCTTATAGTATACTATATTTTTTAATATAAATTAAATGATGGATTATTCTACAGTACTCCACACGAAATTTAAATTTTGTTAATAACATACCTAAAACATATATAGTGACTGGCAAAATTGTTATTAGAATTTTCCAGAAAGTAATTTTTTGGGCTGTTTCTGCATCTCAGATAACCTAACCTCAGAAAATCTGACATAAGTCACATGACTTCAGCTTTGGTGGGAAATTCAAAATAAACAAACGAGTCTGCGAAAAATCGTCTTATTTGCTAACATATCAAAAAAAAGTTGGCAGAAAAAATATTCAAAATGCAATTTTAATGTCGTGCAAAAATATTCATAATGTAAAAATAGCGTTTTTTTTTAAATATAATGTTAAATCGCCAAATCCTCATTATTTCTATGTAATGAATTGGTTCCAGTGAAATTCATTTATTTAAGTGATAATCGAACTCCACACTTGGAAGAACTAATTCAAAAAAATTGTTTTTCGTTGGGTACCTGCTTGTCGCAATCGTTTGTTTCTAATAGCCATTGCAGTTTTTTAATATTATTTCTGCCAGTATTCCTAAAAAAACTGAATAACTTTGATACTGACACATATACTGGCACAGAAATAACATTAGAAAACTGCAATGCATATTAAAAACAAAATTTTTGTTTGTTTATGACCTAAACAAACAAATTTCACTGCAATCAAAAATATTTAAAAGAGAACGCCATTTTACATGTTTTAATATTTTTGTTCCAAACTTTGCATTTAGATAGAATTGGATGGATTTTGAACATTTTACTAATAACCTTTTTTGATATTTTCGCCAAATAATAAAATTTTATTTTCCCGCCAAACCTGGCGGCGTGACCTATGTCTAAATCAATTTTTTGGTTACCCGAGATGTAGAAGCGAAATCACAAAAATAAGTCTTTGGAAAATCTCAATACAAATTTTCCCCGTATGTTGCAAACATTTTGTCGGTTACTGTAGAAAATGCAGTGTGATGCATCATTAAAATCAGAATAAAAAAATTTAAATAGGATAATATAAAGAAAAAAAAAGGGCGACTGAAAAATCAACAATGATAGGTAGCGGTTATACTGAATCTGATAAAAGAATTGGATTCAGCATAAAAACAGTGTCCTAATTAAGGCGCTAGAGAATATGTAAAGTGTAAAGTAAATGACAAATATGCTTTGCAACCAAAAAATCCAAACTAACCACGATAGCTCGAATTTCATTTTAGATGAGCGAGCATAAAATTTCACAAAAATCTCCTCAAGGAAGCAAGGCACCCCGTTTAAGTATTTTTCCCACCACCAGCCACGTAACTACGTCTTACTTCCCTAGCTACAAGATACGTAAGTGCCTCATAACAGTAGTTTATTAATTACACTTGACGACGAAACTTAATAGTTTCAATAAAATTCTTATGAAAATAATAGTACAAACAAAGTAATTTAGATTTACAGCAACAAGCATAGCTAACTTGCAAAATAAATGTTATTTTTATTTTAATGCCGGTAATGGGAAGAATATAATAAGCAACATGTAATGTAACTATATAACATTCTCGAGAGACAATATAAACCTGTTACGACTCTGTTTACAACTTCCTCGAATGTTACCAAGTCCTTACATTCCTTGTGGCTTAAATTACTGTATTTTTATAAGAACCAATAAAAAGGTTACCATTTAACAAAAATCAACAATTTAATAATGAAACAAAAAATCTATGGCAATTAGCAATGATTATAAATAATAGCATACAAGTACGTGTTAATAAATCTACAAAACAATTAAACAAAAACAGTCTTTCTCCAAAATTACACAAAAAAGAATTAAACTTTAGTTATTACTTATTCATACAAAATTATTATGAAATTAGTGCTAGCTCTAAGCAAAAATACAAACAGTTTTATACATAAAATATTCATAATATTATTATACATGTCACTTTTAGAATGTGCAAAAATTACATATTTTGAGTTCGAGTAAGAAACGCAATTCTTCTATTTCGCACGTCTTCTGGGTCACAGGGGCTGGAAGGAGTTGAAGGTGTACGAGATTTGCATTCTAAACTCATCTGTATTGCTTTTCTTAACTGTGTCTCTTCATCATCGTCATCTTCTTCCTCAGGAGAATTATCTTGTAGGCTTAATCGTACAGCCTTTTGTAACTCGTCTTGATTATCAGAATCCCAACACCCATTTTCATTGTCATCTGCCAAGCTTAACTGTATAGCACTCTGAAGCTCTTGATCGTTATCATCCGAACTTTTGTTGGAAAGAACTGGTCTTCTAACTGGCTGTGCTGGTTTTATCTTCAGTAACTGATCGGCGTCACAGTCTGGTAATTGTCCGAAAATAACAAATATTGAATACCCTTCATTCCGTAACTGGGCTAAAAATAAAGATAAATAGGTATCCGATATTAACTCTGGCTTTGAAAGTAACGAATTTAAATTAAACCACTGGTGACCTATCCGTCTAATCGTGAACCAATGATCTTTATAATTACAAATAAAAGCTTGCATAGATGTTGGATCAGAGAGTGCACTTTTGACTCTCTCGTCTGTACTTGAATGCGGTACCAATTCCAAACCCCAAACTTCCAATGCGCTGCTAATTACTTGAATGGAAAAGTAACCGCTATCGTCCATATTTCCAGAAGGTTGCTGAAGGAATCTTTGATATTCTTCGCTATCTTCTCCACATTCTGCCATACGAATACGCTCTTCCTCGTCTAATCGTTGGGCTAGAGTGCTCAAGTCGACAGGTGTGAAATATGGACCTTGCAGGAGGGCGTTTAAACAGTGCTGGGCACATAGGGAACCTTCTTGCTGAAAAGTACAAAATATTACATTAAATTGAAATAATTTGGTACCTAAAAAAATGTTATCTTATGTTACATCCAGTATCAAATATACGCTTAATTCAATATGCAGAATTATAACATACAACTATTCATTGTTATGCAGAATAACTTTCTTAATGCGTTTCCACCACAGATTTTTTTGCATATACAGGTCATCTATTTTAATTGAGACACCATAGAGATCTCGGAAAGTATAGGCGATTGCCTAATTAAGGAAACAATGTAATGGTGTTTTTTTTCTCAAAATACCCATAGCTTAGTAGATACGAGCGAAAAACTAAAAATTTAGAATTTCTTTAACTGAAATGTCTCTCTATCTCTCTGTGTTCATATTAAAAATTGAAAAAAAATCATATAAAAAAAGTTGTGGATCTATAAAAGTTGTATTAAGAAAAAATAGTTTCCCAGTTGTATTTTGTTTCGTTATTTCAAAATATGCATGTTTGTGTTACATCTTGAAAATAAAACACAACAATGGTTTTCTTAACACAACTGCATTAGATCTACAACTTTTTCCTCTATGAGGTGGATTTTTCCCCAGGACAACCTCTCTAGATAAGAAGTGAATATGCACTTTCTGTGGTTTGGAGCCCACGTTAAACTGTAGGTCCCCTATGTCTGTCTGTCTATATCTATCTCCGTGCACCAAACACAGATATAGGAGAGAGGTCGCAAACGCCCTGGATAGGGTATGGCACGTAAGAAAAAGCTTTACTTCATTGAAGTTCGTTTAAATTTATTGTAAATAAAACAATTGTTAACTTCAACACTTTTTTATTTTAGTCTTACAAAATAAAAAACCTGCTAAAGTTAAGAATTGTTTTATTTATAATAAATTAATATATTTATATTTTCTGTAATTACAATCAATGTATGTAGTAGTAATAATTTAGGAATAAATTATTAATAATAGTATAGTAATAATAATATTTGTAACGAGTTACTTTTTAAATAACTCTCAAACGACTGTATGCATGCAAAAACAAATATGCACCCCACAAAATTTTTAAAACTCTACGCGTCTATACCCCATTTTCAGCCTTTATTAATGTTTTCTAAATGGCTACTGATAATTTTTGGCTTCTAATTACACTTGCATTCTTATACATGTCTTTAAACAAATGTAACATGCCTTGACCTGCATAATTATAATTTTATAAGGTTTTGCGTGTCGTCTAATATTACGGTACTCTTCGAGCTATAACGTTATGATGCAACAATCATTTAAAAATACAAAATGTTACAGTTTTGGAAATATAGTATGGTAGGTTAGTAAAGGCGAAGTGTTTCAGCCACGACCTAACCTTACTTTCTTTGATATTAAATAACCGACACATAAGTTATACACCAACACCTTACCCTTTTTTTTAAATTCAAATTTGTTTCTGTAATCTCTACACCAGGCATGGGCAACCTACGGCCCGCGGGCCGGATACGGCCCGCGAGGCGATTTCTTACGGCCCGCCAACGTTTTTCCACTTAGATATACATAAGGCCCGCGATTTCTTTTTTCGCTTACATATAAATCCGGCCGACGATGGCGAAATTTGACTCGCGTCTTACCCCAGGTATCAATCATAGCTACCTACTGCACGTGCACGTCTTCCGACTTTAATTATTGCAGTATTGCGATGTGTCTGTTTCAGACGTTGAAAAGTGTTGTGTTGGTGCTGTGTAGTATTTAATTATAAAGATCAAAAATACAATGTCACTTAGCATACCATCTTCCAGTAAGATCAGAAAAGTTGATAAAGAATGCCGAACGTTCCAAGAAAAATGGACAGAAGAATACTTTTTTATTTTGTTTAAAGATAAATCAATTTGTCTAATATGCAACGAAGCAACATCAGTTTTAAAAGAATATAATTAGAAAAGACATTACAGTAGTAAACACCAAAAATGTTATGATAAATTTAAGGGTGCTCTGAGAAAAGACAAGATAGAAAAATTAAAAAGGGTTTGATTAATCAACAAAACATTCTTTTGAAACGCAATAGTGAAGCTGAAGATACTGTTCGTGCGAGCTTTATTATAAGTGAAAAAATTGCAAAACATTCAAAGTCATTTTCGGAAGGGGAATTTGTAAAGGAATGTTTAATTTATAACATTAAAGGGGAATTACACTAGTAACGCCCTCTATGAAGTGCGGCGAGGAAAAGTTGCAAAGCAACAAACCGGAAAAGTTGTGATCGGAACCTCCTAAGCAGGTATCTGCGAGCACACCGGCCTCTAAGCACAAAACACAGAAACGCCCGTGTGGCAAGAAATAAGAAAGAAGAGATTTGGTTTCAATTATGGCTAGAATAGATCACTACATGTTTCGTTCTTATTTGAACTCATCAGGTGGAGTAAAAATATTCCGTCCTGAAAAATGTAAAAATTTTGAGCAGATATATTGATGCTATTTCTGACGACATAAAGCTGAGCCTTAACGACCTTGCAGGGAAATTTGTATCATTTTCAATTGCATTGGATGAAAGTACAGACGTAAGAGATACAGCACAATTAGCTATTTTTCTTCGTGGGATTGATAAAAATTATACATTTGTAGAAGATTTGCTGGTCAATGAAGCATGCAACAACCGCAGAAGATATTTTTCAAGAAATAAGATCGGCTTTTGATGGATTTAACCTTTAATTGGAAAATTTAAGCGGGGTGGCTACAGACGCAGCTCCTGCAATGGTTGGATCAAACGCAGGTGTCATTGCTAAAATCAAATCAGAATTATCTAGTAAATATATTGATACAACGCATTTTTTTTACATTTCATTGTATCTTGCACCAAGAAAATTTATGTGGCAAGTCAATTAAATTTAACCATATAATGACAACGGTTGTTTTCTGTATAAAGTTCATAAAAGCGAGAGCTTTGAATCATCGACAATTTCAAGAGTTTTTTCAAATGACCTTGAAGCAGACTGTGGAAATCTCATTTTTTATTGTGATGTTTGCTGGCTTAGTAAAGGAAAGATGTTAAAACGTTTCTATAATCTGAAAGATGAGGTGTGTCTTTTCATGGATATGAAAGGAAAAACAGTCGATGAATTAAAAAATAATAAATGGTTGTGCGACTTAGCTTTCATGGTGGACATTACTACTCATTTGAATGAACTCAATGCTCAGCTACAAACTCCCGGGAAATTTGTTCTTATGCACTCATAAAAAGTTTTCAAATTAAACTCCGCCTTTGGCAGAAGCAACTTCGAGAAGGTAATGCTTACCGTTTTTCTACACTGCCTAGTCAAGACAAATTTAATGGAAATGTATTGGCAGATGAACTTCAGTCCCTTGAAGAGGAATTTGTTTCAAGATTTCAAGATTTTCGAAATCAAGAATTTCTCTTCAACATATTTTCTGGGCCTTTTACTGTTGATGTGGATAATGCTCCGCTATTACTTCAAATGGAATTGATTGAACCTCAGGAAAATGCGGAACTAAAGGCGAAATTGAATGAAGTTACTTTAGAAGAGTTCTATAAAAAATATTTTTAAACTGAAAAATACCCAAATATAGCAAATTTTGCTAGAAAAATAATGACTCAGTTTGGCAGTACCTATTGCTGTGAACAATTTTTCTCAAAGATGCAACTTATTAAATCCAAAACTAAAAGCCACTTACTGACATTAATCTGGAAAATGCTCTGCGTGTTGCAACAACCAATATTTCTTCAAATATGGACCGACCGCCTCGTTAGTGGTACACAACTACAAGGATCACATTAACTTTTTATTGGAGTTTAATTTGAGCAACAACTATGTGTTTTGACTATTTTTATGTTTTAAATTTGTCATCATCATCAAATAAAGTTTATTTATTATAAATTTTATTATGTCATTTATTTTATAAGTAACACGAAAGTGGTGTTGGTCCGGCCCTCAGAACATTCCTAAAGTCTTTATTTGGCCCGTGGGGTGAAAAGGTTGCCCATGCCTGCTCTACACACAGGTATTGTTAGTAGAGCAAAACATTTTCGAAACAGCAAGTATTATTTAAAACTTTGAATTCTTCTATGCAATCTCTTGTCATCCTAAGAGTATCAAATTGAAAAATATTGACTATAGACTTAGTATCACTTTGAATATCTTTTCTACTCACGTCTTCTAAGATTTAGGTTGCATCGATGACTATTAAATCGGAAACAAGGGTCAAAAATCAAAGGTGTCAGTTAGAATCCTGAAATGTTAACAGTTTGCTTGTGCTATTATTGTTTGATAGCTTTACAATACAAGCATTATATTGTAAATTAAACGAAAAGAACAAACCGTCACAAGTGTTGTTACTGCTGCATAGTCTTCGCTGTTAGTGTCAAACCTTTATATTTACTATTATGTTGTTTATGTTCAATAACTAAAACATATTCTTCTAATTATTCAACATGTACACATAAGTACATTATTCAAATACCTGCGTAATAAGACGATAAATGTTATTATTTTTCTAAAATTTAGGTTAACCTTAAATAGGACAAATATAGTGCTTACTTTTTCGTGAAAAATTGCCTCCATGTCTTTGCAGAATGATTCGACGATTCACCTCCAGATTTTGGCAAGTTTCAAGTGAAATTTTAACGAAACTCTCCAAAAAACTAAGAAAAACACGTCATAATCAAATTTGTCATCAGTGGCGAACACAAATCATTTTGGGAGAACTTCACGTTGTTTGTGTGTTTAGAGACATTTTATTTTAGTGTTGTGCATTTCAAAATTTTTTAATTACCTGTAATATTATGTATAAATTGTAAATAATAACGTAAGTAGAAAATTGGATCTTTTTTGAATTTGACGTGTAAATCCATCTAGGGTTAATTGGTGTAGTTAATTTTGATTGGTTAACCAAAAACAAATGAATTTTAGTTCGGTTTTGTTTTTACGATGCATGTTGACATTCAACATGGCGGCATGTCGTCAGTGCTGTGCTGTGTCGTGGTGAGTTAAAAATTTCTGCTTTATTACAAAAAATAACGATAAATTCTTATCAAAACCATGACGAGAACGTTTAATAACACTCGATTAATGTATGGAAATGTTCGCGAGACGAGCAGCGTCATTTTTGAGTGAAATTACGACGTTTTCTCGCATGCCTCTAACCCTTACAACATCTTTTGTGCTGTCATTCCCCGCTAGTTTACGTTTTTTATATGAAATACCATTTAATTAAGTGCCTAAATTTTCCATAAACCTGAACGATATTACTAGATTCTCGTATCATGTAAAATTAAACAAGAATGCGCGTCCATCGAAAAGTAAATCAATAATTTGACTATTGTGTGTTTCCCTTGCCCCAAATGCACGTTTCTAAATCTGTTGTGTGATGGATGCACTTTTCACTTTGGCTCATCCTACATTTTTTAATTGCGATGTTTTCCCCACAGGTTTATTTTACGTTGTAAATTTTTGTGCAGAGCATAAACCATATTTAAGGTTCAATTCGATCAATTTTAATTACTACGTGTTTATTTATATACTACCCGCTGATTTACGGCACCGAGAGCTAGTTTGTGTATTATTGAATATCTTTAGAACCCATCCTTCACCTTTTCGCTAATTTGGTAACGTTTCCATTCTGTTTTGTTGTTTAAGAATGGGGTATTTACATTTACATCTTCCACCATCCAAAAGAATCAACAAAATCAATAAAAATTGATCCCAACATAAAATTTATTTGATAACCGTTGAATTAACTACAGTACAGAAGCAGTAAATTAATCCAGGGGTGTCCCAAGGATATCTCCCAGGGCCATCATTGTTTGCTTTTTTAGGTCAATGACATTTAGGTAGGTACAGCTTTGGAAAAAAGTAATGTCTAGAGTAAACAAATAACTTGAAGTTTGTTATTAATACATTAACACACAAAGCAGTGGCGTGACCAAGGAGAATAATTAGGATTAACTTATTCATCCCCCTCCCCACCAACACCGCCAATAATCTGGGTTAGCCAACACTCATAGTTAATATATTCTCCAAAGCAAAGTGTTCGCATAGTTTACACATAAATTTCATAAATTGTGGTTGAGAAAGTTTAAAAACCTCATTTATACAGGGTGTTACAAAAGGCGGTACCATATTTTAGGAGCATATAGTGCTCATCAAAACAAACAAGATGTTTCGCTTAAAACTTTTATTGATTAATATTGAAAAAACCACCCTGTGTAAAATAAAGAAATTTTGCATGTGATTAGACTTATTCAGGGCTCCCAAATGGTCTTCTTTTTTAGGAAAACGTCTTAAATTTTAGTAATGGGCCCTTAAAGTTCCTAATTTTTCATAATGGTCCTTAAAGTCTCTATTTTTTGAAGTTTTTACTTTTATATATATGAAATAGGGTCCCAAGTTAGCGCGGTTAGAATAACCATTCGAGTGCTATCAGCAAAGTCAAGCATAGCTCTGCCTGGTCAGTACTTGGATGGGTGTCCGAAAGCCGAGTCAATGCGGCACCTCGTGCTCTCGGAATGGCACGCAAATAGGTGGTCCCGGATGTCGCATTAACAACGCGCAATCGTTAGAGGGGTTGGAATCCCCCTCAAAGTATAGATGGATGAACAAATGGGCGAGTGAATGTAATGCCAAGGGTTTGGCGTAAGCTGAGGGGGCATGGTGGTTAAAGGCTCATAGCCCCACTACCCTCTGGAACATAGCAATAAGCCAAACCCGGAGTGAATGGGACTACCTTTGCAGTGGTCTCGTAAATGAGCATAACGATTAAGAATATATAAAGTAATTCACTGTACACCTAAAAATTAAAACATTTGATGAAATTGCACAACTTTTATTAGGGCGTAACGTTAATAGTCACAATTTGCTACCAAGTGATTCAGTGCTAGTTTAAAACTGTCTAAATTTACTTACTGCGCATGGATTAATTCACATGGTACAGCTTAAAAGATATTAGCTTGCATGTGAGATGTGAGTGGCATGGACCTTATTTGCATCGTACTGCCTAGATGTGAACATAAGGTACTATCTAGTGAAAAGTGAGCACAATGGAGTTTAGAAGCGCGCTTGCCATTGTGGTGTTATAACAACATCTATGTAACGGAGTGTAGAATTTGAGCGATAGCATGGCTCGAACTTGTCTTTGTTCCTTCTACTGCTCACTCTTTCTCGTGCCGCGCAGCTATACATGCAAGCTAATATCTGTCAAGCTGTACCTGTATATTTCTCTCATTTATATTCATTGTGGTTACATTATGGTGAGGCGGTTTGTTGTAATTTTCTCTCTCTCTCGTCTAAATATGATGAATTGTTTTTGTAAACGCTAAAGTTTTGCTCTAAAGCTTTCAGAATTGCTATTGTTACAGAAAAACTATTTATTTTTTTCTAAATATGTAATAATACTGGGTTCTACCTTTGTCGCAGTTTTTTTAAATATATTGTTTTTAATGTTTTAAGAAGTAATACTGAGTTTCTTTTATTGTAATGAAACATTCTTAGAATTGTAATGTGCAATTGATATTTATATGAAATTATTTTTTTATAATTAAATTTGGTTCCGATTTGGTCTTTATTTTTAGGCGTGAGGTTCGTTTTTTATCCTTTTTTTTAGACCAAATTATTTGGGAGACCTACTTATTAAATGTCTCTCTCTTACACTAGTTTTCGTATGAAAACTCTTTTTTCAGGAGCGGCACAAGCTACTCCTTTTTTTTTTAAATAACTTCTTTCTGATCATTTTGTTTA
This sequence comes from Ctenicera cuprea, assembly GCA_958336395.1. NCBI lineage: Eukaryota > Metazoa > Arthropoda > Insecta > Coleoptera > Elateridae > Ctenicera > Ctenicera cuprea. The sequence goes on along the minus strand of OY284492.1, from coordinate 51,002,923 downwards.
TTAAAGAATCTTATTACACAAAAAGGTACGCTTCTTAAAACTTGTTAAATCCAAGGGTTTTCGAGATGACTAATTTTTGTAGAAAAAAATCTTGTTACCATGACTGTCACAAGTATTTTCTTAAGTTAGCAGTTATTTGCGAAGAAAATTAATGTGAAACATATTTCTTTAATAAGTCTAATCGCAAGCAAAATTCCTTTGTTATACAGGGTGTTTTTTTTAAATATTTATAAACAAAGCAGTTTTAAGCCAAACGATTGAAGGTCCATATCTGGAAAACGAAGCATTTCATTAAGTTTTTTTTGTTTGTTTAGATGAGCACTGCATGTCTTGAAACTTGGTACCACCCTGTATATTATAAAATTCTCAAAAGCCGCTCATTTTTTTTAAACGTCTTGGTTACAAATTTATGGTGTTTATTAAAAATATCCTGTTATATTAACATTTTTACAATATTTAAGCCAATGTGATTAAAAATTAAACAGTAAAGACTGTTAGAATGTAAAGCACACTGATGTATGCTAAAAATGTGTTGTGTTTTGAATATTCATCAGTTTGAAGGTTATACTTACCAGTAACATGTAAAATCAGTTTAGTATAAATAATAACAGCAGTATGTTATCATATTATGTAAACAAGATAAAGCTGTAATTTTTGTATACCTCATAAACTCAGCCGATCATTTCAGCAAATAAAGAATGGAAAAAGAGAACTTCAAAGCACGTTATTTAAAACTTTGGAGCTAGGGGTAGGTAAATCATGACCACAAATTGCGTACACCATATTTCCCTGTATACAGATTTTCTGTTTTATTGTTGTTAATTTTCTAATTTTTCCTCGGAATTTTTTGTATTTCTCCAGATCTTTCTTGATTTTCTTGGAATTTCTTAAATTTTTTATGGAATTTCTTGGTTTTATTGTAATATCTTATTTCTTACATGTATGTACAACATACTTACCTGGATATCTAAAAGAAGCAAATACATCCGACATCATATTCTATACATATATCGCTTTACATAGAAAACAAGCTGGTTAAATTACAACCTACTACTGGATAGATATTTAAACATAAAAATTATATTTCTTTTTGCTACTTCATGTAACTTCATAATTAATACTTAATGTTTATTTTGTTAAGAAAATTCGTTATTTTTGATAAATTGTTGCATTTCCAGCACCCCATCCTAAATCTAATAAATTTACTAGTCAATGGAGTATGTATTCAGTAAGAACTACATGTGTATCCACCGTTGTTTGCCAAATATATTCACTTCAAAATTATAAATTCATTTTCTAGAATTTTTAGAACTTTGCCCAAGTACCAATTTGCATCATAAAAGTAATCATCCATCCTTTACGTCCCATTGCTGGACTCCGGCGTTTATCTCTGCCACATACTCTCTTTCGCACTGAGGTGGAGTATGGGGGACCTGCAATTTAATGTTGAATCTGAACGACCACATACCAGAGAAGGTTTTAGCCATTAAGATCCCACAGCTACGGTTGCATCTTTTATTTGGCTTTACTTAAACGCGAGGCTGCGTTCTTTATTGCGAGGAATCCCTTGTTGTCCAAAGTAACTACGCTGTACTGAAAAAAAAACGTTGCTAGAGATGAGGTCTCGATAGCGCTGGGTTTCTTTCGTGGTTAGCCCCTCGCTTTAGAATTTTGAACTTTTAAAAAACTGATACGAAATCCTACTATTCTGAGATTGTAGATTGCAATTCCAGAAAACAAATAGGACTATAGTATTGAAACTCTTTAATATTGGTGCAAAGCGGAGAAATGCAACCACTGCAACAAGGAAATAATTTTAAAAGTGTCCGTCTGTGGTGATTTAAACTACCAATTTCTAATTAAAATATTCACACATTAGTATTGGAACTTTGAACATTACCAAAAGCTTTTTTAATGAATAACCTAAATAGCTAGGTGTATATAATATGTTTAGACTAATATGATTCTTTTTTGTTTCAGCTTGTGTAACTAAGAAACCAAAATTTAGAATAGAAAATTCAAAGTAACCAGTATCAGCGTAACCACTGGCCTTGACAAATTATGCGCGACACAACACAATCCGCACCCAGCACGCATTGAAGACATCTGAGGATTTTTAGTTCAGCATTTCGTTTTCGTTAAAATTTTGTGTGATTGTGAATTGTCGTTGAAGTTTTTTTAAACAAATTGTATCGGATTGTTTTGTATATTGTGAACTTGTTGATTATCGTATGCTGCAAATTACCATATTGCCGTAAAATACGCGGTGAGAATTTGCTACTGCGATATTTCTGCTGCCATATATGACTGTTGCGGGGTATTATATAGCATAACCATTCTGTGATATTTGCTTACACTTAAGAAATTGAGATACGAAGTGAAGCTAAATCATTGTTCTGATAGACTATGTCCACCAATCCTCAGTGGAAGACTTTCCAGCCGCCCGACGTCATGCATCAAGACTCTGCCATCCTTGATTTTAAAAGTATGACCACCAATGGTAAGTTTCACCACTAACACGTAACTACTTTTTTTTTTTTACTTTGTTGCACTTGCAACCTCATTACGGTTACAACACATCATTTTCTGTGTACTTGGTATACATACCATATATTTAGAAAGTCTGCTATGTATAACTAACAGCTGCGTTATATGTCATTTGATGGCTTTATTTAATTTGTTGCTCTTTACACTGTTTTTGCCACCAAAAAGTAAAAACTGAATTTTTAATACATTTTTGGAAGGTCTAGCTTTTGTACATCAATTAGTGATTCCTAACAATACTCGTAAACGTAATTGGTTTGCAAGGTACAATTTTTGTCGGACTTCTTTTACTTGAGTCTTCTTTATCACAGCTGTTAAATCCTGTTTTCCTCCTACCGTAATAATTTCATTTTTACTAAACAAAAGTGAATATGTATCGTGGAATGTAAATATGTAGTTTTAAATTTAGGTTAAATTTTTAAATGACGTGAGTTTGGACTTTCCTTTTCGGCTGTGCATTGTTGGATATTTCTTACCTAATATTTTTGACCTTCGATGTTATGTGTTAATAAACTTAATTAAAATCAGCGATTTATGAATTAGTTAGGCTAATGTAATTACTAAAAAATAGCAAATTACTAGCAGGTAGTCAGATTTGTTTGGGTTTTATGTTCCGTTAATTTTAAAAGCATATTTTATTGTAAATAAAACAGTTCTTAAGTTTAACTGGTTTTTTGTTTTAGCCTTATTCGTATTTCGACGTGTTGACATGTCATTTTCAGAGGCAAGATTAAAAGTAAACAGTTGGTGTTGCTATAGGAACAATAATTCTTTATAACTTGATCTTGGTTTTCTATATCTGCGTCCAGAGGACTTGATTTCTCATTCCAAAACTTCCAATAATGAATGAATTGAAGAGATCAATTCGCTCATTCATTAAGGTACAGATTTTACATCCTTATTTTTCCTGAATTTCAAATGCTTCTATTATATCTAACTTAAGTTTATCACCACAAAAGTGTAAAAATATTATAGAGTTATTAAACGTCATAGAATGATTGTGTTCTAATAAGTGTTTAGCGTAACGTACGTGTTCTTTGTACCTAATATCAAAATTTCTAATTGTCTGGCCCATATAAACCGAATTACAGTGCGAACAATTTAATTTGTAAATGCCTGATTTTAGTGAGTTGTCTGTTTTTTCTTTAACTTTAAACAAAGTGTTTAAAATATTTTTTGTTGTCTTAAAAGTTATTTTAAACTTATTTGTTTTGTTTATAATTGTGGCAATATTTTCTGATTTATTGCCAAAATATGGAATTCACGCGTATTTCATTTTATATGATGAAGTAGTTTGATAAATTTTCTGAATAGCTACTTTATAATCTTTCTCTTTATTTGTGTATTAATACCACACGATTATTGTCATCATAAAACACTTAAATTAGCAGCATACAGGTATATGATACATAGGGCTTTAACGGTTCCTCTAGGTAAAATTAGTTATAGTAGAGAAATTTCGATTATTGAACAAATTGCACACTGTAATGGTTATTTAACTTATTGATACACTTTGTAATGATAAACGTAAGTTGGCTATACCAGAAGAAGCATTTGAAATTCACAAACATTTAAAATCTGTACCTTTAATGAATGTGCAAATTAATCTCTTAAATTGATTCATTACTGGACATTTTGGAATGAGAAACCAAGTCATCTGGACGCAGATATAGAAAACCAAGATTAAGTTATGAAGATTTATTGTTCCTCTAGCAACTGTTTTCTTTTAATCATATCGATATCAATCAAAATACGTATAAGGCTAAAATAAAAAACATAAATATTATAGGTATATTAGCTGTAAAAGTAGTTTCATGAAGTGCAAACCTTAAAATTTTAACCATGTTGTAATTCTCTACAGAACTTTATATTACATCTCTTCTTCTTCTTAGTTGAGCCGTTTTCTATCCTCTGGATATAGGCCTCCCTCATGTTTTTCCAATTTTCACGATTTTGTGCGACTTCATACCAGTTTAAACCTCCTACTTTTTTGACATCGTCGCTCCATCTCATCTGGGGTCTACCTACTTTCCGTCTTTCACCCCATGGTCTCCATCTAATCACTCTCCCGCTCCACTTATCTGCGTCTCTGGCCACATGTCCTGCCCATTCCCACTTCAATGATGCTGCCCGTCTAATGGCGTCCTCTACTTTTGTGTTTTGTCTTATCCAGGTGTTAGTCTTATGGTCTTTCAAAGTGATTCCTAGTATTTTTCTTTCTATAGCTCTTGATGGACTTGTAGCTTGTTGATTATTGCTCTTGTGAGGACCCAGGTTTCCGCTCCGTACGTCACCACGGGCAGTATGCACTGGTTATATAGTTCCGATTTTAGTGATATGGGTATTTGCATCGTCAATATATCTTTTAATTTTCCATATGCTGCCCAGCCTTGTCGTATCCTTCTGTCAATTTCTAGTTCTTGGTTTTCTTTTCCAATTGTTATTGTTTGTCCAAGGTATACGTAGTTGGAGACTTTTTCTATTTGGTGGGTGCCAATTTTGATTGCCTTATCATCGTTTTCATTTTCTTCTACATTTGCCATGTATTTTGTTTTGTGGAAGTTCATTTCTAAGCCTACTCTTTCTGAAGCTGTACGAACATCCTTCAGCATACTTGTCAGTTCTTCCTTTGATTTCGCTATGATCACAATGTCATCGGCAAATCTTAGGTGATGTAGAGGTTCTCCTGCGATGTTTAACCCCCTGTTTCTCCAATCGATACGCTGGAAGGCATCTTCCAGCACTAGTGTAAATAGCTTGGGCGACATATTATCGCCCTGTCGCACTCCTCTTTTTATTTTAATCTTATCGGTGTACTCATGAAGTTGTACTTGTAATGTAGCTTGTTTGTATATTTGTTCGATTAAGTTTGAATATCTGTAATCTACTCTGGCGTTTTTAAGTGCTTGCAGTATCGCCCACATTTCCACTGTGTCGAAGGCTTTTCTATAGTCAACGAAAGCTATCCAGACGGGTATGTTGTACTCAGTTACCTTTTCTACTAGGGTTTTCATTGTTTGTAAGTGTTCTGTCGTACTGAAATTTTTCCTGAAGCATGCTTGCTCTTTCGGTTGGTAGAAGTCGAGCTTTTTAGTTAGTCGATTTATAATAATTCTAGAGAACAATTTGTAGATCTGGGATAGTTCTCGAGGTTGTCCTTATTGCCCTTTTTATATTAGGACTACTTTGGAATTTGCCCAGGCTGAAGGGATGTTTTCTTCGTGTAGGCATCTATTAAATAGTTTCTCTAGTTTTGCTATTAGGACTTTACCACCTTCTTTTAACATTTTGCCTGCAATTTCGTCCTCTCCTGCAGATTTCCCATTTTTTATTTGTTTTAGGGCAGCTCCGATTTCTTCTTTGCTTATAGATGGTATGTCTTCAGAGTTCACATTTATTATCTTCCTTCTCTGTTCTTCAGGTTCTACATCACTTGCCACTTTTGAATTGTACAAGTCTTCATAAAATTGTTTTACCACATTTAAAATTTCATTTCTGTCCGTTATTAGGACGCCGTCTTTGTTAGCTTAACTACTTTCTTTTCTGGTATTGGTTCGTCTCCGAAAGATTTTCATACCTTTGTTTTCTTCCAGTATTTTTTGGGCTAGTTTGGTTTTATACTTTCTTATGTCTTCTTTAGCCATCCTTCTCGCTGTTCTATTTGTTTCTTCGTATTCAGCTGTATTCCTCTTGTTTTCACTAATTAAAATTCTTCTCCTTTTTAACATATTTTTTGTTTCGTCGCTTAATTTATTGTTCTTGGTAGATTTTGCTATTGGTTGTATGTACTCTTCTGCAGCTTTTTAAATTTTATTTGTTAAGTCTTCATTTACTTCGTTTCGGTTTTCTTCTTGATGTACTCTGAAGTTGTTTTCTATATTTACACGGTATTGTTGTGAGTTTTGTTTCAGCATTTCTGTATCTAATTTCTTATGTGTGCTGTTTCGCATTTTTACGCATCTTTCTAATTTTTGATTTATATTGACTGTGGCTCTCACTAATCGATGATCACTTCCTGTAGTAAATCTCACTAAATTATATTACATGCGTGTCTTAATATCTATGATATAAGAGTTACGTGTTTGGTGGGAATGGTTCTGAAGTAGAGCACTACCTTACCAATGTGAGGATCCTGAGTTCAATTTCTGTAAAATTATTGTTTTAAATTTATTTTTCAACTTTTATTTAATGTTCCTACAATGTTATTATTACAAACAATGGTAAATAAAAGTCCAGGCTGCGATGATATCTAAGCCGAACTGATAAAACGAACAACTTACAAATAGAATCTTTAAATTAATCATTACCATATGGAATAATAAGAGAATGCCGGACGAGTCGGAGTGAAGCAGTAATTAACTCCGTCTATAAAAAAGGAGATCGCCGAAACTGGAAAAATTATAGACACATGTCGGTGCTCAAAGTGGCATTTAAATATTAGCCGTACTGATCAACAGCAGATTAAAAGATAAGGCATAACAGGTATTAGGAGAGTACCAAAGTGGTATCCGAAGAAATAGATCTGTTGTGGATCAAATTTTTGTGCTTCGTCAAATTCAAGAAAAGTGTTTAAAGAAACCTCAAATGGGCTGAGGCAGCAAGATCCATATCTCCGATATTATTTAACATAGTCTTAAGAAACAGTAAAATTAAACACGACAACAATATCCTGAATTTTTCTTATTCTTGGGTGTGCAGATGACCTAACTTTAACAGCAAGAACGAAAGAGGGATTAAAAAAGTTAATAAAGAATTTGGAACCAGAAGCAGCTAAATTTGGTTTAGAGATCAATGAAGAAAAATCAACGTATATGGTAACAGGAACTATGTACCAACAATTACAAGAAGATATGGAGAAACTATATATATATTCGAAAGAAAGATCTTAAGAAGAATATATGGCGAAGTAAGAGAAGATGGGCTGTGGAGAAAAAGGACAAATGCGGAAATCCAAGAAAAGTACAGTGAACTAAGTATATAATAAAAAAGTCGAACAAAGCCTACTACGATGGTTAGGACATGCGATAAGAATGGGACTCGAGAGAATCCCGAAACAACTACTGATACAAAAACCTGAAGGACGAAACAGAAGGGGAAGACCAAGAAAATCATGGCTGTCGTGTAAAAAAGAGGACTTACAGGATGGAAGAATTTAGCAACGGATAGTAGAAAGAGACGGAGAATTCTCTCCAACAAAGCCTTGGGCCTCAAGGTCCTGCAGAGCTGACCTATATATACAATATTTTTATTAAATACGATGCGATCGTAGTATTTTTTAAGTTATTCGACAATATTCAGAAAAAAAAATATATTTAATCACTTTGTATTTAATAAAAAGGTCATAAGAACATAAATAGAAAATAACCTAAGAAAACGAATTTCATGGGAATTGAAATACTGCTCTACATCAAGACTACACTCAACCAATATGATTTTTTCTTATTTCATGGATATTAAGACAGACAAGAATTATGTAATGTAAAATACTGTAGACCTAGTTTAATTCTAACAAGGGTTGTTACTTTTCATTTAGAATATTATTTTCTACATTACACGTAGAAAAGTGTATAGAATAATGTTTGTTAAATAAAACTGGTATATTTACCTCTTTCTACATATTGTACAGGGTGTCTGTTTAATACTTACCCCTTACTACTACTACTCCTACGAAGAAAAAGAAAGAGACACATAATGCTTATTTTGAAACTTAATTTTTAATGGTGTAACTATTATTTAAATTATAATTTCGTTTCGCAATTTTTATTTCAAATTTCGCTAAATCAATTATGGGGTATATTCTAAAATTTTTACCAAGTTTGATCGCTGTAACTCAAATCGTTTTCTAGTAATTGCTATTATACGGTTTTTCTTTTTCAACATTGGGGTGCATTTTCGGATAACGACGTTTTGGGTTGAACGCCTTAATTTTTACCAAGGAATTACCACCTAAGTTTTTTTTTTGAGTTCTAAACACACCCTGTACATGTATTATGTAAAATATGTATGATAGATTGTAGAAAAATACTTTAACTAGTTTGTATGGGTTCACAAACGGCTAACAGGCATAAGCCGATTTAAGTATTCTTGTTCTGACAAACAAGATACATTTAAGATCAAATCCTTGTCCGCTCCAAGGTTCAAATAATCTAAACACATAGCCCTGTTTAGGCAGGCAGGGCCCACGAACAACTATGGCTCTAACTTTTAGAGCAAATGTTTGTAAAGGCAGACAAGCTACAGTTCGGTTCTTACCTGATTATGCTGGTTGCAATTCCCAAATGACGACACGGTCTAAGCTGAAAATAAATTGTAATAGTGACAGTTCGTGAAACCGCGAAAGCCTCAAAGAATAGATTCTTAACCTAGATGGCACGGAATTTTTTTAACATTCTACCACTGCCTGAGTTTCGAATCCATATAAGAGCTTAGCACAACTGCACTGGTGTTAACTACTGACCTAATCTCCCGGCCCTTTCAATTATTGTGGAGAATTAGATTTTGTTTTATGTATGGAATTGTATAGAACCAAAAATTATTTTGTAAAGTATGCAGATCAAAGAATGTATCAAAAATAGGTACAAATATTACAACTCAGTACATTACAGTATATGCAAACCAGAACAAACATTGGTTTGTTGAAAAAGACCCAAAATTGTTTGAGCACTGCAGGATAATAACAAAGCTTCGGTTCAATGACATGTCGGCAGTTGTGCTAGGTCCGTAGGTCAAGAGCTCGCAGTCTCATCTGGTCAATCAGAGTTCGGCCTAGCTGGGTAATTGGGTTTTTCGGAGGGGGGGGGGGCATGTTAGACCCTGATTAGCACCAAGTCTGCTGAGCCGGGATAAGCTGGGAGGGGATTCGCTTTAAAAAAAAAAGACGTTATTGGTAGAATTTTGAGCGTTATTTTGTCAAGGTTTGTTAAAATTTATTTTACTTGTATGTTATTTGTTAGCTTTATAGCTAAATAAAGATTGATTTATTTAAATAGCGAAACCCAAAAGGATAGTAAAAAATGTTGATGTAAAAAAGTTTCTTATCATCTGCAAGTTTTAACCACATTGGAATTTAATTATAATTTATGTAATAAGGGTTTAAATGCAATTTCTATGAACTCAAAATTTAAATTTTTTTAGTTTGGCTATAGTAGTTTCTTTGGAAGACAAAATGAATAATTTCTTTCAATGTCATGTGCCTTGACTTTGATAATATTAATTTTTTTATTTAATAGGTTTTTGACAAGCCACTTTGGATTCTTAAGCAACTGTTACGCTGCCTACGATTCTTTTGTCCAATACCATACATTTTTTAAATTTTATGTAGTGGGTGGATAAAGAAAACAAAAAGGGGGACTTTTTCACAATCCTGCGGAAACAGGAGAAAAAATTATAATATTGTCAACTCATTTGAGGGATTCTGTAACTTTAGCAATATGTGTGATTACATATTATGCATTAATGTTTTTGGTTCCGTCAATTTTGTGACATTGCTGGGATGTCTCTTTGCATATACTAAATTTGAGAAAAAAATAAATTAATAATAAATAAAATAAATATAAATAATTCTAAACTGTTACATAACTGAAGTGAGATTAAAATGAGAATTTTTTAGAGGTTAGAATTTATGATAAAAATGCAAAATTCGGTTATACAGGGTGTTAACTTTAACTCTGTTCACCATTGGGATCTCGAAAACGGTAAGATATAGAAAAAGGAGGAAAGGAGGAAAAAGTTGCTTATTAAGGAGACCAGTTTAGTGCGACTTTATAAAGTTTTGAAAAATTCATAGCTTACTAGATACAGGCAAAAATCTAAAATTGACGTTTTTTTTTCTTTTAGCTTATTTATTATAAGTTTTAACAAATCATTTTTGCGGTGATGGTGTTGTACCACAGACAAGGTATCTCAAATCAGAAATACAAGATACTAATCATTTGAAATGATTTAGTTTAGGCAAAGTATTTAAATTATTTTAAATGATTTACGAAGGTAAATTGAAAAGACGTAGAGCTCGAACAAATTTTTATTTTTCTGCATTATTCTTCTACATTTATTCCACCGTTTTTCCAATTGTTCCGTCCCTTCAGAAAAAAATGCTTTTGGTCGCCCTCCAAAATAGTCTTCTACGGCATCTTTCAGTTCATCGTCCGAAGCAATACGCCTTCCCCTGAGATTTTTCTTTAAATGTTTGAACAAAAACGTCACAGGGAGCCAGGTCGGGGCTGTAAGGTGGATGCGGTAACTCAGTCAAGCCAAAATCTATGCTCTTTTTAAATGTTCTATTGCCTTTTCATAGCTCTCTCCATTTATAGTAGACCCCTTTTTCATATATTCAATCAGCAAGATTCCTCCGAGAAAATGGTTGCCATCAATTTTTCGACAGTAGATGGTCGGGAGCCCTTGTGAAGCCACTAAATGGACTCTTGTTTGAGAGGGGGGGGGCAGTGGTGTACTCGGATAGCATCCCCCCAGTCACAAATTGTGAAAAAAAATTTTTTTTTTTGGGAAGCAGCCGAATTTTCTTGAGCAATTTCTTTTCCGCAAAGTTTTTGTTCTGGTGTAAGCAAGCAATCTAGGAATCCACCACGCAGACACTTTTTTCATGCCCAAATCATCATGTAAAATTTTGAGAACGCTTGTTTCAGATATATTAACTTCATTAGCAATAACGGAGAGCTTTATATGTCAAACTTTCACACCACGCCTTCAACTTTTTTTACAATTTCTTTGGTTCTTGCTTCTACGAGTCGTCCGCACTTTGGATTATCCTGGATTGCTTCTCTACCCCATCGAAATTGCTTAGACCAAAATTTAACTTGGTAATATGTTGGTCTATTTTCGTTATGGATCATTTTAAGCCCATTGCCCTTGTTTTTAAGAAATTTTACAACACTGCAATCCTCAGTTTAGTATCACTCGTTTTACCACAAATATACCACTCACAAGTCTCTATAAATTGCACAACAAACACAGCTTGGCATATAGGCTTCTAAATATCACAGCTACTTGATAGCAAGAAATTGTCATCCTAACTCTTTTGTTTAATGGTCAGGTAGATTACATAAAATCGACTCTCGTAAATTCTTTACTGTAACACTTTTGAAAAGCTTTAAATATTTGCATTTGCATCTAAATACTTTTCAGAAATAATAAAATAAATCACCTACACTACTCGCTCAATACTTGGTTTTCGCCTGATACCTACTAATCTCTAATCTTATTTCACTGAAATCATAAAATCCTACAAATTGATAACAGAACAGTGAAAGAATTAGGTGTGGTATTAGATTAGGTAGGAACAGCCCAACTTGCAACTACAAACTTTCAATTATTGTAATATGTACTTAATAATTATTATAAAATATACGCCTTGAAATTTATGTAAATTTCGAGATTTCTAGAAAAATACAAATATACAATAATATATATTATTTACCTACCTTTAACTTCCAACATAAAATAAAACTTTAAACACTAATAATAATTGGTTTCTAAACACAACACGATATGCAGGTGCATTCGGTATGGTTCCTACATCACTGCTACACTACAAAACACTATGCAAAGGTAATGTTGTAATTATAAACAATCTGAACGAACAACTGACTTAGATTGAACTGCTGCCACATTACACTTAAACTCCCCACCTAGTGTAGGGGAAGTACAGACACTTCAAGGGGATTCCACGGGTGAACCTGACAGGGAATCATAAAACTAAACTAATTTAAAAATCATTTGGAAAAGGTTTTGATATAGATATAGATAGTAGATAACAATTTAGATTTAAAGGATTTGAAAACTACTTAAATCTCCATTTTTCAAATCAAAGATACATGATAATCCCAACAGCATATAAATTATAGATGATAGATCATAAATGATATGCTGAGATCTTAAATCAGAAGATTTTAATCAAAAAAAGGATTTAAATATTCGAATACTTGTTAGCTCTAGATATAGTGGCCATAAGAAAAAACAAAATCGACCATCGTCTCTCGAAAATGGCTCAGAAATAAAATTCTGGTTAGAACAGTAAATTCGTTCTTATGTGCTACACCATAAATTTTAATTTGTAGTCTGTATCTGGTCGGCTATTAATTTTTCAAAACTTTTTCAAGTGACACCAAACTGTTCTTCTAAATAGGCTTTTTCCTCTTTTAATGGAGCTTTTATTTCTAATCGGTTTCGAGATCCTAATGGTGAGCCGAGTTAAAGTTTACACCCTGTGTACTGCTGTAACTTGCATTTTGAATCAAAAGTGATGTCATTCTAGGAAGGTTATATTCTTGGGATGCAAGTTTGATATACTCGTAAATAGATGTGAAACTTCCAGTTAATGAAGTGGTAATTGTACGATAACAAGTGTTTACCACTTGGTGGATTTAGAATAAAAACATTTTTAATTTAGGAACTAATTTAGAATTTTTGAAATATAAATATGCAGAATTTTAAAATAGTAAAAATGTAAAAGTGATGTGGGTTTACACTCCAATGGGCAGTTTGGTCTTCAATACGATGGGGTCAGCACCATGGTGCGAAGATTAAAAACAAGTTGATTTAAATTGTGATTTAATCCATGATTTAAATCAAACAGTTTATATTTAAAATCAATTGGGTTTTGAGTGGGGTGTCGTTTTCATGCGAAATTTTCCTATTAGTACCATAATGTTCATAATTTGGAGGAAGCGTAAAATAAAATAGAATTATATAAAAGTGTTTATAAACAATTATGCAGTTTATTTGAACTGTATCGATTGTAATGTAATTTTTTCTTCTACACAAATAATATAAAGGGGCAGCAGGCACAGCTTTGTTATTAATTCACACATGTGCGTCGTGTGCACTTTACTGCCCCTGGGGAAACTGCCATTATCACTAAAAAAATTTCAGGGGGCATGAGTAGTAGCATTCTACTATGTACGCAATATAAAAAAATTCACGATAAATTTTTAATGACTTTACCCTCTTGTTTGGTAGACTGTGCAATGCAATATTTACGCTCCCTGGGATGTTTGTAGTGATAATGAACCGCAGGCGCAACAAAGTGCACACAGCACAGGGTTGGGGTAAGGGGACCCGTTGTATAGCTGTTGTTTGCTGATCCAAGATAAGTGTGGTGGGAAAATGTCATAGAATTGCTTAGATGCACCTTTTTTAAAAACAATAATTAATTAGTAAAGAATTAGATACATAACATGTGTTTGTCAGACATTACCTTACACTTATTATAATATTCAAACAAAAATACTGCAGATAGTACGTTATCAGTATGTGCAAGTAAACAAGGCTACTTAAATTTTTTTAAATTAAAAAAATCAGTTTAATCAAATAAATTGATTTTTTTAATCAAAATTATAATTTTTTGGACTCTGGACTGTCCCTGGGTCAGGGCCACTGATCATTCCTTTTGATCCTCGCCCGTTTTGCACTTATAACAAGTATGGGGTGGTGTGGTAGACCACGGCTTGGCTACGCCATTTTAAAATAGTTTATATTTATGTGTTTAATTTGTAAGATAAAAATGTAACAATGTAGAATAATTTGAGTTTTAAAATATTGAGTTTGGGTGTTAATATACAGGCCATCATGTTTTTATTAATTTTTTCTTTAATTAAAAGTATTTGGGTCCTAATGATGGACTTCATGTACTGTCACGCTACGAAGTAGTGACTTCATCGACAATTTTTTAAATGGCAATACAAATATTTTTTTAGATGGATTATAAGAATTTTTTTTTCATTTCAAAACTTTCATATTATTGTATTGAAAAATTTCGAGGAAAATGTAAAAAACAGAAACACTTAAAAATGTTTGTTAATTTGTTTCGCCATTGTTTAGCTTAGGTTAAAAAATTGTCATTTAACAAAATCTTATTGTCAAAATGGGTATTTTGAATAATAATTGTCATCGCGTGCCACCCCTAGCATTTGAAGTGTTTTTCAGTTTCTTTGTTTAAATCTATGGCCTGCTCACGTGAAACCGTTTTTTACATTTTTATAATGTAACAGTATGAAAGTTCTATACCATTGATATGAAGAAACAAATTTATCCAACTGCCGTAGCAAATACTCACATTGTCATTTAATAAAATTATCGATGATGTTACTACGTAGTCACGTCACAGTATAGAAAATTTCAGAGTACGGCATAAGGTAGCTAGCTCATTAGGCTCCAAACAACTTTTGTTCAGAAAAAATTTTGTATTCACAATAGTTTAGGAAATAATAGTGGCACTGAAATGACAATAACAATAATTAAATGTGACTGAGAATGAAACATTAAAACAGCTGTTAAATAAAACGTCAGATAAGAAAAATTGGACATAAGATAAGGCTCGGATATAAAAATTCAGAATTCTTTCTATATAATTTGTGATTAATTATTATCAGAAGATGTTTAAAATATCAGGGCTTCTGTGGATTTTGGTTAATTATAAAATATAATTTCAGGTAAATCTACACAAGCATTTAACTTCAGTCGTTCTAATTCAACTTCACGATTTGGGCCTGATTTTCCTCTTCTTCAAGATAAATCGACATACAGTAGTTTGTATGGGTCATCCAGTACCACGCACACGACGGCCCGTTTTCCTCCTATTGGTACCTTTTCGCTTGACTCTAATAATGTATACAATAGTAGTGGCGACTCGCCTAGCAATAGCGTGTTTTCCAATGGCAACACCAGTTATAGTGAATCCAATTCAGCCAACCTTGGGACTCGTGAAACTGGAATTATTGAAAAATTATTGGTGTGTATTTTATTATTTAACATAGTATTTTGAGCTGATGGTAGATGGGTGAATCAGAACAACTGTTATGATCATGATGTTTTCTTTATCTATTCCACACATGGCGTGTATTTATTTATCTGACCTTGTTGTATTCACTTGCTTTTTACTGATAAAGTACTTTATGAGGATATAAATAACTTTGATTTCCTTTTTTGCCTCATATTTTGCACTAAAAAAAATAACGTTTCAATACCTTCTGATGGTTATATTTTGTAGCACTCATATGGCTTCATTCAGTGCTGTGAAAGACAAGCCAGATTATTTTTCCACTTCAGCCAGTTTAGTGGAAACATCGAACATTTGAAGATTGGAGATCCAGTAGAATTTGAAATGACATATGACCGTAGAACTGGAAAACCTATTGCCAGTGCTGTTACAAAAATTGCACCTGAGGTTGTGAGTAAAATTAACCTTAAAATAGTATCAATCATAATTATATAAATCAGCTGTTTTTGTATATTCTGGAATATTCAGCGGATGAGGTCATCAACAGAAAAAATTAGATTAAAAAAAATAATAAACATCAATTTAGTGGGGGGACAAGAAACGTAGAATATTGATATGTAACCTCACTTGTTGCTCACATGCTTTACATTCTTTATAATTAAAGACAAAAGTAGGAAAGCGAAATTTTAAATGTATCACATTAATTTTTAAAATTTTTCTTGCAGGTAATGAGTGAAGAACGAGTGACAGGCACAGTTACAACAGAATTACGAATAGAAGGATCAGGTGGCGATACACAGGGCAGAATAAGCTATGAAAATCGAGGTGAATGTTTCTTTTTACCGTACACCAAAGATGATGTTGAAGGAAATGTTACGTTACGAGCCGGAGATAAAGTTAGTTTCCAAATAGCTACTAATAATCGGTGAGTACACATTGAATTAAGTTAAATTTCAAAACATAAAGAATTTATTTTTTTCTTAGTGGTAATCTTGGAGCGTGCCACGTACGTTTAGAGAATCCTGCACATCCGGTGAAGTATCAAGGAGTCATTTGTTCCATGAAGGAAAGCTTTGGTTTTATCGAACGGGCTGATGTTGTTAAAGAGATTTTCTTTCACTTTTCTGAAGCTAAAACTAAGGAAGAACTGCGACTGGGAGATGATGTTGAATTTATTATTCAGACACGCAATGTAAGTATTCAGATTTTATTATTGGACATAGGTATGGAGTTAATTTGATGCTCTTTACAAACGGACAAATTAATAGTTGAGTTCGAATTCATTTGTATGACAGAAGACTGATGGCGCAGCAAACCAGGTATTAATTAAAAAAAGTTATAATACTCGGAGGGGGAATAAATGACCAAAAATGCCATTCCTCTCTGTCTCACATATTTCTCTTTCATCACACTTTACCTTCGTATTTTACTGGACGTGTATTTAAACATGTTTTATCTACAACAGTGAGTAAAGTGACCACTTTACTCACTCCTAAGAGTGAGTAAAGTGAAAATTTACTCTCTAGGTGACATTACCTTACCAACTTAAATTTGGTACATTTGTTTTTCGTTTTCAAAGTAATGCGATGCAAATTGCGATTAGTAAAGTCAGCAATTTTATGTTTTGTTTCAAAGGCATTGTGATGCAATGCTTTCATTTTTTAAAACGTCAATTTAAATATTTTTGAAAATTGTACATATTATTCTGTTGTAGATAAAATTTTATATAGAACACATGACTAAAGTGTTCCACTTTACTCACTTGTACTATAAATAATTATTTATAAGACAAGTGAGCAAAGTGGAACTTTTTTTGATCGAGTAGAAGTTTAAATCACGAGCGTCAGCGAGTGACATAAATCTGCGAAATCAAAAAAAGACACTTTAGTCATGTCTTCTATATAAAATTTTATCTACAACAGAATAATATGTACAATTTTCAAAAATATTTAAATTTTTGACGTTTTAAAAAATTTTGACGTTTTAAAAATGAAAGCATTGCATCACAATGCCTTGGAAACAAAACATAAAATTGCTGACTTTACTAATCGCAATTTGCATCGCATTACTTTGAAAACGAGAAAAAAATATAAAATGAGGTAATGTCACCTAGAGAGTAAATTTCCACTCTTATGAGTGAGTAAAGTGGTCACTTTACTCACTGTTGTAGATAATAATTATTTTCCTCTTACCAGTTTTATTCCCTCTTTCCCGGGGTTATCCTTTTCCTTCCCATTTGAGTGTGATACCCTTTCCTCTGCTTCTCATTTTGTTGCATAGCTATTTTTACTTTCCTATACTTCCAGTATAGGGAAGTATTGATTTCATGCAAAATTTCAAAGTTGAGATTTTAACGGAAATAGTCGGGGGGGGGGGGTTCATGGACCCCAAAAAAGTAATTAAAAAAAATGTCTGTCTGTGGGTGGGTGGGTTACGCTCCATATCTCCGGAACGGCTGGACCGATTTTGATGTGCTTTGGAATGAGGGGGTATATCAAAAATTCACCGACAAAATAAGCTTTAAAAAAAAACGAAACTGGAAGCGGAAGTTAGACACGTTTTTTGGTAGCATTTTTTTCAGAAACTGAATTTTGGAAATTTTAATAGTGGAGATTAAAAAAGGCCTTAGGACAAATCAAACGATTTTTTACCGAACTCTCTAGCTTTAAAATGGCGGCCACTACGAATTTTTGAACATTTCGACTTTAACGCCCATTTACTCAAAAACCAGTTATCTGATTGGAATCAACTACATCTTGTTTGGTAGCCCTTCGAGGGTACTATACCATGAAATATAATTAATTTTGAAAATATAAAAACGATCGCAATGACATCACTCCAAAATTTTGGAATTTTTCACAAAAATATTTCTCAAAAACTGCCCACACGTTTTTGTTTAAACTTTTTAAGCTGATAGAGCTGGGAATCTTCTACAATTTATTTTTTTGCGCATTGCTATAATTTCACTGTGACGCCCTCTATGAATTTTTGAAAATTGAAAATTGGTACCCATTTATTTATTTAACGGGGGGCAATAAAATATTTCTGTTACAACAATATAGCTCATCATTGATAGCAAAATCCGAATATCATAATATTTTTTCGATAATTTCATATTTAGGGGGGCTACTGTTCCCCTTCTCCCCAAATTTTTTCGATAAAAAATTAATAATTTGGTTTTTTGTTTTGTTTGCTCTAGGAGAATCTTTTTACAAAAAATCAAAAAATCGAATTTTTTGCCCCTTAATAATCTTTTTGTCCTTAGAAGAATTTCACATACTTTCTACAGCAGTTGTATTCTTGTACTAGTCGTTTAATGTTCAGTGTAGGCTAACTTTTTTATTTTAATAGATAGACTCACAAACCCAAGAGCAAAGTTGTAGGGCAAATTCTTCTCGATTGTATTTAAGAAAAAAACTTGAGTTTCCAATTCTAATATGGCGGCCACGGTAAAAAATAACTTTTTTTTAAATGGAAACGTGTCATTTTGGCTTTAAAATCAGAAAGGTTTTGAAATTCTAAATACAAATTAATAAGAGTAATTTCTTGCTAAAAATAATACTTCTCGAGTTATTAATATATTTTCAAATACCAATTTCCGCGCTTCCGTTGATTCAGTCCGAATATTTTACCCAACCTTATGCTTGCAGCGCAGCGGTCGGTCTTTCTTCAACCGCTTCAAGATGTTACAACTTATAAGAACTATTTACTTTAACTAGTCGTGTCTAGACAGGTGTATATCGAAAGTGTTGGAAAATATAAAACAATGTATTTAAATGTATAGGAAAGTCCAGGCGAAGTATTTCGCTCATTTTTTTCTTTTCTTTTTCTGTCGGTTTCATTTTTTGGTTGGCCCCGGGGCCCGTCTACTTTTTTTTTTTTTTGTTTCTATTTTGTTCCATTACTTATTATGCTCTTCATAATAAATTAATATTCGGTTAAAAAAAATTTTAAATGAAATTAAAAATAAACTATTGAGAAACAAAATTTCTAATGATTTTATGAGATGAAAGGCCATATATTAGGGCTAACAGTGAGTTTTGAAAAGCCCCCCTATGTTAAGGAATGAGGAGTAACTTAAAAATTTTAAATGGGAGGATATATAATTTTTAATATTTTTTAAATCTCTGCATCAAAATAAGTCCAGCTTATTTTCTTCAGATTTTATTAAAAAAGGTTAAGTACCCCTAAAAAATGGGGGCATGAAATTCCGTAAATATTAAAAGCTGGTACAAGATTATTATTATTTTTTGTTTAAATGTGTAGTAAAAATAACCAACCAGAATTAGATCTAGCAAAATTTAATAAGAATGAAAAATGCACGTTTACAATCCCTAAAATCGATGGAGGGTACATTTTTCATTCTATTTAAATTTTGTTTGATCTAATTTAGGTTACTTATTTTTAGTAGGCACATTATAATTTAAAAAAAATTGAAGTTATTTAATATTTATAAAATTTCATCCCCCCATTTTTTGGGGGTACTACTACTAAACGTTATTAAAAAAATCTGAAAAAAATTATGTATCACATTTAAATGGCACACTGTATATTAAATTAGTCTTCCGGCCACATAAATCGTTGGCCCACCAGGCTTATCTATGCTTAATTTTAAACATGAAACGGTGTCTGTTAATTTCATGAGAGGGACCTGGAAATACCAGGAAATTTTGAAATCACAATTACAATAAGTCCACAAGCGAAGTGCTTCACCCATATTTTTTTTAAATACAAATTTAATCGTTTTCTTTTTTAGGGTAAAGAAGTGGCATGCAACATAACTCGTTTAGCTCCTGGAACCGTAATCTTCGAAGATTTGAAACCCGAAATTTTGAAAGGTCAAGTCCTTAAACCGCTTGATCGTGGTCCGAATGCTCGACATCAAACAGATGCGTTACCAGGTCGCATTCGATATCGTGCACCAGACCATTCTGAAGTGGAAATTGCATTTGGAGACAAAGATCAAAAGGGAGATTTTACTTTACGTCACGGAGACTGGGTGCAATTTCAGATTGCAACCGACAGACGCGATCAGTTAAATCGTGCTACGCACATTTCACTTTTGGATGAAAGTTTTGTGGTGTCTGGGGAGCGCCGCGAACAAGGCGTTGTTGCCTCTGTGAAGGATGGTTTTGGATTTTTGCGGTGTGTAGAACGCGAACCGAGATTGTTTTTTCATTTTAACGAGGTTTTGGATATTGATCAAGAGATTAAAGTGGGCGATGAATTTGACTTTACTGTTGTGCAGGATCAGACAAGTACATACACAAATAATCGTCAAAGTGCTATAAGAATGAAACGTGTACCTTCAGGTACTGTACAGTTTGAAACTACAGTAGACAATGAAGTATCTGGAATTATTTATAAAGAAATCTCACCACATAGTTGGTCTACAAACCGTAGTCCTAGTAAGAACCAAAATGGCCAGAATGGAAATAGTGACACTGTAGAATCTGGTTTGATTTCATACCAGGCTAATGGAGTTAAAAAGACAATACCTTTCTTTTCCAAAGATTGCGACTCGAAACAGTTCCCCAGGCTTGGGGATAAGGTATGTTGTTAATTTTTCTTTATTTATGTTGATCCATTTTTCGTTCTAAATTAATTGTAATTTTTACAGGTACAGTTTGATGTAAATCAAGTGAAACGTAACAAAGAACTCGTAGCAGTTGACATTCAAGTGATTCAACCTGCGGCTCAGACTAATGGCATTTCTAAACCACTGAGTAATCGTTCTGCTCTACAAACACATCAAGGTTTCATTGCAGCACTCAAGGATGGTTTTGGATTCATAGAAACTGTTCAACATGACAAGGAAGTTTTCTTCCATTTCAGGTATATTTTTATTTATCTAACCCTAACATGCGATTTTTACTATCCCATACTTCTAATATAGAAAGTACATTGTAAAAATTTGTTAATTAATTCTTTGTTATTCCTTTTTAAACTAGATCGCTAACCAGTGATAGTGGAATAAGATTCTAAATTTAATTTTTAGCTGCAGTAATATTCAGGGTACACCCCCCTCCCACCCATCCACTTTGTTAAAAATTTTGTAGTGATAGATGGCTGGGAAACTTCCTAAATTAAGTGTTTTCCTGGAGGAAACTTAATTGAAAATTCCCAGAGTTTCATATTATGTGCTAACGTGTTAGCATTTTGATCCGCTCGTGATCGTGAAAGTCCAGGGGAAGCGCTTTTCTTATTTTTTTTTATCTTCTCTTTGTAGCTCATTCTACACCGTATCCAAATATAATAGTTTTGAGACTTTTTGACCGAAAAAAAAAATTGTATTAGGCAAAACAGATAATTTAGTACATTTGCCAAAGCCATTTGTAATGCAAAAAGTATGCTAACTATTACATTTGGAGTAACTATTTTTGCGTTAAAGTATTTTTCTTCCACTGAAGGTGAAATCAAAATTAAGGATTTTTTATTTTTCCCAAAAATACAGGGTGGGCACTTTTCTGGAAAACAGGGAAAGTCGGGGAATTTAGAATTTTTTTATTTTGGTCAGGGAAATCAGGGAATTGTACCAATTTCAATGTAAAGTCGGGGAATTTCACGAATTATTTTAATATTTTTATTTTTGCCTGCAAAACGAAAATTTTGTTTCCTAGGTTATGTTTATAAAATTTATATTTACTTCATTTGGTTTTTCCTTAAGGTAGTTCTGTATGTACACGTACGAGGTAAATGTTTCGACCGCAGCGTACACTAAAATCCAATGCTTGTACGGTGCTGTCGGTTAGAAACTTTTGACAGAGCTTGTACACTCTGTATGTCCTACACACTCACACCTCATGCATGTATAGGTCCCCTACACGTATAGAGAGTGGCGCTGTAATCGTGGCAACACCGCAATTCACGAATATTAGTAATCTGCATGCAGCTGAAATGTGTGCAAACCACAACTCCGTAATGGCATAGATGGATATGCGAGTGTGTTCGGTCATGCTACCTTTTTACTGCATAAGTAGTTGCGGGGTCGAATCTCGTTTGGAACCAAAATTTTTTTTAAAACACTTGTTGCGTTTTGCTACTAACGCGAGGTTATTTGTTAAGAGCAGTTATATTTTTAAAGAAAAAATACGAAGACAAATTAGCATTCACTCACTGATTGACGGCATACTAACCACGCAAATCTGGTAATAAATTTAAAAAAAGGATTTGTTGTTTTCATGAGTATCTGTATATAAAATACTTAATCACTTTAACAATATCTATTTATTTAAACCTTATACGTATTTCGGCATGTTTACATGCCATTGTCAAAGGTTATATGACAATGGCATGTAAACATGCCGAAATACATATAAGGTTTAAATAAATAGATATTGTTAAAGTGATTAAGTATTTTATATACAGATACTCATTAAATATGGACTTTAACGAAGTAAAGCTGGAATTGATAAATAAAATTTGCTGTTTTCTATTGAATGCAATTTATTAGCAATGAAAAAATCAGCTTTAACAATGCAAATGTCGATGTGAATATCACACTCGCACATATGCGAACCAATATTACATGATATTGCACAATTCAGGATCGGCAGGAAGCATTAATTTCGTTTTGGATCAAACTTGCAACTTGTTGATAGAAAAAAGTTTATTATTATTTTTAATATTTGTTTAAAAATTATTTATGCATTCAATGCATATATAGTTTATTCGTGATTTTTATTTTATAAGTATGAGCGTTATGAATATTGTCCAGGATAATATTTATATTATATAAAAGTTAATTTATTCATAGTTATATTGAGAATGGTTCTTTGTAAAAAGCGGAAACACTATACTCTGGAAACTGATAAAGAAAAAATAAAAAGAGAAAAAAGAATTAAATAAATTACATTTGTTGAGAGAATAAATTTATTTCAAATCCTTCCCATAATTATTAAAATCCAGGAAAAAAACACGTTTCCCATTCCCGGACTAAACCACGCGCCCATCAGTTCGGGGCAGCGTACACTGTTGCCATTTCGTCACTGCTGACTGTGTCCCCGTTCCGTGTCGAATAAAATTAATATATTTCATCAGTCGATATCTCCGAAACTAAACGGTCAAAAATTGCCATTCTTTTTCACTTTAATCTCACAATAGTACTGCATACATGAGTGGTTTTATTTAAAAATCTTAAGATCCGTTTAGCGTCTATAATAAAAAATGTGAACAAAGTGCTATCCGTTCACGTGTTAGGTATAGGCATCACGTACAAAATGACCCATTTTCAATTGCAATTATCTCACAAACTAAACGGTGGATCGATTTAAAAATTTGCCAGTCGGTTTATGAAGGTTATGTTTACACCATACTTTAATTTCAGGCAATTCTTAAGATTTGAACAAAACTACAGAACTACCTTAAAGTTTAGATGTTGTATTTTGTTATGCTTGTTGAAAAATTTTTATGTTGGTTACAATTTTTATTTAAAAAAAAACAGTTGAATTTGGCTTTTGTAGAATAAAAATGAGTCAGGGAACACTGAATTTTATCAGTCAGGGAAAAGTCAGGGAATTTGAAAAGCAGTTTTAAATGAAAAAGTGAAATTATTTTTTTTTACTTTTTTTTAATGAAAATTTGCATATT
The DNA here is from genome assembly GCA_958336395.1 of Ctenicera cuprea. Classification (NCBI taxonomy): domain Eukaryota; kingdom Metazoa; phylum Arthropoda; class Insecta; order Coleoptera; family Elateridae; genus Ctenicera; species Ctenicera cuprea. The sequence continues at coordinate 50,979,057 of OY284492.1, read as the reverse complement.
GACGTAAAATATTATCACAAACTTTTTGCATCACTTTAGTTTTTCAAAATTTTCAGTACAAAGTCAATCTTTGGTAATTTTTTAGGAAAATGTAATGTTTGTTGACATATACCGGAAGTCATGTGTCAACTTTTGCATGTGTCGGTATACAAGCAAAAACGATTGCCCTATTTAAATTTTTTTTAAACAAATTAATAAAAAAGTTTCCTGTACGGTGCAGCCTTTTTGGCGGTCACTGTGACCCAGTATTCCATAATTTTGGCATACTCTGTATATGATGTTGACAAACGAGTGAGCAGCTAATGCATCCTTTCATGTTGGTGGTATTCTGAATTTATGTAGTAACTGTTGAGGCAAGAACTTTATGATATGACATATGATATAAGATGTTTTTGAATATATGGCAAGTAATAAAAATGTTTGCAGTATGGGAAGTAATTTTTGAGCTACAATCAGGGACGTGCACCGTAACCAAAACGAAAACCGGAAAAAATCGCAACGTTTTTCGAACGTAGCCGAATTTGAAAATTTCTTGAACCGCAATCGTAATTACTTTTTTCCGCATAATCTTGTCCAGAAGTTTCTTTGCTTTTCATAATAAAAATTTGAGCTATAACTGAAAACCGAAACGTTGTTTTTTTTGGTTCACGTTCCTGGCTACAAGAAATGAAATAATGGAAAGTCATCCTTTGATTTGTTTCAAAAACCAAAAGTTTTTTATTTTATTTTTTAGTAACTTTGATGGGGATGGAAACACACTAGAACTTGGCCAAGAAGTAGAGTACAACTTAGGTGGCCGTGAAAAGTCGGGAAGTTGTTCTTCTGCTGAAAATGTGCGAATTATATCCAAAGGTTCCATTGAACTACCCACAGTGTCCGGAGAAGTATTTGATGGAACTGTCGTAAGACCTCTGCGATCTGTAAATCCTGATCAGTCCGAATACTCAGGTTTAATTAAGGTTGTTGGCGAACAACTTGAAGAAAAACCTACAGAATACGAGTTTGGAATTATGGGACTCGCAAACAAGAGAGAATTGTTGCAAGTCGGCGACCCTGTGCAGTTTCAAGTTGATACTTCCGGTTGGGGTGGCAACATCATTGCCGTAAGGAAGAAGCTAAGGGCTACAGTCGACGCAATTAAAGGACAGTTTGGTTTCTTGGCGTATGAGGTAGAAGAAGGGAAGAAGTTGTTTTTCCATATGTCCGAAGTCAAAGATAATGTAAATCTTCAAGTTGGCGATCAAGTTGAATTTGTGCTTGTAACTAATCAACGAAATGGGAAGTCTTCAGCATGTAATGTTGTTAAAGTCAGGTAAAAACATTTTCTTTTTTTTTTTGTATTATTATTATTATGTGCTTGCTTGATTTGGTAATTTCGTATAGCGATGGGCAAGCTCGACCAGAACGTCTCATAAGTCGATTACGTACGATCTCGTTGGACGACACTGGACCCAGGCTGACAGTGATTCGACAACCTAAGGGGCCTGATGGTTCTAAAGGTTTTTTGTTGAACGTCCGAAGTATCCGTTTGCCTGGCTCTGTAGCCGAATAACTTTGTAGTCATTGGTTAACGCCATAAGCACTTGTATCAGTGCTTTCAGTCATTTTTTCAATACATCAGTAGTGATTAACTTACTACTCTGTCTTAGCAGTGAAGTTGGCAAGATACTGTATTTTATAAGTATTGTATATGATTGAACAATTGATTAAAAATTTGCTAAAGTTGTTAAGAAACAAGAAGTAAATTAAATTAGGGCAAGGAATTTTTTTGGAAATGTACACACCAATACTAGTAGTAGGCTACTGTTGTGTATGATTGAACAATCGATTGAAAATTTGCTGATGTTGTTACGAAACCAGAAATAAATTGGGGCAAGAAATTGTACACACCAGTACTAGTAGTCGGCTACTACTACTACTACTAGTATTGAAATTCCTTTGCCTTCATTTAGTTTTTGTTTCTCGTTTCTTAACAGCTTCAGCAAGTTTTTAATCGATTGTTCAGTCATATAGAATAAACTAGTAGCTAATGTTTATACATACATGTTGAATTTGAAAAATAAAAGCCATTCGCAGTCTTACTGTGCTTGAAACACTGCTTGGAAACCAAAAATTGATAATCCATTGACAAATATGAATACAATGAATTTATTGTTACGTACATCATTAAGAATTAGAATGTAAAACTAGAAAGACTGCATCGATAAGTAAACTGTGCATTATAAGATTTTTTTAATTTTATTTAGAACCAATTTGAGTGTAATGTTAGTTTGCTGTCTGTGCAGTACCCGCAGCAACTGGTCTAAACGACCCTGTGATTGTCACTTCTCTTTCTGTGATAACCGACTGTACCTATCATTGTATTCAACTTATCAACAACACCCATGTACAAATTCATTTTATTTTAATTTTATATATATTATTTTTTTTAAGTGATTTGATTGATTTTATAATTTATTATGTGCATAATAATTTGGTGATTACATAACTGCAGATTGTGCGCTGCATTAGCTGGTGTGGGTACTGTAGGATGCAGTTTTCAATAGCAGTTAAAAAATATTGATGTGGATTATCTTTATACTTGTAAAATTGTTTTAATTTGAAGGAAAATAAACATATGTCAGTAACATTACACAATATTATTTTTATTTAATATTAAACCATCATTTGAGTTAAAGTTTTTTTGCTTGTTTTCTCACTCTCGCTCCCTCCCTCTGTCTGGAGCCCCCAATCTTCAGGGTGTAACAGATCACCCACGTGCTCTTTTATGGCTAAACTGTTGAACCTGCATGGATGAGATAAAAAAATTGTTGAATAAATCGTACACGAGGTATTCAGTACAAATATTTATGAATTTTTTGGGGCTCCGAAAAGGGTCGTTTTGGGGGGTTTTTCGATATTTTCAAATACAAAGGTGGGTCAAGTCGTACTTCATTTAAAAGGTATTTTTAAACCCAATAAAAAAATGAAAATATCGATAGCTCAAGTCGTTTCAAAATGGCGGCCATTACATAAACCAGCTAATAACAATAATATAGTTTAAAATTTTTAGCCAAAGTATCCTGCGGGCACAAAATCTTTTCTGGTAACAGGAACAGTTAATCATTTTTAAGAACATGTTACGACTATTAGTGTACAGGATCCTGTCAAAGTAAGTATGGAATAATGGTTCTGTTTCGTTAAATGCTTTTTTTTTTACTTAAATAGCACAGCACCAGTTTTATATTTAATATATTTATATTTATCTTATTGAAAGTCGCTAAATCCAACCGTTTTCGAGATAATTCATTTCTTGTGAAAAATTGACTTGCCATGAATGTATGTGCGTATCCTTAAAATGCAGAAATTGTACAAACTTGCAGGTAAGTTGTACACATCAAACCAATAAACAAAGTTTTAATAAGCATGGGCCGTACTGCCTTACAACACTTCCTTGTGGAATTGCAACTTCCAGAAGAGGCAACAGTTGTAACAGTCGACTGTTTCTTTCAGAGGCTGTAACGTTATAAGTAAGCCTTTCACAGCCTCTGTTTATTGGAACTTTTTTTATTGTTTTCATGTATAGAATTTTGTATTAAAGTTTGTACAAATTATTTCCCCTTTTTAAGGATTCGCTCAAACCTTCATTAGGAACTTAAAAATTGTTATAATTGATAATTATTGTGGTCATAACGTATTTGCTCATTGTAATCAAGGATAGTAGACAATTAAAGGATGCCTCGATTATACCTGTGAGTATGTTCCAGAGTAAAACAAAAACGTGGCATCCTTTAATTGACTGCTAAATGTTTTGTCAATAACAATTTTTTTCATTTAAAAAATTCTCTCTCAAAGTTAACGATCTGTTAAAGTTGACAATTCTTTTTGTACCCTACTGTAAGTGGGCTCTCGGTAAATGTTTTCAATGAGGTTTATTACTAAGTTAAGTTTGCAAGATGACCACCAGAAGGTAGAGACAAATTAATAGCAGAATTTAGTTTGTTTATACAGAGCCTTCATTAATTACTGTACCCACGACTTGGGAGTTTTTGGATAAAAGGCTGCCAACAGTGTAAGTTGGGTTGCCTATATTTTGTGGTCACGTGGGTAGCAGTAATTAATGAAGGCTCTGTGTAAGGTCAGTGTAAACACCACAAAATTTAAAATAAAGTTACGAATCAGTACCTAACATTTTAACCAATTGAATGCAGATTGTTTAATATCAAAATTAAAACTTATTAGACTTTAGCTTTTAAGCATATATCGGCGTACATACATTAAGATTAATGAAAGCGATGTTTTTGCAAAAAACTAGATTTAAAGTTTAAGAAAGTAGCTTCAAGTGGGCCACTTTGAGACAAGTTCACCTTGAGGCAAGCGCGATAATTTTAAATTTAGCGCCTTTAGGAAGTATTGCATTAGACGGTGACTGTATTGTAAAGTGACAGCATAGGGATTCTAATTGCTCGGTACGCTTCGAGTACGCCATCTTTTCGGCAGCTGCGATTCTAAAGTGCTATCTTATTCATTGTGTTTAACACTTCTTCAAAGCATCTGCAAGCAGCAAGTTTACGTAGTTTCTCTTTGTTTTATTCTTAAATATTTAAGATTAATTTGAATTAATTATGTAAGTAAAGGAAAAACAATTCTTAATTGATAATTAATTAACTTATGCATTTTTAAGGCGCATTTTAAAGTCACCAATGCCCACTATTTATTAGATTAAATTCTGCAGGTTTAGGAGAGAAATCCGTAGAAAAATGGCAAAAAGTAAGTTACTTCAATTTTTTTTAAGTTGCACAAAAGCAATACCTACTCAAAATACTTGTCTATGATCTTTATAACACCACTCATTAAAATTATGTTGCATATTTTCTTATTATTAGACACGGAGCGACTTCAAGTGTTGTCTTAAGAAGAAAGCGGGCAAAATCGCAGCGGGTAACCGGGGGTGGACTTCCAATAGAAAAAAAACTGTCCAAGATAGAATTGAAAGTAATAAGTATTTTAGAAGATACATTTTATAAAGGATGTAATGTGACAGAACGTGGATTACTTACAATAACTGTCTTATTTTTATTTCTTCTTAGTTAAATTTCTTGGAGAATACACATGACAATGAAGGAGAATGTTCCAAAAAATGAACATTCTCATGTACTTACTTTAAATAAAACTATCTAAATATATAATATAATTTAATTTTTAATTTTATATTGAATATAAGTAAGCTTATAATTGTATAATTTGGCGTCTTTGTATGCGCAGTTCTCAGTTCAATTAAGTACCTACACGCTATGTAACGTACATATATAGGTATAATGTAATTACAAAAATGTTCAGAAACTTAAAAAGGGCAGGGTATCCAAGCAAGTACATCAACTAAAGTTCAAATTCAAATTTGACATGTGAAAGTGAGGTTATGACGCTCAATGCTAGGAGTTTCTCTGTCGGCTAGACGTATTTGACGCGCAAACGTTTTTTTTTTGTAACTATGATCTGCTGCGCCATCTCTCCGCAAAACATTTCGTGACGCCCATATCAAACTCGAGTGACAACACCATACCTTCCAGTCATCTTGGATACGTCTCGGGTATCTATCACATCATCTACCCACAGTCAGTCATCCGGGTTGCCAATAGAAATTTATAATGGCTAAATTACCCCCTATGGCCAGGATGCATAACTATCCATGCAATACCACCTAGAGGTGGTATTGATCCATGACGTGCCCTTCCAGTCAGTCATCTTGGATTGTACCATCCTCGTCGAGAATCGATCTGCGATCCGCCCAGCCTAAGGCAAATGTGCAGACAGCTGCCCCCCCCCCCCCGGTGCTGGCTTTCATAACTTTAAAATTTTTTTATGTCATAAAACAATGGCATTAAAATTAGGATATTCCTAAGATGCTTAACTATGTAGGTATACAGATTGTATAGCACTCGTTAACACGGACAACCCATCATTATTATTAAAACTGTATCTCACAATTATTTCATTGTTGTAAAAATTTATTATTGGTTTGGTCGTTCATGAAATTTCGGATAGTACAATTATTAATTGTTATTAATTATTACATTGCCACAGTTTCAGTAAGTATAAGAAAGTTTTAAGTTCATGAAAACTTTCGAATTCAAAATTTTGACGGAAATGCATGTTTTGGATCTACAGGAACTCAAATAAGTGGTTTTATGAAAATATCCGTCCGTGGATATGTTTATGTGGGTATGTGAGTATATGTGTGCCTCGTATCCCCCGAATGTGTGGGGGGTGTTATATAAAAAAATATCCACAAAGTTGAAAAAAAAACGAAATCGGAAGCGGAATAATGTTTTTTGGTAGAATTTTTTTCAGAAACCTTTTTAGAACTTTCTGGCTTTAAAATGGCGGCCGCTACAATTTTGTAGAAATTTTGATTTCAGCGCCTTATTACGAGTTTACAGATCGGATAAAATTTGGTATTGTAATAGCCCTTGGTAAACATACCGTTGCTATCTAAAAGAATTTTTGTAGAAATGAAAACCGGGAGGTGAAAAATATTTTCTAAAAAAATATTGAACAAAAACTGGCAACACGATTTTTATTAAATTTTTAAGGCTCGTAGAAACAGGGATAAGCTACAATTTATTAGTGTCATGCACCGCTAATTTTCTACAAAAACACCTCAATTTCAACAAAACCCCAAAAACATACGTTAAAACACGATGAAATCATGAAAACTGATCTGTTTTTAAGCCCCTTTCCTCACATTTTTTTAAATACATCAAATTTTGGGCAAATGACTTTTTTTTGAGTTTATACCATGGAAGTTATTAAAACGCGTTGACATAGGAAAACTCACCCGTTTTTAAGGGTTCAAAAATCTGATTTAACAAACTCAACAAAGAAAAATTGATTTAACAAACGTAATACCGGTTCAAACCAGATTACGCAGGCGTCCTCCAATTTTGAACGTCCCACTGCATAATATAGGATTAGTCAAGTCTTGGTATTTTTAAAACATTGGACATCAAAGGTTCACATCGATTCGATTGAAAAGGTCCAAAAAAAAGATTTATTAGATACTTACACTTCAAACTAACAGCATCTATCCAACTTTCCCGAATATGGTATCCTACTTGGACCAGATTAACTATATTTCTAGGAAGCTTCAATGTGACATACCACGTCTACAGGGTGTTAATAAAGTATGGATACAAGTTATTATATCAATAATTTTGTTTTTCGAAAAACCCTCGGACACGTCAAAAAGTATTTACCCTTGCGGATGTTTTGGTGTCAAACCCCAGACTTTTAGCATTAGAAGCCAAGCGTTTATTAACCTCTAAGCTACCGCCGCAGCCTGGCTTCTAATGTTAAAAGTCTGGGGTTTGACACCAAAACATCCGCAAGGGTAAATACTTTTTGACGTGTCCGAGGGTTTTTCGAAAAACAAAATTATTGATATAATAACTTGTATCCATACTTTATTAACACCCTGTAGACGTGGTAGGTCACATTGAAGGTTCCTAGAAATATAGTTAATCTGGTCCAAGTAGGATACCATATTCGGGAAAGTTGGATAGATGCTGTTAGTTTGAAGTGTAAGTACCTATCTAATAAATCTTTTTTTGGACCTTTTCAATCTAATCGATGTGAACCTTTGATGTGGGAGACCAGATTACGCAGGCGTCCTCCAATTTTGAACGTACCAGTGCATAATATAAGATTAGTAAAGTCTTGGTATTTTTAAAACATCGGGTATTGATTGCTAATCAAAAAGGCTAGGTTTCTGTAACCAGCATCGATGATTCCATCAATAAGATGGTGGAATTTAGAATTGCCGTTAGTGTAACCCCCAAATCAATTATTTCGATGCAACATGAAAGTTGGGTCTTAGTTATGTTGTAGTCCTGATCAATCCATTGTGACATTTTACTAAAGGATTATTACGTTACATTAGCCACATTGAATGCGAGTTTCTTTTCACTCCCCTACCGACGCATTATCTAAATCTCTCTGAAGTCTGTTGCAGTCTTGAGAATCTTGAATGCAATGGAAAATCTTTAAATCATCCACGAATAGCAGCCATGCTAAGTTAGTGATGCACGGGGTCAAGCCCTAATTAGCAGTAAGAACAAGAGCGGCCCCATTTTGGTATCTTGTGTTACTCCCAATGTTGGGGTATACTTTTTGGAGTGTATATCATCGATCTTTAAGAAGTATGGGAAAGTAACAAATTGATATTTCTAAATACAATAGGAATGAACACTTCTTTAATAAATTTAAACACAATTTAATAAATAGTTACTTTATTACAATTTTGTTAAAACATTTTCTTAATTATGAAAAGTACATAAATTTACAACTATTACAATACAAATTTAAAAAAATAAAATTAACATAAGTAGATTTGAACACATTATTATACCTTAAAATATTTCAACACTTTTTCAAAGTATGGGAAGTTCATTTGGATAAGTTTTATTAATAGGAAAGCTTTTCTGTTTTTCTTAGCTTATAATTCAGTCACATCTTTTGTTTTATAGTAACTTCAGTTCTATGGCAGTTGCAGTAGCAGAGTATTTCCGTTTGTCAATTTCAACATTGCAGTTTTATGCGCACCCTGGACTTGTTTGTGAATTCATACTTAACAGACCAAAACATTCCTTCTTGACATTATTTTTATTAAAATACAAGATCCTAATACTACAGTAGTATCGTATTAGCAGTTTAGCAAAAATATCTTTAGTACATAAAGCCGTTAACAAAAATATATGTTATACAATTACTTTATCATACAAATCTATCAATAAAAGCTTATTAGAGTTGTGTGAATCCAACTTTCCTATCATACCAAAAAAATGAGTTCAGTTGTCTCAAATGATGAGATATTCCAGGTTTAATGCCGATCCATAATCCTTCAAGTGCTATTTTCATTCCAACTTCCATCGGTGATTGATCAGCAAAAGGCACCTCTCTAGTTGCCAGCTCCCATAGTAATATTGCAAAACTCCACATGTCAGATGCTTCCCAATTGATATCCGCTAATTTTTTCTGAAGAGCTTCTGGCGACATCCAAGTGGGATAATAAACTCGACCTTTTTCTTGAAATGAGAATTTTGCATCGGCCATGTTTATTCTTGCAGTCAGATCTTCATCGATCATAACATGCCGACTATTTAAGTGATACTGGGGTATAATCCGTTCGAGGCCGTGCAAAAATGACATTCCACGAGCTATATCCAATGCAAAACGCAACGCAAGTGCCGTGTCAACCACCACTCCACTACCTTCATGCAAAACTGTATATAATGAGCCCAAACTCATATACTGATTAATAACAACGAGATTTGGTGGAGAATTACAGCACCCTACGACGGGCAAAACGTTTGGATGGGAAAAAATTCTTAACTTGGGGAACTCTTCATTGAAATCTCTCGAGACTCTTGAAGTGTAATTGCGTATGGCTAAAATTTTTGCGACAATTTCGTTCTTCTGCCATATTCCACGATACGTATCTCCGCTAGGTGTGCCAGCAATTTTATCGCGAAGCATCAGTATTTTGATGTTTATACCTTTGTGTCTAGAAAGAGTTGCATCTCGAGATCTCGTTTTTAAACCAAGCCAGCTTTGATCTTTAAATTTGATTTTCTTGAGATCCTGACCCGCTTCCACAGCTAACTCATGTAATGTTTTAGCTAAATTTCCTCGAGCTTTGTCGAGAGGCGTATCACCATCTTTGTTTGCTATTGATACCACTGCACCATGATGAAGTAAATCCTCTGCAATATCACTGTAACCCCAAAAACAAGCATAGTGCAATGGTGAGTTGCCATGTTCGTTTGTAAAGTTTACATCTGCACGTTGTCGGAGTAACTGGAACATAATACTTTTGTTAAAAACATCTACAATTATAATGAATCAAATGACTTGTCCAAACTTGAGAGAAAGATATAATTATTCACAATTTTTTATTTAACTGCTACTTATGTATATACAGGGTGAGTCAACAATGTCCCGGTGGTCGGTATCTCCGTTACCATTTAAAATACAGAAAAAGGTTTTCAATAAATATTTTAGGAGACTAAAAGGACCACATTTCAAAATTATTTTCAATTATACAGGGGGTTTTATATAAGAGTGGCATACCAAACTTAAGTTTTTTTAAATTGAACGCCCTGTTTTGTTAAAATAAAATTGTAAGAATGTTCTATGTGCAGCGCTTTTATGGAAGAATGGCCAGAAAAGAAGCACAATAAACATGAGCGGTACCGCTACAAAAAATTGTTTACTTAACTTTCAGTACGAATGGTATTCGGAAAACTATTCATTGAAAAGAAATTGATTAAATTAATTAAAATTATTGTCTGTCAAATATTCCTTTAAAATAAATAATACTTTCAAATGATTATCTGTATATAAAATACTTAATTATTTCAAAAATATTTATTTATTTTAATTTTATACGTATTTCGGCATTACGTGCCATTGTCAAAACTAGCGTCTAGTCGCTTCGACAACAATCGATCCTACCTCATCAAGGTCAGACTTGCGTGTTAGTATGCCGTCAATCAGTGAGTGAATGCAAATTTGTCTTCGTATTTTTTCTTTAAAAGTATAACTGCTATTAACAAATAACTTCGCGTAAACAGCAAAACGCAACACCAGTGTTTTAAAAACAACTAAAATAAAAAAAAAATTTGGTCCCAACCGAGATTCGACCCCACAACTACCTATGCAGTAAAAAAGCAGTACACCCGAACACACCCGCATATCCATCTGTGCCACTACGAACCTGGCGGTTATCGCTAAAAAAGTGCCTATTGAATGCATATGAATAGACCTTGGTGGGATCGATTGTTGCCGACGAGACTAGACGCTATTATTGTCGAAGGTTATATTAGGAAGTAAACAGTTAGTGTTGTTATAGCAATAGAACTTGGTGACTTGATCTCGGTAATCGTCTGCAGATGACTTGATTTCTTATTCCAAAATGACCAATAGAGGAGAATTTAAGAGATCAATTTGCTCATTCATTAACGGTACAGTTTTTAAATGTTTGTGAATTTCAAAAGCTTCTAGTATATCTAATTTACGTTTATCATGACAAAAATATGGACTTTAACGAAGTAAAGCTGAAATTTATAAATAAACCTGTTTTATATATTTATTCGATTTCTATACCCTTACATACAAAATAAACTCCGAAAATTAAAACAACAATAGATCCCTGAAGTTTCCCTATAAGCAACAGAAGAGTACAAATAAGCTTAACAAGGTTAAAAAACGGTCATACCAGAATCACCCACAAATTTCTATTAAACGGTCAGCCAGAACCTGAACACTGCGAAACATGTAATGTGCCACTATTCACAGAACAGCTCCTAGTGGACTGCAGGAAATACAAAAATAAGAAGCGATATACAAATTTCCGAAGAATTTGTTACAGCTATGTCTAACAACGAAGACAGTCAAAAGAAAATTTTACGATTCATTACAGAAACAAACCTGATACAAGATCTTTAGACAGTGAAGTGTGCATCCAAGAATAAATAATAAATACATAGTTCTAAAAATACAAATGCAAAATAATGTTAACTAAATAACCAGTGCTTATACCCAATGTGGGGGATGCACGTGGACAAAACTAAATAAATTTTAAAAAGTACATAATTTTTGTTCAATATTGAACCTGAAAGCATAAAGCATTATTAATTTTTTAACTTGCCATTTGACATCAAAATTTCACCTTTAAATTTAAATTTTTATCTATCGCTTTTGCCCATATTTTGATTTGAGTCACCCTCTACCATTCTTGTTCTTACTGTTATTCGGGCTACACCCCCGCCTTATCATATTTCTTCTCACATTTATATTTTCAGTCTCTTAATTCCTGTTTTGTTTTTTGCTTTCAAACTTCTGGACATGTTTTCACATTATGTTTCCTTTGCAACTGTTCCGTTCTCGATCTTTCCTTTTCATCATTTCAATTTCCCTTCTCCTATTTATCTTCTATCCTTTACTTCCAATTTTCTTCTCTTTTTATTTATCTCCAAGTTGTATTTACCTGCCTGCCTGTCTAACCTTTTAAACCTATTTCCCCGTTTCTTTTCTCTCCCCCTATTTTTCAGTTGTTTGTCAACACAGTTATCTCTAGAATAATTTTAATTCGAATGAAAACAAAGGGAAGGTTCATAATATCATACAGTTTTATTTTCTAATTCAAAAAATATACAATCTAAATTTTTTGTAACTGAACACTTGACTGGTCATTTTTTGTGGGTTGGTCTCCTTAAATTACTATACATTCATGTGGGAATACCTTATCTCCTATAGCTCCCCCTCCACGAATCGGGCAAGCTGTAACATATAAGATTTCCATTGAATACATTTAAAATTAGATTTTATTTTATTATACTTCGTTATAATCTCAAGGGTAAAGGTTATCATCGAATAAAAATAAATAGCTTTACCACGGTTGCAGTGCGCGCCAAAATAACCCGTTCCTTCACATCCGCACCTAAAGCCTGGCTGTTGAGATATTTGTAAACAACTTCCGCCGTGAAGGCAAGGATTTGGAAAGCAGATATTACTTCGTTTGCCTAAAAATAGTGAAGCAAGGACTAAGGGCAAGGTTCAGTGTTATATTTCAAAACCTCTTAAAGCGTTCTGACACTCTTGAATTGTTTCGTATCTGTACTCGGAAATACATCCAACACCACATGAACACCCTCTGTTTTGAATTCTGCAACCTTGACGGATTTGATCCATATCGCAACTGCTGACAAGTTGCATCCCTACACATAACATAACAATATTAATAAGATAAATCTAAGAAACATAACATTATTAATAGGAAATAAATTAGCAAATAAATACATCAAAAAATGCTTTTTGTACGCTGTACCGCGTCGCTAAAAACACTAGTACAAATTCTATAATCCTAAAAACAAGGAATTTGTCGAATTTCGCCTGTGTTCGAAATTATTGGGGTACCAGTGCTAACTTTGTTATTATCGGAGCTAGGTACTAAGTCTGTTAAATTAGCAAAGTATTACAGTTTTTTGCGCTGATTAAGATGCTGTAATCAAAAAAACAATTGAACGTCGCGTTTACGAGATTCATAAGTACATTTTTTCTAATGGAACACCCTGTATATTTTTGAATATCCCGGAAGAGATTTAATATCTGAATATAAAAGTTTGTATGCAGCAGTAACCCAAAGTTAATAAAAAAAAAAGTTATTGATGTATTTATGGCGTTCACCAACAAATTTCTATGCATGAAGCAATTTGATGTGTGCCATAAAATAATTTTTCCAATAGCATTTTTATTATCAATTTTATGTTACTATTGCATTAGACTTTTTTTATTACGAACCAAATTATCTATCAAAATATACACTGTGTCCATAAAGTAACCCCCCCCCCCCCCCCAACTAACTTTTGAACGACTTGATATTTTTCTACAAAATTTGGTGTGCTGTAATGGGAAATTAAATACTATTTTTTAGACCATATTAAAATTTTGTATCATCCAAAATGGCCACTGGGCGCCATTTTGAAATTTTTTTTTAAATGGAAAGGGGAGTCGAGTGACACCTCATTTGAAAGGTCTTTTAGTTCTGCGTTTGAACCTAGAATTTCAAAGAAAAATATTGAGCCATAACAAAATGGCGGATTTTAAACAAATTTTTTTTAATCCAGGGTCGAGTGACACCTCATTTGAAAGGTCTTTTAGTTCTGCGTTTGATCCTAGAATTTCAAAGAAAAATATTGAGCCATAACAAAATGGCGGATTGTAAACCAATGGACTCACTCAGTTCAAAATTGTTTTGATTTTCTTATCCAGTAGTCCACTTTTTCATTTGCAGGACTAAATTTTCACAAAAATATCTCAGGTGTCTGGAAATAATATTGAAAACGTTATGTTCCAACAAGACGGTGCGCCGCCTCATTGTTATAGGCCTGGTTCTGACTTTCTCAACGGACATTTTTTTGGCAGATCGATTGTTAGGCGGGGGCCTGTAGAATAGCCGGCTCACTCCCCAGACTTAACTTTCTTAGATTTTTCCTATGGGAATATCTGAAATTGAAAGTGGACAGAACCCGTTCAGAAACAATTGAAGAACTGGAGCGCATTACAGAAGTTTGCAGAAATATCACTCCAGAAACTTATGAAAATGTAAGGCAGGAATTTAATAACCGACTTTTTATGTGCCAAGAAGTGAATGGTAAACATTTCGAACACTTAATTTAAGCTTTAATTCTTAGTTTTTTTAAATAGACTTCTTTATCTTCTTCAAACATTGTCATTTTGTTATGGCTGAATATTTTTCTTTGAAACTATAGGATCAGACGCAGAACTAAAAGACCTTTCCAATGAGGTGTCACTCGACGCCCCTTTCCATTAAAAAAAAATTTAAAATGGCGCCCAGTCGCCATTTTGGATGATACAAAATTTTAATATGGTCTGGAAAATAGTATTTAATTTCCCATTACAGCACAACAAATTTTGTAGAAAAATATCAAGTCGTTCAAAAGTTAGTTAGGGGGTGAGCGGGTTACTTTATGGACACAGTGTATATACATGATCTTCAATTTTAAGCAAAACTATTTTATGGAATAACCCAAAAACGAGACGTTCAATTGTTTTTTTGAATATTACATCGTAATCAGCGCAAAAAATTGTAATACTTTGCTTATTTAACCGACTTCCTAGCGCCAATAATAACGAAGTTAGTAATAGTGCCCCAATAATTTCAAACACCCTGTAGAAATGACGCGCCGTTATATGAATAATTAATAAATTAGCCTGGTGTGTCCTTTGAAATTGAAATTTTGATAAATGCCTAGAGATTGTTAATTTGATGAGAAATCTTGCCCTGCAAAAATGTATTTTTTAATAAATAAAGCCACATACCGTATGTTCAAACAAAAATACATAAGTGTCAGTATCACTTCAAATGACAAACTTAACCTAAAAATTTTAAGTGACATTATGTTTTGTTTGTTTAAACTCTAAAGCATGCAAAGACACTAATTTTATTTGACACGGCCAACCCTTAAGTATTTTTTATTTGAACATATGGTATAATGATGAAACATTTACATGTCCTTGGTTTTTTAGCGACGATAGTACAACATAATAAGTGAGGTCGGAGGTCATAAAATGCCCTAACTTGAACGGCTTGATGTTAAGTAAAAATATTTGGATTACTATTATTGGAGAACAAATGCTGTTTTTTAAAAAACAAATGCAGACTAAAATTTACAAAATGGCGACTGGCCGCCATTTTAATAAAATATATAATAGCAAGGGGGTCAAGTAACCCTTCATTTGAAAGGTCCCTTTGAGTAGAGTATAATTCTAGATTTTGGGAAAATATTTATCGATTCAAAAACAAATACCAGGCTTCAGCAAAAATAAAAACTGCTTCCGTTTTTCCCTGCAGAGTTTGAGCATTCGCCATAATATTGTTAGTATCACCGGTTTTAACAATACACAATAATTGAATAGAATGACAGAATAAAATCAATAACTATTTCAATTGTTTATACTTGCGTTGTTTCGCTTACTACATTTTTGTAGTGTTTTGTTTTTTATTATCAGAAACAAATCATTTGGAAACCTGTCATTTGTTTTTAAATCGAATTTCCCCAAAATCTAGGCTTATACTCTTCTCAAAAAACTTTTCAAATGAGGGGTCATTTGATCGTAGTCGCCGTCACGATTTTGTAAATTTGTCCGCATTTGTTTTTCAAAAAATAGTCAAGCCGTTCAAAAGTAAGTTGGGGGGAGGGGGGATTTCACGACTTCACTGTACGTAAACAAACAGATAATTTGGAAGCCTGTAATTTGTTTTTGAATCGATGAAATTTCCCAAAATACTCAACTCAAGGAGACCTTCCAAATGAGGGGTCACTCGAAAATTTAATTTTTTTTTTCAAAATGGCGCCCTGTCGCCATTTTGTAAATTTAAGTCGGTATTTGTTTTTCAAAACGTAGTAGGTATTTGTTCTTCAATAAAAGTAACGCAAATGTTGTAGCTTCACACCAAGCCCTACAAAAGTTAGTTGAGGAGGGGGGGGGGGTCATTTTACGACCTCACTGTAAGTAAACAAACAAATTGGTTGGACAGGAGCCGCAATGTAACCATTAAATTTGTTGTTTACCTACCTATTGTTAAAAAATAAAGCATGTGACAGAGCGACAAGATTTCTAATTGAAAACGAAGAAAATAACACTTTATTAATAAAATATAATATCAATCAACAATATTGATATTTTAGTTCAGTTTGCCGAAATAAAAGAAAGCAAATGCCGACAAAACTAATGTCGAAGAAATAAAATAAATGTTGTGGTCAAACTGCAAATTTTTGTCAGTCCGAAGGGTTGAATTTGATAAAGAGCCGAAAAGGTTCTTATTTGTTTTCGATAGTGTGAAATTAAAATGAAATCAAACATATACAAGCAAAACAAAAAAAAAATAAGTGAAGTTTGTTTCTGTAGAGATACAACACTCGATTGATAAATAAATTGAAATGGTAATTCAATTTAACAAAGAGATTTGAAAAAGCTAAATAATATTTTAGTTTACGCCGTTTAAATACTTTGATTAATATTAATTATATTATTATGCAATTTTAAGTTTCAAACGAACTTACCTACCGATACCAAAAGAAAAATTTTCCAAACCATAATCTATCTTTCAGTTATATAAATGTAACACTTCTTCCCAAGAAATAACATTCACAGCATATAAGCGCGTGTGGACAGTAAACTGTGGATGCAGCGTCTGTCTTGACACGTCTTGATAACAGAGTCGTTGCCCTCACTTCCTACTCCTTCTGGTGATAACAGCGCGGTGGTCCTTAGGACTGATATTGAAGTATCAAAAAGTAAATTTAACGTACAATGTTTCAAAATACTTTTATTTACGAGTTTAAAAAAATGATTACAAAGAACAGAGAGTAAATAAAAATGTGATATTTGTACTAAAAAAAAATTAGAGCCGGAAATGGGACCTATAATACGTCCTTCCGCTCGGTATTGCACCTTGCAACCGCATCCGCCGTACCGCTTCCCGCAGGTGTTTTGGTTGTACAGGGCCCGTTTCACTGTGTTCTTCCATTACATCCAAAGCTAAACATAAAAAAAATGTTATATTGTGACACAATTAAAGTTTTATTAAACAACTTTGACTTTTTCCGAATTTACATTTCAATTAAAGCTAATTTTTTGGCACTGCTTAAATCAGAACGCGCCACTGTCTAATATCGAGCGTTTAAATCACGTCCTCCTGGATTACCATCGAATCGACGGGACGTTTATCAAATCGATGTTAATCGAGGAGGCCTTCGTTTCAGTGGCGGCTCGTAGGTTTAAAAAAAAGGTGAAATGTTTTGGTAAAAAAGAAATTTGGCTTTCCCAAAACGGAGGGGGCGTAGAGCACTGGCACCCATGTCCCCTAGTGATGTAATAATGAGGTAAAAGGTAATTTGATTCCATACACGGAACTTTTGTTACCAATGACTTCTAAACAATAACTCCCACTTAACCAGTGATACTGTTCATACCATATATTTTTAAATTGTCTGTTGTATGAATTGCCGTTACCTTTAACATGAAGTTTTACTTACTGCTAATGTCGGCATTGATCTTTGACACCTAAACTTATTTTTTAAACTCATTACTAAACCTTGATAAAGATGTTTTAAAGAAAGCATTGTATGTTTTAAAAGACTTGTTCACAATGAAACACCGGCGGTTTAGTATTTGATAAATACTCATAAAGGGTTCTAAACAAGGGAAAAGGAAAGCGCTGTAAACATCGAGTCATGATCTACGTGACATCAGCAGCAGGTTGAGGCAATGGGGGATACGTTGTCATGAAAACCACATATTTGATGCAGCGTTAGAGAAACCCACATAAGGGGCTTCACTTTACTATGTAGTCGTATTGGATGGCTGATAATGCACGGGCGTTGCAATTTTTACAATCGTGGTAGAAAAACTTTATTAGTAATGAAATTATGTAGTTTTATAATTAATAAATATACGAGCGACTGCTTCGTTAAAAAAACTATTTAGAGTCGCTTATAGAAGTTGTGAGCTTGTCGGTTGTATCGAAATGTCAAATCTATCAAAGCATAAAAGTATAAGTACCGAAAGCATGGAAAGTACCTACCCCTTGTGACCCATTTTTGCAAGTCAAATATTTGCACCAAAAATCTACGGTGCCGGCGCTATTTAAAAAATAGGGTTAAAGTTACTTTCTGCGAAATTTACTGCAAAAATTTTAATTTCTGACTTTAATAATAATTTAGAGTTTAGATGGAACCGTCAAATTGGGCCGCACGATGCAACTTCTTTTAAGTAAATTATATTCTTCTTTCTGCTACTTATAACATCGCGATTTCAGGTTATCGTACAAAAGGCAGACAAACCCAGACCATATTTACGGTCCCGCTCGGCCGGAGGAAGCGCTGCCGCTCAAGTCATAGGTTCTCCATGGTCCCAATTAAGGTAAACCTTGCACCTCTCCGAGGAGTGGTTGACATGATTCAACAGCAATTACCCGTCACGTCCACACAAGCTTGACATGGACACTACGAATTCCGTTAGAAAGTGAAAAGTACTTGAAAACGTTGTCCGTAGCCATTTTTGTGGAAATTCGGAACAAA
Organism: Ctenicera cuprea; assembly: GCA_958336395.1. NCBI lineage: Eukaryota > Metazoa > Arthropoda > Insecta > Coleoptera > Elateridae > Ctenicera > Ctenicera cuprea. The sequence continues at coordinate 50,960,413 of OY284492.1, read as the reverse complement.
CTATCCCTCACACATATACACAAACTGACAAACCTACACGGCAACTTGTATAATGCCCCCGTAACCCCATTCTTATTTCCTCTTTAAAGTCCTTTTGCTCTCGAAAGAGCGTGGTGATTTTCTCTCCTATGCCTGTGATGAGCGTGCTTAATCAATCACACAGACATAGGGGACCTACTGTTTAACGCGGGCTCCGAACCGCAGGAAGTGCAAGCACTTCTTCTCCAGAAAATGTATTCTAGGTAGAATACCTCGCTGTTTTGCCATTGCCTTGTGAGGTAGAATGGCCGTTAAAAATCCGGCTTTTATGGCGTAAGACGTAATTTTAAGCCCGAGGCGGCAGCCGAGGGCTAAGAATACGTCGAAGGTCATAAAAGCAAGTTACGCCCGTGGTACATACACAACTTTATGCACGGATGAAAATTTTTTAATTTAAAAATATTTCTAAAGTAAATTGAGTTTTCCATCCACATCTAGCGTTGCTTTGATTAAATTTGAGATTTGAAGCGTAACTATGGTAGCGGGTAAACAACGGTAGCCATATTGCCTAAATTACCGTCGTTTGACGTTTCATTATAGCCCATGGGCAATAAAGAGGTCCATGGGCTATAAAAAGACGTTTATGACAAAGAAATTCGTGTATAATTGTCAATTTATGATACATCCGTGCATAAACTAAATTATACACAAAAAAAACTTTCTACGATGCCTTTGATTTTGTGTTAGTGAGGTTAAAGTTCAGAATAATACAACAAAATTTTTTTACCTTCTTCCACAACTTCGCCAACAAATACTTTTGCAATTCCCGCCATTGCGATGACGACATTTTGGGAAACGGAACATCCGGTGATGGTTTGCATTAAACGTTTGATTGCAGCTTTAGGGAAAGCGGCTCGTCTGTACATTTCGTAGCGATCTAGCTGGTCTTCGGTAAAATTTGAAACAAGCACCCTTGAAAAAATACAGTCTTTAACTTTCTAGCCCTTTGGATTACACCAAAATCTATTAATATCAACGGCATTAACTATGAACAATTATAGCTGTCTTTGGTCTGGTAATTACTCCATACCTAAGCATTCCTTTTAAAAAGGCTTAAAGGCGGCTGTCTTTTATGCAGATAACCCGGGTTCTAATTCTGGGTGGGACAAACTTTGTTAAATTTTTTTTTTATTGATTTAATTTTTGAACTGTTTACATACCCTGATAGATGAAATTTTAATGTTTAATTATGTTATAATAATGAAATAGATATCAATTTAATTATTTCATTACCTGTGACGTATTAAAATTACAAATTACTGTACAAATCGTGTTCTTTTTACTATTTTATTGTAGAACTGGTGTAAAAATTAAACAATCAAAAAAAAAAAGTTTGTCTTATCCAGGATTAGGACCCGACTTTTCTGCATGAAAGACAGCTGCCTTAAGCATGTCGCTACGGAGACATTTTAAATTATTATTGTTAATATCGGATAAAAAGGGCACGTTTTCAATTTATTAATATTTATTTGGAATTTTGCTTAACTTCAAATGGAAAAATTATTATTTTTTCACTGAACGGCACTAATAACAGCTAATAACAATAATACAGTTTGAATTCTTAGCCACAATATCCTGGGGACATGAGATCGGGAAAAATATAATTTTCCATTTTGGTTCAACTTTCCTGGCAAACCCTGTATATTTTTGAGTAACTTAGATCTGTTACAGAATGTCTGCAAGAAAATGGCTAAATCACGAATTTCCTGACTTAAATCCCTGGGCTACTAGATGTATATTTAGAAGGTCTTGTTCATAGAATAAAGCAAACAGTTGCAGTTTGAAAATCTTGTTTAATATATTTAGTATCAGAATTAAAATTATTCTGTCAAACTATAAAACATTGTGATGTAATAAGGGTTTTTAAAATTCACATTATTATAAAAATTATAAAACTGATTAAGTACAAATTTCATACTAACAACAACGTTTTAGCTAGTTATCAAGGCCTTATAGATTGTACGCCAAATTAAAAATACAATGACGCCAATTTTGATTATCTTTTACAGTTTATATAGGGTGTTCCAGAAAGTTCTGGCATAATACACAGTTAATTTCCGATTTACAAGTAAGCCGCACAGCAGGCTTGACAAACAGAGATCCAACTCGTTAAATGGTTCGTTTTCGAGATATGGACTTTCAAAAAAGGCATGCGTTTAAGACTGCTTTATTTGCTAATATTAAAAATAACTAATTTTGCATGCGATCATATTTATCAAAGGTCTATGTTTCACACTCCGAGCCTGAATTCAAATATTGGCGCCCCGCCACAGGAAATTTGATTCTGCGCGCCGTTTTAGCTATGAAGTCGGATTAGTTATTCGTGTACCTAGAGCAGAAAGTAGTCTATTGCCGCTCGCGCATGGACATTGATGGCCGAGGCCTAGACGAGACCAGCCACCATGCGAAAGCGGCAAGGACGCTTTCTGCTCGAGGTACACACACTATTTTTTCTACGACCGCTTCAAACATAAACAAAAAATAGTTGAAAATACGCAATTTTCCCCATTCTCTGTGTGAAGTTTTGCTATTGCTCTGAGCGATTCAATTTCTGTGTAGGCTAAATTGCTCATAAGAGTAGTAGAAAATGGGAAAATCCTCCCAACCAAATTTTGGCGAACGAATTTGTCCTTCCGTTTTTAGTATTCTTCAATACCAAGGAATCTTTTTCCAAAACATCAAAAAGTCGATTTTTTTCTGTTCTAAATACACTAAGGCATGTCCATAGGCAGCTCGCTCTAACTCTGCGGGAGACCTTCGGTAATGCGAATCTGATCAACGACATTATGCTGAAGCAGCCGCCAGCCGTGGTTGGTGGTGAGACAGTGGTTATACCTTAGGTACCTCGTGATCACCATAGCGAACACGCAATTTCATCCGTCCTATATAAATTTGATGTAAGTAAACCAACTTTGCGGGATTAATGAAAATTGCGGTGGTAGAAATTTTCTAAATCTGTCTGGAGAATACAATACTACTAAAAAAAATCCCATTGGACTTTTAGTTGTACCCACCCAAAAAAAAACAGTTTTTTTACCCATTCAATTGCAAACCCTGAGCGACAGACTTCTTAAAAAATTCTATGGCTATGACTGTGGGCAAGGGAATAGAATCGTTATACAGGGTGCCCATTTTATCGTGTAACCTCTTGATTCTTCAGAGTATAAGCAACACACCTTGCATGTCAGAGATATTTATTTACTGTTAAAATATAAGTTTATAATAATAAGAACTGTAGTTTGCCGTGGATGTAGCCCACTGTACATCTTTTCGATATTAATAAATCAAACGAGTTTTTTTAGTAACAGCAAACGATTGTTGTCATTAACAAAACTATATTTTACTAGTAAAGCAACCTGTGACATGCAACCTGTGTTGCCTACCCTGAATAATCAAGGGGTTACAAGTACAAGATAAAATGGACACCCTGTTGTAGCCGTTATGTGGTGATCCAGGATTAGCGGGGCGCGGAAAGTTGGTAGAGTTGCTTAGATGCGACTCTCTTATTCTTCGTAAAAAATAATTCAAAATGAAAAATAAGATACATAACATCCGTTACACTCGTTCATAAAATATCTAAACAAAAACATTAATTGTGCAGCCAATCCCTTATGTTTGCAAGTAACCAGAGGTCCTTAAATTTTTGTAATATGAAAAAATCAGTTTCAGATTTAAATTTGAGAAAATGCTATTGAAATCAAATAAAACGATTTAATTTTTTTTTACCCGGGAATTGTCGTCGAGGATTTTTTTACGGAACTGTTTTTATAGGAATCTTTTTTCCGGACACCAACTAAAAGACCAAAGTAAGCTTGGAAATGTTAAAGAAGTCAGTTACTAGTTTCACTTTATCCAGTGTATATTACTCAGTTTTGTACTTGGTTTGCTGGTTTTAAAATCTTAATTTTAAGTACGATTAAAAAAAAACCACTTGAATAAATCGAGATTTAAATCAAGCCCATCTTAGTTCGCTATTATATTGATTTATTTATTCCAAGATTTTTTATGGAATGTAATAATTATAATATAAAATACTTACTGCATTTTTTCCCGTTCCTCTTCCTCCATTTCCTTTTTAGTCTTTTCCTTTTTCCTGTTGTCGATTTGTCTGTTAATGATTTGCGAAGCTTGGGGTAAGATAATATCAGAATCATGTTTTTCCGATTTAATAGATGCTAGGAAATGATCGGATCTTCTTGATCTTGCCATTTCGTCTTTTAAAATATTTTCTTCAATGGCCAAAGCCGCTTCTCTGGAATCATCGTCTTCATCGCCGCCATCTGAATCCGAATTGGTATTATGCAAGTCGTATTTTAATTGTTGTAATGCATGTGGGTCCTTGTTAAGTATATTTTCCATAGTTTCGCGCCTAAATTTATATTTTAAAAATTGGTTGCTTGTAGCAGCAGCTGCGCTGCTGCGCGTGCGCCAAACGCGATATGTAGTAAACGGTGGTTGCTGTTAGAATTAATCTCGATGTTTGGTTATAATTTATTGACAATGTCAATGATAAATATTCTCACGTATCAGTATTAGATCAACCGAAAATTATTAAATGTATAGAAATTACACATAAAATTGCATTTCTCACAAAACAATCATGTGTTGTTAGCTTCTAACGCACTCTTACATCGAAACGTTAAACTGTTTCCAGAAGTTCCAGAAAGTTATGGCTGTAGCGCTAAAGTCGACCTTTCAGTCAATAAATCACGTTCCTACATTTGACAATACCGTTCTGTTTATTGTATGGAGAATCACTGAAAAGTCATGAAAATCGTGAGTTTTTAACCAAAAAAAGTATTACGGGGAAAGTGTTTAAGTATTAATAAAACCGAGCAGTGCATTGAATCCAAATAAAATCTTGTGCAGAAAAAAAGTTGTCTCCAAGCAATTTTTTGTTAAAATTTTGAATTAACTGTGGCTTTATTGTAAATTCAAGTGAAATGCATTTGTTGGGCATATTTTGAAGAATAACATCCATCGAGTTTGGTAAGAAAGTTTCGTAATATGTTGCAGCATGCTCACAGTTAGTGGTCCTAAAAGGTTCGTTTGCAGAACCAGCTGATTTACAGGGGATTGCTAAAATTAAATTACTCGCTTAGCACTGGGATATTATTACACAAACCATACGTGTACCCTAATTAATGTTTTGGTTTATTGTATTACAAATTCAAAACTCGAATGCTATAAATATTGAAGTTTCTGGCTTTTAGTAAGGGTTTTACCAAGTTTACAATATGGAGTTTATTCAAGATGCAGCAAAAAAAAAAGTTAAAATTTAACAGCCTTGTAATCATTCCGAATAAATATAAACAAATAAAGCGTTTAATCAATATTGTCGTTTATTTTTATGTCTTTGATATAAAGCCCACTATCACCTAACTCCGGCTACAAAAGATCGAATTTCCCATGGCTTGACTAATACAAAAACAGATCATTAACGTGACCTCCATAACTGTTTATAACTATTCTTTGTTGTTCAGGTGCTCGTGGGTGCTAGGACCTGCACTCGTTGAATGGGGCTTGTTGTGCCCCAATTATTTTGCACTGGCTCCCACTTCAACCACCACCATTACCCCGTTAAATACAGAAGGTAAGAAAAAACCTAATAGAATTACTCTAAAATATCTCTTGTATCTTCAGGCCATCACCTGTACTAGGAATTGATTGATATTATACGAATATTATAGTCTGTGTGCTACGTGTTGAAATTTTATAACAAAATACAAAAGGTTGCAAATGGTCGTCTCATTAGCGGCAATGGGTGTACAAATTTACGGCAACTCGGCAATCATGGCAATACCAATTAGCAAAAATAAATCGGCGACAACGAAAATATACAGGTTTAATGAATATACACGCTCCAGAACGATTATTTAACCATAATATTTAAACAGAACCCGAGGCCATCCGAAGTGAGCTCGGAAACGAGCGTGCGTGATCAACGAGCAGAATGTGTTTGGAAAAGAATTGCAACGAATTAAACTAAAGTATATTTGATTGTCTTCCGAACGAAGGGTGTCTCACTAGCAGTGGCGTAATGCAAACCGTGAGCCCCCCCTCCTTGCAAACTGTTGTAATAGGCTCCCCACCTATAGTTTTGTTACAAGCAAATTAAAAAAAGATATCCATACGTATATAAAAGCTCAAAGGGGTTTCTTCTCCGGTTCCTCCAGCGGCTACCGCTTCACCAATTTGGACCATTTTTTTTTTCATTGAAAGGTCTCTATCCTCAGATGGAACATGAAACATTTTTATATTTTTATTCTACGTCAATTTTTTAATAATACTTATTTTAATTTATAATATATATGAAAGTCTGCTAGACGCGCTTCACTTGAGGCGACATCTACATTAACCCCGCGTCTAATTATTGGAACTAATGCATCACGTGACTTAGCATTTCGCCGGTTCTGTCAACGCTCAGTCTGTCAGTGCATTGTGCGCTGGGGTAACACTAGTATACTTTTAAGTCACATAACAGAATTATTATTAAACATTTTAAACATTACTAAAACTATCACAGTAGCATATAAGCTTACCTTATTTTGGTTGGTGATAATCTTATGCGGTAAAAACACAATTTTGTCTATTAACAACCTTAGTTTATAGAAAACAACTTGCACATCGGGTGGTAGTTAGTATTTTTTACATATGTTCTAATTTATTGCCAGTTTTTCCAGTAAATTTGTAGTATGAAGCCGAACACGATCGTTCTTAAAATTATCCTGCGTTTGCAAGGGTCTGTTTTTAAAATGTTTGGTATAAGTTTACTTTTTCTTGCTCAATTTTCTCTTTTGAACGTCACTTGGTGGTTTAGCTAGATTTATATTTAATAATATATACTAGCAGAACCCGTGGGTTACGCTCCCCGATGTTTTTTGGGGCCTTCATAGTTCTTGCCTCTCTGAAAGTTACCTCCGCTGAGTCGGTCTGAATAAGAGTTACTCCCTGAACTAAAATCCATGAAAAAACAAATCGAAAAGAAAGCCGGAAAACAGCTCCGGAAAAAAACCAAATAAAAGCGCGGAAAAACAGGGCCGTAAAAGAATTTACGGAAAATCCCCGGAAAATCATAGTCCCAGAAAATTCCTTAAAATGAAACAGGAAAACAATTTGTTAAACTTATCACTTGTCCTGATTTCGAAGTAAGTACCTTAACGAAGGTTTCCAAAATGTTGTTAGAACTAATAAATACGCACGAAAAATGTTGTTAGAAATGTACATATAATTCCAAAATTAAATTCGCTCTGAGCTGTAATGATACAATTAATATACATTCCCCGGATATCGGCGAGCTTTATGGCCCAATCATCGTACGTGACTTTAACGTAAATATCAAAACCTGCAAACATAATAAATATCTGCTCGACATGATAATGGATGCGTCATCAGTAAAAGTGTAGTTCCTACAGGTGCATCTAGAATTTGTAGTAAACACTTTGTAATAGTAAGTAGAACCTATTCCAGATTCCAGTTTGCAGACGATGAAGGATGGAATTCCGCTGCTAAACATTTGTTTGTGATTAGCGCGATAAATACTCATTTCAGACCAGCTAAATTTAAAGTACCCATAAATAACCAAATTATACCAACAGAAGTAACAGTAATGTAAACTTCTATTCAACAATCAATAAACCGAAAATTTAGTCCTGTTGTTGTGGTGAGACAGTTACGGATTTAATATAAAGATACTTTAAAATTAAACCACAATTATATTTAAAATTTTTAATTTACATACACGTTCAGGATCGAAACCTAAACTGAAATCATTTCTAAATTCAACTATCTAGTTATTCAACTGACATGGAATTTTATGCTTTTATTTAGGCTACATAATACGGAGCTTTCTGACGGGTCAGATTAAACATTTCGGTAACGCAGCGACGCGAAATTTTGTGCCTATACCTACTCGCCATAAAAGGTAAAATATTTGTTTATGATTGTATGTTTTGAAGTGTAATAACCGTGTTTTTTTTCTTTTTTTTTTAGTTTCTGGTGGTCTTTGATCACTTTGGATCTCGAGAAGTAGAATACTTGGCATATCGCTTTGATTTTTTTTATTTAAAATCTAATGTATCGGCGTTGTCTTGGGTCTCATTTTAATTTCCGCAAAATTTTTTTTGCTTAAAGAAATTAGGAATATAACTTTTTGCTTTTAATGTAGTGAGTTTTTTTTTACTAAGCGACACACTTTTTTATTTGTAGATTTTAAGATATACATGCAACGAACCAAATTGAGAATAAACCTTAAAAATCTTAAAGCACGAAAAATACCGTCTGTCTATAAAGTAACCCTCCCCCCTAACTAACTTTTGAACGACTTGATATTTTACCACAAAATTTGCTGTGCTTTAATGGGAAATGAAATACTATTTTTTAGCCAAAAATGAAATTTTCTGTCATTCAAAATGGTGACTGGGCGCCATTTTGAAATTTTTTTAATAGAAAGCGGGGTCGAGTGACACCTCATTTGAAAGGTCTTTTAATTCTGCGTCTGATCCTAAAGTTTCAATGAAAAATATTTAGCCATTACAAAATGGCGTATTTTAAACAAATGGACTCACTCAATTCAAAATTGTTTAGATTGTAGTATCCAGGGTCGAGTGACACCTCATTTGAAAGGTCTTTTAGTTCTGCGTCTGATCCTAGAGTTCCAAAGAAAAATATTCAGCTATAACAAAATGGCGGATTTTAAACAAATGGACTCACTCAATTCAAAATTGTTGACTCGACCCCCCTTTCCATTAAAAAAGAAAATTCAAAATGGCGCCCAGACGCCATTTTGGATGATACAAAATTTTACTATGATCTGAAAGATAGTATTTAATTTCCCATTACAGCACACCAGATTTTGTTGAAAAATATCAAGTCGTTCGAAAGTTAGTTGGGGGGGGGGGGTTACTTTATAGACACAGGGTATATCGTATGGCGATGATTTTGATGGTATGAATTTTTAATCTAAACGCTGCGACGCACACGCTAGCCATTGCTATTACGCCTAGACTTTGTTTGAATTTTGCTATGCTTTTATACACCTGGTGGCGCGTTTTTAAAGCGATTTCTATAGCCAACTAAAACATGCTATAACCGTATTCGTTTTCCGTTGAATCATAGAATTCAAGAAAACACTCTCAGTGAGAACACGCTAAGAAGTTTCACTTGAATCTTGCGTGCTCGGCAGACATTTCTTTATTTTTAGACGGAAGCATCATAAGGGCCAAAAATAATAAAATTGTGGTTTACATTCAAAGCCCAAACGTAAACAGGTACTATTTGTTTAGATCGTTTGACACAATTGATAAATCGCTTACCAAACAGGTGCCATTTGGGCGCCCTAATTTGAATAGCGACTAATTTGAATAGCGATTTTTGATTGTCCGTCAGAAAAAAATTGGCTAAGATGCTCTCCAGGCTGAGAAACGAGAAGATCGGGACATCACGAAGTTAATAATGGGCCCACCAAAGCGCTCAACTGAGACAGCAATGGAAAACTTCCAAATAAATCATTCCGCACGATAAACATCAGGAGAAGTTATAAAGTGGTCAGCTAAACGAGCGTTCAATTTCGAAAACTCGACTTTGACCTAAATCCACGTCCACTTAGAGAAAAAGAATGAAACAAGAAAAATCGCGTGCGATCAAGGTTTATGGTTAGAGTACAACGGATCAAATTATGTTTCTTGTTGTGTGTCTCTTTATTTGTATCTACTTTGTCATTGCTTAACATGCAATGAAATATAACAAGTGTGAAGGCTTAAAATTAAAAACTAGGAAACGAATGTTAGTGTTATCTAAAAGTTGTGAAATTAAACGACCTAGGTTTGTCATTCGCATTGATTTAGTAGAAATTTTTGTTTCTGGAGAAATTAAAGTAATAAACAAATGAAAAAGTATGTGTCTTGGTAAAGATACATCAAAACACGTTGAGCGGCATGTTTATACTTTATTACTCATAGCCTGGCTCACATGTAATAAAACGACAGTAGTTAGCACTCGTCGCAACTAGTTCTTGGTTGCATGGGTTTCCATCCTTGATTAGGCAAGATTTTTATCTTGTAGATATACAGGGTGTTTCTTAATAACATGCTAATATTTAAGGAGGTTATTCTTGGGTCCATTTTGAGAAAAAAACTTCATATGAACATATGTCCTAAAGGTCTTAACTTTTGAACTACAGGGTGCTAAAGTTTTAAGAAAATATTCTTTTTTTTTATGATAACTTTGGTATGAACCTAGATATTTTTGTGAAACGTAGTGCGCATTTTCTACGCATCAAAAGGCATTTTCTGCTGAACAACATAATATTTTACTCTTGCCAGTGGCGTTCGTGCGGGATTTGCACTGAATCATTTTAAGGAGAAAAGTGATACGCCACTGCTTTCTCTTAAAGTAAAAATTATTTTTGAAATCGTCATTCCTTTCTGAGCTAATCTGGTCTCTTGATTTTTTTTTGTTTGACGTACGATTTTCGCATAAAAAAATAAAATTCATTCATTTGCATCTCGCTAGACTAGACCATTTACGACAAAAACCAATTTATGTAACTTTAAACAAAAATTTATTTAAGAGAATAATTTTTAAACGGTAAAATTATATAATTAGATACGTTTTTAATCCTTGATAATACCTTTGATTATATACCTTTATATAGTCAATATAGTATAGTCAATGATAATACCCAATTTCATAACAACGTGCAAATGAATGAATTTTATTTTTTTATGCGAAAACCGTACGGCAAACGAAAAAAAATGAAGATACCAGATTTGCTCAGAAAGGAATGAGGATTTCAAAAATAATTTTTACTTTAAGAAAAAGCAGTGCAGTATCACTTTTCTTTTTAAAATGATCCCGCACGAACGCCACTGGCAAGAATAAAAAATTATGCTCTACAGCAGAAACTGCCTTTTGATGCGTAGAAGATGCGTACTACGTTTTACAAAAATATCTAGGTTCATACCAAAGTTATCATAAAAAAAGAATTTTTTCCTAAAACTTTAGCACCCTGTAGTTCAAAAGTTAAGACCTTTAGGACATATGTTCATATAAGGTTTTTTTTCTCAAAATGGACCTAAGAATAACCTCCTTAAATATTAGCTTGTTATTAAGAAACACCCTGTATACAGGATGTATCAAATTGCGTGTTAACTATGGGGCTCCCGCTTATTTGAAGAGATACGACGATGGTTAAAGTAGAGAAAAGTTGTGGAATTTCATGTCCACTAATAATCTGAAGAGAAATTAGGGCTATCTTGCTTAGTTTCTGAATAAACTAAAAAAACCTGAAATTTTGAATTTTCTGTTTTCGGCTATAACTCATTTATCATTTATGTAACATATTTCTAGTTAACGCATTATTAGGACACTTTTTTATTCTGAATCTAAATTGTTAATCAGATTTGGTCTAATGTTACCATTGCTCGTTTTCGACTGTCAACTTTTTTTTCTTATAGTCAGCATTTTAAATTTTGTTATATTTGAATAGAGTTTTTAATTCTGATTTCAAAGACGTGTCACACTTTGCATTTTGTTTACGTTTTGAGCATTTTATCACAGAAAATAAAAATTTCATAAGAGTGCCAAGGAAAGACCACGTCATTTAATTTATTTTGATAAAAGGTAGGTAGCAGCTTAAGTTATCTTTTACAAAAACAAATGAATGACACAGTTACTAACACACAGATTGGAGAGTTTATTTTAGACGAGCTTCTGAGCATGCCTTACAAAGGTGTCAAATGTTTTGAACATTTATTTAATAATTTTTTGTATTAGTGCAGTTCTAGTGTTATGGTTGTATTTATTTAACCTGTTATTCAAATTTGTTGTCAGTTGCAAACATAAAAATTGCAAGTGGAATTTTTAGTAAATTGTGTATGTTAAAAAATTTGTCATTTATTTGTTTTTATAAAAAATAACATAACCGCAATGTATCTAATGTATCTAAAGGTAAAAGTAAACAAAGGTGGTGTGTTGTTTTACTTCCATCAGTTCATGGCCCACTAGAACGTTTTCAAAATAAAATAAATGTGGTCTTTCCATGGCACTCAATTTACATTTTCTGTAATAAAATGAACAAAACTTATACAAAATGCAAAGTGTGACACATCGTTGAAATCAGAATTAAAAACTCTATGCGAGCGATGGTAAAGTTATAGCCGAAAATAGAAAATCCAAAGCGTCACTTTTGTCCAGTTCTTTCAGAAACTAAGCAAGATAGCTCCAATTTGTTTTTAGATTATTAGTGGGCATAAAATTCCATAACTTTTCTCTAATTTAACCATCGTTGTATCTATTCAAATATACGAGATTTCCATAGTTAACACGCAATTTGATACATCCTGTATATACCAAAATATTGCCAGCTCTCATAGGATAGTGCTCGCGGCTGAAAAGGTCGCTTTAAGAGTGAGCTTGCAAAGAATGCTCCTTGTGCCTTAAGAATTCAAAATCTGCAAGTTGTCAAAAAATCGTCGCGTGCAAAAAAAAGGTGTTAGACAAACTTTTGGGTTAGAGCTACAGCGGGAAATTACAATATTACATATACCTGTGGCAAAAATTTCAAATGGTTTTCTGTGGCCTTTCTATTTTAGTGAAAATAGACGCCCCCTTACAGAGCAAAATTTTTTGAAATGCGATTTTCTCGCTTCGTACGTACACAAAATTCTAATTATTTTGAAGGTTTTTGAACAAAAAAAAAGTATTGGTGATCAATTGTAGCTTGATTCGTGCCGGTTCTAATGATGCAAATTACATATTTTTTCAAAGTGTAGTAATCACACAAATAATAAAAATAAAGAGAGTTGCAAATCCACAGGATGGCTGCTACCGCATGTATGAGTCACGAGTTCTCGCTGCTTTCCCCTTGCCGCGCTCACCCTGCGCCGACGCTTTAGTAGGGTACTAGTTGGCATATTCAAATTTTTAATATTGTTGAAGTTAGAAATTCTACTTCTTCGCCCAGAGAACGTAATTGTACCTCAAAGGACATGAAACTGTAATTTTATAAATTTAGCCGCCATTTTGTAACGGTGAGAGATATCGAAAAACTTTTAATACAAAAATTGTTCAGTTTAATGGGACCATTAAAATGGGATATCACTTGGTCCCTCGTCCCGTTTAAGATTTTTGATATAACTTCTTTTGGGTGTTCCCGCTTTTTTGGGGAGGAGAAGGGTACTAACGTTTATTTTTTGTCCTCACGTGGTACATTGTTGGAAAGCTAATTTAATGGACTTTAACGATCAGTACGAGTTCATGTTCGGTTAAAAAAAGGTTTATGTAATAACCGCTATTTTGATATAACTCGCCGCCATTTTGAAGCGATTTGAGCTATCGATGTTTTCTTTTTTTTTTAAGTTGTTAGGTTTAAAAAACCTTTCAAATGAGGTATGAGTTGACCCACCTTCGTATTTGAAAATCTCGAGAAGCCCCCCTAGCCCCCCCAAACTACCTTGTCCGAAACTCCAAAAAATTTCTAAATATCTTTACTGAATACTTGGGGTACGATTTTTCTAACAAATTGTTTATTCAACCCATGTAGGTTCAATGGTTTAGCCGTAACAGATAATACGCTTTATTTAAAGAGTTATCAAAAACATGCAAAAAAGAAAATTTTACTGCAGCTAATTGGTAGGCGTAGTTAAAATCACGTAAATGCCGGAAAACGCGTTGTTGATATTAAAAAGTAACGTTTTTTTTCTTAAATTTTCAAATAGTTGTAAATTCTTGCTGATTCTAATAAAGTACTTACTTTAAATAGTCTATCGAACTGATAAAAGCTAATAACAATCGGCGTTTGCGTTTTTGAATAAATAATTAATCAATTTAAAATTTTTCAAAAATTTCTGGAAGGCGTCGGAGTAAAATTCGGGACATAAGTAAAAAACAAATTTGTAGTTCAATGCAAGCTTTATCGGCTTAAAAAGTTAAAAAAATGGCGTGGGCAGTTTTTGAAAATGTTATTTTTAAATTTTCAAAATTTTGAAGCAGCGCCATTGCGATCGTTTTCAGATTTTCTAAAGCAATTTTATTTCATCGTATACTACCTAAGAAGGGCTCTCCAACAAATGACAGCTGATCCCGATCAGAGTACTACTTTTTGAGTAAATGAGCGTTAAAGTTGAGATTTTCAAAAAGCTGTAGTGGCCGCCATTTTGAAGCTAAAGAGTTCGGTAGGAAAGTATTCGATTTGCCTAAAGTTCTTCTCACAGAGTTTCCGTGCTCAAATTTTCATAATTTTGTTTTGGAAAAACGCTACCAAAAAACACGCCTGACCTCCGTTTCCGGTTTCGGATTGTTTTGACAAAGCTTAACTGGAACTACAATTTTCGATATATACCTCTTGATTTAAAATTTCATCAAAATTGGTCCCAGTATTTTCGCTTTTAGAGCCGTCACCCACTCACAGACAGACATTTCTTGAAAACCACTTTTTTGGGTTCCTCGAGCCCCAGAACGTGTATTTCCGTTAAATTGTCGATTTTAAAAATTTTCATGAAATCAATACTATACCCAAGGTGTTGGGAAGAAAAAGAAAATAAATAATGTGTTTAGCGCGCACTGAAAATTGAATGTCACGTCTGAGCTTTCACAAAAAAATATGGAATTACGTACTTGTTAAAAAGTTCTGATTCATGAAATTTTCTACAATCTTAAAGCAGGAAATGCAACATGAATCATGTAAAAAATGCACAGAATATATTCTCTAAGTTTTTGTCGTTTAGTTGCTAATTTTCATTCAACTTTCTTCGAAAACGTGTTTTGAATGCAGCGTTCACTAAAAGTGTGTCGGAAGTTGCCTATACTGTAGGCGCTTTGGCTGAAATTGTAATAACAGCTAGGTTTCCCACAAGAATTTACACGAATACTCTCGCCTTTGTGTCTACTCTAATAGTTTTATTATTTTTGAAGATTTAGACATAAAACAGCCGTTTTACACATAGTAAAAGTAATAATTTATTTCCGTTTTTAAGAATCTGAATGTTAACTTTAAATTGCAGATTGATTTTGTTTTTTTTTAAAACATTCCTTTTTAAGTTGGTTAAATTTAATTGTTTTCTTCTTCTAAAGATTTCATGTTGTTTTGTCAAACATCCCCCCCTCCCCCCGTGCTAACTTTTGAACGACTTTATATTTTGGCACAAAATTCTGTGTGATTTCTTTAATGGCAGGTTAAATACTACTTTTTAGCATATACTTAAATTTAGTATCTTGCAAAATGGGGGGCTGGGCACCATTAAAAAAAAATTAAATAGCAAGGGGGGTCCAGTGACGCCTCATTTAAAATGTCTTTTAATTCTGCGTGTAATTCTAATGTTTCAGAAAAAAATATTCACCCAGAACAAAATGACACGTAATTGAAAATAAACACACGTTTATTTAAAAACTAAGAATTAAACCAAAAAAATCAAGTGCTCGAAATGTTCGCCATTGACTTATTGACACATGAAAAGTCTGTTATGAAATTACTGCCTTACATTTTCATAAGTTTCTGGAGTGATGTTTCTGCAAACTTGTGTTATGCGCTGCTCTAGTTCTTCAATTGTTTCTGGGGTGATTTTATATATCTCCAAAGGAAAAAAATCTAAGAGAGTTAAAACCGGCCATTCCACGGGACCCCTCCTACCAATCCCTCTTCTCGGAAAATGTTCGTTGAAGAAGTCAGTAACAGGCCTATAAAAATGAGGCGGTTCCCCGTCTTGTTGGAACAGAACGTTTTCAAAAAAGTTTCCAGCTACCTGAATTAATAGTAGCTTTCAATAACAGCAAACAGCAAGCAAATAAATGATTTTTATTAAACTTCAAAAGTTTTGATTTTCGAAATTTAGTTTTGCTTATAGGGGCTAATTTCGGGTCCCTGAAAAAAGACCCAGAACAAAGTTTATTAACTACATCGGTGTGTTTTGTTTGGGAATTTTTTCTTAACGCTTTTTTGCCGGCGATACTTTTCAACACTGTTTTCCAGTGCTGTTTTTTCTGGTCAGATTTCGGTTCTTTCGCGGGCTTTTTTTTTCGTCAGCAGCTCTCATTCCCAGGATGCGCGCGCCGGTTAAAAAATTGCTAAAAAGCGGGGGGGGGGACGCACGGTTTCTGTTTGTTCACATTAAATAAAGGAATTTAGTACAACCGTCGTAAAATAGCAAGGCGGCCTCAAAATGAAAAGACGGGCTGAGCACTTCGCATGGACTTTCCCATGCTTTAGATATTGTTATATGCGCATACCGTATGTTTTTGTATAACGATGTACCGTCCAACGACTCTTAAGGTCCCTTTACTCCTATACCTGCAGCGCGAGCGCACTGGTTAATAGCGGATACTACAGGAATATTGCTTTGTGTAGGTATTAGTAGCCTGGTTAGTATACTTGACCTAATATAAATAAAATAATAATTAATGACTTCAACGTATATTTATTTTAACCTTATACGTATTTCGACATGTTTACATGTCATTATCGGAGGCACGATTAAAATGCTATAGGAACAACAGTAGAACTTGATGACTTGATCTTGGTTATCTATATCTGCAGATGTCTCAATTCCTTATTCTAAAAACTTCCAATTTAAGAGATCAACTTGTTCAAATGATACCTGACCTGACCTTTAATAATGACCTGTGAACATGTCGAAATACGTGTAAAGTTAAAATAAATATCAGTTGAAGTGATTATAATATACAAGGTGTAACAGACCACCTACGTACTATCTTTTACGGGTCAACTATTGATTGAGCCTACACGGATAGGATAAAAAATTTGATATATAAATTGTACCCGAGGTACCTATTCAGTAAAAATATATTGTCCAACTCTAACTCGCACGTGGATTTAAATGTTATGTGATTAGACTTTATGAATCAGCAAAATAAATTCTGTTTCACTGCCGTAGATGCGGTAGAGGGAGCGATTCATCCGATAATAGGAAGTAAGGTTTTATAAATTGAGCCGCCATTTTACAACGGTGAGAGATATCGAAAAACTTTAAATACAGAAATTGTTCAGTTTAATGGGACGTTTAAAATGAAATATCAGTTGACCCTTCGTCACATTTCAGATTTTTTTTAAGATACCTAATATCTTTTTTTCACGACCGGGAGTAGAAGTCGGTTTCTATGGCATCAAAATTGTGACAGAAGTAGGTAAAGCATTTACTCTCTAGGGACGAAATAAGACAACAATTTCCCTGGGGGAGTTTTCATTTCATTTCATATTTATTTTTGTAAACAAATGTCTGTTGTCATGGTACGTTGCATGGAAACATCTCAATATTGTAATTTCGCTCCGATTTATTATAATTCTTTATTTATGAAATTAAGTCTTTCTACTCCCGATCGTGGAAAAAATAGTATATACACCTCGGGAGAGACCGCTATTTTTCCCTCGATGTATTTGTAGCCCTCGGGCTTCAAATTACACCTCAGGAAAAATAACACGTTTCTCTCCCTTAGTGTATAATGTACTATTGAATATTCCCGCTCATTTGAGGAGAGGGGGGGGGTCACATTTAATTTTTGTCTTTATGGGGTCAATCGTTGGAAAGCTAATTTAGCAGGCTTTAACGATCAGTACCAATTTTCTTGGTACAATAGTAGCATGTGCGGTTGGGAAAAGGTTCATGTAATGGCCGCTTTTTTGATATAATTGGCTGCCATTTTGAAATGCTCTGAGCTATCAATATTTTCTTTTTTTAAGTTGTTGGGTTTAAAAAGATCTTTTAAATGAGTTAATAAGTTTATCCACCTTCGTATTTGAAAATCTTGAGAAACCTTCTTAGCCCCCCCCCCCCTCTAAAACTACCATTTTTGGAGCCCCAAAAAATTATATAAATATTTTTACTGAATACCTCGGGTACTATTTATATGTATAACAAACTTTTTATCCCATCCGTGTAGGTTCAATAGTTTAGCAGCCTTAAAAGATATTGTGTGGGTGGTCTGTTACACCCTGTATATAATTTCGAAAATTTTTGTAATTTTTCAACATTTTTGATAATCTTTTAGTATTTTTAGAAACTTGGGGTATATTAAAGAAAATTAAAGTTGAAAATTTTTTGAAAATTTAAAGATTTTTGTGTTTAGCAGTTGCATTAATTATAAAAAATTTTGCTGTTTTATCTGACTGTAAATACCAATCTTTTAGCCAAATTCGGGTTTTCTGCATTAAGGCGTATGTACTGTAAACTATACAGACATACAGACAGATACACACACAGACACCTCTGCAGCGTTCATTTTATCGGGTCTCCCAAAGCCCTAAAATCTGCTTATTAGTCAAAATGTTTAGGTTAAAAATGTTTGCCATAAACGTATCCTTCTTTTAGACATAACTCGTATATCAGCCAGTAAACCCAGAGCAAAGAAATTTGGTTATGAACGCATTTGTTCCAAATCCAAACTAACGATCGCAATACCTTCCTCTTTAGCTATACTTCAGTATAGCGAGGAAGGTACAAAGCGCAAACGGTTTTGGTAGAACCGCTTATACCTTTCTCGCGCAGTTTATTTTCAGGGTTTTACGCCATTTTTTTTGTTGGCGAATTTTTCAGGAGACCGTATTACAAGAAATCCAATAAATTGTGTTAGTATATACCAGGGTTGTAACTTTACACGTATAGTATTATTTTCTACATTACACGTAGAAAAGTGTGTAGAATACGTAAAATATGTAGAATACGTTTGTTAAATAAAACTGGTACATCTATCTACCTCTTTGTACATATTATACAAGTAAAATATGTACGACAGATTCTAGAAAAACATGCATGTGTGCATGGTATGGGGGGATGCGACTATCCAACGCTACAAACGCGCTGACTTTCCTTATTTTCTATTCAAACGTACCGCACTGCAAAGATTTTGTTGACAACTATCAAACGACAAAGAAATCTGCTTAAATCTGCCTCTCTCACCCCACCCTAATACTGGTTGCAATTATTTTTTATTTTTATTTTTTCGTTTTTGACTTTTTTGAGATATTTTAAATTTTAATTTAATAATCTATCTATCGATATGTACCTATATAAATTAAATCCAAATCCATCCCACTTGTCTCAACATTTAGTGGTGAGGGCCTTCCACTACTAGAAGCCACATATTTACACGTCCATTATATAATGCGCAGATTCGTTTGTACATTAGACCGTTACACTTTTCAATGCAGATAAGCAAATTTAGGTTCACAGAAGATGCTCAGCTGATTGGGAGCCTAATTTTTTAATTAGTTCCAAAAACATTTTAAAAATCTCAGTTGAGGCACTACCCTGGATATGGGAAAAAGTTTAATTAACTGATATTTCGATTTTGTTTTCAATGAAATTTTTCTGGGTATTTTATAGAATTTGTGGGAGATTTTTTCGTGCATTTTTGACAGGGGTTTCTCTTAAAATCTTTTTCCAGTGCTGGTTTCGGGATTTTATTCGTTTTTTTACGAGATTTTCTTTCCGGAAATTATTTTTCCTTATTTTTTTCGTAGTTTTACAGATTCAGAACATTAAAGTAAGTTGCGCCTTACGCAGCTAATCTATACACTGTGTCCATAAAGTAACCCCCCCCCCCCCAACTAACTTTTAAACGACTTGATATTTTTCTACAAAATTTGGTGTGCCGCAATGGGAAAATAAATACTACTTTTCAGACCATATTAAAATTTTGTATCATCCAAAATGGCGGCTGGGCGCCATTTTGAATATTTTTTTTTAATAGAAAGGGGGGTCGAGTGACACCTCATTGGAAAGGTCTTTTAATTCTGCGTCTGATCCTAAAGTTTCAAAGAAAAATATTCAGCCATAACAAAATGACAATGTTTGAAGATAAAGAAGTCTATTTAAAAAAACTAAGAATTAAAGCTTAAATTAATTAAATTAAGTGTTCGAAATGTTTACTATTCACTTCTTGGCACATAAAATGTCGGTTAGAAAATTCCTGCCTTACATTTTCATAAGTTTCTGGAGTGATAATTCTGCAAACTTCAGTAATGCGTTGCTCCAGTTCTTCAATTGTTTCTGGATGGGTTCTGCACACTTTCGATTTCAGATATTCCCATACAAAAAATCTAAGAAAGTTAAATCTGGGGAGTGAGCCGGCTATTCTACAGCCCTCCGCCTAACAATCGATTCTGCTAAAAAAATGTCCGTTGAGAAAGTGAGAACCAGGCCTATAATAATGAGGCGGCGCACCGTCTTGTTGGAACATAACGTTTTCAATATTATTTCAAGCCACCTGAGATATTTCTGGGAAAATTTAGTCCTGCAAATGAAAAAGTGGACTACTGGAAAAGAAAATCAAAACAATTTTGAACTGAGTGAGTCCATTGGTTTACAATCCGCCATTTTGTTATGGTTCAATATTTTTCTTTAAAATTCTAGGATCAAACGCAGAACTAAAAGACCTTTCAAATGAGGTGTCACTCGACCCTGGATAAAAAAATTAAAACAATTTTGAATTGAGTGAGTCCATTTGTTAAAAATCCGCCATTTTGTTATGGCTGAATATTTTTCTTTGAAACTCTAGGATCAGACGCAGAATTAAAAGACCTTTCAAATGAGGTGTCACTCGACCCCCCTTTCTATTTAAAAAAATTCAAAATGGCGCCCAGTCGCCATTTTGGATGATACAAAATTTTAATATGGTCTGAAAAATAGTATTTAATTTCCCATTACAGCACACCAAATTTTGTAGAATTTATGGACACAGTGTATATTGAATCATAATCCCTGTACTCTCTCAACTTTTGGTGACGGCGGAATATTCGTACATCTCGACACAGCTTACTTATTATTATGTTTGCCGGTACCGATGTTTATGTAACAGTCAGAAAGGTCGGCGCGGCATTTGATTTCAAAAGTTTGCTTATTTTAAAACAAGTCATCAATAAAAGCGTGGGGCGTACCCCATGAGTTTTGCTAGTACTATTTATTTTACTTAGGTATTTACTGTTTTGTGAATATATTAATAACAATAATAAACCAATAAGAATTCTGGCACCCCAGCCCGCCTGGGATAACATCGAAACCACTCACGTAAACCGTTATTGCAATAAAACGCGTAATATGGTTGTAAATTAAGGTTAAGTGGCGCCCAAAAAACTATTAATATATTATTGGCATAGTAGACTACAAGTTCTTGGCGTGAATTGTCGCGAAAGGTCAATAAGTGACATTGTTGATGATCCACGACGGATACAGAAGCCGTTAGTTAAAAGTAAAAACTATAAATTGCCCGATCTTCCGTAATTGCAGGTAGCAAAGTAGCGGTTTTCGTTTTTATCTGCATTTCCGCGCTCTATACTGCTAAACGTCACCTGAGCTCTTTTAAAAGCTTCAATAAACTTTTAGTGGTAATTATGTTAGGCGAGAGAACTTGTACTGAATGATTTTATTTTTTGTTCGTTTTAGAATTAGAATACAAAATTTGTTCGCCCGTTTACCAGCTGACGCTCGAGGAATCCGGGATCAAAATTTGTTCCGATTCTACTTTTACAACGGGCAGTGCTCATAAATTCATTATTTACAAATTGTTGCGCGATATTCTACGTCTGTTAGACGTTAACTGCATTAATAAAAGTGTGTTAAAAACACATGGAACAAATTATTTGAGTTGGCGACGAGGAAGCGTTCGGACAGATTTTCGCCTGTGCATCTGGCGCCTGGTAAATTAAGAATCGAGAAAATATGCGACTAGGATGCAAATATACGAGTGGGTGCACCTTAAAAACAAAAATCGCGCAAAATCCTTAAAATCGACGATATAAGTTTTTTTCTGCGCGATAATGTACAGGGTGGGCAACTAAGAATGGGCGTCGGCCATATCTCCGAAACCAATCATCGCACAAGTTTAGGAAAAAAAAATACCTTAAGTATAGTCACCCTGAAAAATTGTTTCAAAATATTTTCGAGTTTCTAAAACGACCGCTAGGGGGCGTAACAGCCATGACCAAATAGAAAATTAGGTTTTTCTTCGTATTTTGCTCAATTAAGTGGTATTGAAAATATATGCATTGTAATCCAGGGACAATTTCGAATCGAAGTTTTACAATTTTTGTTCTATCTTTAAAAATAAAGTGGTGGGAGGATGCCAAAATATATTTTATTAAATGTCGTTTACTCCGATTAGCCTTAATGGAATTTAACAAACTTGGTCTCGTTACAAAGGGCGTTTCTTAGTCTATCGAGTGCGCTTTACGCTGTTTTTATTTGATTATTACCGTCGCCGCTAGAGGGCGTTATCTGACATGTCAACAAATATCGCGCTTTTTCTAAAGAAATTTAAATGGAATGGTATGTTTATTTTTACACAGTGAAATAGAGAATTAAAAGCTTAAGATGTCAGTGAAAACCGCAACTCGATAACTTTTTTCTAACAGTAGATATTAGCAAACAAAGTTGAAATTATGAATTATTCTCAGATCTTGGCGAAGGAATTTGCAAAGTGGCTGTTGAAAACAAGTAAGCTGTGAAAATGACACACTGAAGAAACAACATATGTTAATATATTACATAATATAAAAATTAGTAATTAATAACAACAACAACAAATCTAACGGTAATAACAATAAACAATGTAACAAATCAAACGTTCAAAAAAGTAAACGCAAAAAAACACATTACAACACATTAAAAAATTTAGAAGGTAATTAGTGGCGCCCTAGATGTTCAAAATGTCGTCCATCATTTTCGATGCAAGAATTCATTCTCTGACGAGTGGATTGAACGGAAGTCTCTACTTCTGCCATCGAAATACTTTGAATGGCATTTCTTATTCTTTCGATCATGTCGTCTCTTGTAGTGGGTCTGGTGGCAAAAACCAAATCTTTTATTCGCCCCCACAAATAAAAATCTAGGCAAGTCAGGTCTGGGGACCTGGCCGGCCAATGAAATAGACTTCCACGTCCTATCCACCTGTCAGGATATGTCTGATCTAAAAAATCCCGAGCGTTCAAAGAGAAATGCGCCGGGCACCCATCATGTTGGAAAAACATATCACGACGAATTGCTAGAGCTACGTCTTTTAGAAGAAGTGGCAATTCGTTTCTTAAAAAATTTACAAAAATTAACATATGTTGTTTCTTCAGTGTGTCATTTTCACAGCTTACTTGTTTTCAACAGCTACTTTGCAAATTCCTTCGCCAAGATCTGAGAATAATTCATAATTTCAACTTTGTTTGCTAATATCTACTGTTAGAAAAAAGTTATCGAGTTGCGGTTTTCACTTACATCTTAAGCTTTTAATTCTCTATTTTACCGTGTAAAAATAAACATACCATTCCATTTAAATTTCTTTAGAAAAAGCGCGATATTTGTTGACATGTCAGATAACGCCCTCTAGCGGCGACGGTAATAATCAAATAAAAACAGCGTAAAGCGCACTCGATAGACTAAGAAACGCCCTTTGTAATGAGACCAAGTTTGTTAAGTTCCATTAAGGCTAATCGGAGTAAACGACATTTAATAAAATATATTTTGGCATCCTCCCACCACTTTATTTTTAAAGATAGAACAAAAATTGTAAAACTTCGATTCGAAATTGTCCCTGGATTACAATGCATATATTTTCAATACCACTTAATTGAGCAAAATACGAAGAAAAACCTAATTTTCTATTTGGTCATGGCAGCGGCCATTTTAGAAACTCGAAAATATTTTCAAACAATTTTTCAGGGTCACTTTACTTAAGGTATTTTTTTTCCTAAACTTGTGCGATGATTGGTTTCTGAGATATGGCCGGCGCCCATTCTTAGTTGCCCACCCTGTACATGTTTTTGCAAAGAATAGTATTTCGTATGCCCTTTCGTATGTGCAGCCGTTTTGCTGCTGCGATAAATGATGATTGCATAGAAGACGTATATTCCTATTTAATTTTACCTTCCTCGCTATATGGAGTCCAGTCGAGGAAGTATTTGTGGTCGTCATGTAGCATTTTGATCATTTAACAAAGTTTTTTTCGTGTTGGATTTATTGACCAGTTCTAAAGTACTTTTATGCCAAACCTTTTTAACGTTATCATTTTGATTAAGGGGCATAATCGAATGATTGTCATTCGAATGTATATAATAACCAAAGGTTTCATTCGGATGCTTCTATGCGGTAGGAAGTGGTAAAAACGCTCTCCGCTTGCTTCTCGAGTACTCCTATAAAATAATTCTCGTTTTCATCGTCTTTCCTCGGTCCGCTCGGCAATACAGCGTAAACTTCCAGCTTTGAATAGTATTTTTGTTAATTCGTTAATTTCGTCCTGTTTATTAAGTAATATTCCTATAAACCGCGAATGTGGATACATTTTTCTATTTTATGAATGAATTATTTTTTCAAATTCAGACCAGGGATGAGAACAATATCCGATTATTAATTGTTATATACCAGGTGTCAACGAATCTATTAGACAAGTCATAACTTCTAGAATATTAGGTGTATCAAAATGAGATTTGGTATAGGTACATGGTATGTGAAGAGGAGAGTTTTCGCATATTTTTCACTTTCCGGTCACTGCCGGTTTCACCGGAAATGGATCCGGTTTTGAATTTTTAAATGGAACACCCTGTATATTGTAACATTTTTGGATTTCTGAGACAATTCTGGATCCGAATGTGACATTTTAAAAAGTTTTTACGTCTACTTCATTTTATTAGAGTCTATTTAATATTGCATCTAGGTGGCCATGATCGGACGTAAACTAATCTGAGGACCTCAGGTGATGTCAGAAAATTACAATCGCAAAGTTTTAGTGACTAGTATGATAGATAGGAATAAGACAAGTTAAAGAAAAATTCAAAACCCTTTAGTTCTCACAAGAAGGAGGAATGCACTTTGAAAGTAAATAAATTATTATCCAGTATTTTCCTCAGTAATATTTAATTTATGTTCTTATTTTTAATCCAATCGCAAATAAATTAGTATCGTTAGATTCGTCAAAAAATCCTTTTTTCGGAAAGTGCTTGTCAAAAAATGGTCGCCATTTGAAAAATAATAGTTAGACAAGAAAATGTAATTTTGCCAACTTGTCTTATTCCTATCTATCATACTAGTCACTAAAATTTTGCGATTGTAATTTTCTGACATCACCTAGATGCAATATTAAAAGTGACTCTAAAAAAATTAAGTAGACGTAAAAACTTTTTAAAATGTCACATTCGGATCCAGAATTGTCTCAGAAATCCAAAAATGTTACAATATACAGGGTGTTCCATTTAAAAATTCAAAACCGGAGCCATTTCCGGTGAAACCGGAAGTGACCAGAAAGTGAAAAATATGCGAAAACTCTCCTCTTCACATACCATTTACCTATACCAAATCTCATTTTGATACACCTAATATTCTAGAAGTTATGACTTATCTAATAGATTCGTTGACACCTGGTATAATGTGACACAGACTCATGGTACACCCCCCTTTTCTCCTTTGTTTCTCTAGCTACATTTCTGAAATTTGGAACATTGAATATGCTCACTAGACGGCACTTTCTGACATATTTGGAAAAAAATTCAACTTCCGGTTTTTCCGGAAATGACCAACTTTCGATTTTCAAATGGGACACCCTGTATATTATTACATTTTTGAAATCTTCTTATCTGAATCCAATGATACCTTATAGTTGATATTTCATTTGTCAGAACACCCATTTTATTTTACGATCTAGAGAGCCATGAACTCCCTAAAATTATTCCAAATAATCAAAATAATGCTACACTATCGCATTTTCGATTAAAATGGTATTGTGGTTCGAAATACGTGCCAAAAAAGTAAAACAAAACGTTTTTTTACTCGAAACTACATTTTTTCAAATGGTACCATAATGGTACTCTGACGTCATTCGAAAGTACTATCGATGGGGTATCCAAAAATGTAATAATATACAGGGTGTCCCATTTGAAAATCCAAAGTTGATGTCATTTCCGGAAAAACCGGAAGTTGAATTTTTTCCCAAATATGTCAGAAAGTGCCGTCTAGTGAGCATATTCAATGTTCCAAATTTCAGAAATATAGCTAGAGAAACAGGAGAAAAGGGGGCTGTACCACATGGTATATACAGGGTTAGTCAATAGTGCGTTTTCCTTCGATATTGGGTGAACCGTTAGAGATACGATAATTTTTCAAATACAAAAGTTTTAGGGTGTCATAGTATCTATCATTCAAAATTATTTTCGCTTCTATAGGGTGTTTCATTTTTGCCTCACAATTTTTTTAAATAGACACCCTATATTTTACTGCACATTCGAATGCACCATCAAAATTGCTACAAGACCATATTTTGTTTTTGGAATATGGCTGCACGGTTGCCAAGACATTTAACTTTTCTTGAGATTTACTGATTTTGCAGAGTTCCCATCAAAAAATCATTGTGACCTGCGGTTAGGAAATGGAGCAAAACAAATTCATGTGAGTAGTTGTCAAAATATGCCCTACCTCTTGTTACGAAACTAGCTCAAAATATCGAATACGCTGTTTGTGACAGACGGGTGAACTTGACGAAAGTGAGGGCGTTAAAACTTGTTTTTTTCAAATAGAACACCCTGTATTTTTTTACATTATTAGTTGCAGATTTTAATTACCTTTCATTTTTGTAAAGTATGTCCTATACCTAAATGTTGCCCTTTTCGATATAATTTGACTTTTTTCCAAATATTCTTCTTTCGGATTTATCAAAGTAGTATTGAATCTTGGAAAAATAAATCATTTTATTCATGGAAATGTAGAAGTACAATCAATAAGTAATGACAAACAATAAAATGAAAAAAAATAAAGAACAAAAGAATAAAATTCCTATTGCAAGATATGTTCAAACTTTTGACGTCTACAAATTCTTATTCGCCGTAAAAATGCGTTGCTAACTTTGTGTAACATATCTGGAACGACACTTCGAAATGCTTGGCGGATTCGCTGCATCATATCTTCTCTCGTCGTGGCCTGTGTTTTATACACGATGTCTTTAACATATCCCCCAAATAAAATCTAGTTTTGTCAAATCGGGAGATCTTGGTGGCCATTGAACAGGTCCTTCTCGTCTTATCCAATGATCTTCAAATCTGGCATTCAAATATTCTCTCACTGTAAGATAGAGAGATAACGGTTCATCCAATATCGAAGGAGAACGCACTATTGACTCACCCTGTATAACCGATTTTTATTGTTTTTTTTTTATAAAGTGTACCGCTTATTTTTATCAACATGATACAGTATATCATATAATAATAAATTTCTTTGCATTTTTCTATTTTTTATTATTTATGCTTTTTATAGCAATATTAAAATTTTCAAATACGATCCGCGGAGGTCGTCTTTATGCAATGGCATTCAAGAAATTTTGTCTTCATTTGTGTATTTGCATCATAATACCTTGACGGGTGGTGTCATCGTATCATATATTTGCAGTTGGCTATTGTACGGGTTTTGGTACGGGGTATCGCTTCAACACTCGCTTCAGAAACGGACAAAACTGAAAATTTTGAAACAGTAAAATCATTCATATAGTTTTCTGCAACCTTTCGAGATATTTCGATTATTTTCATTCGAAATATCCCTTCACTACTACTACTACCATTAAATCCGATTTTAGGACCTTGCGAGACTAATGCGGACGCTGCAGCGGTGTTTGCGCATGTGTGGGTTTGTCTGAATACATTTTACAGTGCAGAGCTATCCTAACGATATCATCCGAATGATTTTTATTTTTCGACAGCGCGAGTGTGTGCAGTCGTGCTCGGTAACATAACAAGCGGATAAATGCACTGTTGATCCGTTATCCTAGTCATTTTCCGATCGCCGCCTTAGGAATATATGACGTTGCAGATTCTCCGTCGCTCACTCTTACACACCTTGTAAACCTTTTATTGGTCTTTTTGCGCATAACAATAAAGAATAAACACAAAACTGCATTTCGGCATAGATTTGTGTTGTATATTTAATTTTGCGTAAACTTTAATTGCTACGTGGAGTATACAGGGTGTTAATAGATTGTAGGGACAAACTTCTAGGGCTTGCAAAACACAACAAAGCAAACAACTTTTCTTAATAAATGTGTGATCGATCAAAAGTGTTTCCTTTAGAAAATAGCCTCTTAAAGATTCTTTAAGAAGTACCTGAAAATAGGCAACCCAAATTGCATTTTCAATTATGTTGCACAGGTCACACGGAATTTTGCAAAAAAAACGATCTAGACATACATGCACTCGAATAACGTCAATTTTGACGCAATTCGATATTTTTCTGATATATTTTGTTAATTTTTTAATTATTTATTGTAAATTTTTCAAATAGTTGATTTTTGCTTTGTAATTTTGTTTTTTTTTATTGCTTAGTTTTGAAACATTTTGTTATTTAATTTATTTTAAATTTAATTTGAATTTGAAAAGTGGGAAAGAGGGCTTTATTTATCCTGTATTAATTTCCGTCGTTATAGAAACAAATAGTAGGTAGTAAATTGAGTTGCCCACATTTAGGCGCTTCTTAAAGAATCTTTGAGAAGCTCTATACCTGAAAGGAAACACGTTTGACCACACATTTATTGACAAAAGTTGTTTGCTTTGTTGTGTTTTGCAAGCCCTAGAAGTTTGTCCGTACAATTCATTAATACCCTGTATAATTAATTAATAACCAAAAATAAAATAGTGTTGTATTTATGTCCGCAATGCTATCTCAAACACATTGCGAATATTCCAAAATTCCGACTGCGCCGATTCTGATATCGATTACGGGAGACATCCAAATAGTAACATTCCGATTTTTACAATCATCCTGTTTTCCCATCACTAGTACAGACGCCTCAACGCAGAAGACCGAAATTAAGCTAAGAATTCTACTCAAATGAAACTGCAACAAAATGAAGTTGGTCCGCTAAAAATGCAGGGGGGTGGGGTAAGTGAGGGGTGCTCTACTTCAATATAAACGCAGTAGAAAAAGAATCGTGGATTCGTATTCTACGCATGTCTAATAGCTACTCTGCGCAAACGCGATCTCATCACTCCCAGCATTGATTTATTGTTTTTTCAAAAATTTACGAATTTTTGCTTCAAAATCGGTATTAGCATGTTAAATGACAATGGCAACAACTTTTAAGTGAGAAAACACCACTAAAAGAAGAATTGGTTGCAGTTAGGAAAATCAAAATATTATAAAACCAGGCGACGTCAAAAAAGGGAGGCAGAGGAAGGGGTGTTGTTTCAATTACGACGCGCTCGAAAAAGAACCTTAGATTCGTATTCTGCGCATGCCGAATAGCCTATCTGCGCAAACGCGATATCCCTTTCACCCCCACCCCCCCACTGCCCCGCCATCGATTTTTCGTAATTTCAAAAATGTACCAATTTCGGCTTTCAAATCGGTATGTTGAATGACAATAGAAGAAATTTTTCATTGAGAAAGTACTTCTGGAAGGTTTAATTTTGGTCGCACACCTGAACAATATATTTGTATACTCGCTAAAAAAAACGACCAAACGAAAAGATTGACACTTTATTTAGAGACATTTTCAAAATTATTAAATATCAAAATTTTAGAAATTTTCACAATTTTCCAACATTTTCAGATTTCAATACGTTTCTAAATTTTACTATTTTTATAAACTATTAAAATTTTCACCAATTGACAACATTGCAAAAATTACAAGATTTTCAAACAAAATATAAACAATTTCAAAATTTTTGCGGGATTTCCAAGTTTTCACAAATATTTAAATTTGTTGTAAAGTTTTCAAAATTTTGATGGTTTTTATATATTGTGAAATTCCCAAAAATCTTCAAAATTGAGAATTTTTAAATATGTGATACATATATAAAATTATCTAGTTTCAAGATTTTGACAATTTTCAAAAATTACATTAATTTTGATAATTTTCTAAATTTTGCAATTTTTATAATTATTTCAATACTTTTCAAATATTTTAAAAATTCCTAAACGTTTCAGCTTCTAAAAAAACTTCCAAGTGTTAAAATTTCTTTATAAATTTTCACAAATTAAAAAATTTTTTTTCATAAAATTGTCAAAAATGCAAAATTTACGTAATATTATACAGATTTTTAAAAATTCAATAAATGCGAGGACGATTCCGTGTCGGTTGCTGCTTCTTTTACTTCTGTTGGGAAGAAACTAAGACAGTTTTATTGCCTAGATCATGTTTTCGATTTCTATGCTTCTATGCTAATGCTAAGAATTTCCGGTCATATCACGAATATTTAAAATAGATATTTTTATTTATGTGACGCCATTTTACGTCAAAAAATTCTTTTTGACGCCGGAAAATAATTTTTCACGCCAAAAAATGTTTTTTCACGTCAATATGACTTTTTCACGTCAAAAAATGGCTATTGACGTAACAAAGTAATTTCGCGGAAAAATTTATTTGTGTCGCTAAAACAACAATATTATCGTTTATTATCCAGTCTGCTTGAAAAGCACGCGTACGTGCGACCTCTTTTAACAGGTAGCTCTCCTACCGATTGGTCAATATTGCAGTATGGTTCTAGTCCACACTAGTATTATGAGTCTCTCGTTAGGTGGCAGCACTTTCTAACGTAAAAGTTTAATTTTTTGACGTTTAAATATTATTTATTGATATCTGAAAATTGTTAAATTGTAATTAAAATGTAATTTAAGAACAATTTTTATTTTCTTTTGTTATTTTATTGCCTGAACGGTTTTCAGGCGTCAAGAAATAATTTGGTGACGTCATAAAATGAATTTTTGACTCATCAAATATTAATTTGGATGTCAAATAAGCCTTGCCGTCTGAAGCGCAGTTTGTATTTTAATTTTTTTTACTTTTGAAATTAATATACTGTCTGTCTATAAAGTAACCCCCCCCCCCCAACTAACTAACGAACGACTTGATATTTTACCACAATATTTGGTGTGCTTTAATGGGAAATTAAATACTATTTTTCAGACCATATTAAAATTTTGTATCATCCAAAATGGCGACTGGGCGCCATTTTGAATTTTTTTTAAATGGAAATGGGGGTCGAGTGACACCTCATTGGAAAGGTCTTTTAGTTTACCGTCTGATCCTAGAATTTCAAAGAAACATATTGAGCCATAACAAAATGGCGGATTGTAAACGAATGGACTCACTCGGCTCAAAATTGTTTTGATTTTCTTTTCCAGTGGTCCACTTTTTCATTTGCAGGATTAAATTTTCCCAGAAATATCTTAGGTGGGTGGAAATAATATTGAAAACGTTATGTTTCAACAAGACGGTGCGCCGCCTCATTATTATAGGCCTGTTTCTGACTCTCTCAACGGACATTTTCTTGGAAGACGGATTGGTAGGCGGGGGCCTGTATAATAGCCGGCTCACTCCCCAGATTTAACTTCCTTAGTTTTTTTTATGGGGATATCTGAAATCGAGTGTACAGAACCCGTCCAGAAACAATTGAAGAACTGGAGCAACGCATTACAGAAGTTTGCAGAAATATCACTCCAGAAACTTTTGAAAATGTAAAGCAGGAATTTCATAACCGACTTTTTATGTTCCAAGAAATGAATTGTAAACATTGCGAACACTTAATTTAATTAATTTAAGCTTTAATTCTTAAATAGACTTCTTTATCTTCAAACATTGTCATTTTGTTATGGCTGAATACTTTTCTTTGAAACTCTAGGATCAGACGCCTAACTAAAAGACCTTTCCAATGAGGTGTCACTCGACCCCCATTTCCATTTAAAAAAAATTCAAAATGGCGCCCAGTCGCCATTTTGGATGATACAAAATTTTAATATGGTCTGAAAAATAGTATTTAATTTCCCATCACAGCACATTAAATTTTGTAGAAAAATATCAAGTCGTTTAAAAGTTAGTTGGGGGGGGGGGTTACTATATAGACACAGTGTATACTGTAGCTCAAAATAAAAAGTAAAGCGACGTTCCTTAAGTGTTCTTTATAGCACGAGTCTCGTAGCTAAATCTATGATGTAATCAATGGGTAAGTTTTCCTAAACATAGCTCAATTACAGTTGGATAAGCGTAATTAACTTAATACCGCGTCCAATTTTCCAAATTATTTACTACTGTTTGGTTACTGCCTGTAAATGTTAAGCAATGTTGGTATATCGTAGTCATTATCGTAACGTTTCAGTCTGTTAGTCCGAAAGTTCACTTTAACTATCGAATCTAGGACATAATGTTCGTGCTCATTTAGCTGTGACCAGTGCACGATCTTCCATATACAGCAACAAACAGATTCGTTGGAAAAGCTCATAACTTGAATAATTGGCCTAACGAGATTGCCCATTTACCCATGTTGGGGGGTCAGAATTAAATTCAAAGAGGTGTTTATGAATCACGCCTCTGAATTTTAATAGGGAACCTACCTATCGTTCTTGACTAATAGTAACTATTAATATGTATAATGCAGTAGTAATGACAAAAATGTTCTTTTTGTAAAAATAACGGTATCAACGGAAACACGTTGAGATAATATTATATACTTTGTTAATCAGGGTTGTAACTTTACACAAACACTATTTTTATCTGCATTACATGTAGACATATTATACGTGTAGAATATGTAAAATATGTACGATAGATTCTAGAAAAGAAACGCCGTGTGCATGGAATGGGAGGGGGTATGCAACTATTCAACGGTACGAACGCGCTGCCTTTCCTATTTTCAATTCAATCGTACCGCACTGCAAAAAAAAATTAGTTCTCCGCCGGCAACTATCAAACGACAAAGAAGTCGGGCTCCATAAAAAAATGATACATTAAAATTGCGCCCTTTAAAACGTTACGTCTGGGGCGTAAGCCTTTTCTCGCTCCACCGTAATTCCGGCACTGGTTGCAATTATTTTTCATGATGATGATGATTTTTATTGTTTAGTTTTTTACCAACTGTATCTATATACAGGGTGTTCCGAAACTCGCGGACACAGACTGTGGGGCGATATTCTACCATAGAAACTGAACAACAAGGTCCTATACCATTTTTTGTATCGACTAATATTTTTGCAGTTATTAAAGTTTTGAACAAAAACAAGAGATAGTTCAAAACGGTAATTGATGGGACAAATTACAAATGTAGTTTAACGTGTCTGAAAAACTCAAATTGACGTGTTCAATTAAGCAGTGGTACGATATTGGCTGTTGAAAACAGCTCTCCATTATTTATTTGTTTCGTAGTTCGTCATTTATATAAATTTAGTTGCTAATTTTGCATTGTGCGAAAGAGTGGCCGCGTATAAACGTACCGCTCGTCCTGCTTGTTTATTAGAAGCTTCCAGTGCCATCAGCATTACATAATACTATTGGTTCCAATAATTCGCGCCCCATACTGTTGCACTTTAGGACTAAATTCAAACAAATGGTGAACTATAAAACAAATAAATAATGACGTGCTGTTTACAACATCCAATAGCATGCCATCGAGTTTTTCAGGCACTTGAAACGACATTAATTGTTATTTCCTTCTTGTTTATCATTTGAACTTTCTCTTGTTTAATGCAATCTATCATGGATTGGTTGCCAGTACTTGATGTAACACTTAAATTTATGCATACAAGTTTTTGTTTTTATCATTATCAGGTTTTTCAAATTGAATATCTGCAAAAATATTGGTTGAGTTGAAAAATTGTAGAGGAACTTTTTGTTCAGTTTTTTTCTTAGAATATTTCCCCACAGTCCGTGTCCGCGAGAAACACCCTCTGTATATGTATATAGAATCAGGATCTTTTTCACTTGTCTCAACATTTAGACGCTACTAGAAGCCACATATTTACGCGTCCATTATATAAGGC
The DNA here is from genome assembly GCA_958336395.1 of Ctenicera cuprea. Taxonomy (NCBI): domain Eukaryota; kingdom Metazoa; phylum Arthropoda; class Insecta; order Coleoptera; family Elateridae; genus Ctenicera; species Ctenicera cuprea. Next base: position 50,926,658 of record OY284492.1, on the reverse strand, counting down.
GCAGATTCCTTTCTACATTGGACCGTTACACTTTTCAATGCAGATAAACAAAATTTAGGTTTATAGAAGATGTTCGGGTTATCGGGAGCCTGATATTTTCAGTACGTATTTATTAGTTCCAAAAGCATTTTGAAAATTTCTGTTAAGGCACTCTCCTGGAAATTGGGAAAAGTGCTAAGTTTAATTAACTTTTGTTCCGCGTTTTGACGGGGGTTTCTCATTATTAAAATTTTTTCCGGTTCTGTTTTTGGGGTTTTATTCGTTTTTTTCTTACGGGACTCTCTTTCCGGAAATAATTTTTGACTATTTTTTCATTTTTTTAGATTCAGATGGTCCTCGCAATATTTAAGTAAGCACTTGTGCCTCAGCCAACCAATCAATATTTTTTTGTGTTAAATCGGAATCTCTTTATCCTGTCTCAACTTTTCGTGACGACGGACTATTCTTACATCTCGACGTAGCTTATTTATTATTATGTTTGCCGGTACCGATGTTTATGTAACAGTCAAGTAGGTCGGCGCGGCATTTGATTTCAAAAGGTTGATTATTTTAAAAGAAGTCATAAATAAAAGTCGTGGGGCGTAGCCCACAAGTTTTGCCAGTATTATTTATTTTACTTAAGTGTAGAGGGAGGCACCTGTTTAGTTGTGTACGTGTTCATTTACGTTTATATCTTTTAACCGTCTGATTTTGCATCAGTGTTATTTTACATGCAGAATATAAAAAAAGGGTTTTATTAGTATATTTTGCATGTAGTATTATGCATGCGCCCATCGCTGTCTTGAATACTCTATAGTACGTAGGTATTAACTTTGTCCAATTTTTGTACTTTAAAGTAAAATTAAGGCATTTAGTTGGACAAGTTTACCGAGGAACCTCATGGCCAGTGTTGCCAGACTTGGTGGAATTTCACCAGTTCTGGTGATATTTGGGAGGTTTGGTGATTTTGTGGAAACTTTTCATTTTGAGCATAGAATTGGCGATTGAAGAAAATTTTGTGGAATTCCTGGTGAATTTGTAAATTTTTCGTATTTTTTATAGATGTAATATTTTCCATCGAGATAAATATATTTATTCTAACTATAAAAATAAACTTGCGTTGGCGCCCTCTAATGGCTGGCAGCGAAAATTAAGATGAGAATTAATAGTTAACAGTAAACTGTTTAGTATTATATCAAGAGGCAAAACTGCAAGAGCCAACTTATAATTTAAAGATTTATACATTCAAATGAGAACGGGACTTCCCCTGAATAATTTACTGGAAAGTCCCTGATTACGGGAAATTCATCATGACCCGAGGCTATAAATAGGACAGTTGTTTTTTTTTTCTTCTATTCAATAAGAAATGTATATACAGGCTGTTTCAAATTCGAGCCCTACCATGGGGATCTCGCTTATTTGAAGAGATGGGTTAAATTGAGGCAAAGTTGCCAAATTTTATGCCTAACAATAATCTGTAAAGAAATTTAAAGTAGCCACTCTGGTTTTTCAGATATCTGAAAAAAACTGAAATTTTGAATTTTTATTTTTGACTATAACGCATTTATCATTTATGCTACATATTTCTAGTTCACGTATTATTAGAACACTTTTTTATGCTGAATTTAAATTGTTTACCAGATTTGGTGTAACTGTTACCATTGTTCATTTTCGACTGTCAACTTTTTTTTTTCTTATGGTTGGTATTAAAAATTTCATATTTGGATAGAGTTTTCAATTCTGATTTCAACGATGTGTCACACTTTGCATTTTGTTTAAGTTTTGAGCATTTTATTACAAAAAATAAAAATTTCATAAGAGTGCCATGGAAGGACCACGTCATTTAATTTATTTTGAGAAAATTCTAGCAGGCTATGAACTGATGGAAGTAAAACAAAACACTTCTCTTATTTGCTTTTAGTTTTAGATACATTAAGTATGCGAAAATTTCAGGAAACTTTGTTTTGAGCGTAGGCAGCAGGTTAGGTTACTTTTTACAAAAACAAATGAATGACACAGTTACTAACACGCATATTAGAGTGTTCATTTTAAACGAGCTTCTGAGCATGTTTTACAAAGGTTTAAAATGTTTTGAACATTCATTTAATAATTGTTCGTATTAGTGTAGTTGTAGTGTTATCTGTTGTGTTTATTTAACCGGTTATTCAAATTTGTTATGTCAGTTGCAAACATAAAAATTGCAAGTGGAATTTTTAGTAAATTGTGTATGTTAGTAACTGAGTCATTCATTTGTTTTTGTAAAAAATAACCCAACCTGCTGCCTACGCTCAAAACAAAGTTTCCTGAAATTTTCGCATACTTAATGTATCTAAAAGTAAAAGTAAATAAGAGAAGTGTTTTGTTTTACTTCCATCAGTTCATAGCCTACTAGAATTTTCTCAAAATAAATTAAATGACGTGGTCTTTCCATGGCACTCTTATGAAATTTTTATTTTTTGTAATAAAATGCTCAAAACTTAAACAAAATGCAAAGTGTGACACATCGTTGAAATCAGAATTGAAAACTCTATCCAAATATGAAAAAATTTTAAATACCACCCATAAGAAAAAAAAAAGTTGACAGTCGAAAATGAACAATGGTAACAGTTACACCAAATCTGATAAACAATTTAAATTCAGCATAAAAAAGTGTTCTAATAATGCGTGAACTAGAAATATGTAGCATAAATGATAAATGCGTTATAGTCAAAAATAAAAAAATCCAAAATTTCAGTTCTTTTCAGATATCTGAAAAACCAGAGTGGCTACTTTAAATTTCTTTGCAGATTATTGTTAGGCATAAAATTTGGCAACTTTGCCTCAATTTAACCAACTCTCTATCTCTTCAAATAAGCCAGCTCCCATGGTGGGGCTCGAATTTGAAACAGCCTGTATGTTATATTATTGATGTAATTGTTTTATTATTTTTGTTACTGAATTTAGTTGTTTAATCAAGTTTAAAGAAAAAATTTTGTTGAAATGTAATACTAACTAAAGAAAATCTGATGAAATACGGCAACTTTTCTAGGCGGCGCGAAATCTGGTGGAATCTGACAACTTTTTGCAGCGACACCTGGCGAATTTCTAATTTTTCATCTGGCAACACTGCTCAGTTAGGGATTACACACAGTGAAACTCGCTAAATTGTTCGTACCTGATTTATTTCAAGGACTGATAATAATAGGTTAATGTACTTCCCTAAACGCACATTGTAATGACGAGAAGTGGCAATAACATTAATCGTAATCAGTAAGTTCATTGTAACTAATTAGAGATAGTTTACATCGTTGTTTCGCAAGAATGCTCGGCTCTAAATCTCGGTTAACCGACCGTAAAATGATTCCACATTCGTCTTTGGATTCTTGTACTCTATAGAAAAACTTTTTTTAAGTAAACATTTTGCATTCTTTTTGCTAGGTAAAGCAAAATGTGTGATTGTAGCAAGAAAACGCTAATGTGTGAAAATAGTTTTTGAGGGCGCACGAATCAAAATAGTTATTTATGACACAAAGACGAAAAATGCAGTTTTCCCGACGAATGCGGTAAATTGTATTAGTATTAGTACGTAAACCATTTTCCTCCGTGTGTGTCATACACTATTTTTTATTCGATTGTAAGAAATTGACGAAAAATAGTTCGCTATGACAAATAAAACAAACTGTTTTATTTTTATTCGTTTGTGTCAAAGTGATGTGAGGTCGATTATTACGACCACAGTTTTCATTAAAATGTTAAGTGAAAGTAAAGATTCTATTGTGTGTACACTAGTGCTGTCGACTGGTTACGGTTAACCGGTTAATTTTTTTACGAAAACCGTCGAACACGAATTTTCAAAAAACCGTTTTGAAACCGGTCTGAAAAACTGATTTTAAACCGGTCTGAAAAGAACGGTCTAACTAAACCAGTCTGACAAAACTGGTTTAACAATCTGGTCTATAAAAACCGGCCTGAAAAACCGGTTTGAAACCGGTCTGAAAAACTGATTTTAAACCGGTCTGAAAAGAACGGTCTAAATAAACCAGTCTGACAAAACTGGTTTAACAACCTAGTCTATAAAAACCGGCCTGAAAAACCGGTTTGAAACCGGTCTGAAAAACTGATTTTAAACCGGTCTGAAAAGAACGGTCTAAATAAACCAGTCTGACAAAACTGGTTTAACAACCTAGTCTATAAAAACCGGCCTGAAAAACCGGTTTGAAACCGGTCTGAAAAACTGATTTTAAACCGGTCTGAAAAGAACGGTCTAAATAAACCAGTCTGACAAAACTGGTTTAACAACCTAGTCTATAAAAACCGGCCTGAAAAACCGGTTTGAAACCGGTCTGAAAAACTGATTTTAAACCGGTCTGAAAAGAACGGTCTAAATAAACCAGTCTGACAAAACTGGTTTAACAACCTAGTCTATAAAAACCGGCCTGAAAAACCGGTTTGAAACCGGTCTGAAAAACTGATTTTAAACCGGTCTGAAAAGAACGGTCTAAATAAACCAGTCTGACAAAACTGGTTTAACAACCTAGTCTATAAAAACCGGCCTGAAAAACCGGTTTGAAACCGGTCTGAAAAACTGATTTTAAACCGGTCTGAAAAGAACGGTCTAAATAAACCAGTCTGACAAAACTGGTTTAACAACCTAGTCTATAAAAACCGGCCTGAAAAACCGGTTTGAAACCGGTCTGAAAAACTGATTTTAAACCGGTCTGAAAAGAACGGTCTAAATAAACCAGTCTGACAAAACTGGTTTAACAACCTAGTCTATAAAAACCGGCCTGAAAAACCGGTTTGAAACCGGTCTGAAAAACTGATTTTAAACCGGTCTGAAAAGAACGGTCTAAATAAACCAGTCTGACAAAACTGGTTTAACAACCTAGTCTATAAAAACCGGCCTGAAAAACCGGTTTGAAACCGGTCTGAAAAACTGATTTTAAACCGGTCTGAAAATAACGGTCTAACGAAACCAGTCTGACAAAACTGGTTTAACAACCTGGTCTATAAAAACCGGCCTGAAAAACCGGTTTGAAACCGGTCTGAAAAACTGATTTTAAACCGGTCTGAAAAGAACGGTCTAACTAAACCAGTCTGACAAAACTGGTTTAACAACCTGGTCTATAAAAACCGGCCTGAAAAAACGGTCATAAAAAAAAGTCTGAAAAAACGGTCGCAATGCGTGCATTCAAACTAGTTTTGGGGCCAGCGGGTGGTCTAGTGGTTAGAGTCCCAACCTCTAGAACTAGACTCCCAACGGCAGTAGGTTCGAATCCTCTGCCCGTCGGAAATTTTTCTGAATAAGTTAAACCCGGCGCGGCGTGTCCATGGACGGTGTGTGTGGTGTGTATATTGGGTTGCATGTCTTTCGGGGTGGGGCATGTTAGACCGGTGAATAGCGCCAAGTGCGCTGAAACCGGGTAAGTGGGTGGGATGGGGTGGGATGGGTCATATGAGTCGTGCATACGCACGGCCTCATGATTCTTAAAAAAAACTAGTTTTGACGTAATCACTATTCAATTGAGTAATTTTTTTTATATTAGAAGAGTTTAGACGATAATATATTTCCAATAAGTAGAAGTACATATATAATAATAGGTTAGAAGTTTTAGTTTACGTATATCGACATGAGTCGTGTCACGACCGATTTAAGGCAGGTTTTTTCAGCCCGGGTTTTCAGGAGGTTTTTGACTGTTTTATTAAAACCGATTTTTCCAGACCGAGTTTTCAGATCGTTTTTCGGACCGGTGTGTCAAACCGGTTTTTCAGACCTTTTATTTGGACCGTTTTTTTCAGGCCGGTTGTTTCAGACCGGTTTTTCTGACCGTGTTTTTCAGACCAGGATTTCAGACCGGTTTTTTCAGATCGGTTTTCTCAGACCAAGGTTTTTATACAGGTGTTTTTCAGACCGGCTTTTCAAACCTGTTTTTTAGACCAGGTTTTAAGACCTAATTTTCAGATCGGTTTTCTCAGACCGATGTTTTCATACAGGTTTTTCCAGATCAGGTTTTCAGGCCGTTTTTTTAGACTGTTTTTTTCAGACGAGTTGTTTTAGTCCGCTTCTTTCAGACCGTTTGTTTTTTAGACCTGTTTTTTTCAAACCGGGTTTTCAGACCCGATTTTTCAGACCGGTTTTTAAGACCTTTTATTTGGACCGTTTTTTTCAGGCTGGTTGTTTCAGAACGGTTTTTCTGACCGTGTTTTTCAGACCAGGATTTCAGACCGGTTTTTTCAGATCGGTTATCTCAGACCTAGGTTTTCATACAGGTGTTTTTCAGACCGGCTTTTCAAACCTGTTTTTTAGACCAGGTTTTAAGACCTAATTTTCAGATCGGTTTTCTCAGACCGATTATTTTAAACAGGTTTTTCCAGACCAGGTTTTCAGACCGGATTTTTCAGGTCGTTTTTTTAGACTGTTTTTTTTTCAGATGAGTTGTTTTAGTCCGTTTGTTTCAGACCGTTTTTTAGACCTGTTTTTTTCAAACCGGGTTTTCAGACCCGATTTTTCAGACCGGTTTTTAAGACCTATTATTTGGACCGGTTTGTTTCAGGCTGGTTGTTTCAGAACGGTTTTTCTGACCGTGTTTTTTAGACCAGGTTTTCAGACCGGTTTTTTCAGATCGGTTATCTCAGACCAAGGTTTTCATACAGGTGTTTTTCAGACCGGCTTTTCAAACCTGTTTTTTAGACCAGGTTTCAGACCGGATTTTTCAGGCCGTTTTTTTAGACTGTTTTTTTTTCAGATGAGTTGTTTTAGTCCGTTTCTTTCAGACCGTTTTTTATACCTGTTTTTTCAAACCGGGTTTTCAGACCGATTTTTTCAGACCGGGTTTTCAGGCCTTTTTTTTCAGACCGCTTTTTCAGCCCGGTTTTTCAGACCGCTTATTTTTACGTCGAAATAGCCGAACTAAAAAACGTTGCTTTTTGACACAATCGAATAAAAAGAAGTTTATTGCAAAATTGCAAATGACTGTAAATACGAAAACAACATCTGACATCATCTAGTTCATCTAGAGACAGGGCCGGATTATCCATTAAGCAGAGTAAGCATTTGACTACAGCGGCAAATTTGCAAGAGCGGCAAAATGAAAAATAAATTAAATAAAAATGAAGTTATTTGTGTACTTTCGTTTAGACATCCTTCAAAGGCGCCAATAAAAGAATATATCCAGAGTTTTTGTAGGGTTTTAATAACCGGCATGGCGGCACGTTTCTATAGCGTCCAACCCTGTAACAAGTAACACGTGCAACGTTGTCGATGCTGCAGAAATTTTCGCGGTAAATTTACAAAGTTTTAGAAAAAAAAAAACTAAATAAATTCATGTTCATTTTGTCTTTTTACAAAGGACCAGCGGTGGACGAGTTGTTTGTCTGGTTATTATATAGTTCGAACCCACCTAGAGAGTTGCATTAGGCATTGTAAGACTTTTCTAAATTTGAGAATCAGCTGCTTCGCCTCCGGTGTATGGTTTTTTCGGGGCGGGGCTCAGCATTCAGATACTTTCAATTTCGAACTATCTAATCTCGAATTCCTAAGTTGGCGACGATGTACGAGCGTTTTTATGCAAACCCGGAAGACGACGAGATAAGAATGATTTGATTTTTTAAACATTCCGGTATTGTTTTTGTTCCTGGTCGGGTTAAAAGAAAAAGAATTGACTTATAAAACAGAAAAATGTATTCACTTTCGCGGTTTGTAGAAATATACTCAAAAAACAAGCAGGAATTAGCGATGAAATGTGATGAAATTAATAAAAGCTGAAGGTTTACGCTGTTTTGCCGAACGGCCCGATAAAAGACGATGAGAACGAAAATTCCTTCATCGGAGCATTCGAGAAGCAGCGTTTGTACTACTTTTTACCGCATCCGACTAATTTTGACCGATTAAATCATTCGATTGTCAACTTCGTTCGCATGGCAATCATTCGTTTATGAGTTTCTAATGTGAAAATTTATAATTAAAACACTAATGGGCCGGACTAATTTGAACGAAGGCTGGTTATATTTATTTTAAATATTATTTGATGTCGAATCTGTTTCTAAAATCAATATTTAGTCTTTTCGTACTTGCATCTAATTAGTGCCAATGTCGCGTTGACTTCGATGGACTTTTTTCGAAAAATTTGCATCGACTGTGCTGTATGCATGTGCATGCGTGCATGGGAGTAGATACAACTTCCGTGTTAAATTTGTCTTGTAATAATAATTGTCGAACATAAATTTACGATTACTAGCATTAATCACATGTTGTATCATATAATCAATCAACAATGACTAGTAAAATGGACAAATATAAAACAATAAGTGAGCTTTGCGACCTCCGCGGTTCATGGAAAACGCTTCCTGGAATTTAACTAAATTTAACTGAACGAACTCTCGCACGTGGATCCTAGAATGACCGCTTTAAAATAAAACCAATGGTAAATCACAATTATACAGTTAATGTCACACATAATTCTCTACTAGTGTTACCTCAGCGCACAATGCACTAACAGACAGCGTTGACAGAACCGGCGAAATGTCAAGTCACGTGATGCATTAGTTCCAATAATGACACGCGACGTTATTGTAGATGGCGCCCCAAGTGACGCGCGTCTAGCCGACCGTCATATATATTATAAATTAAAATAATTATTATTAAAAAATCGACGTAGTATAAAAATATAAAAATGTTTCATGTTCCATCTGTGGATAGAGACCTTTCATTGAAAAAAAAATTGTCCAAATTGGTGAAGCGGTAGCCGCTGGAGGAACCGGAGAAAAAAAACCTTTGTGCTTTTATATATGTATGGATGGATTGTGAAGGTGTTGGTCACTTATAATTTTACGCGGTAAAACTCCGAAATAAAAATCAATAATTTTAAGTTGACCTATTTACGACTTCTCGGTTACGCTATAATGGGAAAGTAACTATTGCGGAAAATTGATTATCTGTGGGTGGGTTATTACTTCACTGGGTTTTCACGTATGCCGTCAGGGTCACTTCTTATTATTAATTAGTTTGCTTACTTCCAACTCGACAGTTAGTATTTGCTTAAACGTCGATTAAATAGTGATTTAACGAAATGAACTCGTAATAATTACATTTTTTTATTTTAATTAATTTCATTAAAATCACGAGTCAATAGAGCACTGTTTAGATATTCCGCGAATATGTGTAAAGTGTAAACGAGAAAATACAATGGGTATAATCGAATTTTTTCATCCTCGAATGATTGCCATTCGAATGAACTTAATCATCGAATGATTCAATCGGATAGAATCATTCGGTTGTTTCAATGCGGTAAAAAACAGTAAAAGCGCTCTCCGCTTGCTTTTTGAATGCTTTTATGAAGGATTTCTCGTTCTCGTCATCTTTTCTCAGGCCGTTCGGCAAAACAGTGCTAACATTTAGCTTTGAATAGTACTTTTATTAATTTCATCGCTAATTTCGGCTTGTTTTTAGTGATATTTCTAAAAACCACAAAAGTGGATACATTTTTCTGTTTTATAATCAATTATTTTTTTTAAATGAGATGAGGGACAGAAACAAAATCCGATTTTTAATTACTGTGTAAATAATCGTTTTTTTTAGTGTACAGGGTTCCCACTGATCCTGGATAACCTGGGAGTCATGGAAAAGTCAGGGAATTAAAATTTTAACCTGGAAGTCATAGATTTTATGCAAAATTTGGCAAAAGTCTTGATTTTTCTCTTGATTTACAGTAGAAAACCTGATTTTCTTGCAGTAGTGTTAACATAATTTAAAAAAATTAAAAATTTTCCGATTGCATTTTTAAAACTGCCGCTTATAAAACTTTTGCTGCTAAAGGTTTTTAAAATATCATTGAGGTACTTTTCTTATCCTTGTTAAAGGAACGTAATATGGCTTATGATTAGGTGCAAGTGAGACCGCCACATACTGTCTTGTGAATTGATAAAAAAACGCATAAACGTGACTATTTTTGAGTCTCTAATTTTATTGTTTTTTTTTGTCGAGAGTCATGGATAAGTATGATTTTTGGTCATGGATATCCTGGAAAAGTCATGGATTCTAATTCTTGATAGTTAGTGGGAACCCTGGTGTACCGCTTGTTTTTATCAACAGTTATACAGTATTATTTAAAATATTATTAAATCTGATTATATTTTCATATTTCTACTATTTTTACTTTTTAGAGCAACATTAAAATTTTTAATACGAAGCTGCATTGAAATGACCGCTAGAAACAAAACAGCGCTGTGGAAACTGCAGTGTTTGCTATTCATAATATCAAAAAAGTATTTTATGATCAGCAATATCTGAACGTTCAAGTCAAAACAGTCTTATATCGTTGTACTTTAGCGGGAAATGCAATCGAATTCCGGAAATTCCGTCTTCATTAGTGTATTCGCATCATAATACCACCATTGGTGGTGTAATCGCTTCATGTATTTGCATTGGGCATTTGTAGGGCAAGGTACGGGGTATCGCTTCAACGCCCGCTTCCGAAATGGACATAATTGAAAATTTTATATCGTAAAATCATTCGAACGATTTACTGTAACTTCTCGGCATATCTCGAGATATTTCGACAATCGAATGGTTCGATTATTTGAATTTCATGATATCCCATCAATAGTAAGAATGTGTAGTGTTTGGCAGATATAAAAAAGTGGTATTATACTAACGCACAGTAGGCCAAAAAATTTTAAATGAAGTTGAAATTTTGGTCTCGAATTTTGAACCTTAATCTCGAATATTCGTATTAAAGACATTAATATAAATAACCACACGACGTTCAGAAATTAAAATTTCAACTTTAAAGTTAATTTTAATAATAATAAAAAAACATTCGAATACATTAAGGAAGTCGTGGAATTTCCAAATCTCAGAGTACCCTTAAAGAAATAAAAAATTATAAAATATTTTGGGGAGTTTTCTAAATTTACCGTAAATTAAACCTACTTAATAATTTAGAAAATCCATAACAAAATTTTCCAACTAAAATAATTGTTTTGTTTAATAAATCTGTTATTGTTTCATAAAAATGAAGTTTTTATAGGTGTAAGAATATACTAAGATAATATACGCGATACATTACTTACATCTAAGCATAAAGTTAAGTAAATTACACCATTTTACTGTTTTAATGGAGTAATTTTGTACGTGCTTTTTATGACAGTAATTTCCTTCCTTAAACAGTTAATTAGATGCTCTAGTTGTACTTGTAACTCTTATGTGTGCAGTGTTGCCAGATGTAAAATAAGAAATTCACCAGGTCTCGCTTCAAAAAATCGGGTAGAACGTAATATTTTTTAAATCAAAACTAAAGAAGGTTTAAAGCAAGGTCTACCGACCACAGCCGGTACGTAGCGACTGTTACCGACCATCCCGTGACGTCACGGCATTCGACTGCTCTGATTTGTTGCTTTGCTAACTTGGCACTAACTCATTTATGCTCAGCACTGTCTAGTTTGTCGTACCAAGTGTTTTTCTAGTGATTTTTTACTTTCCTGTACTTTCTGTATATGAAAGTATTGGTTTTTAAAAAATGTCGGTCTGTGGGAGGGGTGCGTGGGAGTAACATGTTTATTCTTATCTTAATTTTGCTTCCAGTCGTCAGAGGGCGCCAACACAAGTTTATTTTTATAGTTGAAATAAATATATTTATCTTTATGAAAATCTATAAAAAAAAACTGGAAAAATTTACAAATTCACCAGGAATTTCACCAAATTTTCTCAAATCACCAATTTTGTGTTCAAAATGGGAAGTTTTTACTAAATCACCAAACTTTCCCGCAATCACCAGAATTGGTGAAATTTCACCGCGTCTGGCAACACTGCATATATTAAAGCTAATTTTACTTTAACATTTTTGTATAGAATATAACCTAATTTTTCCTACTCAAGTGAAACTTGTCAATTTTTTTAAAACCACACAATTTAAAATTCACCGATTTTCGTGGCAATATAAAAAAAATACCCTGCAGTGACAATCTCTACGTGACCGCACATTGTGAAAAGATTTTGCAATGGACAATTACTAAAAATAATTGTTTACAAGCACGCATTTCAAAATAGAACCGTGTAGAAAGAAATCTACCAGCCATGAACGGTTTGCGGTTTCTTTTTTCCTTCTGTGAACACGGTGATAAGCAAACATCCTTTGTTTTGTTTCAAGGCTTCGTCTTGTGTTTCCTTTAGTTGAAAAACGGATGATTGTTAAAATAATGTACAGCGTTTTAGGAAACTCCCACCGATTGTGAAATTGTAACGGGATTGTCATATGGTTACACCTTAATAAACGGAACGAAACCGTTTTATCATTCATATTTATGATGGTGCAATTATTAAGCAGTGATTAGCTGCTGGAATTAACTTTATATTATTTAAAATGCATAATTCCATTGTTTTGAAGTCAAAACTCAAAAGTAAAAAATGCAAAACTTGCATGTGTCTGACCTTACATGTTTAATTCGTTGTCATTGTATTATTTCTCATTGTTGCCAGGTCATATGGAGATGCCTTATGTTTATGAATTGCTACGTAGTCTAACGTAAAAATTAAATTTTCTATTTAAAAAATCTGTATTATATATTCTTTGAGGCTTTCGCGGTTTCTCGAACTGTCAATATTACAATTTACTTTCGGCCTAGACCGCGTCGTCATTTGGGAACTACGCCCAGTATAATCAGGTAAGGACCGACCTGTAGCTTGTCTGCCTTTACAAGCATTTGCTCTAGAAGTCTGAGTAATATATGTTCGTAGGCCCTGCCTGCTTAGAGGCCGGTGCGATCGCAGATACCTGCTTAGCAGGTTCCGATCGCAACTTTGCCGGTTTGTTGCTTTTGCAACTTTTCCTCGCCTCACATAATAGGCCGCGTCACTAGTGTAATTCCCCCTTTAATGTCAATATATAATTTTATTTTGTTGAAATTGGAAAGCGTTCTCGTTTGGCAACCACAATTATAACTTTGTGTTACAATGTATTTTAAATTCAATTATACCATCAAATTTTACGAAAAATATGCAAGTTGGTAATGGTTTCATTTAGCGCACAAAATGCCGAATATTCGTCAAAATACTTCACTGACCGGAGAAAATCTTATCGGAATACCCGCCAAGCTCAGAAAATGGAAAAAGACAAATATTCGGCCCGCTGAACATTTAGGGCAAGTAGACTTTTTAATTTTTGAAAAAATAAAAATTCAAAAAAATTAATGCATTTCTGAATCTAACTTTTTAGATTTAAACATAAAAATTAATTCAACTAATAAATTTGAGTACTCAGTTTATAGAAAACCTACATAAACAGACATTACAATACCACACGATTCTTGTCACCATAAAACACACAAATTAGCAGCATACAGGTCGCTGATACATAGGGCTTTGACGGTCCCTTTAGATGAAATTAATTATAATAGAGAAATTTCAATTATTAAACAAATTGCATACAGTAATGGTTATAATACTAAACTTATTGATACATTAATTAAAGAAAAAGATTATAAATTAGCCATTCAAAAAGTTTATGCGAATACCCTAACTTCATCCGATACAATTAAATATGCCTCCATCCCATATTTTAGTGACAAATCGGAAAAAAATGCTAAAATTATAAACAAAACAAATAAATATAAAGTAAGCTTCAAAACAACTAGGAACATCTTAAACACTTTGTTTAATGCAAAATCAAAAACAGACGATTTGATAAAATCAGGCATTTACAAATTAAATTGTTCGCATTGTAATTCGGTTTATATAGGCCAGACAATTAGAAATTTTGATATTAGGTATAAAGAACACGTACGTTGTTACAAATACAAACACCCACATAAATCCAATTACGCTAAACACTTACTAGAACAAAATCGTTCAATGACATCTAATAACACCATAAAATGTTTACACTTTTGTGATGATAAACGCAAATTAGAAATACTAGAAGCTTTTGAAATTCACAAACATTTAAAAACTGTACCGTTAATGAATGAGCAAATTGATCTCTTAAATTCTCCCCTCTATTGGACATTTTGGAATGAGAAATCAAGTCATCTGCAGAAGATTACCGAGATCAAGTCACCAAGTTCTATTGCTATAACAACACTAACTTTTCATATAACCTTTGACAATGGCATGTAAACATGCCGAAATACGTATAAGGTTAAAATAAATAAATATTGTTAAAGTAATTAAGTACCTATTTTATATACAGATAATAATCATTCAATTCTGAATCGTTTCATACATTTCTACAATTTCAAGTATAACTTAGTCGCGGTTTTTCTTGGGGGTGCTTCGCACCCCTGACTTGGCTCTAGGGGTGTTCGAACACCCCCGCAGTCGGTGCTGTATTTTAAACTTTGCGATGTTATGTTACTGACGTATAAAAAACACACAAATACCAATGTAAGTTTAGAAATTCAAAATAAAAGCAACCAGAGTTGTTTTACTTATTTTTTTAATCCCTTTGGTTCGGGGCGTTGGGCGTCCAGAGAGTATCCGTCCACGAATTAATTTTTTTGTCTCATTAAATCTGCTACCTAACCATTTCCTAGCTAACAGTAATATGCAGAACTACCGAAGCGTAAGCTTACGTATATAATTCAGAATCACATGTTTAGAAAGTTAGCGCTTGCGTAGCCGTATTGTGTAAGCTTGTGGTGGAGAGCGGAACAGAACGATCCGCTAACTCAACCACTGACCGGAGTTCTAGTCGGCAGTCGTTTCTACTACCTGTCTGCGAGAAAGCATGTGCAACAGGTGCAACGGTGACATAAAAGTTTACGAATCGCCCTGTATGCAAATTTCGCAATTAACTAATCGTGGCACGCTTGAAAATTTTTTTGGCTTAACTTGCCTTCCCCTAGTGAGTTAAAGAAAATATATTTTATCTCTGCATGCAAAAAGTTGTTTTCGGATGCACTTTGGATTACTGCTGTCTCCGCCCGATGTTTACCTGATGCAAGATAGAGATAAACGGTGATTGTTGTGTTCGTCGAGTGCGCGCCTTGTGCAAGTGTAGGAGCCAAGTTCTATTTTTTCTCGGCGCCCATGTGTGTGTGATAATGTTTTAAATTGCAAGCATGTGATAGTGATGTGACAGTTGTGTGTTTTTGATGTCACCGTATAGCCGCTACCGGCCCTTGCCGGCTGCAGAAGCAATTAGTGTCCTTCAGCCTCCTGCGGGATGCCGCCCCGCAGGCACCACCACTGCGTGCAGGTTCCTCAGGTGGATTTCTAAATTGGGACCACAGACTGTTAATAAGCAGGGAATAGGTAAGAAGAAGAACGGATCGTTTAAAGTCTGACGGTACATTCCTAACGTCGCAGCGCGTCAGATGTTACATAAGGCAAAACTAGGTTTATTGACGAATTAATTAGAACGCTCGGTGGGGGCAAATTTCATAGTGGCTCTTATTAAATAAACCATTAGAACGACCAAGCAAAATAGGTAATGCGGCATTTACGTTGTTCCGCAAACTGAGTTAGTTACTGCAGAATAATGTTGCATGTTTCTGCAAAAGTAAAGAAAAAAAAACAAATTCGATTGTAACTTTGGCCTAAGTTAGTTTTTGTCGATTTCTGCGAGCCCTTTTGTGTCTTAAGTGTGGTTATTCAACTTTTACTTCGGTTGTGTTCGTATATGTATGTCAAATTGCTATTTGGTCTATATGCTTTTATTGACCATTTGCCCGTATTAGCAGCAAAGATCGGACTTTAAGTCTCAGAAGGGCAAACAATTTCGTTAGAATTCAATAAGTAAACAATAATCATAGGCGTACTTAAATCCATTAAGTTATACGTGAAACAATTGCGGTATTTACTAAACTTAATCTTGTAAAGTACCTGGTTTCGCGAAAAGTGAACGTTCCAAAAGAAATGAATAAGCATAAGTTTTGGTAGAAAAATTTGTCGCTGTTTGAATCAATTGGCCACTTTCATTCTATTATTGGCAATTTGACATTCGGCGGAGAATTTGGCATCAGGCTGTCGCATTAAATTGAACAAGTACTGCATCGCAATCCTGGTTATTCGCATTTATTAGAAATTGCAAATATTCTAAAGTCCACAAATAATCCAGTCAGTTGTTCACCGGCCACCTTTTACAGTTTTGCTCCAATAACGAGTTGCGACGTTTAAAAGTAATTTTCAGTGTTTAAAGGTATTTTGTCGGACAAGAGAACTAATTTTTCGGCTGAGAATTTAGAAAAAGTTGTTGTTGTGTGCTGCAATTCTTAAGTTTTTTTTGTATTCAACGCTGGTTTTCCGTTCCTTATGAATGTTTACAGGCCATTTTTTTTCGTTGTATTACTGAATTTATACGTTCTATTTTCATTAATTTGTGGTTGCTATTTAACATTTGCGTCATAATTTAAATCCTGACTAAATACTAGACTAGAAATCCGGACACTAATTATCAGGCGCGATTGCCACGTTTGAAATAAATTAACCTTTTCTTTTCATTTTAAATTCATTGTTTTTGTACCATTTTTACCTTCCTATACTTTCAGTATAGGGAAGTATTGATTTCATGCAAAATTTCAAAATTGAGATTTTAAACGGAAATAGTCGGGGGGGGGGGCATGGACCCCAAAAGAGTAATTTTTAAAAAATGTCTGTCTGTGGGTGGGTCCGTTACGCTCCATATCTCCGGAACGGCTGCACCGATTTTGATGTGCTTTGGAATGGGGGGGTATATCACAAATTCACCGACAAAATAAGCTTTAAAAAAAACCGAAACCGGAAGCGGAAGTTAGACATGTTTTTTAGGTATCATTTTTTTTCAGAAACTGAATTTTGGAAATTTTAATAGTGGAGATTAAAGGCCTTAGGACAAATCAAACGATTTTTTACCGAACTCTTTAGCTTTAAAATGGCGGCCGCTACGAATTTTTGAACTTTTCGACTTTAACGCCCATTTACTCAAAAACCAGTTATGTGATTGGAATCAACTACATCTTGTTTGGCAGCCCTTCAAGGGTACCATACCATGAAATATAATTAATTTTGAAAATATAAAAACGATCGCAATGACATCACTTCAAAATTTTGGAATTTTTCAAAAAAATATTTCTCAAAAACTGCCCACACGTTTTTGTTTAAACTTTTTAAGCTGATAGAGCTGGGAATCTTCTACAATTGTTTTTTTTTGCGCATTGCTATAATTTCACTGTGACGCCCTCTATGAATTTTTGAAAATTGAAAATTGGTACCCTTTTATTTATTTAACGGGGGGCAATAAATAATTTCTGTTAATGTGAAATAGCTCACCATTGATATAATA
This sequence comes from Ctenicera cuprea, assembly GCA_958336395.1. NCBI lineage: Eukaryota > Metazoa > Arthropoda > Insecta > Coleoptera > Elateridae > Ctenicera > Ctenicera cuprea. The sequence continues at coordinate 50,909,445 of OY284492.1, read as the reverse complement.
TAATAATATTTTTTCGATAATTTCATATTTAGGGGGGCTACTGTTCCCTCCCCCCCCCCCAAAATTTTCGTTACAAAATAAAAAAATTGATTTCTTCTTTTGTTTGCTCTAGGAGAATCTTTTTACAAAAAATCGAATTTTTTGTCCCTTGATAATCTTTTTGTCCTTGGAAGAATTTCACATACTTTCTACAGCAGTTGAATTCTTGTACTAGTCGTTTAATGTTCAATGTAGGCTAACTTTTTTATTTTAATAGATAGACTCGCAAACCCAAGAGCAAAGTTGTAGGACAAATTCTTCTCGATTGTATTTAAGAAAAAAACTTGAGTTTCCAAGTTTAATATGGCGGCCACGGTAAAAAATAACTTTTTTTTAAATGGAAACGTGGCATTTTGGCTCTAAAATCAGAAAGGTTTTGAAATTCTAAATACAAATTAATAAGAGTAATTTCTTGCTAAAAATCGAGTTATTAATATTAATTAAAAGTTATTAATATATTTTCAAATATCAATTTCCGCCCTTCCGTTGATTCAGTCCGAATATTTTACCCAACCTTATGCTTGTAGCGCAGCGGTCGGTCTTTCTTCAACCTTCAACAGGTGTATATCGAAAGTGTTGGAAAATATAAAACAATGTTATTTTATAAGTATAGGAAAGTCCAGGCAAAGTGTTTCGCTCATTTTTCTTTATTATTTTCCACATGCATCTGTCATTTGGATGCATTTGCTTCCATTACCATGACCGGTGTCACTGGAATGAATTCCAGTTGTCCTAAATTTCCTGAAAATCCTAAAATTTATGAAAAAAGCGCAAATTGTTCTTAAATTTATCCTAGTTAATAGTACTGTCTGATATAATAATGTTAATTTAATTTAAAATTTTGGCCAGTGATTGGTAATCAAAATTTTGTAGTGTAAAAATGTGCATTAAGTGCGTACTGGCCTGTTACTGACTTCCTCAACGAACATTTTCGGGGAAGATAGATTGATAGGGGTGGGGGGGGGGGTTCCGTGGAATGGCCGGCACGCTTCCTGGATTTGATCTCCTTAGATTATTTCCTTGGGAATATCTAAAATGTCTAGTGTTCAGAATTCCCCCGGAAACAACCGAAGAACTGGAGCAGCGCATAACACAAGTTTGCAGAAATATCACTCCCGAAACTGATCGAAAAGTAAGGGAGGAATTTCATAACAGACTTTTTATGTGTCAAGAAGTGAATGGTAAACATTTCGAACACATGATTTATTTTTTTTTGTTTTAGTTCTTAGTTTTTAATTAAATTACTTATTTTCAATTCTTTGCCATTTTGTTCTGGATGAATATTTTTTTTGAAACATTAGGATCAGACGCAGAATTAAAAGGCCTTTTAAATGAGGTGCCACTCGACGCCCCTTGCCTGTTTAATTTTTTTTTCAAAATGTCTCTCAGCCGCAATTTTTCAAGATCCAAAATTAAAATATATGCTAAAAAGTAGTATTTAACCTACCTCCCATTAAAGCACACCAAATTTTGTGTCGAAAGTCTTTCAAAAGTTAGCAAGGGGGGGGGGGGCTTTATAAACACACTGTGTATAAAAATGTCTTAAAATCAAATAAAATTTTGTCTTAAATCTTGAAGAAACATGAAATAAATTGCTGGGACCCCTGCTTTGACTCCTCTTTTGCCTAACTGCGTAGTATTTTGGTTGTAAAGTGTCACTCGTTCTGACACGTAATTGACAACTAATTAAGCAGCTCTGCCTATTAAAGAAAATGTTCTTAATTTTCCTATCATCTGACAGACATAATCAAACAACTTACATTATGACTATTTTCTTATATACCTATACCTTTCTTATATCCAGAGTGGTCCAATACTTATTACGCCCCTATTTAATGCTGTAAGCTCTGTGGCGCAGTTGCATTTTTTTAATTGTCAATTTAGCAATTTTTTGCGCTTATTTGATAGAGAATTTTTTCTTTTTTCAACGATGTAAAACTTGTATACTGTTACATAACAAAATTTGCAAATAAGAAAAAGCAAAAGCTTCTTCATATTAGCAGGCCCTGAGATCAAACAACAGCCTACCACAATCACAGCAGTGTCCTAATCTCTTAACACTTTAAAACAATTGAAAAAACAATACGCTAGTGCTGTCAACAATGCCCATTAGTACAACTTTGTTATACACGGTGCTTCAAAAGTATGGAATGATGGTTCCAGGGGCGTAAATATTGGTTTTACAATAGGTACTTTATATGAAAGTTTTTTATTACATTTTGTTCCGTTTAATTCATTAAAAAATTTAAATAATGCTGTAAGCTCTGTGACGCGATCGTCATTTTTTTTAAATAGCAATATACCAATTTTTTGCATTCGAGATTTTTTTTGTTTAATTTCATTGGTATAAAACTTGTAGACCCCTACATAACAAAATTATTGAGAAAAACCTTCTCGTATTAGAAGGCCCTGGATTCAAACAAAAACCTAGGCCAGCAGGTGGTCTAGTGGTTAGAGTCCCAACCTCTAGAACTAGACTCCCAACGGCAGTAGGTTCGAATCCTCTGCCCGTCGGAAATTTTTCTGAATAAGTTACACCCGGCGGCGGGTCCATGAACGTTGTGTGTGGTGTGTATGTTGGGTTGCATGTCTTTCAGGGGTGGAGCATGTTAGACCGGTGAATAGCGCTAAGTGCGCTGAGCCCGGGTAAGGGGGTGGGATGGGAATTCTTAAAAAAATAGCCTAGCACAGTCGCATTTTCTTCTTTCAATTGTTTTTGATTGCTAAGTGATAAACGAATTATCAATCACACTACTCCGATTGTGATAGGCTTTTGTAAATTCAGGGCCTGCTAATATGAAGAAGGTTTTCGATATTTTTTCGAAAATTTTGTTACGTAAGTGCATGCAAGTTTTATACCGTTAAAAAAATTCTCCATTGAATGAGAGCAAAAAATTGCTAGTTGCCACTATAAAAAAATGATAACGCGTTCATAGCGCTTATAGCATTGGATAACATTGTTTTTCAATTTTGCAGAAAGGTAAGTCAAATGTTACCACAAATTTTCTATTAACATTGTTTCCCCTGTCTTCATTTGTTTTAGAATTAAGTAGGGGCGTAATAAGTGTAGTGTTGACCAGTTAAATTGCGTTGTTAGCAATTTGAAGCACAGCTAATTCGAAATTTATTACAAAACCGGACTATTAATTATTGAATTGAAAGTTGGTCGAGTAATCGTAATTTATGTTGTGTAATTTAGGTTGTGTTTCTACTTGCGAAAATTAAACTAGGATTCGTTATGCAGCTTGTCATCCGCCATTTCGCGGTTTTATTATTTGGTCACAACTGTTAGTTTTTGGTATTATATAAGAGAAAAAAGGTAAAAACTTGTTTTATATGTAGGTAAATAAATTTGTTAAAGCCAGGAACAGATCTGCAGTGTTACCACGTTAGAAGTAAAATAAAAATTGACTTAAAAAAATCAAGTAGGCTTAAAAATTTTCAAAAATAGTGCAGGTGTACTCAGAATTGTCTCAGGATTCCAAAAACGTCAAAACATACAAGGTGTCCCGCTTGAAATTTAAAAGTTTGAGTCATTTCCGGTGAAACCGGAAGTAAAGAATATACCAAACATGTCAAAACGTACTTTTTTTGGCTAGGTACATATTACATTATCTATGCTAATTGTTTTGTTGCGATATGTCAAAAATTATGTAAAATAATGGTTCCGGTAGAAAATTAATGAGTATCCATGAATACATGAATCCCCTCTTGGCACTCCTTTAATCTCTATTTCTTGTCGCTTTCATAAATTGACTGTCACTTCTTTATCGCACGCTTTAGTTGCCCATGTTTCTATTGGAAGTTAACAGTCTGTGTAGAGAGAAAATTAATTAAGTATCGGAAATATTTAATTTCATGTTTTTTATGTTCTCTCTTCTCTCTATTTCAAATTCAACATGCGGAAACTATACAGGGTGTTAATGAATTGTAGGGACAAGCTTCTAGGGCTTGCAAAACACGACAAAGCAAGCAACTTTTGTTAATAAATGTGTGGTCAAAAGTGTTTCCTTTCAGGGATAGAGCTTCTCAAAGATTCTTTAAGAAACGCCTGAATGTAGGCAACTCAATTTACTACCTACTATTTGTTTCCATAACGACGAAAATTAATAGAGGATAAGTAAAGCCCCTTTTCCCACTTTTCTTATTCAAATTAAATTTAAAATAAATTAATTAACAAAATGTTTCAAAACTAAGCAATAGAAAAAAACAAAATTACAAAGCAAAAATCAACTATTTGAAAAGTGTACAATAACTAATTATCAAAAAAATCACAGAACGAAAAAAACGAATTATATAAGGCATAGAAAGAAACGAATGCAAGAAATGTCGAAAAATATCACAAAAATATCGAAATTGACGTTATTTGAATGCATGTATGTCTAGATCGTTTTTTTTTTCAACATTTCGTGTGACCTGTGCAAAATAATTGAAAATGCAATTTGGGTTGCCTACATTAAGGCGTTTCTTAAAGAATCATTGAGAAACTCTATCCCTGAAAGGAAACACTTTTGACCACACACTTATTAACAAAAGCTGTTTGCTTTGTTGTGTCCCTACAATTCATTAACGCCCTGTATTTGAGTGTTTGTATTTTTTAATTCAAAACTTTATCCAAATGTTACAGTACATATCTAGTGCTATATACTTTTTCACTAAACATTTATCCATTATAGAAATTAAAAGGTTAATAATTTTGAAACCGACTCACATTTAATTAACCAATCACAAATTTCCTCTTTCATCAAATGAACTAATCGCGTTTGTTTTATATTGTTTAAACTGCATGGTGCTGTTCAAATAAGCGATAAAACCCACAGTAGCTTCGCATAATCGCTCTTAAGTCTGAAATTAACGCGTGGAAAACTGATGTGCACTGACTTTTGGGTATATTTAATATTATTTTAATACAGTTTTTCATTGCTTCGGCCTGAAGTATCATATTTAATTATAACATAATTTATGAATTAAAACCAATAATTGCCACTGTCGTCCACAAGCAAAATACGAGTAACGTCGACGGTATTTTTTTGTACACCTATAATAAATATGCCAATAACATGCTAGTATGCATTAAAAAACATAAATATATGTATTTACACTAAAATTGTATTTTGTTTGACAGGTTATATGAACCAAAATCTTAGACCAAAATAATGTACATAACCTCAAAAATTCTATGAAATACTACTTAATGAATTTTCTCTAAAACGGTCCATTTTTACAACACTTCACGGCAACAGTAAATACGAACGTCAAAATGAAATAATTAAATTTGCAAAAGGATGCCACTACAAAGCATTAAAAAACAAGCAAACAATACCATGTTAAGAGCGCCGATTCCCGAACACACCCGAGCATTTCCGACTAGTTCAGTTGGACCAGAAATGGGTCAAAATTAATGTTAGTGATGTAGTCAAGACGAATACGATTTTTCTTTGATAAAATTGTGCTGTAAGTTAACTCGTGCTAGTTAAAATTTAGGTAATTCCATTCTATATAACACTCGTGAACTGACACCACAATGATATCGAAAAATCGCATTCACTCGTTGCATTATTTATGAATAATATCAATTTATCAATATTTTGACTTTAAATTATTGTATATCTAAACTTCACAGTTTATTAAACGGACATGCTATGAAAGTCAAGTATCACGTAAGTAACGTTATGACAAACCGGTAACTAGTGACAACTTCAAGTTCTAATACAACTTATGGGCATAGCTAGCCGACAGTTGTTGCTGCATCTTGTGCAAGAGCGTAACGTACGTCAAGAAATTCCATTTGAAACATCCAAATCGACAAATTATGAATTTATATCTCTGTCAGTTACTAATGCACAGAAACGTAAAAGTGTGAAATTAGACTTCTCACCGTGCAACCTAACATAATGGACTTATTTTTTCACATCCCGAATCACATCGACGAAGATCGCATTTCCATCCTGTCCGTGTTGTAATTGATAAAGATTGATGAGTCACTTGTAGGACTTCAAACTACTGACGAAAATTTAAGGGGGTTTACATGGCTTTTAAGGGAGAAAAAGAAAGTAAAATTTGTAATTTTATTAATAAGCTCTAGCTTTACTTCGTTGAAGTTCATATTAATGTATTGTAAATAAAACAATTATTAACTTCAACAGGTTGTTTATTTTTAACCTCACATTTATTGCGACATGTTTACATGTCATTATCAGAGCCACGATTAAAAGTAAACAGTTTGTGTTGCTTAGGAACATTAAATCTTTATAATTTGATCTTGGTTTTCTATATCTGCTTTCAGATGACTTGATTTCTCTTTCCAAAACGTCCAATAACAGCCAATTTAAGAGATCTATTCATTAAAGATTCACTTTTTAAATGTTTGTGAATTCCAAAAGCTTCTAGTTTATTTAATTTACGTTTATCATCACAAAAGTGTAAACATTTTCTACTGTTAATAGATGTCATTAAATGATTGTGTTCTAATAAGTGTTTAGCGTAATTGGATTTATGGGGGTGTTTGTATTTGTAACAACGTGCGTGTTCCTCGTACCTAATAGCAAATTTCTAATTGTCCGGCCTAGGGCTGGGAATATTTGACGTTATATCGATAAAATCTATATTATCGATAATATCGAATAGCGATTATTTAAAAAACAGTATCGATATATTCATTATATCAATATTATCCATAATATCAACAATATCTACAATATCGATAATATACACTGTGTCTATAAAGTAACCCCCCCCCCCCCCCCCCCCCCCAACTAACTTTTGAACTATATAATATTTTTCCACAAAATTTGGTGTGCTGTAATGGGAAATTAAATACTATTTTTCATCCCATATTAAAATTTTGTATCATCCAAAATGGCGACAGGGCGCCATTTTGAAATTTTTTTTTAATGGAAAGGGGGGTCGAGTGACACCTCATTGGAAAGGTCTTTTAGTTCTGCGTTTGATCCTGAAGTTTCAAAGAAAAATATTCAGCCATAACAAAATGACAATGTTTGAAGATAAAGAAGTCTATTTAAAAAAACTAAGAATTAAAGCTTAAATTAATTAAATTAAGTGTTCGCAATGTTTACAATTCACTTCTTGGCACATAACAAGTCGGTTATGAAATTCCTGCCTTACATTTTCATAAGTTTCTGGAGTGATATTTCTGCAAACTTCTGTAATGCGTTGCTCCAGTTCTTAAATTGTTTCTGGACGGGTTCTGTACACTTTCGATTTTAGATATCCCCATAGAAAAAAATCTAAGGAAGTTAAATCTGGGGACCGAGCCGGCTATTCTACAGGCCCCCGCCTACCAATCCATCTTCCAAGAAAATGTCCGTTGAGAAAGTCAGAACCAGGCCTATAATAATGAGGCGGCGCACCGTCTTGTTGGAACATAACGTTTTCAATATTATTTCCAGCCACCTAAGATATTTCTGGGAAAATTTTGTACTACAAATGAAAAACTGGACTACTGGATAAAAAAATCAAAACAATTTTGAATTGAGTTGGTCCATTTGTTTAAAATCCGCCATTTTGTTATGGCTGAATATTTTTCTTTGGAACTCTAGGATCAGACAGAACTAAAAGACCTTTTGGCTCGTAACTTAGATACTACTCTGGTGCTACTGTTTGTATTAAATACGTTGTAAACAGTAATAGCTTTGCCTTTATAGTCAAAAATTTCCTTGCTCTTGCACGGTATAGGTACAATGGTACATACAAGAAATAATATCTACATTTATAATACCGATACTATGTATAATATCGAAATCATCGATAATAATATAGCGGTATTATTGTTATTATCATACTATCGATATTGGCATAATTATTGATATTGTCGAAATAAATACATTATTCTACATTAAATTCTCAATATCGCCCAATCCTAGTCTGGCCTATATAAACCGAATTACAGTGCGAGCAATTGAATTTGTAAATGTCTGATTTTAGTAAATTGTCTGATCTTTCTTTACCATAACTTGTGTTTTGTTTTAATTTTTATCGATTTATCGCTAAAATATGGAATTGACACGAATTTAATTGTATCTGATGAATTAGTGGATAAAATGTTTAAGTAGGCAATAGGCAAGTAATGGGCCTAATTGAATGATTTTTATAATCGAATGACTGACATTCGAGCGGATTTAATAATCGAGAGATTTTTCGGATAAAATCATTCGGATGTAGCTATGCGGTGGAAACTAGTAAAAACGCCTTCCGCTTGCTTCTCGAACGATTTTATAAATTAGTAATTCTCGTTCCCATTGTCTTTCCTCGGGTCTCTCGTCAAAAACAGCGTAAACTTTCGGTTTCGAATTTAATTTCTGTTTACATCACAATTCATCGCTTATTCCGGCCTCTTTTTGAGTAATATTTTTCTAAGCCGCAAAAGTGAATACATTTTTTTGTTTTATAAATAATTATTTCGTTGAAATGAGACCAGTTACGAAAGCCTTATCGGAATGTTCAAATTAAAATATTCTTATCTGTTTGCTCCCCGTCGCATGGCGCCTTATCTTTATCCGTTTGCATTTCAGGAATCACGTCTGTATCAGTGCCATCCGCATTTTTATCATCACAAAATGATTTGTGTATGTATGCAAATCTTGACCACTCCTAATGTCTTTTTATCATCTATCTGCATTGGGCATTTGCAGTTGCCTACTGCAAGCGGGCATTGCTTCGACGCCCGCTTCCGAAATGGACAAACCCGAAAATTTAAAAAACTTCTTATCATTCGAATAGTTTTCTGTAACCGCTCGTGATATCGCGAGACTTATCGAATTGTTCGATTATTGTAATTAATACGTTAATACTCCTGCTATGGGCGTCATCTCAAAAAACCAGGAGACAGGAAGGAAATAATATCTTTTCTATACAAATTATAATATACGAAATATCTACCAAGACAAATAAATTTTACGTTTACTTAGAAAAGATAATTTAGTACATAGTGCCGTGTGTACACTAGGTACAGTGTACAGGTTGCTTTATAAACTCTTGAGCATCCGTTTGATGTGACCACCACATACTCAACAAAAGTTTGTCTTACAGCGAATTCCAAGGTCACGCAATATGGTAATGCACATAATTTCTCCATACTGATGAATAATTCTAATCATGAGAAATGACCACTAAAAAAGCTAAAAGTGGAATCAATACATTGCGGTTAGACTTGGCGTTATTCCAAATGTAATTGGAAAATTCAGTTGGGTTTACTGTTTGTTATGCTTCGATGATCATAAAACATAGAAAGTAGAAATAGCCAAAAAATAAAGTAGAATAAGATATAATATTATAAATATTTATATAACATTCTGGTAGTTGAATTTAAACCGTAAGGAATATTTGACCGGTACGAATGTAATTTTGTATAACATATCCGAATTTGAATATTTCAGCGCTTCGATAGATTAAAAACATTATTCTAAAATAAATTTAATTTGTTTATTATTTTAATTATTTCATATTTTTTAATTTCAAATGTACACTTTCGCTCCAGAGTAAAGAGAATATCAATTCTGGTAAAATTCAGATGTTGAATTTGCTATTGTATTGTTTATTTGCTCTGAACATTAAATCGAAATATAAAGGCAAAATATTTAAAAAATACGATTTTAATAAAACTTAATCATGAATAATCATCAATTAAAATTGAAGGTACAAAATACAAAAAATAGTAGAGATGAAATTTGAGTTATCAATTTAATTATATCATTAACTGAAGTAATAATAACTTAAAATTACAATTTACCCTACAATTCGTATTCTTTTTACTATTTAATTGTAGAACTGATGTAAAAATGAAATTAAAAAAAATTGTGAATACCCAGGACTTCTGCTTAGAAGGCAGCAGATTCGATTGCTTTTCTACAAAGACACGTTGTTGTTACTCTCGGATTAAAAGAACACGTCTTGAATTTATTAATATTTACTTAAATTTTTGCGTAATTTTAAGTGTTAAAATTATTATCTTTTAGAATAAACGACTATAATGTTTGCTAATAACAATAATACAGTTTCAATTCTTAGCCGAAATAGCCTGGGGGCGTAAAATCTTTTAAAGGTGCGCTGCCCGGAATAAATAATTTGTATCTGATTTTGATTTAATTGTATTATACTTTTAAGTAGGAGCTCCCCAAAGACACAAGGCACTTGTCGTTTTATTTACAGGAATATTATATTTCTTTCAGCAAATACAGACTTTAATGAACAGTGATCACTTGACTTAGCTAAATTGCTGTGATTTAGTCTTAGTTAATCTTAAGCAGGTGGTCGTTTCAGGCAGCTGCACACATTTTTGTACATAAATGAAAATATTGTAAAACACATGTTAACACGTGTAAATGAGTTTGCCGCCTCTTGTGTGGATTATTGGGGCCAATCTATTATTTAAAATTTCACGCTCTCGCATTTTAGGGATTGGGGTAAATATAGGGTTGTAGTTATTAACATAAATTATTGGGGAAAACTTGACAGCTTTAATTAGCACAAGTGTTCAAGAAAGCTTGAGAGTGTGAACAAAATTTTATTGATACTTCTATCCAATCGTAAATTAAAAAAGAGTGGGGCTGTAATTTTATTGGAAAAATAAACAAGTCCAACCTCTTGGGGGATGGGCATGGATTTTAATAAAAGAATATTTCCCTAAAGGAAGGGATCAATCTTTTGATTCTCAAAGATCACTCAGTTCGCTGAAATCTCAACGTCAGTTTGGAAGCATTTTTGCTAACATTCTGTTGCAGTATTACAAGTCTGGGACTTGAAACTTTAAAATAAAATATTATCTTCGTGGGTTTTGGGCTACGAAGAGCACTTTGCCAAAATCAGATAGGCTTAGGCGTAGATGCTTATTATTGTCGGTGTACCTGATTAGGCGTATCAAAAGCGGCGCTATTGTCCTTCGGGAATTAGGCGTAACAACTGAGGCGCTATTGCAGGGAAGCAGATTGGAGTGAGTGACGGCGCTATTTCCACATAGGTTGCGACAAGACGCTCTTTTCGCGTGTTGTTGTTACACATTTGTACGTAATCGATCGCTGTTATTGGGTTAAGTTCTCAGGCGTATTGGCAAGCGGCGCTATTGTTCTTCGGGAATTAGGCGTAACGACCAAGGCGCTGTTAGGATGAGACCTAATCAGGCTGAGAGTATTACGTACAAATGAGTAATAGCACACGGTGTTCCTATGAAGAGCATCCAGTTACATACGTAAACTGCACAATACTCGACATTTATAAACAGTCCCAAATAGAAGTATCAGTATGGGTAAAACTGGGGTAAATATTTGGTTTGGCAACTTTACTCCATACAACTGACGTGCAAATTCTATATAAATGGTTCTCGCACTCATAACACCAATATTTGCACCACATAAATGAATAAATTTTTCAAAAGGTTTGCTGTTGTTTAAATCAGCTTAAAATCGTATCCTTTTTAACCTAATAAAGACAGGGTAAATCAGCCATGAGCAATAATTAAAACACTACGTAGGTCCGACACCGATCATCGCAAATAAATAATTAATCAAGCTTAAATCTTTTATAAATATTAAATAATACATTTAAAATTTGTAAATAAAAATATCTACGCAACTGCACGATCACAATCTGTAAAAATATAATTTCCCTATGCATTTCGTATATAGTACAATTGTTCTGGGAAACTGTGTATTTGTTCTATGCGTTTATAAAACGTTTGCTGAAAGAAAATCCGTCAAGTTGACACAGAATTCGTTGCTTTTGCCAATATTTAATAGTGATAAACAAGTTAGTAGCCGGTGATAGGGTCTTTTTTTGTTGTTATCGTCATATTTATAAGACAAATTTTTATTTTTAGTAGAGAAACGTATCGAAGAATGAAATTTCTGCAAAATTGTTGATTGTTATCATTACTAGGGCTCAGATTTATATGCATTTAAATTTCCAAAATATGCATGCATCTATGCACCATAAATGTATTAAATATGCACTTATATATGGAATTAAAATATGCAATTTATGCATTTATAATATAAAATCTTGTCGAAAATGCATTTTTACGAGTTTTTGGTGATTTTTTAATTATGGTTCTCTTCTTAAAAAATAAATCTCAGTATTACCATTTATTAATTTTAAAAATATATAATTTTATAATTATAATTAACAATAAGTTAGTAAACATGATAAATATTAAACATTATTATTTAATATCAATAATTGTGAATTATTTTCACAATGTAAAGAATTACAATCTACAATTTAAATATAAAGCTATGCCTGTTATCGGCTAAAATTGCTTTATATTTCGAGAAGCTTCTCTCTACATCACAAAATGTAAGAGATGCATACTTAAATTTATTTAATTCTTCTAAACAATAGGGAGGGAATAACCCAAGTCTTAATCTTTTAATCATTTCCTGCTTAAGAAGGTAAATAAGAAGCATGCGAATAGTTGTAAGAATTTACCGGAGAAAATTATTCTAAAACCATTCGTTTACAAGAAAATAGAAATCCAACCCTTAGAAGCCTTGGATTATATTTTTATGAGTTTACGACGTCCTGCTTTTAAGCAACCTGCAAGTTGCAAAATGGTTGGAAAAGTGTATAGAATAAACACAATTCTCTGAAACCAGAATTTAGCAAATTTTAAAAATAATACTAAATAATTCTTTTTTAAATGCATCCTATATTAGAGATTATAACCGGAAATTAGTTTAAAAATATGCAAACTTGCTCGGATAATCAAAAATATACATGCATTTATGAAAACCTTAAAAATATGCGTTTATATGTACTTTCAAAATTACATACGTCGTTCACATGTGGATGAAACATGTAGAAATTTAACTCGGCATATATTAACTAAATACAAAAAGAACATGCCAAGCAAATAAATCCTAGCCCTAATCATTACAGTTTCAGGAAAATGAAGTGAAATGTATAGAGCGATTTTTCACGCAGCCTGAATGGTATTATCGCGGCCAGTCGGGGTGCGATTGGTTACGAGCCTGAAAATAAACGGCTGCCATTGGCTGTTAAAATGTGAGTGGAATATTTGAACGTAAATAATTAGAGAATTTATTGCTGTTTAAATCATTAGCTAAGCCATTATCGTTATGTTTTAATAATTGTCTGCAATCAATCAAGCTGCGTCGTATTTATTATTCAAGTCAAATTTCTCATTGCGTTAGCTAAATATTCAAGAAAGTTGCTTAAGTCACCAGACTAAAATACCTTATTTAATAATCCTTTCAAGTTAATTTCTAGTAAATGAATTAAAATACTGCAATTTCGATTTATGCTAAAGTTAAACTCCGCTTTCATGTTATTATGAATAAAAAAATAAAGACAGGCAAAAGTTAAAATATAAAGACTATCAACAACCGAATTTATTCGCAGAAGCTGCCTACATCACTGAAAACTCGCGTTAGACGTTCACGGCACGGCACGTCGATTCTGGTATCTTGAAATTATGCACTATTCCCTTAGCCACATGCAAGTTTTGGACATACTGTAAGAATCAAATGAAATATAATTTAGTAATTTTCATTACTTCTTTCTTTTCCCAACACATTCTGCTCGTTTATCACGCACGATTGTTCCGAACTCTCTTCGGCCGACTTCGGATTCTGTTTAAATATTATTCTATTCAACAATGGTTCTCTAATATGGGTACTCCTAAATTTTTCGTTGATTTCCGTTCCATTGCCGAGTCATTGCCGTGATTGCCGATTGATTCCTCAAGTGTCGATGTCATTGAATGATTGTGTTCTAGTAAGTGTTTAGCGTGATTGGATTTATGTGGGTGTTTGTATTTATAACAACGTACGTGTTCCTTGTACCTATTATCAAAATTTCTAATTGTTTGTCCTTTTTGAGAAAGTTATATTTTGTTTTCGTTATGTTGATGACATTTTAGCATGTTTTGATAGTTCATTTGAGTTAATCAACGAATTTTTAATCTTTATTAACAGCTTGCATCAAAAAATAACATTTACCCTAGAAACTAAACAAAATAGGTCTATTAACTTTTTGGATTTAAACAAAAATTAATTAAAATAATAAATTTGAATATTCTGTTTATAGAAAACCTACACACACAGACATTACAATACCACACGATTCTTGTCATCATAAAACACATTAATTAGCAGCATACAGGTCCATGATATATAGGACGTTAACGGTTCCTTTAGGTAAAATTAGTTATAATAGAGAAATTTCGATTATTAAACAAATTGCATTTAAGAATGGTTATAATACTTAACTTATTGATACACTAATTAAACAGAAAGATTATAAATTAGCTATTCAGTATATTTACTCAACTACTTCATCATATAAAATGAAATACGCGTCAATTTCATATTTTGGCAATAAATCGGAAAAATTATAAACAACACAAGTAAATGTAAAATAAATTTTGAAACAACAAAAACAATTTCAACACTTTGTTTAATGCTAAAGAAAAGCAGATAATTTACTAAAATCAGGCATCTACAAATTAAATTGCTCGCACTGTAATTCGGTTTATATAGGACAAACAATTAGAAATTTTGATATTATTTTACAAGGAACACGTACGTTGTTACAAGTTTAAACACCCCCATAAATCCATTAAATTACGCTAAACACTTACTAGAACACAATCATTCAATGACATCTAATAACACTATAAAATGTTTACACTTTTGTGATGATACACGTAAGTTGGATATACTAGAAGCTTTTGAAATTCACAAACATTTAAAAACTGTACCTTTAAGAGCGCGCCGCCGTGGCACCTTTTTGTTTTTGACGCTAGAGCCGCTAGTCATTCTAAATTTGAATTTAATTACCGATGGTTCTATTAAACATAAACAGGTAGCGTCACATGCGTTCTGTTGACGTGCGTATATTTTTCTTTACAGAACTGTACTAGCAGAGTTATTGATTTCTGGCATAAAATCAATTCTCAGCATTACTTGCTCGTGGGTTTGTGTGCATCTAATCTCTTATTTATGTGCAAAATTTGTTAAAAGTTTTAAATTAACGCGCCAAATGCCTATCGCCGTAGCGCCATCCTTGCTGATTCCTATGAACTTTTGTTCAAAAACATGGCTGACGTTACTCGCATCGAATTTTTAAATTTACTCAGCTGGCACATAGTTTAAATAATTGACAAAAATTTTAAGTTGGTGTACCTGTTATAACAGTATCTAGATGATCAGCGTAAATACAAATGAAGAATAGTGTTAAATTTATAGTTTTATGTTTGCTAAAGCTTCGTTTACATTATAGCGAACATAAGCGAACGAACGAATGGATTCGTTCGTTTGGTAGGGTTCGCCTTTTCTTGTTTACACTTAGCAGAGCATTCGCATTCGTTGATGATCCATACATTCGTAAGCATCATGTGGGATTCGTGTTGCACTTCTGCAAGGAACTGCCGAATGCTCGTCTACGTATTTGAACTGTTTACACAGAGCACGAATTTTCTTTGATGATTCGCTCATTTACCGACACCGGCCGGAACATGACCGATTGCGAACGAATTCGTTCGTTCGTGTACTATTCACCGTTTACATCTAGCGAATTGCTACGAACGAGTTCGTTCGTTCGCTTATGTTCGCTATAATGTAAACGAGGCTTAAGAAAAGTAAGTTTTTTTTTACCTTATTTGCATGTTTCACAAGAAAATAATTATCTGAGCATCTAATTTACTTTATTAAGCAACATCTATTAACTTGTTTCATTTCGTTTTCTTTTTAATTAAGCCGCGGAGTACATATAAAAATGCCTATATGATGTCTATACTAGCGCCATCTGTGTCGTGTGCCTCGGCGCGGCGCGCTCTTAATGAATGAATAAATTGATGTCTTAAAGTCAGCTTTATTGGACGTTTTTGGAATGAGAAATCAAGTCATCTGAACGCAGATATAGAAAACCAAGATCAAGTTATGAAGATTTATTGTTCCTATAGCAACACCAACTGTTTACTTTTAATCTTGCCTCTGAAAATGACATTTTAACATGTCGAATTACGTATAAGGCTAAAATAAAAACCTGTTGAAGTTAAGAATTGCTTTATTTACGATAGATTTTATTTAATTACTTAAATTAATTTAACTAATTAGTTACATTTCTATACATACTATATTTAATTTCTCCGTTTGTTTCAGGTGAGTTCAGACTGCTTTATGATTACTAGAGTGGTATGATTAGCAATTGGTGAGTTTTTTGCATAAAGCTAATTAGTATCATACAATTCTTAAAATTCTGCTTTCGTACCGTATTTCGATTATAAAAAATATACTGTAGCCAGGTTTTAAAATTTAATTTTCAAATCTGTATGTAAAACAAACGTCAATTGCAATTACAATTGTATGAAAAGTGAAAGTAAAATTTAAGGTCTAATTTTTAATTCTTTAAGATATCCAAAACACGTTCCAAACTCATTCCGTTACGCATTAAACATTCTACATTCGCCGAATACCACCTTATCAATTAAAAACTATCTTTATGTACTTTCATCAGATACCCACGTAAAAAGCAAAGTTGGTCAAGTTTTAAATTAATGCAATACATATTTTATAATGTGTACACATAACTTAACAAGAGAATCCTTTCTGGTCCTCGTAATTTTTCCGCAGGTGTTAAAACTAGATATTAGAGAAGTTCTTGCGTAATAATGCGGACTTTCACTCTCCTCTGGTCTGTCAGGGCAGAGATCCTGTACTTTCACAATTATAAGTGTATAATACGGGCTGTAATTTATTAGAAATCTGGGAAACTATGTGCAGTGCATGTGAAAACGCATGCCCGAATGCGCACGTAAATAGCGCTCGTTTGAAATTATGAATTCATAAATAATTTTAAGTTAACGCGGTGAAAAGCGCGGAAGGATAATTTAACACACCTGTTTCTAATTGGTGCGAGAACACTAAGGTGTGTTTTTATTTAGACCCAGTGGGTATTAAGGGAATTTCATTTTCAAACACAAAGAAAAGTATGTAAGAGGATAACCGGTAAAGGATATTTTTTGCAAAATAAAAGCAAAAATTTACATAATTGAAAAATATCTAATAGATACTCGTATTAAATTAAAAATATCTTAGATATTTCTAATTATTCCAAACTGTCTTCGATATTCATAAGTATTTAAAAATATTTCTGAAATATTTTTAAATCGCCTATTTGAAAATATCTTAGAGATAACTTAAAAGCATTTTAACACACCCTCGTGTTATTATTTAATAGTCGACGTGTGTTTATTTATTATATGGTACTTAAATTTAAAGTATCTCTAAGATATTTTTTGTTTAAAATTTTGATTCGGAATTTTGTATATAAACATATTAGCAATATCTTAGATATTTTTTTTTATTTTAACAATGGTTTAGATATTTTTAATAAAAAAATAATACTATAAGATATGTGTAAATTAATTATTTAAGAAGTATTTCTACGTCGTTAAAAATGTCTTTGACGCGTAGCTACATCTAATTTGTTTCTGTCGATTATATTACAAATATCTTGGATATTAATACTTTACTTGAAAAACCTCTGTAAATTTCTAATATTTTAAAAATATCTATAGGATATTAATAATATATTAATACATAATAAAAAATGTGTTTAAGATATTTCGAATTTAACTATTTAGGACTATCCCAAAGATACTTTTAAGGAATTGTATTTATCTTATAGATATTTTAAAAGGTTCTATAATTAAATATATTGTAGGTATTTTAAAGGAATTTTAATTTAAAATATCTTAGAGTAAAAAAATATTGTATCTTAGGTATTTGAATATTGGTCTATTTTAAAATATTTTAGATATTTTTAAACACTAAGAAATAATTGATGAATATCTAAGATATTTTGAAATTACCGCCATCTTTGAAGTTTCTACGTGCGCTTAGTTTCAATCTTAAATCAGGGAACAGCTGCGGACTTAAACGCGGACGCTGCGCGCTGTTGCAAATACAATGTTTATTTAAGTTTACCCATGGCTAGTGCACATAACCTGCAAGATCGTTGTAAATTTTGGTGGAGTCATAAAACATATACCATTAATCCGTTGTACATTACTCAGGAACGTGCAAATATTAGTTCTTGTGAGAACTACAGGGCGTTTAATCGAGTTAAAGTTGCTATGGACTAGACCACTAGACAATATTGCGACAAATTGTGAAAATTACTGCAGATTAATGAAGTGGTTATTCATTTCCCGCCAAATTATCCTCTTAGTTCAGTTATGTTAATTAGCATTATTTACTTTCCGATAATTAGATTAACTTTAATATTAACGAATTATATACTTTCAAATTAGTGGTATTGCGGGGAATTTAATATCATTACGTATTTATTAGTAATATGTATTTAGAAACTAGGGGCATGCAATACCGTGAAACTAAAAATTTTGAAAGTGTTTAAATACACGTAGATTCCTATTATTTGATTTAAAATACAATTTTTTTGTGCTTTCTGTTTCATCAAAAAGTACTACAAAGTTGTTGTTTTTAAACGTAACACTTATATTTTGACACTTTTGCAACGACAATAAAGTTATAATTAGGAATGAACAAAGTATCGATACTTTGGTTGCTATATTCGATGCCAGTATCCAAAAGTATCGAAACTAGAACAGTATCGAAGTATTGAAAATATTGAAGTATTGAAAGTATCGAAATATCTAAAATAACCAAGTATCGAAAGTATCAAAGGTATCGAAGTAGCGAACTTATCAAAAGGATCGGAAGTATTGGAAGTATCAAAAGTATCGAAGTATCGAAACATCTAAAATAACGAGGTTTCTAAAGAATCGTAAATATTGAAGTATTGAAAGTATCGAAATATCTAAAATAACGAAGTATCGAAAGTATCAAAGGTATCGAAGTAGCGAACTTATCAAAAGGATCGGAAGTATTGGAAGTATCAAAAGTATGGAAGTATCGAAACATCTAAAATAACGAGGTTTCTAAAGAATCGTAAATATCGAAGTATTGAAAGTATCAAAATATCTAAAATAACGTTGTATAAAAAGCATCGAAGTAATGAAAGTATCGAAAGTAACGAAGTACGAAAGTATCAAAAGTATAAGAGTATCGAAAATAGTGAAGTATTGAAAATATTAAAACTGGCGAAGTATTTAAATATCAACCGTATCGAAGTTTTGCAAGTATCAAAGGTGTCGAAATATCTAAAATAACGTTGTATCAACAATATCGAAGTATTGAAAGTATCGAAATATCTAAAATAGCGAAGTATCGAAAATTTCGAAGTATTGACGGTTTTGAAAGTATCGATGCATCGAAATATCTAAAATAACAAAGTATCAAAAGTATTGAAAAATGTAAGATTGTAAGTATCAACTGTATTAAAGTATCGTAATATCTAAAATAACGAAGTATCTAAAGTATCAAAGGTATCGAAGTAGCGAACGTATCAAAAGGATCGGAAGTATCAAAAGTATCGAAGTATCGAAACATCTAAAATAACGAGGTTTCTAAAGAATCGTAAATATCGAAGTATTGAAAGTATCAAAATATCTAAAATGACGTTGTATAAAAAGTATTGAAAGTATCGAAATATCGAAAGTAACGAAATACGAAAGTATCAAAAGTATAAGAGTATCGAAAATAGTGAAGTATTGAACATATTAAAACTGTCGACATATTTAAATATCAACCGTATCGAAGTATTGCAAGTATCAAAAGTGTCGAAATATCTAAAATAACGTTGTACCAACAATATCGAAGTATTGAAAGTATCAAAATATCTAAAATAGCGAAGTATCAACAGTATCGAAGTATCGAAAATTTCGAAGTATTGACGGTTTTGAAAGTATCGATGCATCGAAATATCTAAAATAACAAAGTATCGAAAGTATCAAAAGTATTGAAAAATGTAAGATAGTAAATATCAACTGTATTAAAGTATCGTAATATCTAAAATAACGATGTATTGAAAGTAGCAAAAGTATCGAAATATCGAAACATCTATAATAAACAAGCATAAACAACATGAAAGTATCAAGAGTATTGATAATATATAATTGAGATTGAGATTTTAGATCAAACCCCATGTTTATACGTGCTTTTTCTTTTTTTCTGCTTTTTGAACGAAAAAGCGAAATCCCGCGGTTGCAACTTCCGATATTTCGACACAGTCTATACATTGATTTTAACACCTGAATACTTTCGATACTGCGATACCATTAATATATCGATACTTTCTGTACTTTCACTTCTTTCGATACTTCGGTACATGTGCTATTTTGATACTTTCGATACTTCGTTATTTTAGGTATTTCGATACTTTGATATTTTCGATACTTTTGATACTTACGATACTCCGCTGTTTTAAATATTTCGATACTTTTGATACTTCCTATACTTCGATATATCGATACTTTTGTATAGTATCGATACCAAATTGGTGTTCTAGCCCTAGTACAAGTACCTTTTAAATACTTTGATCTCGTTAAGAGTACTATGATATTAATTTCAAAATTAAGGCAAAAGTTTAGAATCTCGAGTTTGTAAAAATATGTTTGAAAAATATCGACATAGTGTTGACAGGAAAGGTCAGAAAAGGGTTTAATACCTACGTACCTTCAAAAACAACCGCGATTTAGATTCATTGGAATGGAAAAAATTTTAAAACTTGCGACATTGAACTTGTTCAAGCTCTGACGGATTCTTAATATTGATTGACCTGATTGCTTCTACAGATGATAGGCGATTGTCACCTTCTACGTGAATGTTACCGCGGAACAACACCAGTTTACAAGGACGTTATTTCTCTCTGTCGACGCTTGAACTATTGGCTTTTGTTGATTCAGGTCAACTCGATACGTGCATACACGAAGGTATTATGTACTTGTAGTTTGTGGATAGATCAAGCTTTATTGTTGGGTTATTGGTGATATATTAATGGGAAATTTTGATCGCGTGCTCTGCACCATGTTACCGGGTTGTGTATTTTTTTAATAAGAAATAAAAGATCAAACTGACGAATTCCGTCGTTAACCTTCTACAATGCTATAGGTAAAAGGACTGCGTGGGTGGGGCTGGGAAATACGTAACAAAGAGAGAGATGCATTTTCTTTTGATTAAATTTTCTGCAGATTTCGGTATAGGGGAACTCTTCCATAGTAAAGTACCGACAGGAAGTTTTTTTAAGTTAATGCCTGTTAAAATTATTATTGAAAAATTAATTATTAAAAAGCTATACAAGTGCCTCCTCCAACATCTAAGTAAAATAAATATTACTGGCGAAACCCGTGGGCTACGCCCCACGAGTTTTTAAAGTTAAATTTTCTTTTAAAATACGCAAACTTTTGAAATAAAATGCTGCGCCATCCTATGTGACTGTTATATAAACATCGGTACCGGCAACCATAATAATAAATAAGCTGTGTTGAGATGTAAGAATAGTCCGTCGTCACCAAAACTTTGGACATTATTCCGATTTAATATGTAGATTGGTTGCCCAAGGCGCAAGTGCTTACTTCAGTGTTGTAAGGACTTTGTGAATCTGGAAAGCTAGAAACTAGAAAATGGGCAAAAAATTCTTGGAATGAAAATCTCGTTAAAAACTGAATATCTCGAAAAAAAAAAACATTGGAAAAAGATTTTAAGAAAGAGAAACTCCCGTGAAAAACTAATTTCCGCAGAAAAGTTTCTTTGAAAAAAAAAACGAGATTCAAATTATTTGAACTTGGCACTTTTCCCCATTTCCAGGGGAGATTTTTAAAATATTAATAAATACGTATTAAATTATCAAGCGCCCAATAAGCTGAACAACTTCCGTGAACCTGAATTTGCTTATCTGCATTGAAAAAGTGTAACGGTCTAATGTACAAACGAATTGGCGCCTTATATAATGGACGCGTAAACAATTGGCTTTTAGTAGCGGAGGCCCCTTACCACTAAATAAAATGTTAAGAGAGGTAGAAGGGATCCGAATTTATTATAGATAATTACTTTAAAATAATAAATCAAAAATAATTGCAACCTGTGCCGGAATTAGGATGACGCGAGAGGGGCTTCCGCCTCAGACGTCACGTTTTAAAGGGCCATATTTTATTATATAATTTTGTATATAGCCGACTTCTTTGTCATTTGATAGTTGCCGACAATTAAAAATTTTTAGCATTGCGGTACGTTTGAATTGAAAATAGTATAGGCATCGCGTTCGTACCGTTGGATAGTTGCACGTCTGTCCCCCCCCCCCCCCATACAATGCACACGTGCGTGTTTCTATCGTACATATTTTAAATGCATAATATGTAGAAAAAGGTAGATATGCCAGTTTTATGTTCTACATATTCTACACACTTTTCTACGTGTAATCCAGAAAATAATATTCTACGTGTAAAGTTGCAACCCTCGCCTCCTAAGTACGTTAAGTACGTACATAGATTTCAGGAGGTGATTTCTTGGGTTATTTCATGCAAAAACATTTTATATGAACATATGCCCGGAAATGCTTCCTTACGGAGTTACAGCTCTCCGAAGACAGAACAGTCTAAACAATTTTTGTTGATAACTTTTGCAGTAATTGCACCAAAATTTTGAAATTTAATATGTGAGCACTACTGACTTGGCTTAGTATTTCTACTGATTTTTGTTTGAATAAGTGATCAGTGGTGTCTCATAAGGGGGGGGGGGGGGCTCACGGTAATATTTTCTTTTAATTATTTTAGATCATTACGATTGTAACGTTTTGTCTGGAAAATCCTATTTTCGATACAAAAATACACAACAAGGTACACTTGGAAATCGCGATGTCTAACAGTTTTCGAGATACTTCAAGTTTTATGCACAGTGAAGTTGCCATGAAGATCCGAGTGTTTCCTTTCGTTGCAAAAATAGTTGATTCAAACTTTGAGGATAAGTTCTACACATCGAAACAATAAAGTAAGTTTGTATAAACTAGAGTCCGGACGAAAATGCTTTTTTACGGAGTTACAGCCTCCTGAAGAAAAGCAATAGTTTGAATTTTTTTACGGTCACCCGGTAATATTCTACGTGTAGGTTACAACCCTCGTCTCCTAAGTATGTACCGAGACTTCAGGAGGCGATTTCTTGGGTTATTTCATGCAGAACAGCTTATATGAACATATGCCCGGAAATGCTTCCTTACGGAGTTACAGCTCTCCGAAGACAGAACAGTAAACAATTTTTGTCGATAACTTTCGCAGTAATTGCACCAAAATTTTGAAATTTAATATGTGAGCACTACTGACTTAGCTTAGTATTTCTACTGATTTTTGTTTGAATAAGTGATCAGAGGTGTCTCATAAGGGGGGGGGGGTCACGGTAATATTTTTTAAAAATTATTTTAGATCTTTACGATTGTAACGTTTTGTCTGGAAAATCCTATTCTCGATACAAAAATACACAACAAGGTACACTTGGAAATCGTGATGTCTAACGTTTTCGAGATACTTCAAGTTTTATGCACAGTGAAGTTGCTATGAAGATCCGATTGATTCCCTTAGTTGCGAAAATAGTTGATTCAAACTTTGAGGATAGGTTCTACACATCGAAACAATAAAGTAAGTTTGTATAAACTAGAGTCCGGACGAAAATGCTTCTTTACGGAGTTACAGCCTCCTGAAGAAGCAATAGTTTAAATTGTTGAAATTTTCCACTTCCGCAGACAGTTCCTTTGTAACGAAGCGTATGTTCATTCAAATTTTCATTGTTTTTCTGTGTAGAACCCACTCTCAAATTTGTGAAAACTATTTGGACATCTTGAGAACACACTTAGACCTTCATGGTAACTCGAATTTACAAAAACATTGAATTTTACCTTGAAAGCTGTTAGATATACCAACTTTCAACAAGAGTACCGTTTTTGTGTATTCTTGTATGGGGAAGAAGATTTTGTAGGCAAAACTTCGAAAATTGTAAATATCTTAAATATTTAGAAGAAAATATTACGTGAGCACCTCCCCATGTGAGACGCCTGTGGTGCACTTATTCATACAAAAAACAGTAGAAATTCTAAGCTAAATCCGTAGTGCTCACATATTATTACAAAATTTTGGTGCAATTACTGCTAAAGTGATCGACAAAAAACTATTTACACTTTTTTTTCCTCGGAGAGCTGTAACTCCGTAAGGAAGCATTTTCGGACATATGTTCATATAAACTTTTCTTCGTGAAATAACCCAAGGAGTCACCTCTTAAAGTTTCTGTAGGTACTTACGCTTGAGATTTATATTGCAAGTAATATTGCAACGCACTTAAATGAGTTGTGAAGTAATGAAACAGGAAGCGAAGTATAATAGCATATCCTTCTAGAAAGGTTGTTTATTTCAACAATTCCGCAAGATACAGAACAATACGCCTTTTGAACACTACAAATTATTTTTTTCCTTTATTCACATGATAATATCTTGCTGATGCGTAGTTTAAGGTGTTGTGTGGGTTTAACGTGGTACAAACTAAATAATTGTGAAAATGTTGTGATTAGACTTCATAGTTGCTAAGAAACGACAGTTCCTTAGACATGCTATAATGAGGACAATTAAAAATAGAACTTCAGTAGTTGTTATAATGTCAAGGTTCACGTAGAGATTTTATTGTTAAATAAATGAGCACGAGAATAGGTAATTGCCGTTTAAAATTTCGACTCCACCTATAACATCAAAACGATCTAATTACACAAGTAGTGTAGGCAGTTAGGCGAGTATTCCACAAAGTGAATTCTTCAAGGTTGCAATTTATGAGATCATGTAAGTTTTTCATTCACTGCTTCACACACATGATCCGGAAGGAAAAATCTGGCGAGACATTCTAATTTTGAGTTTTCTTCTGACTGTGACCAGCTTTCGTCATTTGCGTCGGGAGACTTGGCAAAGGAAATGATTGCGTAGAAAGCACTTTCGAATGTTTATCTAAACTAAAGAATTTTCTGTGCTTTTTTTAACATGTATTATTACTTTCCTATACTTTCAGTGGGGGGAAGCATTGATTTCATGAAAATTTTTATAAACGCAGTTTTGACGGAAATAAACGTTTTGGAATCCCATAACTACCGAACAGATGGTCGTATTTTGATGAGCTTTTGAATCTAGTGTTATGTCAAAAACTTACCGGCAAAATAAGCTTTTAAAAAATCCGAAACCGGAACCAAAAGTTAGACTTGCTTTTTTGGTAGCATTTTTTTCCTAAACCAAATTTGCTAAATTTTTTTCCGAACTTCCTTCCTTTAATATGGTGCTCGCTACGAATTTTTGAAAATTTTGTCTTTAGCGCCTTATTGCTCAAAAACAGGTTGACAAATCTGGTTCAAATGATTTATCGCAAGAGCCCTATAGAGGCGCAATGTTATTGTTCACAAAAATTTTCGAAAAGTTGAAGGCTAGGAAGGGAAAAAATTCCAAAATTTTGGACATTTTTAAAAATATATTACTCAAAAACTGGCTTCGCGATTTTTTTTTAAATTTTGTAAGCTCAGAGGTGAAGATGAGCTATAATTTGGTGTGTATCCCAGCTTGTTAATTTCTCTCTGACGCCTTCCATGAATTTAAAAAAAAATATGCTTTTTAACGTTTTAATTACCTACTTTAGCAGCTTATTTATGGGTCTACGGGTTCAGCTTATTATTAAAAAGTGTTAACTACAAAACTGCTTACTACAAATTTTAAATGGAATTTTAATTTGGAATTATATGCAAATGTCTAACAAGATTTTTAAGTGCGTATTTATTACTTCCAAAAACGGATTAAAAAAATCCGTTGAGGCACTTCCCTGGAAATGAGGACAAGTGATAAATTTAAGTAACTTTTTCCTTCTTTTTTTTATGAGATTTTTTCTGGGGTTATGATAATTTTAGATCGAGGGGTCAACCGCGAGTGGAAGTAGGTGTGCATGGTATTGGAAGTAGGGTGGAAGTATTTGGAAGTATGTGGATGTACGTGAAAGTGAGTACGGTGGAAGTATGTAAATGTAAGTAGAACTGGAAATACGCTGGAAGTATGTGACAGTTAGTGGAGGTACGTGGAAGTAAGTGAAAATATGTGAAAGTGACGATGGAAGTATGTCGAAGTTAGTGGAAGTACGGGGAAGTAAGGGAAAGTATGTAGAATTTAGTGGAAGTTAGTGCAAGTAAGGGGAAGTATGTGAAAGTTAGTGGGAAGTTCATGAAGGTATGTGGAAGTAAGTGGAAGTACGTGGAAGTATGCTGAACTACAACCGCAAGTATGTGGAAGTATCTGTACAAAATTTTTAAGCGCTGTTTACCCCCCTCCCCGTTTTCGTTGTTTTTCTAAACAATTAATGGGGTTGTTTGTTTCTTCAATTTTTTTTACAGGGTCATTTTTCCCGGCTGTTCTTTCGTTTTTTCCTGAGGCTGTTGTTTTCGTTTTTTCACGGATTTTATTTCCGAGCGCAGTTTTCATGCAGACCGAGTGGAGTAAACATTTGGAGCGGCGAGCACCGGGTATGAACTTAGCAAAAAAACATCGGGAGGCGTATCCCACGGGTTCTGCTAGTTTCATTGATTCCTGTGTATATTGTTAACAGAAATATCACGAAAACTAGAAAAAAATCATTTCAGCATTATTTATTTAGATAAAATGTCATCCACTAGCGAGTGGATGTGACACTTCTTCACTAAATGGAAATTGTTTAACGAAGCTTATAACATTTTCGTTCAAAACTAGTTAAATATGTTTCTATTTTTAAAATGGACAACTCATATTTAAATTCGATTACCCTCATATTACGGTGCATTACTGAATGAGGAAAACCATTAGCGTTAGTCATAATACCACATAATCGCCCAAAAGTTTCTAATCCTAATGTTGAGATAACCAATTGCAACATAGTTCTGTCCACATCATTTTAGTTTCACCGTTTCGCATGAATTGTGTCGATTCTTAGCAAAGAATTATGTCGCTAAAACGTTCGGCCCACGAGCTTGTAAAAACCGCTCCGGTTTCGCAAGAAAAACTTTATAATTACAGATTATCTACAGTAATTGTGTAGGAAATGGGGCATTGTGTGCACAGGTACCTAAAGCGGAAATACGTACAGTACGGGTGATCGTTAACCTTGTTTACCGCCCGCACTCTGACCTGAATTAAGTCCAAGTTCCCCAACAACAAAAAAAAAGCGACCAAATATCCTGGATCGAATGGTTAACTCAAAGCAAAACTCAATTTGCGAAAGAAAAAGTTTCAAGGCGCACGTGTAAGATCAAACAATGTAATTAAATTAATTATTAAATTTATTCACAAAAAACTATCTTTATAACGTTATTTAGATAAAATCTTAAATGCAATTATTGAATGAACCTTCTTCGACAGCAAGGTTTGAGTAAGTGAGATCATTTTCTTAACAAACTTTAATCTCTCTCAAAACGTGCAAAAATAATAAACAAATAAGCTATAAACTATTAAAATTGGAGCGACAATGACATCAGCGGGCTGGTGAAATTCGAGAACACGGAGTTCCAAGAATCGCAGAACGGAGCTAACACACGCGTCTGAAATTCTGAAATCCGAGCAACCGTTTCCGGGTTCTGTAATTGCAAGTTTCTTCCGGAATTCGAGTAGCCCCTAGCACTTAATACTGTGTGTTTGTATGTATAGCGGTATATTTCGCGATAGAGCTGTTGAAAGATGTAATGGCAGTGGTGCTCGCAAATATAGTTAGTATTATGAGCAAGTTGCAGGCAGCTAGCTATTGGAACTTCCACAAAACGTGTCCGCGGTTTGTATGTTTTTCCTACAAATGATAGATTTCTTTGATGGAAATGGAAACGGAAATTGTTTCGATAATGCGCATATTTCGCGCATACGTATTTATGCAAATTTGTTGTAATTTTACGCTATACTCATAATTAATTTATTGTAAATAAAACAATTCTTAACTTCAACAGGTTTTTACTTTCCTATACTTTCAGTATAGGGAAGTATTGATTTCATGCAAAATTTCAAAGTTGAGATTTTAACGGAAATAGTCGGGGGGGGGGTCCATGGAACCCAAAAAAGTTATTTTTAAAAAATGTCTGTCTGTGGGTGGGTTACGCTTCATATCTCCGGAACGGCTGGACCGATTTTGATGTGCTTTGGAATGAGGGGGTATATCAACAATTCATCGACAAAATAAGCTTTAAAAAAAAAACCGAAACCGGAAGCGGAAGTTAGACATGTTTTTTTGGTAGCATTTGTTTCAGAAACTGAATTTCGGAAATTTTAATAGTGAAGATTAAAGAAGGCCTTAGGACAAATCAAACGATTTTTTACCGAACTCTCTAGCTATAAAATGGCGGCCCCTACGAATTTTTGAACATTTCGAATTTAACGCCTATTTACTCAAAAACCAGTTATCTGATTGGAATCAACTACATCTTATTTGGTAGCCCTTCAAGGGTACTATACCATGAAATATAATTACTTTTGAAAATATAAAAACGATCGCAATGACATCGATCAAAAATTTTGGAATTTATCAAAAAAATATTTCTCAAAAACTGCCCACACGTTTTTGTTTAAATTTTTTGGGTTGATAGAGCTGGGAATCTTCTACAATTTGTTTGTTTGCGCATTGCTATAATTTCACTGTGACGCCCTCTATGAATTTTTGAAAATTGAAAACGCCCATTTACTCAAAAACCAGTTATCTGATTGGAATAAACTACATCTTGTTTGGTAGCCCTTCAAGGGTACTATACCATGAAATATAATTAATTTTGAAAATACAAAAACGATCGCAGTGACATCATTCCAAAATTTTGGAATTTATCAAAAAAATATTTCTCAAAAACTGCCCACACGTTTTTGTTTAAATTTTTTGAGTTGATAGAGCTGGGATTCTTCTACAATTTGTTTGTTTGCGCATTGCTATAATTTCACTGTGACGCCCTCTATGAATTTTTGAAAATTGAAAATTTAACGCCCATTTACTCAAAAACCAGTTATCTGTATGGAATAAACTACATCTTGTTTGGTGGCCCTTCAAGGGTATTATACCATGAAATATAATTAATTTTGAAAATATAAAAACGATCGCAGTGACATCATTCCAAAATTTTGGAATTTATCAAAAAAATATTTCTCAAAAACTGCCCACACGTTTTTGTTTAAATTTTTTGAGTTGATAGAGCTGGGAATCTTCTACAATTTGTTTGTTTGCGCATTGCTACAATTTCACTGTGACGCCGCCCTCTATGAATTTTTGAAAATTGAAAATTTAACGCCCATTTACTCAAAAACCAGTTATCTGATTGGAATAAACTACATCTTGTTTGGTAGCCCTTCAAGGGTGGTATAACATGAAATATAATTAATTTTGAAAATATAAAAAGGATCGCAATGACATCATTCCAAAATTTTGGAATTTTTCCAAAAAAAATTTCTCAAAAACTGCCCACACCTTTTTGTTTAAACTTTTTAAGCTGATAGAGCTGGGAATCTTCTACAATTTGTTTTTTTGCGCATTGCTATAATTTCATTTTATGGATTTTTGAAAATTGAAAATTGGTACCCTTTTATTTATTTAACGGGAGGCAGTAAAATATTTCTGTTAAGGTGAAATAGCTCACCATTGATAGCAAAATCCGAATATAATAATATTTTTTCGATAATTTCATATTTACGGGGGCTAGTGCCCCCCCCCCCAATTTTTTTCGATAGTAAATTAAAAATTTGGTTTTTTGTTTTGTTTGCTGTAGGAGTATCTTTTTCCGAAAATCAAAAAATCAAATTTTTTGCCCCTTAATAATCTTTTTGTCCTTAGAAGAATTTCACATACTTTCTACAGCAGTTGTATTCTTGTACTAGTCGTTTAATGTTCAGTGTAGGCTAACTTTTTTATTTTAATAGATAGACTCGCAAACCCAAGAGCAAAGTTGTAGGGCAAATTCTTCTCGATTGTTTTTAAGAAAAAAACTTGAGTTTCCAATTTTAATATGGCGGCCACGGTAAAAAATAACTTTTTTTAAATGGAAACGTGGCATTTTGGCTTTAAAATCAGAAAGGTTTTGATATTCTAAATACAAATTAATAAGAGTAATTTCTTGCTAAAAATAATACTTCTCAAGTTATTAATATATTTTCAAATATCAATTTCCGCGCTTCCGTTGGTTCAGTCCGAATATTTTACTCAACCTTATGCTTGCAGCGCAGCGGTCGGTCTTTCTTCAATCGCTTCAAGAAGTTACAACTTATAAGAACTATTTACTTTAACTAGTCGTGTCTAGACAGGTGTATATCGAAAGTGTTGGAAAATATAAAACAATGTATTTAAATGTATAGGAAAGTCCAGGCGAATTGTTTCGCTTATTTTTCATTTTAGCCTTCTACGTATTTCGACATGTTGACCTGTCAGTTTCAGAGGCAAGGTTAAAAGTAAACAGTTGGTGTTGCTATAAGAACAACAAATCTTCATAACTTGATCTTGGTTTTCTATATCTGCGTCCAGATGACTTAATTTCTCATTCATTAACAGTACAGTTTTTAAATGTTTGTGAATTTCAAAAGCTTCTAGTATATCTAATTTACGTTTATCATCTCAACAGTGTAAACATTTTATGGTGTTATTAGATGTCATTGAATGATCGTGTTCTAGTAAGTGTCTTAGCGTAATTGGATTTATGTGGGTGTTTATATTTGTAACAACGTACGCGTTCTTTATACCTAATATCAAAATTTCTAATTGTTTGTCCTATATAAACCGAATTACAGTGCGAGCAATTTAGTTTGTAGATGCCTGATTTTAGTAAATTGTCTGTTTTGTCTTTAGCATTAAACAAAGTGTTCAAAATGTTTTTTTTTGTTTTAAAATTCTTCGAAA
This sequence comes from Ctenicera cuprea, assembly GCA_958336395.1. Lineage (NCBI taxonomy): Eukaryota > Metazoa > Arthropoda > Insecta > Coleoptera > Elateridae > Ctenicera > Ctenicera cuprea. The sequence continues at coordinate 50,878,633 of OY284492.1, read as the reverse complement.
CAATCATGGCCGAATAAGGAGGCATATGAAATTTCTGTTACATTCGAAATTACAGTCGTTTACCGAAACAGTAACAATGATGGGGTCAGCTGATTGTAATGATGAACTGTTTGGTGGAAAACGGTACATACTGCACTGAGTCATTGTGTAGGAATGAATGAACTGTGAGTCAGACAGACACAAACGTCCTAAAAATTTTAAGTAATTGAGTTTGGTAACTGATAGATTCATTGGCAATTGGTTGAATGTAGTTCTTTGGTTGGTATTTCCGGGAGTTGAACAATTTTGGGTATTGTTTTTACAACCCAAATGCTTGAATATTAAGAATATTGAAAATTATCAGCAGAGCGCGGATTTATAAGCATTTATTTTTTGAAAATGAGCGCTTATAATAAATAAGCTTGATAAATCAGAAAAAAAGGCATGAAAAATCACAAAATAGGCTAAATAAAAAAAAGCCAATTTAATTTGTTTCGCATAAGAACAAGGTATTGTTACAAATATTTCAGTACAAAATAATAACTAGAAAATGTAATTAACAACAAATAAAAATATTCTTTGATATACATTTCCTTGCCGTTCAAACTATGTTTTTATTAGCTGAAGCATTTTGTGGGAAAACGACAAAACGTTTTTGAATCGGCTTTTAAAAGTAAGAAATATTACAAAGGCGTTATACACTTAAGGTTTTCATGCAGCTTCAGCAAAATATGTTGTTATTTTCAATAACCAATTCGGAAAAATCTTTGAGCCAAGTTGCCGGTACGGATTTATCCTTCACTTTAAGCATTTTATAATTTCAAATTAAAGTTATTCACAAAACATCACAACACAATGAAATGCTCCGGATTACTGACGTTAACAACAGACACAGCCATGTTTTTAGCCTTTTTACAAATAAACGCGATAGACTATTGTGTGTAGTCGATAAAATACAGAAGTTGATGATTCCCCGAGCACACTGTTTATCTGAGGAATGTTTGTTTGGTCTAGCAGAGGATTCCTAGAATGCGATGTAAACATTCGGTAAAATAGTAAATTTAAATTAAATAATGTTTTATCATTAGCTTTTTATTCTAAAAATTGCAAATGTTCAAGTTTTTATAAAAAAAATCAGCAACTACCAGTATAAAAGCTATAAGCAGTATAAGCGCATATAAGCAGTTTGAGGAGCAAAACGAGAAAATAAGCAAAATAAAAGTGCTGTCGAATGATTAAAATTTTCATGAATCGTGAAGACACAAGAATTTCCAGTTGCTTACATTAATAGTGCATAAAAGTGCTTGAAATGCGTGCTCCAATGATCAGGCATCAATATTTTTTGTTTGCGAACCTACTAACGAAGTTTTTATATACTTATATACACCTTGATTAGAAGTAGTAACATAAATTGTTTCTATTAATACTGTAGGTTTTACATTAACCTGTACATATACAGGGTGTTCCGTAATTGTAGTTTCTGACGTGTCCAACAGGCGTCTCCCTTATACACATTTAACTTAACCCCCTTAACCGCTACAAAGACTATGCCACTCAAATGTAGGTATGAAAACAGAGAATCCTTAATTAAAAGTTACCGTTGCTTTAATAATTTATAAATAAAATACTAGTTTTTGGTAAGTCTATACTTCCTATACCTTCGATATAGGGAAGTATCAATTGCATAAAAATTTTCAAATTCGAGATTTTGACGGATATACAAGTTTTGGATCTCCAGGAACCCAAAAAAGGGATTGCTGAAACATGTGTGTCTGTGGGTGGGTGGATGTATTTGGCCCGAAGCGCTGGCTCGACCCGGGCTTATTTAGATCTTTGGTAGGGTTAGCTGTGTCGAACAGGGTCTCGCCGGGACAGTAGGGCTTAACCGGTCTGGCACAGTTAAAGACAGCCGGCGCGGCGTAACCAAATAGGCAAATAATGTTACAGAAAAATGCGAGGACGGCCGATGTTTGTTTATTTTGCTATGCGCTGCATTTTATACGGATACGTTTTCAGAATCGAAACGGAACTAACCTCAAAATACGGTCTAAAAATTAAAACTAGTAAAAATAACTGCTACTTGATTGAGCGCAAACTAACGGTTCCACTTGGTTTTCACGATCGAAAGCTAAAACTATCAGAATAACTGCTGCTCGATCGAGGGTTAGCTAACAGTCCTACACAGACAAAGCTCTACTGCACCCTTCCGTTTCTTTTCCGAACCTTGCAACACCCCCAGCTCTTTCAAGAGCGCCGCAGTCCTAGATAGAAGCGCTAAGGCCTGCCCGACACCCGCTAGACACACACGACTTGAAAAGCCGCTGCTGATCAGCGAATTACGTAGTGTACGTACGTTGATCCCTTAGAGGACGTGTGTTTCGTTTAGGTGAATTAACTTTGTGATACTACACCTTGCAGATACATATTTAAACTGACCGCTCCGTACCATTTGAAATTGATGCGCAAGATGAACCTGCTCCTGACCAGCTGGACCAACCATCAGTCGTATATGAAACGGGTGTGGTAGTTCAGAATATTCCGTAAGGGAGCGTTTTCGGGTTATTGTAGTATGAACTTTTTTTATTGCTTGAATGTGTAGAATGTACCTTTAAAGTTTCAACAAGGTATTGTCGCATCTTAAGGACACTCAGACCTACATGACAACTCGATTGTTCACAACAATGAAATTATCCCAGAAATCCTAGATGTTATTTTTGGTCGTAGAAGCACCCTATAATAATATTTAGTATGAAATTACGGAATACCCTGTATATTGCACTCTTTTGCCTAATTAATTGTTCAGAGGCACGTCAGTCATATCAAAACGTTATCGAATTTTTTTGTTCATTTTCCACACTGTTGCTAGAAGGCTAACGAACAATGATACAATCTGCAAATTCCACGAATATATGAAACAATATCTACAGCAACAGGACATATACATATATCCATTTTGTGCGGTTCAGGAAAAAATAGGGTCAAAGACCCCAAACCCGATAAACATCCGGCGCTGATTTTTAGACATTTTATGAATCGTTTATCCACCAAATAAGACGTCTGCAATTCAGATGACAAGGCAATTTAGGTGCGTTATTGTTTCGCTGCACGATATTTTGTCGATTGTTTTGCAGCAAAGAAATCCATTCTAATTTCAGTGGCGTAGGGAGATTTGTCGCCACATAAAATGCAGTTCTTTATTATAAAGATATTTCTTGTTTCACATCAAACATTTCATATATAACTTTGTAGGTTATATTTAACACAAAATTTATAATTATAATTCTCTTAGTTAATACTTAAGGTGACCGACCATATCTACCGAGTTTCGTGGGACCGGCCCGCCCCTGTACTACTTTCCTCGGAAAAGCTTGCGGTGCACCAAAATGTCCCGCTTTTGAGATCATAATAATATATAAAAAAAATTGCATTTTTATTTAATGTCTTCGTGTTCTAATAGTCATACTATTAATGTCCAGCATAGGCATAAGCATCCACAATTGCACATGGCTATACTGATACCACAACACTCAATACTCACATTTATTCGGTTACATAATAACGCTGTTTGGCGATGAACGTGGATAGTTTCTCTATATTTTATCTCTTTATGCAACGCTATTTTACTTATTATTGACAGGGATTTTTGGATAATAAAAGCAAAAATTTACATAATAAAAAAATGATTCGTAGATATTTGTATTTAATAAGAAATATCAGATACTTGTAAATATTCCAAACAATCTTTGATATTAATAAAAATTTAGAAATATTTTTATAACTACGATATTTGAGTATTGGTCTGTTTTAAAATAGCTTAGATGTTTTGAAACATGAAGAAATTATTGTTGACTACCTAAGATATTCGGAAATTACCGCCGTCTATAAAGTTTGTACGTCCGCTAAATTTCAATCTTAAATTTGGCAACAGTGAACAGCTGCAGACTGGAACGCGACCGCTGCAGACTTGAACGCGGCCGCTGCAGACTTGAACGCGGCCGCTGCGAAATGAAATGATGAAAATAGAATGTTTGTTCACGTTTACACATGGCTAGGGCATATAACCTGCAAAAAACAAGATTTTTGCAAATTAGTCTATTCTCTATTACTAAGCAGCCTAGTTTGCGCGGGTAAGCACATAAATAAATGCGTTATTAAATGAGGTAATAATATAAGCACGCAAGTCGCAACGTTACCAGACGTAGTTCGACTTAGCTGTACTACCAACCCTATAGATGGCGGTAATTTCCGAATACCTTGGATAGTCGAGAATTCTTTTATTTTAAAACATCTAAAATATTTTAATATTTTAAATTAAATGTATTGTATAATTTAAATTTGCAATATCGTAACATATTTCGTAATAGAATAAGTTTAAAATATTTTAAGATGTTGGGGAAATAAATGTAATTAATAATATCTATAATATTTTAAATTCAAATTGTGTTTGAATATTTAAAAATATCTATGGGATAGTTTAAAATAGATAATTGTAAATATCTCAGATATTTTTAAATAATAAAAAAATATCTCAATGTTTTTGATTGTAACATATTTAAAGTACAAACCTAGGTATAATTCTTTAAGATACTTGTAACAAATTAATAATATCTAAAATATTTTTGAAACATGTGAATATATAATTTTATTTTTTTGAAATTCGCGCCCACTAAAAGGTTAAACGACGTTTCATATATCTTCCACAAACATTGTTTTTGATATTTCAATGTATGGATATTTTTTTATATTTTATTTTTATTATACGAGGTATAGAAAATTAGTGGAAAAAACCGGAAATGTACTTTTAATACCCTCCCTGTTAGTTTTCTTAGAAACTTGAAATATTTTTTTTGAGTTTTATTATAATCATTAGAGAAGTTGTCTTTGGAGGGAGTACGGTGCATGTGTAAAAAATTTTCCACTTTGTATACAAAAATGGTCGCAATATTCATAAATTATGAAAAATGCAATACTCTCGCCGCCGCTGCTTGGCTCGTTTTGCAATGTAATCGATCCCTCTGTATTTTTCGTGCTTTCAGCCAATTCCCAGTCTGTTTCTTTAGCTGACTTTGCATGTAATAATTTTGTAGACTTCAATTAGCAACCGAGCACGTGCAAAAGTAATAACGTTTAAGGCTGACTTGGCAAAATGTTGCACAGTTTTCTTGGGTTTGCACGAATTTAACCATATCAACGTTTAAAATTTACAAACCAACTTTTTTTATACAATGTAAAACATTTCCGCCCTCAATTGTTTCATCAGCCATTTTAAATTGAACTGCAAGCGCGATTTTATAAGTGTTTTACGCTTTTTGTGTATAAAATTTACTGTAAGAAGGCGTTTACCTTCGGTGCACGTTATTTCTCCACATTAGTATGATAAGCATGAAAAATTTCAATGCGAATTTTGTCCAAATAAAATTATAACTGTTTCATTCACGATTATTTAATTAAAATTATGTAGTATTTGTTAATAATTTATTTCGATGCTTATTTGTTAGCACGTCGCATATCTAATTGCATAATAGTTATTTATGTTACTAGTGGGATAAAGGCGTTATAACAGGCGTTTGAAAGTTGCACGACGAGGTCGCAGATCGAGTCGTGTAATCAAACGAGTGCCATAATAATGCATTATCCCACGTGTGAAATACAAAATGTTATCTACGACTGTTCAAAATTTGTTAAAAAACGAATTTTTTTTGCTTGAAATGAAATTTGACATTTCGCATTAATTTATTTGTAGACGTCAAGCCACTTTTAAAATACTTTTGTTTTAAAATCAAAGGAACGAGATAGATTTGAATTGTTCGATACTATGATAAATAAAAAAAATGAGTTGGGTAATGAATGCATTATCCACTAGTGAGATAATGAACTTCATTACCTAACGCAAGACTAAAACGGCCGAGAATTTTTCTACTTCGTTTTGCAGCCTACAATGCACCTCCAGAGAAGTTAACACGGTAGACCTTTAATACTCTGTATAATAAATACCAATAATATCCACTTGTACAAGTGACGATTACCGTGGCAACTACATTATATTCGTACTTTCATCAAGTACAGATGGTATATTTCGGATAAAAATAATCGAACCATTCGATTATCGAAATAGCTCGAGAAGTTACAGAAAATCAGTCGATTGAATTTCTGTTTTTTTTCCATTTCGAAAGTGGACGTTGAAGCGATACCTCGTACAGTAGCCAACTGCGAATACCCAATGCAAATGCATGATACGGTGGTATTAGTCGTGGTATTATGAAGCAAATACACTGCTGGAGACGGAACTTTCGGAATGCGATTGCGTAACTACGGCCTCAGCGGCGTGTTACGCCGCGCAAGCACAACGAGATAAGAATGTTTTGACTTGAACATTCGGATATTACTGATGTTAGGAATAACCAACACAGCAGTTTCCACCGCACACTGTTTTGTTTCTCGTGGCCATTTTGGCGCAGGGCCGTATTTGAAAATTTTAATATTGCTCTAAAAAGTATAAATATGTAGTAGAAAATATGAAAATATAGAGAAATTTAATAATATTTAGAATAATACTGTATTACCGTTGTTAAAAAGAAGTGGCACACTTCACAAAAGAAAATAAAAATTGTTTCATTATATAATAAAATTAATAAGGGGATATTGTTTTTGTCCCTGGTCTTATTAAAAAAAATTAATTGATGTATTAAAACAGAAAACTGTATCCAAATGTTTATAGGAATATTACTCAAAAAACAGGCCGCAATTAACGATGAAATGTGATAAATTAACAAAAATACTATTCAAAGCTAAATGGAGGTTTAAGCCGTTTTGCCGAGCAGCCCGAGGAAAGACGATGAGCACGATAATTCCTTTATAGGAGCATTGGAAAAGCAAGCGAACGGCGTTTTGACTAGTTTTTACCCCTTAGAAACATCCGAATGAGTAATTCGATTATTAAATCCATTCGAGTGTGAATCTTTCGATTATGCCCATTAGTACTTTCAAAGTCGGTTCGATTAGGCTCGATCGCTAAACCTGAAATATCCCCGAAATGTTCGCTTGTCGTTTGAGTAAGGTTGCGACAGTATAGGAAAATTACAAAACAAATACTCGAAACGATATATTTTATTTGTGTCTAGTTAACAAACAAATATGTGCTATTTGGTGTAATTTTAAAAACTTTTTGTGGGGACGTGCCTTTTTGTGGTATTATTGTTTCCATAATTACTGTCATCTGCAAAATTGTTACTTCTTATATTAATTTTATTCTCATTAAGGTCGTGCTCGCAAACTAACGATTGTGAAGAAATTACAACAATTTTGCTCTACTTTATTTGGCAAGTGACCCATTGAACCGTTTCCTGTATATGTTTATTTTGCGTTCCCAAAGGTATCATTACCGGAATGTAGGTAAAGCACATAATAACGTTCTAGGCATTACACGCGACGAATTGTCACTCAAAAGAATAATCAGCATTGGACAATCTAGATTATAGTCTAACTGTTTGTTGGTTGGAACTTAAGCAGATAAAAGATATACCGTGTTTCATAGATTAACTCAAATATAGAGGTTAATTGAAAATATTGATCATCATTATTACTACATGCACGGTTATAACTGGAGGAGAACAGTCAGACGAAGCAGGAAGTATTAATGCATTTCCTTCACTTAAATTGTAATTAAGGGCAGCATGGGGTCCTCACACCTCGGGCTTCTTCCATTTTTTTGGACGTTTTGTTTGACAACAAGGTTCAAACGTAAGTTAATAACCTTTCTTCTACTTCTGCTTATGAAAGTACACATTTTCTAACTGTTTTTGTTGTCACGAATTTTCAAAATTGTCACAATGATTCAAAACCTACAAAAATTTTCAACATTTTGTAAATCTTCATAAAATTGTCGAGAACTGAGAAATTTCTTAAAAGTTTCAAATGTTTGAAATAATTAAAAAAATTTCAAAAGTTCTATAAATGCGACGAAGCTATCGTGCTGGTTGCCAGTCAGCAGACAGTTTGCACATTACTGCCCTACCACTATCGCTAAAAAACATCCCAGGGAACATAAACAGTAGTATATCACCATGTACACAACAAAAGAAAATAATGGTAACCTAAGTAACCTATTTAAAAAAAAGTCGTGTAAAGAAAAAATAAATTAGCTTGCACGGGATTCGAACAGTTAACCATCCTATGCCTCACAACGCCGTACACGCAATCCAGCACTGAAGTAGTCGATGCTAAAATATAGAACACATACATAAACATTACATCATCCGCCGGTCAAATTGAAATTGCCGGTAAACTACGTTGCATGTTACCCGATAACGGTATAGCGTATACCGGTAAAATGTTGCCAGCCAGCACCGGCCGGCTACTCACTGTGATATATCGTAGGCAGATAGCGTAAATTGGGCATTTTATGGAGAGCCCAGGCATGGTCACTTTTCATGACATTTTTTAAACAATGTTGTCATTTTTCCAGGGTTTCTAGGTTATTCTCGAAACATGAGTTTTTTTAATGAATTCGAAAAAATTCGTTCATTTCATGATCTGTTTGGGCATTTCTCGAAAAGCGACTACGTCGCGTACACTCTGTTCTGTGAAAAGATCTGAATTGTTTGCTTTTTCACCAAGAAATAATAAAAAATACCGGTAACCGTAACCGAAATCAAAATTTTTAGTAGCAGTAAACCGTAACCGAAAAAGAAATTTAAAAAAAATTGAACTATTGAAATATCAAAAATAATTCACACACCTAAACAACACGAGGCAATACATGCTGTAGTTAGTAGTATGTGTTTAGGCCCAGTATATTAACCTGTCCCAATTAATGTATTTCGCCCAGATACGAAAGGATTTTCGTACCACGCTAAACTTAACAAATACCAGGTGACCACGAGAACCGTTTTCTCAATTCTCAATTTCTAAATTAATAATTTCACATTTTCTTTGAATAATATACACATAAAAGCACATATCACAACGTAAAACGGTGTTAAATTGTACTTCCGGTTTAACCGGAAGTGATTGCAATTTTTTTATTGTTAATGGAACACTCTGTACATTTTTGCATATTTGGATAGACTTTTAAATTTACTTTACAGCTATGTATGATACTTACCCATTAACTTTTAATTTTGGCCGCCAGAGGGCGTTTAGCTATTTTTAAAATATCCGTTAATAATTCAATAATTTTATTTCTTCTTGCTATTTTAAAAACAATAAGGTATGTTATTAGTCTAAAATTAAAACAAATAAATATGGTTATTTAAAAAGTGCAATAAAACTCAAGTAGATTTAAACAGAATATTGAGATTTTTTTATACATCTTCTTCCCACAATAAAATTTTTAATCAAATTAATACAAACAACACTTAAAGTTCATTATTCTTTTGTTTCCAAAGCCAACTTGAAAAAAAAAAAATTATTATTAGTAATTTAAATTATTTTTAAAAACGGCCTCTGGCGGCCAAATTAAAAGTTAATGTGTAAGTATTATACATCGCTGTAAAGGAAATTTAAAAGTCTATCCAAATATGCAAAAATATACAGGATGTTCCATTAAAAATAAAAAAATTGCTATCCACCTCCGGTTAAAGTCCAAATTAACACCGTTTTACGTCGTAATATGCATTTTTATGTGTATGTTGTGAAAAAAAAAATAGTAATCAGTAATTTCAAAATTACAAAACGAAACAGCGAGAAAATATAAAATTATTGTATTACTTACTTAATAACTGTTATTAAAAATAGCTACGTTGTTGCAACTAAGTAGGCTTTGAAAACAAAATACCAAGTGACGCTAAAGAAAATTTAAAGGTTATCCAACTATGCAAAAATATACAGGGTGTTCCGTTAAAAATAAAAAAATTGCTATCACTTCCGGTTAAACCGGCAGTCCAAATTAACACCGTTTTACGTCGTAATATGCATTAATATGTGTAAATTACCTAGAACAAAAAATGATAATTGGGACAATGGCTAGTTCTCGTGCTCACCTGGTATATGAATTTTACATGAACTAATTACCAAAGTAATGTTGTACATAATAGCGTAAATGGTCAATACTCCTATCAATCCAGTAATAAACAGTATTACCCCTGTATTAATAATTAATCGTGAATACTTGGGTGGACAGTGTACAATAAGGAATGACAATATTCTACAATACCTCGGTAGATTTAATCAATAATTGACAAGTTGCTTTGGTTCTAAAAATAAGCCTCAGTACTTTGTAATATTTCCGCATTACCAGGCATGTAACTAGAACAACTACATTGTAACAGTTTTTAAAAATCCGGTGACGTAGGCCTTGTACAATAAATGGAAAATAAAAGTAAGTTGGGTATTCACTAATAAGGTAATTCTGTACATTTTTGTGCTTCTCTCGTCCAGTGTTCGGTAATAAATAAATAAACATTATTTATAGAAGACAAAACCTGCAGGTGCCAATAAATTATTAAGTACTGCACAGTACACGTGAAACATCGTAATATTTAAACAATAATTACTTGTAGGTTTCTTCCGTGTTTTATGAACAGTAGAGTAGAATAGAAATTAATATCTTTGCCTGGTGTTTAATTTGAAGTGAATTTGAATCATGATAACTATGTAGAATGTTATGTTGTTGAAGTTTTTCACAGGTAGTGTTTTGAGTAGTGACCTCTTGCACCTAACTACTCGTCATAGGTTTTCTGCGGGCGTTTTTATTATCAAATTATCATTTTTCTTCTCTCTCTGTTTATCTTGCTTCGTTTCAGGATTTAAAAAAGGGCATAATAAGTATTGCACCATTCTGTATATTAGTTAAAAAGAATCGTTTATAAAACAGAAAAATGTATCTACTTTCGTGGTTTATAGAAATATTACTAAAAAAACAGGCTAGAACTGGCGATGGTATGTGATGAATTTAATACAAATCCTATTAAAAGCTGAAGGTTTACGCTGTTTTGCCGAGCAGCCCGAGGAAAGACGATGAGAATGAGAATTCTTGCATAGGAGCATTCGAAAAGTAAGCGTAAAGCGTTTTTACTACTTTTTACCTCATAGAAGCATCCGAATGAATCTTCCGATTACACCATTCAGTCGAATGGCAATCATTCGATTATGCTCATCGGTAGTTTTTTGAATAGAGGAAAGGCAGCGCGTTCGTACCGTAGAATAGTCGCACGTCGCACCCTTCTCCCTGTCGGCCCTTTCGTACCCACATGTGTTGACATTTGTATAGTAACAGTAAACACAATAATTTCGTGCAGGTGCTTTTCTACATTCTACCGTACATATTAATTTTACATACTCTGCATACTTTACACTGTATAATATGTAAAAAAAAAGGTAGATATACCATTTTTATTTAACATACATATTCTACATGTAAGGTTAACCAAGATTAAGTGACTAAGTTATGTTGTTCCTGTTGCAACAATTGCTGTTTACTTTTAATATTACCTTTGATAATGACAGGTAAACACGTCGAAATACGTATAAGGTTAAAATAAATATCAGTTGAAGCGATCATTATTTTATTTATATTAATAATGAAATTCAACTGAAGGAAAGCTTGAACCTATTAATAAAATAAAATGTATCAAACTACTTAAAAAGCGGAAGTTGATACAATTTCTATTTAAAACCGGAAGTACTGATGTTATGTCGTAACATATTTCAGTGGCTACATTGCTTCGAACAATCTACTAAATCGAGAACTGTCTCAACTTTACGCGACAAGGGGCTATGCTCTTACATCTCAACACAGCATATTTATTATTTTGTTATTTGTTCTGATGTTTATATTACTGTCGTGTAGGGCGAAGCGGTACGTGAATTCAAAAGCTTGCGTATTTTAAAATAAGTTATTATATTAATAGTGTGGGGCGTAGTCCACGGACTGGGCTAGTTTGGATTAAAAAGAATTTTTTTTGCGTATTTCCGCATGTATATATACGAGTTGTAGGCATGGAACACCTTAAATATTACACCCTGTATATGAAAGCGTACATCTAGTTTATGTAACTTGCATAATGCTGAAGCTAGAGCAACATTCCACGTCCACGTGTGTGAACTGAAGCTGAGTAAACTTCTAAGATTTCTTTTGTCTTAACAGTACATTTGGAGTGTACTTGATAAACGGGGAAAGATTATGAGAGAGTCGCACGCATCAGAAACGTAGCGGACTGACTATACGACATCGGAATAAATATAAATGCAAAAGTGGACCAAACGCGTGTCGGTCGGCCGTATGTGCATCAACTAACGGCTCATCCTATAAACAAACTGCCACCGTGGATTGCATTTGAATCAAATAAACAGATTTGCTGATGGCTGGGTTCCACTTAAGTCTATTTATACGCGTACTTCGTTGACAGTCGCGCTCGTGCAGAATTAATTTGATCGATTTATTGCTAACAACCGGTAGCAAGCGGTTTTCTATTGTTTACCCTCGCTGCCTATTTTTTTCGCAGAGCAGCGGAGGCTGCTCTTTCTCAAACAAAAAATTGAAAATCCAAGGTTAAGCTGATTTTTGGGTTCTGAACTGGGCGCTCGTGTCCCAAAAATGCTGTAAAAACAATCCATACCTACCTAGTACGTTGAAAACTGTTGATAAAACTTTCCTCCGGAGCTTGGTGTTGGAGCGAAACACAGGAAAAGAAGTTAAAGCATAGCAACTCCATTAGCACCTAATACTTTTACACATTTTTAAAGTAATTTAAAAAAAATGTCTGTCTGTGGGTGGGTGGGTGTGTTACGCTCCATATCTCCGGAACGGCTGGACCGATTTTGATGTGCTTTGGAATGAGGGGGTATATCAAAAATTCACCGGCAAAATAAGCTTTTAAAAAAACCGAAACGGGAAGCGGAAGTTAGACATGTTTTTTTGGTAGCATTTTTTTTCAGAAACTGAATTGTGGAAATTTTAAAAGTGGAGATTAAAGAAGGTCTTAGGACAAATCAAACCATTTTTTACCGAACTCTCTAGCTTTAAAATGGCGGCCGCTGCGAATTTTTGAACATTTCGACTTTAACGCCCATTTACTCTAAAACCAGTTATCTGATTGGAATCAACTACATCTTGTTTGGTAGCCCTTCAAGGGTACTATACCATGAAATATAATTAATTTTGAAAATATAAAAACGATCGCAATGACATTACTCCAAAATTTTGGAATTTTTCAAAAAAATATTTCTCAAAAACTGCCCACACGTTTTTGTTTAAACTTTTTAAGCTGATAGAGCTGGGAATCTTCTACAATTTGTTTTTTTGCGCATTGCTATAATTTCACTGTGACGCCCTCTATGAATTTTTGAAAATTGAAAATTTGTACCCTTTTATTTATTTAACGGGGGTCAATAAAATATTTCTGTTAATGTGAAATAGCTCACCATTGATAGCAAAATCCGAATATAATAATATTTTTTCGATAATTTCATATTTAGGGGGGCTACTGTTCCCCCTTTCCCCAAATTTAATTTTTTGCCCCTAATAATCTTTTTGTCCTTAGAAGAATTTCACATACTTTCTACAGCAGTTGTATTCTTGTACTAGTCGTTTAATGTTCAGTGTAGGCTAACTTTTTTATTTTAATAGATAGACCCGCAAACTCAAGAGCAAACTTGTAGAGCAAATTCTTCTCGATTGTATTTAAGAAAAAAACTTGAGTTTCCAATTTTTAAATGGCGGCCACGGTAAAAAATAACTTTATTTTAAATGGAAACGTGGCATTTTTGCTTTAAAATCAGAAAGGTTTTGAAATTCTAAATACAAATTAATGAGAGTAATTTCTTGCTAAAAATAATACTTCTCGAGTTATTAATATATTTTCAAATGTGAATTTCCGCGCTTCCGTTGATTCAGTCTGAATATTTTACCCAACCTTATGCTTGCAGCGCAGCGGTCGGTCTTTCTTCAACCGCTTCAAGATGTTACAACTTATAAGAACTATTTACTTTAACTAGTCGTGTCTAGACAGGTGTATATCGAAAGTGTTGGAAAATATAAAACAATGTATTTAAATGTATAGGAAAGTCCAGCCGAAGTGTTTCGATCATTTTTGCCGTTGCTGTAGGTACGCATTTCTGCAAGTGCGAGAAATGTTTATTACTGTTTCCACAGTTGGTACATGTAAAACTGTCATTTAAAACAAACACCAATGTTGCTTCTTATTAACTTTAGACGTACACTTGCATTATAGTTTCTTAACCAGAATATATCATACAGTCGAATTAGCCTAAAAAAATACAGGGTGTTCCATTTAAAAAATAAAGATATAGCTTTCGCTTAAACCGGAAATCGGCCATTTTATTTTGTATGCGCAAAATATTTGTCACCACAAACTGTATAACATTTACTTAGACACATTTTTGTTATCGCCAAGAATAAATTATCAAATCAAAACTGACCCTGAATTTATAATCTGTATAGTGATATGAAATATATTGAACTTTTGTGTTCTACACAGAAATTTAAAAGAAATCTCGAAAGATGAACTAAAACGCTGCGAGCTTCAATTGAATTCTGTGACATGCTTGCTTTAGTTCATCTTTTAAGATTCTTTTAAAATTTTTTGGTCAAACAAAAAAGCTTATCATTCATATGTAACCTGATGGTTACTCGATAATTGCTCCTAATCTGATAATTACCTGTTACCTGATAATTACCCGTTACCTGATAATTACATGTTACCTGATAATTACCCGTTACCTCATAGTTACCCGTTACATGATAGTTACCCGTTACATGATAGAAACCTTAGAATTACCCGTTACCAGATACTTGCCTGTTACCCGATAGTTACTCGATAATTAAGTGTTACCTGATAATTACCCGTAACCTGATAGTTACCCGTTACATGATAGAGACCTTAGAGTTACCCGTTACCAGATACTTGCCTGTTACCCGATAGTTACTCGATAATTACATGTTACCTGATAATTACCCGTTACCTGATAGTTACCCGTTACATGATAGAGACCTTAGAGTTACCCGTTACCAAATACTTGCCTGTTACCCGATAGTTACTCGATAATTACATGTTACCTGATAATTACCCGTTACCTGATAGTTACCCGTTACATGATAGAGACCTTAGAGTTACCCGTTACCAGATACTTGCTTGTTACCCGATAGTTACCCAATAATTTTCCGTAAACCAAAAATTACCTGTTACCAGATACTAGCTCGTTACCTGATAGTTACCCAATAATTGCCCGTTGGCTGATAATTACCCGTTGTCTCGTAATTACCCGTTACCTGATAGTTAGCCGTTAAGCGATAATTACACGTTAAATTTCAATATAAAGTTTAATGGTTCCAATAAGCACAGCTCTTTAATTGTTTTATTGACATTAAGCTAAATCAACTCTAAATTAATGCCTAAACTACATGGACTAAGAGGACACAACAAACTTATTTAACGTGTAATTATCGGGCACCGGTTAAATATCGGGTAACGGGTAATTATCGAGTACCGGTAATAATCAGGTTAATGCGAGTAACGGGTAATTATCGGGTAACGGGTAATATTACCAGTAGTATACAAAATGTTACTTCTGAACCTGGGCATTAGAAAAGGTCTTTTTTGATATTTTTTAACCATTTTTTATGTTCCCAATAGTCGATGGTCAATAGATCTCGAGATAATTTATCATTGAACAGGGTCCGCTGTATCGTACCCTATTTTAAAAGATTTTAGTTTTTTGTTGGTGAGTTTTTAACCATTTTTTCAAGTTCCCACTTGGCCTGGTCTAGAATGAAAAGCCATTAGGGTGTCTAAAAAATGAAGGATTTTGACATCTTTTCAATAAATTATTTTAATAACATTTTAGGTTTAATTTCAATGATTTTTACTTGTTTTTTTAAGTGCCCAATTACCCTGGTCTAGAAATGGAAAGCCATTTTGGGGTGTTTAAGAATGAGGGATTTTAAAATGATTTTAGCCTCTTTTTTGGTGATTTTTTTAACGATTTTTCATGTTCCCAATTTTTGGTGGTCTATAGGTCTTGGGGTGCTATAAATCGGGGTATATTAAACGATTCTATTCCCTTTTTCGGTCGTTTTTCAATGATTTTTAGTGTTCCCAATTGCCTTGGTGGAGAGGTAAAAAGCCATTTTGGGGTGTGGGATTTTAATGTGATTTTAGCCCTTCTTCGGTGATTTTTCAATGGTTTTTTCATGTGCCCTATTTTTCGTGGTCTATAGATAGGTCCTGAGGTATTTTTTGGGTGTCTATAAATCGGGGCATTTTAAAAGATTTTGAGGCTTTTTTCCGTTATTTTTCAACGTTTTTTTCAAGTTCCCAATTGCCCAGTTCCAGAAGTAACATTCTGTGTACTACTATTACCGTAACGGGTAATTATCAGGTAACGGGCTATTTTATCGGGCAACGGGTATATGATTATTCTACCCGGGTAGTATGTTATCGGACCACTTTCTGCATTGACCGACTCAACTATTGAGAACCCAGTTTTGTTTTCGAAGTATATTTCCAAAATTTGTGTTTTCATGTTTAGATTTAGCGACTTCTACGAAAGTAACAAATTTATTTAACCCCAATCACCTTCTAGAAGGAAAACCTATAACCCAACCTTTTTATATATGTTACGAGGCGACTTTTACATCATACCAATTACCCGTAATAAATGTTCTCTTACTAATGTTTATTTCTGTGATTGCGAAGTCATTGCTTAACGCTCGGAACAACAAGTCGAAAGTATTGATGTTTTGCTTTTACCGCTGAAATTTGTTACCACGTTTCAGTTAACTTGCAAGTTATTTTTAAGTCGTTAAAGAAAAACATAAACCTAAATGAAATTTTTTTAATAGGAGTTATTTTTTTTGTAGGATATTTTATTTATTTGTTAGAACAGATTCGTAAATGAAAAAAACAAAGAAATGTGGGCCGAACACGCAAATTCTAAGTGAAACTTCTTAGCGTGTTCTCACTGAAAGTGCATTTCCATTTAAACCTTAAAAGATTTATTAGATCATTGTTGCATGGACGGCACCTGCACTAGCAAAAAATTGCGTTTGTGTTGAAGGTTTCAAATAATGCAAGGGATGTAGATGTAAAAATTACAATATATCCGCATCACGTGAATGATTTCATGTTACAGCAAAATAACATTATGCGTACAAAATTGATATCGTGCAAAAAAAAGATATCGGTGTAAAATTAAAAGAATTACAATTACAAAAAATTTTAACATACATGTATTTACGTATAGCTTATAAATTATATACCAAAATAAAGGGCATATAATGGGCTGCATGTTTCTAAAGTATCACCCAGCATTTGCATACTATTTGTTTTTGTTGGAATAAACTTCTTCTTGTATCACTAATTAATGCGCTTGGCTGACTGCCCAATGCGGCAATGACAAACGCTGAAGTAATTTTCCTAAATTAGTCCCACTGCGGCTTGTAATCCCTGAAACTTCAAGTTCGACCCAAAAACGTTTTATCCACATTTATACTAACGACTCGAGTGCACTTGCTGTTGCCAACAATAAGGAAATTACGGAACTTCCGTGAAAGAATCTTCCGCAGTCTTCTCCCGTTTTAAACAAGTTTTTCCTTAAAAAGCAAAAAATTATGCTTTGTTTTCCTTTTTTTTAGCTGCGATCCTGTGTAAATATATGATGTACGGCGAGGCATATTTGATACTTTGGTGATAGTGGTATCCGCATAATACTAAAGTCATTTCACGTTTCAAAACGAAAACCACAAAGCCTTTCAAGATTGTCATTTTTAAATAGGAAATATTTAGAAAATAATGTTCCTTTGACGACTTTTCCCCAACTCGTTCATGTAGTAGTTAATTTACACTAGAGTGTCTTGATGCATTGACAGAAATGTACATGACCACTATTTGTTTTCTAACCCCCAATAATGGATCACATTGACACGTTAAAACAACCGAGGTCTAGGCATAATCGGCATTTTACTCGAAACTGACAAGACAAGTAATAATTACTGCTAGCCCAACCTTATCAGTCGTATGCGTTATGAGCACGACTTATTCGAGACGTGGATGAGAGAATCGAGCAGCCGACAATTTATGGCGACCTTGAAAATGTGACAAATAAACATTTACACCGCATTCTGAATTCAACCAGAATTCAAATATGTGTTAGCAGTTAGCTATTTAGGTCAACCCTTCAAACTCGAAATGTGTTTAGGAAATACTTTAATTATAATTATTATCGTAGGTCTTCTTATGTTTAAAGTATAATGCTTCTTGAAATTTCAGTATTCCACGAAAAATATCGGACATGTGCCTAAACTGGTTCTATATTTAATCGTTAATAGGTTTTGATCAAGTTTTGAACTCTAAATTTTGGTTTGAATGCGTCGTTTAAAAGGCGAAATTTCTATTTTTAAAATTATTTCATATTCTCATTTTAAGCAATTTTTTGAAACTTTCACTTTAGTGCCTTATTACTCAGAAACGAGTTGACAGATCGGCATCAAATTGTCTATCGTGATAGCTCAGTGTTACTGTGCACAAAAAATTTTGAAAGGATAAAAAAATAGTATAAAAAATTTAAAGTTTCAAAAAATGGTTTTTCAAAAAGTGGCCACTTTTGTTGTGGTCGCTGGGTTGCTCCGCGCGCACATAAATGACTATCGGCAGCCACGTTGCCTCGAGCGCATAGTAGCAGTAGGGAAGGAAAATCTTGTTATGGCAGCTTTCCCCTGAGCCTGACTGCAGACAACTTGACTTCGGAAGCTGAGTTGCCCCGACCGCAAATTACAAGTGACTAGCGGCAGCTGGGTTGCCCCGAGCGCTTGGTAGAGGGAAGGATAAGGGGATCTTGTGACAGCTGGGTTGCCCCGAGCGCATGGTAGCGGTGGGAAAAGAGAATCTTGTTATGGCAGCTGTTTACTCGAGCGCATACAACTACTGACTATCGGCAGCTGGGTTGCCCCGAGCGCATGGTGGCGGTGGGAAAAGAGAATCTTGTTATGGTAGCTGTTTACTCGAGCGCATACAACTACTGACTATCGACAGCTGGGTTGTTCCGAGCGCATGGTTGAGGAAAGTAAAAGAGGATTTTGTTGTGGTACCTGGGTCGCCCCGAGCGCATGGTAGCGGTGGGGAAAAGGAATCTTGTTATGGCAGCTGTTTACTCCAGCGCATGCAGCTACTGACTATCGGCAGCTGGGTTGCCCCGAGAGCATGGTTGAGGAAAGTAAAGGAGGATTTTGTTGTGGCAGCTGGGTCGCCACGAGCGCATGGTAGCGGTAGGGAAAGAGAATCTTTTATGGCAGCTGTTTCCTCCAGCGCATACAGCTACTGACTATCGGCAGCTGGGTTGCCCCGAGAGCATGGTTGAGGAAAGTAAAGGAGGATTTTGTTGTGGCAGCTGGGTCGCCACGAGCGCATGGTAGCGGTAGGGAAAGAGAATCTTTTATGGCAGCTGTTTCCCCAGCGCATACAACCACTGGAAAGGGAAGGAAAACAGGATCTTGTTGTGGCAGCTGGGTTGCTACGAGCTCATACAACTACCTGCTACCATAAGCTGTGTTGCCACGAGCGCTTGGTAGAGGGAAGGATAAGGGGATCTTGTGACAGCTGGGTTGCCCCGAGCGCATGGTGGCGGTGGGAAAAGAGAATCTTATGGCAGCTGTTTTCTCGAGCGCATACAACTACTGACTATCGGCAGCTGGGTTGCCCCGAGCGCATGGCTGAGGAAAGTAAAAGAGGATTTTGTTGTGGTACCTGGGTCGCCCCGAGCGCATGGTGGCGGTGGGGAAAAGGAATCTTGTTATGGCAGCTGTTTACTCCAGCGCATACAGCTACTGACTATCGGCAGCTGGGTTGCCCCGAGAGCATGGTTGAGAAAAGTAAAGGAGGATTTTGTTGTGGCAGCTGGATCGCCACGAGCGCATGGTAGCGGTAGGGAAAGAGAATCTTTTATGGCAGCTGTTTCCCCGAGCGCATACAACCACTGGGAAGGGAAGGAAAATAAAATCTTGTTGTGGCAGCTGGGTAGCTACGAGCTCATACAACTACCTGCTACCATAAGCTGTGTTGCCACGAGCGCATGGTAGCAGTAGGAAAAGAGAACCGTGTTAAGGCAACTGTTTCCCCGAGCGCATACAATCACTGACTATCAGAAGCTGGGTTGCCCCGAGCGCGTACAACAAGTGACTATCGGCAGCTGGGTTTCCCCGAGCGCTTGATAGAGGGAGTAAAAATAGGATCTTGTTGTGGCAGCTGGGTTGCCACGAGCTCATACAACTACCTGCTACCGTAAGCTGTGTTGCCACGAGCGAATGGTAGCGGTAGGGAAAGAGAACCGTGTTATGGCAGCTGTTTTCCCGAGCGCATACAACCACTGACTATCAGCAGCTGGGTTGTCCCGAGCGCGTACAACAAGTGACTATCGGCAGCTGGGTTTCCCCGAGCGCATGGTAGAGGGAAGGAAAATAGGATCTTGTTGTGGCAGCTGGGTTGCTACAAGCGCATGGTAGCGGTAGTAAAAGAGAACCGTGTTATGGCACCTGTTTCCCCGAGCGCATACAACCACTGACTATCAGCAGCTGCGTTGCCCCGAGCGCGTACAACAAGTGACTATCGACAGCTGAAAGTCACTTCTGCTTTTATAGGCAAAAGTCGGAAAAACTTTAAGCACGGGGTTGGTTTTTAAACAAAGAACATATCCATTTCTTAGCCTTTGACCTAACATAAAAATTATAATAAGTGACGCAAAGTCAAACTTGACATCAGCCTGAACGTAATACAAAGAACCAACCATATCAGGTTCTCCTAAATCGTATAATTTAGAAAGCAAACACATTTTTTTTTTAGAATTTAGTTGCTTTTACAACACGTGCTTTTTCCAATACTAGTGTAATAATTTTTCCTGCAATATTAAATAAAATATCTTTTGAGCTGCTAACTCCAAACTGGCATGATAATAATCATATTACAACCATTAAAATACAAAGAAACATTCAAAACTTTAATTTGGTCGTATACGATTTTTCGAACTCGCCCTGAAATAGCAGATGTGCGGGAAACAACCAAGACGTGGTCGCCGCGTCTAAGTGGTGTAGCTCAACTTACAGAATGAATTTAAATAGGTGCAAAAAATTTAATAGAAAAACGAAGGGACGATAAAAAATTTGTTTAAGGTATATTGGTCATGAGTGATAGTGGAATAGGATTGACAACTTAATTTTTAGGTACAGCAATTTTTGGTGGGGAAGGGAGTTTTTCCCCTCCCACTCAATTTTTGACGGACGACACTTTCCTTCCGTTTTTGGTTTGATTTTAATCCCAAGAAATGTTATTCCAAAAAATCGAATTTGTTTTCATTTAAAGAAAATCGAATTTTAGGCGGAGTATGCACTATTTACCAGCCTGTTCGCACGAGTGGAGTGCCCTGAACAGTCATAACGTTGTGTAGATGTACTTTTGCGGCGAGTACCAATTTCTAAAGTCTAGGCAAAGTGATAATTTTTAATTTTAGGTTTATATAAGCTGCTTGATTGTTTATCAAGTTGATTCTCTGCCTAAATACGTCATTGAATTGCCAGAAATTACACTGTCGTCGACGAGACGTCAAGATGCTCTTCATTTAATATTAAGACTAATTTTTTTGAGTGCAGATATTTTTTAAACTTGTAAACTTAATTAAGCAGTAACAAATAATGCCCCGGTACTAATTTATCATGCATATTGTTTTTCTGACTCATCGCTACATTATTATTTATTAACATTAATTGTATATAATGATCAATTCCAGTAGATGATCATAATATAGAGGGAGAAATTCATATTCATATGTTGCGCAATAGCCAAGCTCCACGTGGAGCTTTAAAAGTTATGTGCATCGTTAATTTATTATTATGTTCAAACAAGTGTCAATTGTTTTAAATATGCGACATACTTCTACTTGTCCTTCAAAAAATTGCACTCCTATTAACTACTTTTCTCTTTGGAATATTGCTATTTTTTCCATGTTATTAAAAAACTGGGCAACTTCCTTTTTTTATTGTTATGGGAAACTAAGATTTTTACGCGTACATACTAAGTATAAATCAGTGGACAAATACAGGGTATAACAAAAATGGTGGGCTGGTTATACAGAGACGTATTGTACTCGCTGAAACGATTAAAGAAAGTAAAGTAAACATGTGTCCTAGAATGCTTCTGAAGGGAGCTAGGGCCCCCTGAAGGGGGCGAATAAAATTTAAGTTTTAATTATCTCAGACACACTTTTAATATACATACAGTAATGATAATTATGCGGTTTACTACTAGTAAGTGCTACTATCTAACACGTACCAAATAAAATTATATAAACCAGAGGCGTCTCAAACTGAAACGGGGGAGGGGGTGGCATTTTCATTTATTATTTTTGTAATCTCGATTTTTTTACCAATTTGAGTCAGAATATGTTATAAAATGCATAAAAATGGTACCTACTCTGTGTTTTTTTGTAGCCATTTTCCAGAAAAAGTTCTATTTAAACATTTTTCTGCTTTAAAATGAGATAACCATTTGGACAACTACTATTGTTTAAAAACTGCAATAATTACGTTTTGTGATTAGTTACAGTAATTGGTTATTTTTTATCTTTAAGATTTCTGTATCTAAAGTTAATAAAAAAGTATGAACTACTCAAATGTTTGATCTCATTCTAAAGCAGAAACGTGTTTAATTGGATTTTTCTGGCTAATGGGTAGTCGCACAAAAAAATTCAAGAGCACCATTATGTATTTTTAACGTAGAATCGCATTACGGATTCAAAATGGCAAAAAGATTGTAGATTACCAAACTAATATTATAAAATAAAAAACAATGACCCAGCTCTCCCAGTTTGGCACGCCTCTGCTTTAAATAATTTTATATGGTACGTGTTAGATAGTAGCACTTACTAGTAATAAATCGTCTGCCACATTTCATTATTTTGTATCAGGGTTGTAACTTCACACGTAGAATATTATTTTCTATAGTACACGTAGAATATGTATGGTAAATAAAACTGGTGGATCTACCTTTTTCTACCTAATATTATACACGTAAAATATGTAGGACAGACGTGTAACTATCCAACGGTACGAACGCGCTGACTTTCCTATTTTCTATTCGAACGTACGGTACTGCAAAAATTTAATAATTGTCGGCAACTATGAAACTACAGAGAGTCGGCTCTATTAAAATATACTATAAAATTGCGCCCTTGAAAATGTTACGTCTGTGGCGCCCCACCCTAATGTCGGAACTGGTTGCAATTATTTGTAATTCTGATTTTTACGGTATTGTTAATTTTTAATCATTTATCTATCTATATTAAATCCGGATCCCTTTTACCTGCCTCAAGATTTAGTAGTGAGGGGTCTCCGCTACTAGAAGCCACATACTTACGCGTTCATTATACACTGTGTCCATAAAGTACCCCCCCCCCCCCCCAACTAACTTTTGAACGACTTGATATTTTTCTACAAAATTTGGTGTGCTGTAATGGGAAATTAAATACTATTTTTCAGACCATATTAAAATTTTGTATCATCCAAAATGGCGACTGGGCACCATTTTGAATTTTTTAAAATAGAAGGGGGGTCGAGTGACACCTCATTGGAAAGGTCTTTTAGTTCTGCGTCTGATCCTAAAGTTTCACAAAAAAATATTCAGCCATAACAAAATGACAATGTTGAAGATAAAGAATAATTTAAGAAAACTAAGAATTCAAGCTTAAATTAAGTGTTTGAAATGTTTACCATTCACTTCTTGGCACATAAAAAGTCGGTTATGAAATTCCTGTCTTACATTTTCATAAGTTTCTGGAGTGATATTTCTGAAAACTTCTGTAATGCGTTGCTCCAGTTCTTCAATTGTTTCTGGACGGGTTCTGTACACTTTCGATTTCAAATATTCCCATAGAAAAAAATCTAAGGAAGTTAAACCTGGGGAGCGAGCCGGCTATTCTACAGGCCCCCGCCTAACAATCCATCTGCCAAAAAATGTCCGTTGAGAAAGTCAGAAACAGGCCTATAATAATGAGGCGGCGTACCGTCTTGTTGGAACATAACGTTTTCAATATTATTTCAAGCCACCTGAGAGAAATTCTAGGATCAAACGCAGAACTAAAAGACCTTTCAAATGAGGTGTCACTCGACCCTGGATAAAAAAATCAAAACAATTTTGAATTAAGTGAGTCCATTTGTTTCAAATCCGCCATTTTGTGATGGCTAAATATTTTTCTTTGAAACTCTAGAATCAGACGCATAATTAAAAGACCTTTCAAATGAGGTGTCACTCGACTCCTCTTTTTATTTAAGAAAACATTTCAAAATGGCGCCCAGTCGCCATTTTGGATGATACAAAATTTTAATATGGTCTGAAAAATAGTATTTAATTTCCCATTACAGCGCACCAAATTTTGTAGAAAAATATCAAGTCGTTTAAAAGTTAGGAGGGGGGGGGGGTGTACTTTATGGACACAGTGTATAAGGCGCAGATTCGTTTGTACATTGGATCGTTACACTTTTCAATGTA
Source organism: Ctenicera cuprea (assembly GCA_958336395.1). Classification (NCBI taxonomy): domain Eukaryota; kingdom Metazoa; phylum Arthropoda; class Insecta; order Coleoptera; family Elateridae; genus Ctenicera; species Ctenicera cuprea. Next base: position 50,854,166 of record OY284492.1, on the reverse strand, counting down.
GATGAGCAAATTCAGGTTCACTGAAGATATTCAGCTTTTTGGGAGCCTGATTTTAATACTGCGTAGTTCTAAAAGCATTTTTAAAATCTCTGTTAAAGCACTCTCCTGCAAATGGAAAAAAGTGCCAACTTTAATTAACTTTTATCCCGCTTTTTTTCCAAAGAAAATTTTCTGGTGATTTTTACCTGCAGTTTATTACGGGGGTTTTTAAATCTTTTTCCGGTGCTGTTTCTTCCTACATTTTATTCGGTATTTTACGGAGTTTTCTTTCTGGTAATTTTTTAACCCCTTTTTTTTTCTAGTTTTCGCTTTTATGAACATATGTCCGAAAATGCTTCCTTACGGAGTTACAGCCCTTTGAAGAAAGAACAGTCTAATCACTATTTTGTCGATAACTTTTGCAGTAGTTGTACTAAAATTCCAAAATTAGTATTTCTACTGATTTGTGTTTGAGCAAATGCGCCAGGGGTGTCTCATGTGGGAGGGTCGCGTAATATTTTCTTCTACATATTTTAGATCTTTACAATTTTTGAAGTTTTGTCTACGAAATCTTATTCTCCATACAAAAATATAAAAAAAGGTGCTTTTGTTGAAGGTCGCAATATTTAACAGTTTTCTGGATAGTTCAATGTTTTCGTAAAATTGAGTTACCATGAAGATCTGAATGTTTTCTCAAGATGTCTAAATCGTATCTACGAATTTTGAGAGAGTTCTATACATGAAAACGATGAAAAAAAAAACATTTGTCCGGAAACGCTTCCTTGCGGAGGTACTGTCTCCGCAAGTGCGAAATGTCAACAATTGCCTCTTCGGGAAGCTGTAACTCTTTAAGGAACCGTTTCCAGATCCATGTTTATAAGAACTTATTTATTGTACTATTTCCGCATCTAAGGGAAACACTCGGACCTTCATGGCAACTTGATTTTTCGTAAAACTTGAATTATCTCGAAAGCCGTTGGATTTAGCGACTTTCAACAAGTGTATCTGTTTTGTGTATGATTGAATGGAGAATAAGATTTTCTAAACAAAACTTCAAAAATCGTTAAGATCTAAAACAAATATTACGTTGCTCTCCCTCTGGTGCACTTAATCAAACAAAAATCAGCAGAAATATTTAAGGTAAATCAGTAGTGCTCACACACAAAAGTTCAAAATTTGTGTCCAACTACTGCGATTGTTATCGATAAAAAAGTGATTAGGCTGGTCTTTCTTCAGAGGTCTGTAACTCCGTAAGGAAGCATTTTCGGATTTATGTTCATATGAACTTTTCTTCATGAAATAACCCACCTCCCGAGGTTTCTTTACTTACTTATGAGACACCTGTATATTAGAAGGATTCAAAAATAATAATCCTCTTTTAACTCTTAGAATAGTGAAATTTAACTGGGAATAGTAGTGTTCGATGTAGCAGCCGCGCCCCAGTTCTGGAAAACTGCGATTTGTTGTTACAAATGATAGTTGATGACGCATTGCGGCTGTATCCTTCGTGTTCATCAACAATAACAATCGTGCTGATTGCTTAATTATAAAATTTTCGAACTGTAACAGTAACCCACTTTACTTCCTACCAATACTAATTTCTATGCATGTAAAATGGGGCAATTCCAGTTACCTATTACCATCATGCAACGATATCCAACATTAATCATTTCAACAAACTTCAAATGCATCAAAAGAATTTAGTTCGCGTAATGTTAGGTAAAAGTGTGTGTAATTTGAATGAATTAGTCGCAAATTAGAACTTTTAAGATTTTATAACAATGAGTACAACTTAGCCTGTGTAGTATTTTAATTAATGAATTAATTGACGAGGACGTACGCTTTGTTAACGACCAATTTTGTCTCGTACCGTACTTCGCGAGTGATTCACTACGTAATAAAAATTTAGAACAATTAATGGTATATAACCTTGAGTAGAAGTAAATTGTGTTGTTATTTTTGGGCGACCTCCTAATTTAGTACTATTAAAATAAACTGTCGCAAGAGAAAGTGAGGGGCAATTGTAAGGCGTTATTTACGCAAATTCACGCAGAAAAGTGTCTTTCTAATTTACGCATGATGTGTTTCAAATGAAAGTGTCTAAAAAAATCTATTGTCCGCAGTTTCTTCTTCGTGTACCATTAAAAAAAGTATATCAAAGGTATCACGAACGCAAAAAAATTGCTTAAATTGTTCAACTCACGGCAAGTTCTTTTTTGCCAAAAATTTTAAGAAAGTTTACAAAAAATTGAATGTAACAAGTGAAAGGAATACAGGAAAAAATTTCCCTTTAGCGCCAAATCAAGCCGAGGCACAAAACGAAAATGTAATTATGGCATCTATCAGATACGAATATTAACAATTTTACTGAACTTTCCCACGCGTGAAAGACATGACATATTTCAGAATAAATCATACTGCAATCTTCTTTCATCCGCGCTGGCCTCACCTTGGGAGATCTGTAATAATGAGTTTGGGAAACATTTCTCCTCCATGTGATGTATGGCTGGAGTTCATTTTTTTTGTCTAGTAAAACTTCAAGGTTTCGTTTTGCTGAGATTACAGAACTTTGGTTGCTTTTGTGTGTATTACATACCGTAGACATGTGAAGTACACGTTTTGGCCACATTATAAAACGGGACTGAATTCAATTTATTTTTGGGAAAGTTCGTGATTTTACAGATTTTTCATTTTTAATTCAGTTTTGATCTGAATTTAAACTAAACGCAAGAACCCTTGAACGCGTATAACGAAGTCGTTTAAAATATACATTTCAGTGGCTACAAAAATTTAAAGAATTAAAAAAGAATCGTTTTACCAGTTTTTGAGCAATATTGTTTGAAGATCTCCAAAATTTTAAAATAATTTCCACTTTACAGTAAGTCAGAAGGTTGGAGAAAACAAGCGTTGGATTTGCCTTATGGTATTCTGTTAAATCCCGCTTATAACTTCAGTTTTCAGTTTCTTAGAAAAATGCCACATAAAAAAATGTGTAGCTTCAGTTTTTTAAAAGTATTTTGTTGGCAGTAGTAGAGATGTAAAAATATTTCCCCGAATATTCTCTTTCTCGGGAATATTATTTTAGGAATATTTTCGACTTTCATCACTGTATGCATTTTGAGTCCCACGGTCAAACCCTACAGATAGAAACGTTGTGATTTTCCTGATACCGACAGCAGATATCCACACCTGTGTGCTTTGCGAAGTAATTCGCTAATTCTTTACACCCACATAGGAATATGTGAGAATATTCTCGTCGAGAATATCCTCAAGAACGAGATAATTCTCTGAAAATATTCTCTTGTTTCCTTTACTTTACTTCCGGAATATTCGTATAAGAATATTTTCGACTTCCATCACTACATGCATTTTGAGTCACACGGTCACACCCTACAGATAGAAACATTGGGATTCCCCTGATACCGACAGGAGATAGCCACAGCTGTGTGCTGTGGGAAGTAATTCGCCAATTCCTTACACCTACATGGGAATGTTTGAGAATATTCTCAAGAACGAGATAATTCTCTGAAAATATACACCCACATGGGAATATTTGGGAAATTCCCGTAGAGAATACTCTCAAGAACCGGAATGTTCTCAGAATGTTGTATTGTTTCCTTTACTTTATTACCAACAGGTTTGTGTATTTGGGAATATTTTCTTTCTCGGTAATATTCGTTTAGGAATATTCTCGATTTCCTTTGATACCGACAGCAGGCAGCCACAGCTCTATGCTATGCTAAGCAGTTTGCCAATTCCCAACACTCAGATGGGAATATTTGAGAATAACCTCGCGGAGAACATTTTCAAGAACGGGAATATTGTGTGATATACTCTTGTTTCCTTTAGTTTATTACCAAGAGAATTTTCTACTTGAGAATATTTCTAGTTTATTCTCTTTCTTTGGATTGTTCTTTTAAGGATATTCTCGACAGCCACAGCTGTCCGCTGTGCTAAGCAATTCGGCAATTTTCTGCACCCACGAGGGAATATTTAAGAATATTCTCAAGAACGGGAATATTCTCTGAGCATATTCTCTTGGTTCCTTTAGTTTATTACCAAGAGAATTTTCCACTTGACAATATTCTCGAGATTATTCTCTTTTCGCAGAATATTCTTGCGTTCCATCACTACATGCAATGATTTTGAGCCACACGGTCACACCTTACACATAGAAATACTGGGCATCCCCTGATATCGACAATGTACAGTGACAGTTGTGTGCTGTGAACGGGAATGTAAACGGTCTGAGGTTTTCTGATCAGTAACAAACTTTTTTTTTAAATATTCAAAATTGACTAAATTATAAATGGTGCAATAATATTATATTTGTGAACCATTAAGAGGGGGCTGCATCCCTTATAGCCCACTCGTAGGTCCGCACATGTCTGGCGTAGTATGGTCTTGCATAAAAACACGAAATTAAATTTAAAGTAAAATATCTAACTACTTTAATGAAATACTTAGATTTATTTTAGTTTTTATTTAGTTATATGTTAGTTTCGATTTATTCCATAAAAAAAAATAAATAGTGGTATTGAAAATACATTACAAAATGCAATCTTTCGAAAAACGTAAACTTTGATTTTAAAATGCGTGCTAAAATTAAACTATTTAAATCCTTCATTGAAATTTAAAAAAATGTGGTTTAAATCCAATGACTTCATTCGTGCCAACCAACCCTGCGTATAATTATCAAAAACGGTTTTGTAAATTATTGGGCTAAATATTTCTATTTTAATTTTGGAATTATTTTTTGCTTTAAGTATAGTAGGTATGCGTTTAATAAACAAATGTTAAATGTAGCATTTAATTTACTGCTTACGTACTAATTTCGTATGTATACGTTCTAACCAAATATCATATTATTAAAATTACAGTTGGAATCACAAAAAAGTATCGTTCACAAAGAATTTTTGTTGTGAAATAAAGGATTTTATAAAACTTCCTAGCTATAGTTGAAACCAAAATCTTTTTCTTGATTTACTTTTGCAACACGACGTTTCGTGTGCTGTGCCTAGAGGCCGCTAGTGATTGTAGATACTTGCTTAGCGGGTTCCTTTCACACTCATATATCGGTTTGTTGCTTTGCAACTTTTCTCGCCGCACATTAGAGGGCATTACTTTTGTAATTCCCCTGTCATAATTTTTGCTTCTGGGTATATTTCTGCCTGTCTGTTTTGGTTTCAAATGTAGCTAGGTTTGCGTCCACCCGATGAATTCTAATAGAACGAAACATGTCGTGGTCCATCCTAGCTATAGTTGAAACCAAAACCTTTTTCTTGAAAACTTGTTTGATTAGACACATGGGGCATTGTTTAATTACAATTTATATATTGTAACAGTTTTATTTTTACTTTTAGTGTAACACTCAACTGTTTTTGTAAGATTTATACATGTATGGTGTTGCTAATTTTTATTTTTATTTTTACTTTGCAGGTAAGGAGAACTATTCAACTTTCTGAAATTTCAGTTTGACTCTCGGTTTGGGTAAGATTATCTATTTACTATTGCTTAACTATAATGGAGTTAAACTTAAAGGAACAATGTAAGTTATTTATAGGTAGCTTTACTTCGTCGAAGTTCATATTGAGTATGAATAAAATACTTTATTACTTCAACAATATTTATTTATTTTAACTTTACACGTATTTCGACATGTTTACATGTCACGTTGTTTGTAATTTGTTTGCAAATAACACCTTGAACGCTGCCTAACTATTTTTACTGTCTTATGCTTTAAGTATAGAAAATTATTGATTTTACGCAAATTGTTCAATTCGAGATTTCGACGGAAATACATGTTCTGGATCATCAGAAACTCAAAAATGTGTTTAAAAAAATGTCTGTCTGTCTGTGGGTGGGGTGGGTGCGCTGCATAACTCCAAACAGACGGTACGATTTCAATGAACTTGTTAGCATTTTTTTGTTTTTAAAATCTGAAGCGGGAAGCCTATAGAAGACTTTAGGGCAGATCTAACGCTTTTTTCCGAAGTTTCTAGTTTCAAAATTACAGCCGCTACAATGTTTTGAAAATTTTTACTTTTACCGCGTTATTACTTAAAAACAAGTTGACAGATCGGATTCAAGTTTTCTATCGTAATAGTTCTATACAGATACAATGTTGCTGTGCACAAAAATTTTGAAAATTTGCTTTTAACGCCTATTTACTCGAAAACGGGTTATTAGATCGTAATAAAATTTGATATCAGAAATGCCCTAAAAGTATACAATGTTGCGTGCTACGTGAACGTTTGGAACTACAAAAATTGTAAGGTGAAAAAAAATCAAAATTTTGACAAATAGTGCTCAAAGATTTGCAATTGCGATTTGGGTTTTGTCTCAGTCCGCCAATTTCTCTGTGACGCCTTTTATAAATTTTTGCAAATCTTTAATTCATGCCTATTAATTTAATAAATGGGGGACAATAAAATATTTCTGTTTAAGCAAAATTGCTCATGCGTGATAGTAAAATAAGATTCACATCTTAATTTTTGGGTGCAGCAATTTTGAGGGGAACTAATTTTCCCCTCCCTTGCTGATAAATTGCTTTGTCGTCTCGGGTTTTCTTTTATACATAATAATATATTGCAATATGTAATAATTGCTGAAATTTGCACTTTTCTACAGACTCGGTATCTAAATCAATATTAGATCACCGGTTCGCAATGAATTATTATTATGCAACGATAATTCATAATCAGAAATTCAAGTTTTTCGGAAAGGTATTTAATATTCTTCAATTTTCTGTTATTGTAATATAACCAGAAATTTAAAACGTAATATGCGAATTTAAAACTTGTTTGGATGTATTTTGGAAATGTGGGTGACTCGATTTATATCATTATAAATTTACCGAAATGAAACCTTCATCAAAATAGTCTCAGTCGTTGACATTTCAATTTCAATTGTCTCATTTTTAATATAAACCTTTTAGAATTGGGTCAAATACCGCCGCCGTAAATTACGTAATTTGCCGATAGCGGAGTAACAGTACGGACATATTTTTTACATGCTAACCTATTACTAACTGCAACCGGTGAATGGGTTTGTAGAAATTAATCGTTTCCTGAAAACGTTCTTAAGTTTAGAATGAAATTTACTTAATTTTCAACAAACATTCAACTCGGGAAAAGGCAAGAAACTTCTCAAATGTAATGTAAATAGAATCATTGATTAAAAGTTTTTGTTTAATTAGAAAAAAAGTTCATTTATTCCCCCGCATTGTAATTGCGTTATGTGTTGGATCTCTTTCATTTTCTGTGTCGCAGTATTAATTAACCTTGAAAAAAACGAATATACGTTTTCAATTTTTCAAAGTGTTATTAGGGAAACCATATACAGGGTCGCTATTAAAGATGGAACCAAAGCTCTCCTGCTAAAACGGTTTGAGATATAGATATGAAAATTGGAAGGCTTCCATTTGAAATTATTTCGCATATTTTGAGGTTAAAAAAAAATTTTTTTTGACATGATTTTTGAGCACGGCCGCCATCTTGAATTTTTTTAAATGGCAACATGGTCTTTGTGATACATCATTAGAAAGCTTATTTTTTTCTCTTTCTTACTACCTTCATCATGTATGGTGTTAAAGTAGAAAAGAATGCGTTCTATTTCTGTCAAATGGTCCATATTTCACGAAATTAAGGTTTATTTGTCACGTAATACAATAGTTGTAAGGAAACAAACCATATGTACTGTGTTTTTTGTCACTTATTAAACCCCTGCTGATTGTTTTTTGTTTATTTTTGGCGTTTCGTTATTGCAAAGGTATCTAGATTTAAAGTGCAATACATTAGCCAGCCATTTATCTGCATTATTTTCTACTTTTACACAATACATGATTAAGGTAGTAAGAAAGAGAAAAAAATAAGCTTTCTAATGATGTATCACAAAGACCATGTTGCTATTTAAAAAAATTCAAGATGGCGGCCGCGCTCAAGAATCATGTGTAAAAAAATTTTTTTTTAACCTCAAAATATGCGAAATAATTTCAAATGGAAGCCTTCTAATTTTCATATCTATATCTCAAACCGTTTTAGCAGGAGAGCTTTGGTTCCATCTTTAATAGCGACCCGTTGTAGATTTGCATCATGTGTTGATATTGGACGGTTTGATAAGTAGATAAAGCTGTCATGGCAGTTTACACGCCAGTGATTAATCCATAATTGATGTAGGCTAGATTAAATTCTTTTTCCACAAATGGTTTTGGTTTTGTAATGGATATTTCAGTCCCATTTATATGAATTTAATTTAATTATTATAATTTTCTTATTTAGTGATTCCGGAAATGTGGAATAAATTGTATTTTCAGAAGGTTCGCAATTCGTAAGAACCGTTTTTGTAGAAATTCAAATTTAGCGAGGTTGTCTCATTTATCTGTGCTACGAGAAATGCAGGGTTCAGTATGTATCAATTATGTGCATTGCATTGGTCCCTTGCGTGTTAAATCATTAAAAATTTGAAAACAACATTTTTAATCTACAAAAACTGGACTAAAAAAATATTTCTCATTAACTGACCACACGATATTTGTACATTCTCATACTTCTTCCTGAAATAAGAAAGTTTACGGTTTCATGCCAATTTTCCTAAATTCGATACTTTTTAATGGCATTAACGCGTTTTCCGGAAGCAAGGTGATTTTAACTACGCATATTCTTGCATTTTTTTTATAACTCTTCAAATAAACTATTTATAACGATTTTTGGTTCGAAATCCGATGCCCAACTTGTAATTCTTAGCCGTACCACCCCTACCTTGCCTCCGTGGAGTTAGGTCGAAGTTATCGCCGATTACTATGTTTGTGTTCCATATTTTAGCATTTTTTTCAGCAGTCGTAGTAGCACAGTGTTGGGGAGCCACTGGTACGGCATCTGATTGCACATGTTTTTATCGCAAGTTCAAATTCCCGCTGGGACGTTACTTTTAAAAAAAATTTTTCTTCAATTTTTGTTAAAACAATGTTATTTAGTTATTTATTAAGATGGGAATATTTAAAACGTAAGCGAAAGTACCAGCGATTAATTTCACCAATTTTTTTTGTAATGTTGTAGGCTTATTAGTTAGAAATGGGCTACAGTTTGATTTTCAATGCGTTATTTTCACTTTTAATTTTTGAAACTTGAAAATTAATTGTTTTTTTGTTGAATAACATACACATTTGAGCATTTTGTCATAACGTAAAAGCGTAATGTAACAGGAATGTTCAACACTGGATAGCGTTGCTGTATCATTCGCGCACGTTCTGTACGCGACGCAGGTGATATACCTTGTCGGTTTCGAACATCAAAGCATGTTAGATTACACCCTGTTCTATTGTGGAGGTTCTTCTAGTTTGTACTCGAATACAAGTTAACGAACAACTAATGGAGTACTAGCAAACACCGCGTTCGTTCAATTGCTTAGGAGCATTCTTATCTGAAGACGGGTGGATCCTCACTAAGCAACAGCCGACGAACGATGACATGAACAATTTGCGAGCTATTACATAAATAGCTTTTTTTAAGATTCGAGTATACCGAAAAACCAGATTTCGCCATGTGTTTGCTTAAAAGGACTAATACTCGGTAAAATTCATTAAGTTCTTCTATTTTCCGAATTTATGGTCAAAATTTCCAAAAAGTTAACAGCTAAAAGGTTATGTGCCAAATTATCAGGCCAAAGTAGCGTAACTAACCCCATCTGCAAACAGCAAAAAAAATAAGTAATACCATCGTATTTTTAGACATAAAACATGACCATACCGAATTTCAACTCGATCTGATTTGTAGTTTTTGAGTTTTAGTCAAAAATGGAATTAAGATTTGTCTTTCTTAAACGAGCAGTTTTTACTAAGGCTTGTTAAGTTTAATCGGTCTACTTTGATCCTAGGACCTAAACCTTGTTCCATTGTTTACGGGACATCCTGTATATTTGCTACTATTGCGAAAGCTTATCAAAACGTACCAAAGTTGCAAAGTCTTAAAAAATGTCTAATACGAAATATCAATTAGTAACTAAAATGCGCCTTTACTAAAACAAAATCAATTTATCTTGAAAAATTTAAGGTGCCAAAAAGATATAACCTTTGCCGCAAATATTTATCGAAAAATTGAAACTATTTTCAAACTCTTGGACAATCGCCAGACGCTCGCTCACATCTATTTCCGTTATTCTATCAATTGTAAATTTGAACTGTCGGTGCTTGCTAAAAATTACAATAAAATTCAAGCATTGCGGGATGGTTTTTCAATATATTGATTGTTCCGTAATTACAAATAGGAAATTCCACTTACAGCAATGACTAATTGAGGCGATCTGCAGGAAATTTGAGTTGATTAACAGAAAAATTGAAAAGCTGAGTGGTATTCGACAAAATTATTAATACAAAATTAAACCAATGGCGGACTTTATTTATCGTTGTTTATTCGCGTAACCATGAAGTAACTTGGGCGTAACTAGGCGTTGTCAAGGAAAGCAACTGAATAACATCAATTTAAATTATCGGTGAAATTTTTATTTAGGTAGGTTAATGCTGCATTTTGATTGGGTATAATGTGCATGAATAAAGTAATCGTTGCAAAATTGATTTTTTATTATTGGAAAATGTTGACGATGTTAAGTAACTGCATTTACAGAAAAAAAAGACTGTTAACCGCAAGTGGCCAGAATGTAGCTACAATAATAATTATTCAAGCATCTAACCCTTCGTAGGAATGACTACGAGTCAAAAGAAATTTTGTTTGTTAGAAAATTACAGTTGATCGTTAAAAAATTTTGTAGAGTTTAGAAGTTTTCCACATTAAAGTAGGATTTTAATTTCGGCATTACGGATAAATTCGGCTGCTCCTCAAATTTCTTCGGAATCCAGCTAAAAAAAACACGACGTAGAGGATCTGCTGGCTGTAGTGATAACTGTGCAAACCCGCACTGGGTTTGATTAAAGCACGCCAGAATATAAACGCTGCTACTCCAATACAAAATGTGTTTTCGAAAACTAACAGTGGGATCCGCTTGTACTGCTTCTAATATTTGCGGTTCGGCATCTAAAATTCGACGGGTTCGTGACCTTTCTCGATGTTGCACTTGGGGTGTAAACGTATCATGCTCGCGTAAATGTTGAACCGCATTGGTAAAGGTTCTCGCATTAGGTAGTCGGCGTTCCACTTAAAGTGCGCTAGCTCTAGCAGCATTTCTGCCCGCTTTACCATACACAGGACGGCTTATTACCGGCCTTCGGAATTTCCCCTCAAATACGCGACGCACGTGATATGTAGCTGCTCCAATCATCTTGGACCTTTCGTCAAGTATCAAGACAGGCCAGACTTTTATCAAGGGTCCTACACCTAGAATGACGAAAATTCTTTTGGGCCTAAACTGAAGACAAATCAGAATTGCGACAGGCCACGGTCACCTGTAGAAACATCTCCACACTATTAGGGTTCAAGATGCCAAGTCTGGGAGGAAACCTCCGAACACATACGCTGTGAGTATGCAGCTTTAGCGGTTCTTAGGTACAAACCTGAGCTTCCTCTCTTAGAGCCAAGCGCCAATATATGGTATATCATTAAACAGGATCTGGTGTTTTGCTGAACCGACCAACCTGTTAAATGATCATTTAAGGGGCACTGAAGGGCGCAAAGTGTGGGGGGACGGACACTTGCTTTCCGACCCCTTGCATCATCATCATTATCATGTACCTACTTTTTGCTGCTTTGTAATCCGAAGTTTTTATTGTGCCGCATTAAATTAAAATACAATTCAGTCGTGGGTACCCCACATGTTTAGTAAAATGTTTTTGATTTTTATCCCAGTCTTGCGAAAAAGTGATAAATAGAAAATTGGTTCAATTTGGCGAGTTTTATTACAGGTTAAAATATCTGCACCTTCCTTGTATAGCCGGAAATCTTGCCACTTGATTGTATAAGTATACACTGTGTCCATAAAGTAACCCCCCTCCCCCCAACTAACTTTTGAACGACTTTTTCTACAAAATTTGGTGTGCTGTAATGGGAAATTAAATATTATTTTTCAGACCATATTAAAATTTTGTATCATCCAAAATGGCGACTGGGCGCCATTTTGAATTTTTTTTAAATAGAAAGGGGAGTCGAGTGACACCTCATTAGAAAGGTCTTTTAATTCTGCGTCTGATCCTAGAGTTTCAAAGAAAAATATTCAGCCATAACAAAATGGCCGATTTTAAACAAATGGACTCGCTCAATTCAAAATTGTTTTAATTTTTTTATCCAGAGTCGAGTGACACCTCATTTGAAAGGTCTTTTAATTCTGCGTCTGATCCTAGAGTTTCAAAGAAACATATTCAGCCATAACAAAATGGCCGATTTTAAACAAATGGACTCGCTCAATTCAAAATTGTTTTAATTTTTTTATCCAGGGTCGAGTGACACCTCATTTGAAAGGTCTTTTAGTTCTGCGTTTGATCCTAGAATTTCAAAGAAAAATATTGAGCCATAACAAAATGGCGGATTGTAAACCAATGGACTCACTCAGTTCAAAATTGTTTTGATTTTCTTATCCAGTAGTCCATTTTTTCATATGCAGGACAAAATTTTACCAGAAATATCTCAGGTGGCTTGAAGTAATATTGAAAACGTTATGTTCCAACAAGACGGTGCGCCGCCCCGTCTCATTATTATGAGCCCGTTTCTGACTTTCTCAACGGACATTTTCTTGGAAGATGGATTGGTAGGCGGGGGCCTGTAGAATAGCCGGCTCGCTCCCCAGATTTAACATTCATAAATTTTTTCTATGGGAATATCTGAAATCTAAAGTGTACAGAACCCGTCCAGAAACAATTGAAGAACTGGAGCAACGCATTACAGAAGTTTGCAGAATTATCACTCCAGAAACTTATGAAAATGTAAGGCAGGAACTTCATAACCGACTTTTTATGTGCCAAGAAGTGAATAGTAAACATTTCGAACACTTAATTTAATTAATTTAAGCTTTAATTCTTAGTTTTTTTAAATAGACTTCTTTATCTTCAAACATTGTCATTTTGTTATGGCTGATTATTTTTCTCTGAAACTTTAGGATCAGACGCAGAACTAAAAGACCTTTCAAATGAAGTGTCACTCGACCCCCCTTTCAATTGAAAAAAAAATTCAAAATGGCGCCCAGTCGCCATTTTGGATGATACAAAATTTTAATATGGGCTGAAAAATAGTATTTAATTTCCCATTACAGCACACCAAATTTTGTAGAAAAATATCAAGTCGTTCAGAAGTTAGATGGGGGGGGGGGTACTTTATGGACACAGTGTATACATAACAAATACAAAAAGGTTCTGGTGAATTTGGGTGATTTTAAAAAGTATAATTGTTTTTTTATCAAAAAATGGCACGAACCTAAAATGTGAATAAATAAACGTATCTCAATTTTTTGTCGTAAAGGATGCGATACGTTGTCTTATCAGCAAAGGTGTGCACATTTTTGATACAAGCTACTTCGTTTCAACCGCAGCCGGTTTGCTTTAGTTACTAAAGCTAATAATTGGTGAACTATAGCTCGAACATGATGTTTGTGTGAAATGAGTGAAGCCTCCCTATTTGTTTAATTGATAAAATTTTATCAGTTGGAGCAACGAATGAGTAATGTGCACTGGATACCTGTCGGTTAGTCGTTCCTTTGTAAAAATCGATGTAAAAAAAACATATGTTAACTTTTTGACGATAAATGAAGTATAATTAACAAAAATTTTTACTGTGATCGAATGAGTTGGTGAAACCTAAGCGTGTTTAACAAATTTGTTCAGTTTTATTAAAAATGTGGTATTCTTGCAAACATTTTCTCCAGACGGTGACAGGATCATCGTCCAAACAACAAGGTAATTGCAATTATTTAAAGTGGCTTAGATTGTGATTCATCTCCATTTAGAGTAATAATTTTAAGACACATCTGCGAATATCCATCAAAGGAATATCGTGTCGTAGTAGTGCATTACTTTTTAGTTTCCTATACGTTTAGTATAGGGAAATATTTATTTCATGCAAATTTTCGAATTCGAGATTTTGGCGGAAATAAATGCTTTGTACGTCCAGGAAATCAATACATTGATTTTTAGAAAATATATGTCGGTGGCTGGGTGAGCTTGATGGTATTTAGGCGAGACCGGCCTGTAACTCCGGAACGGATTATCCGATTTCGATGCGCTACTAACGGAAATTATATGTTTTTTAATAGCATTTTTTCGGAAATATGATTTATTTCATACTGTACGCTATATACCACTTTACGTCATTGATTTGAGTCCGGGAAATGGCACATTACAGGCCAAGGACTGTTTGGAGAAAAATTCATCAAACACATCTATTTGTAGCTAAGCAACGAGTGATTTAAAATGAAATACCAACAGCGAATGTTTAATTTGACAGAATATAAATTTTAAAAATGACGTTTTTATAAAAAGAAAATATTCAAATAAAAAATGGTTTTGGCAGTAATGAAATAAAATTTTGTACGATACAAGTCCGTGAAGTGATTATTAAAGCATTCGTTTAGAAATTTCGGACTCGGCTCCTTTCGTCGCCTCGTCCGCAAATATCTAAACTCATACTTTAATATGTCACTTCCCGGACTAGTGACGTAAATAACTATTTTAGGAATTTGAGATCTTTGAAAAGAAAAGTCTTGCAATAAAAAATTAAAGTAATTAAGTAAAGGATATTAAGCAAAAATTTGCGGATTTACCTTTTGAGTTAACCGAGAAAACAAAAAATGCAAAGAATTATACATTTTTTTCTGCAATTTTAGTATTTTTGCCCATAATAAATTTCATGTCGATAGTTTATTGCAAATTTATCAGCTGAAAACACTAAGGTGCTGTTATCTCAGTTGAAAACGGCGTGTTGCAGTTTTATCAATCAATAACGAATGCGATTGACTAAAGTTTTATGAAATGTGGATTTTTTTTGGTAGGTAACACCGGAATAATCATAAATAATACAACGAGTGATTGCAATTTTTCTTTGATAAAATTGTGGTGTAAGTTAACTCGTGCTAGTAACGATGGCAATATTTTAACTAGCACGAGTTAACTTACACCACAATTTTATCAAAGAAAAATCGCAATTACGAGTCGAATTCGTCTTGACTATATCACTCACATTAATTTTGACGCAGTTTTGGTAGCACTGAAGTAGTCGTAAATGCTCGTGTGTTTTCGGGAATCGATGCTCTTAACATGGTATTGTTCGCTTGTTTTTAAATGTTTTGTAGTGGCGTCCTTTCGCAAATTTAATTTTTTATTTTAACGTTCTTTATTTTTATTGTTGCTGTGAAAACTTGTTTAAATGAAGTTAAAGGCGAATTACAACAGTAAAGCCCTCTATAGTGCAGCGAGGAAACGTTGCAAAGCAAAGCAATTTCCTCGCTGCACTATAGAGGGCTTTACTGTTGTAATTCGCCTTTAACTTTATTTCTACTAGCATTTATATATGCTTATTTGTTTGGTTTCAATTATGGTTAGAATTATGTTCACCTGATAAGTTTCAATAAAAACGAAACATGCATGTAGTGATCTATTCTAGCTATAATTGAAACCAAATCTCTCTTTCTTACTTTCTTAATTTTATTTACTACATGGGCTACCGTGTTTTAAGAATTGTGCCCAGAGGGCGGTACGGTCGTGTCACCTATTTATGGTTCCGATCTAAACTGGCCGGTTATATGCGTTCATTGCTTTGCTTTGCAACGTTTCCTCGCTGCACTATAGAGGGCTTTACTGTTGTAATACGCCTTTAACTTTATTTCTACTAGCATTTATATATGCTTATTTGTTTGGTTTCAGTTATGGTTAGAATTATGTTCACCTGATGAGTTTCAATAAAAACGAAACATGCATGTAGTGATCTATTCTAGCTATAATTGAAACCAAATCTCTCTTTCTTACTTTCTTAATTTTGTTTAAATGAATCGTTTTGGAGAAAAAACGTTAAGTTGTATTTCATAAAAATTTTGAGGCTATGTAGAATTTATATTATTGTGGTCTAAGCTTTTGGTTCATATAATCTATCAAAAAAGATACAATTTTAATGTAAATATATATTTATGTTTTTTAATATTATCATGTTGTTATTATTATATTTATTATTGGTGAACACTAAAATTCGGGTCGGTCATGATTTGATGTTTGATTTGAAAACTCGCAATTTATGTTGGTTGACATCGGTATCATCGGCTACCGTCGACGTTTTTCGTATATAGCTTTTTGCTTGTGGACGTCAGAGACAATTATTGTTTTTAATTCATAAATGATGTTATAATTAAATATGACACTTCTGGCCCGGAGCAATGAAAAACTGCAATAAAATAATAGTAAATATACCCAAAAATCAGTGCACATCAGTTTTAAACACGTTAAATTAAAACTTAAGAGCGATTATCCGACTTATTTAAACACGCGATTGGTTCATTTTATCAAGGGCGAAATTTGTGATTGGTTCAATGAAATATGAGTGGTATAGTCAGCTGAAATGCAGTATGAGTGGTATAGTCAGCTGAAAACACCAAGGTGCTGTTATCTCAGTTGAAAACGGCATGTTGTAGTTTTATCAATTAATAACGAATGTGATTGGCTGAAATTTTATGAAAAGAGGATTCTGATTGGCTTGTTTGCTCATCTTTCTTGTGGTTTTTGGATTTTTACTTTCCCACTGAAGTATGGAAAGTTATAATTTTCTTTGTGGGGGTGTAACATGCAATCTTAACGAAATTTAACGGTTCAATACAGTGCGGTGTCAAGTTCATACAGTTATGCGATTTGCAGTGAAATTGGTATTCGATGGGTTTTGAGGCTGCTAGCGAGAACACGCTAAGTTGCACTTAGAACTTGTGTGGTCGGCACACACTTCTATTTATAAATTTATGTCTGGCTGGGTGGGTGCGTTCGTTTCCCTATATTTCCGATTTTCATAAAATTTAGTATGGGTAGGTTGTTTAGTTGCTGTTAGTTCTTTGATAAATTTTTAACCGGAACCGGACACGGAAATTCGCCATGTTTTTTGGTATAGTTTTTTTTAACGTTTTTAAAAATTTGAAAACAGAGTTGTAGCAAATCGAAGACAAATCAAATGCTTTTTTCTGAATGCTGTATCTTCAAAACGAAGACCACTGCGAATTTTCGGAAATGTTGACCTTAATACCTGGCTACTCAAAAACAAAATATCTAATTAATATAACATTAATTAACAGCCCCTGATAAGTAGATTCATGTGATGCAAAAATATTTTTGGAAATATGAAATTTGTAAAAAATGCCAGGTTTTCAAAGTTTTGGGAATTTTCATAATATTATTCCCCGAAAACAGCCCACACCATTTTTTTTAACTTTCTGATCCGATAGAGCTCAAAATGAACTGAAAATGTATTTTTTTTTTCATTAATTTTCCAAATGTTACTCTGACAGGCCTAGAAATTTTAAACAATTTTTAAAATTAAAAAAATTAAGGGGTTTTCCGGAAGTTACGTTGTAACTACGCCCGTTAATTAGCTCTTGTTAGAAAATATATTTTTCATTCTTTGTATATTTGAATAACTTTTCCAATAACCTATTTACAGCGATTTTTGGTCCGGTAATCGATGCAGTATCTAATTAGCCGTAGTGCGATTACCTTGTCTCCGTGCGGTGTAGTCGAAATGATCACTGGGTACTATACTTATAACAGCTAGTTACGACATCTTATTGCACAGGCTGTCGTAAGTTCAAATTCCCGCTTGAGCATTATTTTTTTTATTCGTTTTTTAAATTTTTGTTAAAATGGTGTTCAGTCATTTATTGGCCCGCGAATGTTTGAAACCTAAAAAGTATGGGGAGTACCGGCGACCTGTTTTCGCTCATTTTTTGATTTATACTTTTTTTTTTGGAAAAAATGAAAAAGTGATGTGTTGCCTTAAATGCGCATAAAGAGTTAAATTTTCGGCTCCCAACAGAACTTGTATTCTTATCACTCTGTCGCCTAGCGCCAATGTTCGCAAGGCGGATGGGGCGCTGAAGATTTAGGGGCGGGCCTCCTTGTATTACCGGTAAAAAAGAAAAAGTCCAATTAATTTTTAAAGTCAGTGGCGTAGAGAAGTCGGCACCACAGTGCACTGAAATTTAACAAGAGCCAGTTTAGCCACCCTGGTCATGTCAGAAGTATAACTCTTATCTTATATTAGGGTAAAGTTTATTTAAAAGGAAATAGACTATACAGGGTCGCTATTAAAGATGGAACCAAAGCTCTCCTGCTAATGCAGTTTGAGATATAGATATAAAAATTGGAAGGCTTCCATTTGAAATTATTTCGCATATTTTGAGGTTAAAAAAATTTTTTTTTGGAACATGACTTTTGAGCGCGGCGCCATCTTGAATTTTTTAAATGACAACATGGGCTTTGTGATACACCATTAGAAAGCTTTTTTTTCTCTTACTACCTTTACCCGGGCTCAGCACACTAAGTGCTATACACCGGTCTAACATTCACCCCACCCCTGACAGACATGCAACCCAACATACACACCAACCATGGACACGCCGGATTTAACTTATTCAGAAAATTTTCCGACAAGCAGTGGACTCGAACCTACTGCCGTTGAGAGTCTAGTTTCAAAGCCTGGGACTTTAACCACTAGACTACCCGCCAGCCACGCATAGGGCAAAGGTTTTTCTAATTTTTCTGCATTATTTTCTACTTTAACACCCTACCTCCAAATTTTTAATAATCTTTTTGTCCTTAGAAGAATTTCACATACTTTCTACAGCAGTTGTATTCTTGTACTAGTCGTTTAATGTTCAGTGTAGGATAACTTTTTTATTTTAATAGATAGACTCGTAAACCCAAGAGCAAAGTTGTGGGGCAAATTCTTCTCGATTGTATTTAAGAAAAAAACTAGAGTTTCCAATTTTAATATGGCGGCCACGGTAAAAATTAACTTTTTTTTTAATGGAAACGTGGCATTTTGGCTTTAAAATCAGAAACGTTTTGAAATTCTAAATACAAATTAATAAGAGTAATTTCTTGCTAAAAATAATACTTCTCGAGTTATTAATATATTTTCAAATATCAATTTCCCCGCTTCCGTTGATTCAGTCCGAATATTTTACCCAACCTTATGCTTGCAGAGCGCAGCGGTCGGTCTTCCTTCAACCGCTTCAAGATGTTACAACTTATAAGAACTATTTACTTTAACTAGTCGTGTCTAGACAGGTGTATATCGAAAGTGTTGGAAAATATAAAACAATGTATTTAAATGTATAGGAAAGTCCAGGCGAAGTGTCTCGCTCACTTTTTGATGTGGCATTTTAATCAGCGCAAAAAAACTGTAATACTTTGCTAATTTAACCGATTTCGTAGCTTTAATAAAAAATTAAAAGTTTGCAATTGTGCCTCGATAATTTCGAACACCCTGTATAATATTCGGGCAATTGTTTCGAAAACTGTTAGGTATTAATTTTAAACGATGAGAAAGAACATTTTAAACATTTCGTTATCTTATTTATATTTATATTTAATAAGGTAATCTTAACTAGAATTTTAAGATTGAGATTAACATTCATTACATAATTGGCAGCCAATTTTTGATGCACCTTTGCGTTTTTATTTCAAATGCATACTTTCTTAATGGCAGTTTTTTAAATGAACCATTAACAATACGCGGATTTTGTTTTAACTTCCGGTAATTTCAAAATATCCTTCCATCGAATCAAATCCGCCTGCAATTTTTTCTTCTGAATAGGAATATGCAACAATAAGAGGATTCAAAGTTGGTTAATTTCGCGGAAGTTGTTGCTCTTGGACATGAAATAGGTTTTAGCGTTACCTCCGCACGACAATTTAAAACTTAGTGACTGTAGAAACAAAAGCCTTGTATACAATCGGTTGACAGGTGATAAGCGTTTTATACATAAAAGTGTTCCATTGTATCCTGGAAAAAGAATGCTTATTTAGCTTTCGAATTCTCAGACTGGCAGTAGTGATTAGAAGTAAAAGTAGTAGGCCTACGTTTATTTGATGAAGTAATGCAAATGGGCAAAACACATCGCGGGTACTTTCTCATACTGTTTACGTTTTAAATATTTTCGCGTCAACTAGCGTTGAAATTTACATCTACAACGGATACGAAAGATCTAAAACGGAACCCGACGTCGGGCCAAATCCAAAAATGGTTATAAATACTTTATTTGAAGAGATCAAAATATGCAGAGTTCAAAATGTATTTTTTAACTAAAGCTACCCACCCAGCACTCACCCACGAACAGTTATTGTTTAAAAACAACCAAAACGCGTATTTCAGTTAAAAGCTGAAATTCAATAATTTGAATGCAATCATAACTTTCCTTACTTCAGTAGAAGTATGGAAAAGCAAAAAGGGCTTCGCCATATTTTATGCAGGAATGAACTCGAATGCCTTTTCCTCTCGGTTTCTTTATATTTAGTCGTGCCGCCTTCACTGTGTGTAATCATTGCCGTTGTTAAATTTAGTTCCACGAACTTATTTGTAGTAACGCAAGACAAAGTTAGTAGAACGGCGATTTTATTGTTCTGACTGTAACAATGTAATTGTCTTTACATCGTGCGAGCAACATTGAAATGTGCCATAACTGTAGAAGATCACGCCGTCGTGTTTTACATTTGGTGGTAATAAGTTCATCGTAACCATTACGTATACTACGTGTGTTTGTTTTCCTCTGATGGCTTATTGTTTAAAGAAGCCAGAATTTTTGTGGTAATACGGTCTAATACAATGCGATTGTTTAAACAAAGGTATATTAATTTGTAAATTACATTAACTTTATTCACACCGATCCACTATTGAATAGAATTTTTATATAATTACTCGCGAGGAGCGTGATGCAATTGTGCAGATTTTACTCTTATCATCAAAACATGACGTTAAAATTCAATAAGTAAACAAAAAACATGGGCGTACTCAAATCCATTACGTCACACGTGAAAGCAGGGTTTTGCTACAACTACACCTGCAATATTTCATATACATCATTACGTTCAGTGTTACTTTATTATTGAGCTAGGCCAGAAAGGTTCTGTACTCTTTATCTTAAGATGGAGGACGAAATGAAGCATCGTTGAATGGAAAAAAGCAATGGCATTAGATACAGGGAATAGATAGATTAAAATGATAGATTCATAAAACTGTTTCGTGTATTACTTTCAAAACCCGCGACTATTCATATTCTAGGCGTATGAAGCTTGTTATCATTTCATTGGAAATTATAAAAGCATCAATTGCAGCTGACCAAACAAATAATAAGTAACTAAACGAGCTCGCATAAGGTCAAACACATAGAAGGTACAAATAAATATTTACAGGAATTGTGCAGGAATTTATTATTAATTTATTGCCTAATACTTTTATTACTGACGAAATAGTAGACTAAAAGTCCTAACACTACTCATTACCTACAATAAACTCCAACGGTAAGGGTTTGCAAAAACCGGTTAGATATAGGGCAATACGAATGTCCTACGTTGCCAATTCTAAGCGATTTAACGACAGTATAAGTTTGCTTAAATAAAGTGTATCCAGAAGTTCTGAACCGTTCCTTACTTCAAAGGTATTGCGATTCATTGTAACGTTTTGTGCAGTTTGTCATTAATTGTTTTTTTAACTTTTGTGGCGATTGTGTAAGAACACTATTGAATTCTAGCGGGTATGAAATAATAATAATAATAACTTTTCACTGCGTAAATAGAACTATTGCCCGATTGTGCTAATGAAATGGCCGCGCCCGTACTAGCGTAATGTATTAGCTCGCAACCATTTACACACGGTCGACCCACTGAGGTCAGTATCTCTACTTACCGAGTCCAAAGCTATTTGCCTAAAATAGCCATTTTCCTGCGACATTAACACTGCTAAAAATGTTGCTGCGAACATATTTTTACCCAATACTTATCTGTTTTGGGTGGCTTGTGAAGCTTATTTTTTAATACTTATCGTTTGTTTTTTTCTTCAACAGGTACCTAAAAATACAATGCCCTCTAATGTGCAGCGAGCAAAGTTTCAACGCAATAATCCGGTATAGTGTGAAAGGAACTTGCTAAGCAGATATCTATGATCACTACCGACCTCTGTACACAATTCACGATTGCTATTTATTTTGCAGCACGGGCGTTTCCATGAGTTATGTGCACGGGTCGGTAGTGATTGTTGATACCTGCTTAGCAAGTTCCTTTCAAACCATACCAGTTTGTTATTTTGCAACTTTCTTGTTTTTGTATTTGTACGTCCCTATTGAAGATTGCCTTTCGGGCATATTTACTGCTGTGGCTTATGGTTCCAATTATCGTCCGCCGGATGAGTTCTAAGATGGATACGCGTAGCAGTCTATTTTAACCATAGTTAAAACCAAATCTATTGTAGCATATGTATATCGTTTGCTCTTAAGTATGGGGCGCCAAGTGTAAAGTAAAAATTTGCATTTCACGGTATTTAAGGCAATTTGTCCCAATATTTATTATATATACACACATTTAGCTAAATGCTTTTTATTTTAATAAATCATTCTAGATTTAAATAAACCCTAAATATTCCAACATTTAGTAAAGCATTAAAGATTTAAATAAATCCTAAACATTTATTTTAAATTTTCAAATATTTAGTAAACCTTTACGTGTTTAGCCAAATCTGCACATATTTGTTTTAAATCTTTCAATATTTAATAAATATTCGCAGATGTAAATAAATCTTTACCGATATAAATAAATCCTTACAGATTTAAATAAATGTTTTAACATTTAATTTTAAGCTGTCACATTTAACGTTAACCTGTCATATTTATTTGACCTTGGTGAGCCCAGCCGACTTAGGACACCAAGACCGTTTGCACCGGTAGTAAGGCGCAAGGCAGGGTCATGGTGGGAGCGTTCGACGCTTTAAACAAAACAGACTGAAAATTACATTCTTAAGGGAATGTTGAGGAAATTTTATTATATCCATCCATATAAAAGCTCAAAGGGTATTTTTCTCCGGTTCCTCCAGCGGCTACCGCTTCACTAATTTGGACCATTTTTTTTTTCAACGAAAGGTGTCTATTTTCAGATGGAACGTGAAACATTTTTATATTTTTATTCTACGTCGATTTTTCACTAATAATAATTTTAATTTATAATATATATGAAAGTCTGCTAAACGCGCTTTACCTGAGGCGACATCTACACCAAGTCGCGTCTCCCTTATGGAACTAATGCATCACGTGACTTATCACTTAGCCGGTTCTGTCCAAGCTCAGTCTGCAGTGCATTGTGCGCTGGGATAACACTACTGAATAATAAATTGTGCAATGTTTATGTTGTTAAATATGTTGTTATTGATGATTGGACTAACATTAATTGTACAAATTCTTGAAATACGGAAAAAGTGTTCATAATTGTTGAACGTTACCACCAATGTAAACGGTCTTGGTCTTCTATGTAGGCTAGGTCTACCAAGGTCAAATAAATATGACAAGTTAACATTAAATATGACAGCTCAAAATTAAATGTTGAAATATTTATTTAAATCTGTAAAGATTTATTTAAATCTGCGAATATTAATTAAATATTGAAAGATTTAAAACAAATATGTGCAGATTTATCTAAATACATAGAAGATTTACTAAATATTTGAAAATTTAAAGTAAATGTTTCAACAAAAATCAAGAAAAAGATGTCGTAGTCTATCCTAGCTATAGTTGAAACCAAAATCTTTTTCTTGATTTACTTTTGCAACACGACGTTTCGTGTGCTGTGCCTAGAGGCCGCTAGTGATTGTAGATACTCGCTTAGCGGGTTCCTTTCACACTCATATATCTGTTTGTTGCTTTGCAACTTTTCTCGCCGCACATTAGAGGGCATTACTTTTGTAATTCCCCTGTCATAAATGTTTCACGATTTATTTAAATCTCTAATGCTTTATTAAATGTTGGAATATTTAAACCAAATGTTTAAGAATTTAGTTAAATCTAGAATGATTTATTAAAATAAAAAGCATTTAGCTAAATGTGTGTATATATAATAAATATTGAGACAAATTGCCTTAAATACCGTAAAATGCACAGCAAATTTTTACTTTACACTTGGCGCGCCATACTAAAGTTGTCATTTAACAACTTTGGTTTTGTCATAACACCATTTATTTATATGCAATGTTGGTTCTTCTGAAATGACGTATTAATATTTTCAAATGGAGACGTGCACATGCATTGTCAATTATTTAAGGTTGCTCTCCCTGGCAATTTTTCTAGCTATTGTTCCAGCGGATTTCCCATACAAAAAAGGTATTACATGTCAAAAGCTGAGTTAAATATTTGCAAGTATAGGTTATAACAATTTCATAATTTTATGTTTTTTTTCCAATACAATGAAATGAAATTTTAATTATTTTTTTTTAGTCTGATAACGACTAAATGTAATATTATCGTAATTGTACTTCAAATACCGATGTATATTAGTATGTGTAAATATTCAAGTATAAACTCGTTGGATCTCATGAATGTCTTTTAAGCGGAAAAAAGCTTTAATAAAAAGAACTTCAAAGGGCTTTGGCGAACGGAAGCTTCAGTAATCGAATCGAGTACTACACACAAAGTAACGCGTTTAAGGGTTTCAATCAAACACGACGTTGTTATATCCTGTGCGCATAATAGCGGGGTTCCTCCACATTTCCGCATAAATCAATGTGGGTGACCCCGAAATCTGGGTCAAGTTTAAATCCCAATAATGGCGACATTCATTCCTTTAAACGACCGATTTATACACCTCCATGCTTACGTCAAAGTCGTTATTTAGAGGTACATGAAAATTTTTATTGTTAAACTATGGAAGTTTGGAATGCTTGGATGATGTACGACCATTTGATTTGTTAAATTTTAAGGAGCGATATAGATAATAACAATTTTGGTTATTATCAGTAATATACAGGGTGTTTCTCCACGCGTAGTATTAACCGAATCAGAAGAGGTATTGAGATGCGTTTTTTAAATATCGCTAATCGATAGCAATTTTAAATCTTAAACAACACCCAACTCCCTATGTGACATCAACTTAAAACCCTAGAAAAGTGTAGTCTTTTTGCGCAAAGGAAAATTAAAATTGTTTGATTCGTTCTGGAGTTATAAATTAAAAAGTATTTTAATTGAGTAAAAAATGGGAGCCGCGTTTTTAAATCAATGCACCCCTTTAACGTATATTTTATTAATTATTTTAGTAACAAAATGCAAAGCGTCTTCTTCGTCATTACAGTAAATGTTCGCCATTATTTGTTTAAACAATGGTACAGTCCGTTTTCAAATTCAACTCTTACCTTTTGAAATGTTTCTCGATGGATAGCCCTACACTCCTTTGTGATTATATTTCTTAAATCTTGCCTACCCACTGGCTAGCGCTGCATCTTGAATACTACAGATTTAAGGGCCAGCGGAAAAAAAAATCTAGCGGTTTAAGACGGTTTAAGATCTGGAGATCTAGCTGGCCACCCGATTGCTCTTCCTCTGCCAATCCGCTTATTGGGAATTCTTATCATTTAACTTATGCCGGGTGGGTAATACGTAAATTAGCAGGGGCTCCATCTTTCTGGTGGTGAAGAAGGCTTTCATACATTTGTAACTTTCCATGTTAGTATTTCTAGAGCTTCTGTGATTAGAGGATCGACAACATCTTGCAGCATATTCAAATGACCTGCCCAGTGCTCACACATTTAGTTTTTCCTAGCCGCTAAGTATGTCCCTCTCTAAAAATATGAGGATTTACATTACTTTAGTAGCCGGCAGTCTAAGAAAAATGTGCGCTTCTCGGAAAAACAAATATTCTTTAAGAGATTTGAATTATTATTCGCCACCTTAACTCATTTCCCCGCAAAACTGCATTCTCTGATCAAAGTGTAGTTGTTGGTTGATCTTCATTTTTTATTGCTTTTATTACTTTGTGGACCGAACTAAGTGAAATTCCAATCAGAGCAGAAATCTGGCGTATTGAGGTAGTAAAATTTGCTATAAACTGTCCCAAAATTTCAATTTGTACTTTTTCGTTCAACACTCTGGGTTCTGCACGCTTCTTATTTCTAACAGAACCTTTTGTCCACAGAATTTCTTATAAGTTTCAAAAAGCATGAGTGCAAAACATTACTTTCTGGGTACTTTTGGTTTAAAGCAGCCGCTGTTCTCCAGGCACAAATTAATTTTACGCTTTCATCTTTAAAGCAATGAATAACTACTCTGCAACTACAGATACGACAAATACACATTGTTTTTGTCAAACTGATTCAAAATTGGTTGAAATCTACGGTAACGGGGTTCATTTGTTTAAATACTTGGCTCCCGTTTTTACACAATAAAAATACGTTTTAATTAATAACTCGCGAACGAATCAACCAATCAACGAATCGTTTGCGCCGAAGTACTCCATTTTTCTCTGGCTCTATTTAAGATTTTAAAGTTTAGTAGGCTGTGGGTGAGGAGTGAATTGCTATCCATCATTAATGCTTGAAGAAAATGTTCTCTTTGACACCTATAACAAGCTCACACAAACCGTATCTCAATATCTCTTCTGATTCTTTTACGATATTGCGGGTGAAAGCGTTTCAAATGAACAGCCTCTGTATATAGGATCTTAAGATGAACAGAGAAAACAACTTAGTATGGTAAATAAAGTAAAGTCGGAGGTACTACACTCCATTATGGAGTTTGGCGTTCAACGCGGTGGATCAGAGCCACCGATCATCACTTCTGAGCCTAGCCGTTTCGTACTATTTTATCAAGTACGGGGCGCTGTTGTAGTTGTGCTTAAGGGGTTCGGTTCCTGATCTGTACAAAGCGACTGGGTAGGCCACCCGCCAAGCATCCAGTCTCGGATTTGAACACGAGACCTTCCGCGTAACAACGAAGTGCTTTAATCACTCTGGCGCCATGCCGCCAACTTAATATATTAATGAAATCAAAATAACGTCGGTTTTAATTGTATAATCCACCAACAATCATGTCATATTAACAACGTAGCAGTATAAAACTCACTGATTAAGAAGCCTAGCAATTAAGTACTTTCTTTCATCTAAACGATTTGGAATGCGTGCAGCTTACAATTGAGTTGTACGTGCGTTTACCCCGAAGTTAATCTGCAACTAAATGACCTCTTTGGTATGTTCTATCGATGAATGATATAGCGGATATTGATATATTGATATGATATACTTAATTTTCATTTAATAACCATCATCATATTGATATTATTGAAACTATTACAACGTATGAGCTAGTATAATATTTAATATTAGGTAGTAGGTCTTGTTATAATGGTGTAGCATCATGCTTATGGGGCCATCGTTGAGCTGCCCGTAGATTGTGGTCGAGAGAGGCGGGTAGGGGAGGTAGCGGAATCTCACGTTTAGTATTGCTGCTAACTAGGAATGAGCGAATATCGATATATCGTTTTTTAATGTATCTATATTCTGATATATCGATATTTTGAACACATATCCAATATCAATATCGGAATTCCGACCTCTACCGATGATTACATAAGAACTCTACACGATTATACAATATTTATTTAGTGCAAAAATGAAAGGTATAACAAACAGAGCTTTGCCATTGACGTCATTAGACATCTCTCAACAGTTCTATGTCTAAATTACAACTTGTTAAAAATGGGTAGTCGATGCAAAGCATTAAAAATTATTTAAATTTTTGTAAGGATATTTGAAAAAACATTTTTTTTTATTTGTCCCTAACAATATTTCATCGTTTTCGCCACAGCACAGTAGCGCAGTTGTCTTTTATACAAATATGCTGCTTATTTTAATCGTAGCATTTTAAATGTCCCTCCTCAGGTATATTATACAGTGAATCATCTGAATGAGTAACAAGTTCGTGGTGCACAGTTATAACTTTTTGCCGCGGCTCATTTGCATTTATCGATCTCACAGCTGTTTGACGTGAAATGACTGGTCACTTCTTCTTCGACAAGTTTTCATACTAAATCCTGTTATACAAATTTAACAGGTGATATAATGAGCAGTTCATAAATAAGGCACGTGCTCAGAAATACTTGTCGTTTTTTAGCAGGTTAGTGAGTAAAAAGTGAGAATTTCTTTGTTGCCTAGGGAAATTACCCGAAATTTGTTTATGTAATTAAAGTGTTGTTTTGAAAAACCGGTTTTAAATGATTTTTCTCGATGTTTTATTACGTTAGATTGTGTAATTTTTTAATTTATGTATTGTGATCGTGTAGTTCCGTAGATAACCTTTATTCACAAATTTTAAATGTATTATTTAAAATTTATCAAGTATTTATGCTTGATGATTACTTATTTATTTGCGATGATCGGTGTCGGACCTACGTTGTGTTTTAATTATTGCTCATGGCTGATTTACCCTGTCTTTATTAGGTTAAAAAGGATACGATTTTAAGCTGATTTAAACAACAGCAAACCTTTTGAAGAATTTATTTATTTATGTGGTGCAAATATTGGTGTTATGAGTGCGAGAACCATTTATACAGAATTTGCCCGTCCGTTGTATCGAGTAAAGTTGCCAATCCAAATATTTACCTCAGTTTTACCTATACTGGTACTTCTATTTGGGACTGTTTATAAATGTCGAGTATTTGCAGTTTACGTAAGTAACTGGATGCCCTTCATAGGAACACCGTGTGCTATCACTCATTTGTACGTAATACTCTCAGCCTGATTAGGTCTCGTCCTAACAGCGCCTTGGCCGTTACGCCTAATTCCCGAATGACAATAGCGCCCGCTTGCCAATACGCCTGAAAACTTAACCCAATAACAGCGATCGATTACGTACAAATGTGTAACAACAACACGCGAAAAGAGCGTCTTGCCGCAACCAATACGGAAATAGCGCCGTCACTCACTCCAATCGGCTTCCCTGCAATAGCGCCTCAGTAGCTACGCCTAATTCCTGAAGGACAATAGTGCCGCTTTTGATACGCCTAATCAGGTACACCGACAAGAATAAGCATCTACGCCGAAGCTATTTGATTTTGGCTAAGTGCTCTTCGTAGCCCAAAACCCACGAAGATAATATTTTATTTTAAAGTTTCAAGTCCCAGACTTGTAATATTGTAACAGAATGTTAGCAATAATGCTTCCGAACTGGCGTTAAGATTTCAGTGTACTGGATGATCTTTGAGAATTAGAAGATTGATCCCTTCCTTTAGAGAACATACTCTTTTATTAAAATCCATGCCCATCCCCCAAGAGGTTGGACTTGTTTATTTTTCCAATAAAATTACAGCCCCCCCTTTTTTTTTTAATTTTTGATTGGATAGAAGTATCAATAAAATTTTGTTTCACACTCTCAAGCTTTCTTGAACACTTGTGCTAATTAGAGCTGTCAAGTTTCCCCAATTTATGTTAATAACCACAACCCAATATTTACCCTAATCCCTAAAATGCGAGAGCGTGAAATTTTAAATATTAGATTGACCCCAATAATCCACACAACAGGCGGCAAACTCATTGACACGTGTTAACATGTGTTTTACAATATTTACATTTATGTACAAAAATGTGTGCAGCTGCCCTGAAACGACTACCTGCTTAAGATTAACTAAGACTAAATCACAGCAATTTAGCTAAGTCAAGTGATCACTGTTCATTAAAGTATTTGTTGAAAGAAATATAATATTCCTGTAGTTATTAGACAATAATTTGGTTGCACTAAATCTTCATTTGTTTACAATTAAAATTCGTCTGAAAATCATAATTTTGCTTTCCTACAACCATATCACACTGGAGCGATATACTACGCCACTAGAGCGGATTAGTACCAAATATTGCTAATTTGCGGTAAGAAAAATCAGTGATTATAGTTAGGTAATCATGGTGGTCGCTTCCGCATAATTTTTATCAGCACATTTTTAATAAAATAAATGAGCGAACTACTTCTCCTGGATTTCGTGTACTTTACAAGTTGTTAATCGCTATATTGTCAAAAGTATTTTTGTATCAACGTTTGGAACGCCAACAGCGTAGGACGGTAAGCTTCGGGTAGATACGCATGTCGTACTGCAGTTGGAAAACGAATTTTGTGAGTATAATAGTCAAGGTTGTAACTTTACATGTAGGATATTATTTTCTACATTACACGTAGAAAAGCGTGTAGAAAATACCTAGAATATTTTTGTTAAATAAAACTGGTATTTCTACCTTTTTCTACATAATAATTATTATTCATGTAAGTATATATAATGTGTAAAATATGTACGATAGATTCTAAATAAACTATTTTGTTCACTTTACTATGCAGATACCTACGCATATGTGTATAGAGATGAGGGGGGGGGGACATGCGACTATCCAGTAGTACGAACTCGCCGAATTTTCTCTATTCAAACGTGCCGCACTGCAAATTGTTTTTAATCATCAGCAACTATCAAACGACAAATCAGTTGGCTCCATAAAAAATCATACAATAAGATTGCGCCCTTTCAATCGTTACGTATGAGGCGGAAGCCCCGCTTGCGCTACCATAATTCCGACACTGGTCGAAATTATTTTTCGTTTTTAGTTTTTTTTTTAATTTTAACTTAATAGCAATTTTTATTTTACTTAAGTGTAGAGGGGTGCACTTGTCTAGTTGTGTACGCGTTTTTTTCAACAGGTGAATCCGCGGTAAGCGCGTCCACCTTTCATTCGGCAGCTCAGCTAGGTTAGATTCCTCGACCCGGCCGGCTATCCTGGATCAGGGTTTTCCGTGGTTTTCCTGGGCGAATAAGATTAATCCTGGGGCAATGTTATCCACCAAAATCCTCGCTTACTTAAATTCTTTGCTTTAACCCATCCTTACCATCGTTTTTCGGCTGAGGGGGGCTTGGAACTCTGGAGTGCGGAGTCCGAAAGTCCCTATAGCTGCCTGCCCCGTCAGGCGGATTGAACCGATAATGAAAATATACTGTTTTTGCGTTTAATTGTCTGAGTTTGCATTGGTACTATTTTCTTCTTCCTCTTATTATATGCCAATAGATTGTTTAATGCTCTGTGAGCCCTCTTCGCACATATTCCGGACAAGAGGCCGGCCTTGCCCATCGAAAGGGGAAGAAGTTCCATTAAATGGTTTGCTATTGCTAAAGATGTTAGTATGACAACCGGGACCGACGGCTTAACGTGCCCTCCGAAGCACGGTTGATTGCGGATATACCCCTATATTAGTCACCCATCCGAGTGGGTACTAAAGCGAACAGTGCTTAACTCGGAATACCGTGTCACCGGCATCCGTATAGTTCTCCGCCATGCAATCTTGGTATTGGTATTATTTTATATGCAGGATATGCAGAAAAGGAGCTTAATATTGTACATGCAGCATAACCATGTATAATGACGTAAAGGGCGGATTTATATGCACTAACAGTGTTGCCAGATATGTTTTTCCTGCAACAGACAGGATAACGTATCTGGTAACACTGTTAGTGTACATAAATATCAAATATTTCGTGCAATTTTGTTGTTTCACATTAAAATGAGTAAAGGCCTGATTTGTGGCATCAACAATGTTGCCAAGTATGTTTTTTTGGATCATTCGTTTGGGCGTTATGGTGAAACGAACGAACCCAGTTGCCTGGACTTTCATATACTACAAAAATTATTACATGTAATATTTTCAAAAGTATTTATGTATCAACCTTTTATGCGCCAACGTATGCGTCTCTTCCACGTAATGGCGCTTATCTTAAACCGATACTAATCCATCTAACCTATATGGATGCTTTGTCTGTAATAATGAGATAAGGTACCGTTTGTACCTGTGATGACTTAATTATAAACTGCCGAACCCCTGGGATACGCCTCACGCTATGTTTTCTAATGTTTTTTTTTAAATAGTACCTGTCGGGGCTGTGCGCAATCGCGGGTTGCATAATCTTAGAAATTGAGACAGGTCGAGGGATACGGATTTAGTATATATATTTCAAGTTAAATAAAATAACAAGGAATAAGTCGCTATCACAATGGTCGCAGTACTTTGCCGGGAATTTTTATTTTTTTTATTTTCCACTTAGAATTGTACACTTAAATCAAATAAATATTTTTTTGTTCCTGGTTGTAAGATTTAATTTTTGGGGATTTTGCCTGTAGGTTTTTACGAGGGTTTCTCGTTCTTAAAATCTTTTTTCGGTGCTTTTTTTTCTGGTGTCTATTAGTTTGTTTACGGGATTTTCGTTCCAGGAATTATTTGCTTATTTTTTTTCTATTTTATCAGATTCACAAGATCCTTACAACATTTAAGTAAACACTTGCGCTTTAGGCAACTAATCCCTTTACCCTGTCTTAACTTTTGGTTACAATGGACTATTCTGACGTCTCGACACAGCTAATTTATTATTATGTTTGCCGATACCGATGATTATGTAACAGTCAGGTAGGGCGGTGCGGCATTTGATGTCAACAGCTTGCGTATTTTAGAGGAAGGGCGTAGCCCGCGAGTTTTGCTAGTATCACTTATTTTACTTAGGTGTAGGTGGAGGCACTTGTTTAATTGTATACGAGTTCATTTACGTTTAAACTGTCTAATTTAGGATCGGTATTGCGTAACCATGTAGAATAAGTATATTTTACCCTGAGCTTCCAGTCACATTTTTTTTAAATTTAGTTTCTTTTTCTTTCGTTTAACCTGAATATTTTTGAAGTATGGCATTTTATCGCGAAGATATTTAATCAAACTACTCATTTATTTTATTTAAAAGTTTTAATAATTAAATTAATTTGACAGTTTAGTGTAGTATTCGCGAACTAATCCAATCATGTGCCACTCGGGAATTGAAAAGTAATCGGGGAAAACTTCCTGCGTAGCAACTCGTATTTGTTTTGTTTAAGAAAAGTTGTTTAAGCAAAACCGGTTGCAAAGCAACAAGTTTTCGTAATTATTTGCCGTGTTTTTTTTCACTTGTGGTATAACTGTTAAATAATTGTTCCGTACCTACGTACAGTCATACATGCTGTGTTTATAAAACCTTGCAGTTTTTCTGTTCAATTTCTATATACTGCAAATCCTCAAGTAGTAAAAATACTTTAGAAAACAAAGCAATGCAACAAACAGTGTGGTTAACTTCTTTGAGGTCAAAGTGAATTTCTTGTTGTTAATTGTCTTTTGTGTGTATATTATGTACGTGGTTAATTTTTAACACTAGTTCGAGACTGTTACATTGTTAAACTTGAATAGAACATAATTTGTAATGTGATGTTGCGTAGTATATTTGTGAAAATTTAGAAGTACAATGGTTTCTTTAATAATTTGAAATATTTATTGTTGTTTGTTCACACATTTATATTTCTTTGTTATCTACTCGGAGTTTTGTGCAATATTTTAATATATTTTTCAATTAAAATTTAATTTATTTCGTTATTTTTCGTGCTTCCCAATGTTTTCAACATTCTTACATTACTGAGTATAAATAAAATACTTAATCACTTCAACAATATCTATTTATTTTAACCTTATACGTATTTCGACATGCCATTATCCAAGGTTATATTAAAAAGTAAACCGTTGGTGTTGTTATAGCAACAATAGAACTTGGTGACTTGATCTTGGTTATCTATGTCTGCAGATCTTTTTCCAAAACATCCAATAAAGGTGAATGTAAGAGATCAATTTGCTCATTCATTAACGGTACAGTTTTTTAATGTTTGTGAATTTCAAAAGCTTCTAGTATAACTAATTTACGTTTATTATCACAAAAGTGTAAACACTTTATGGTGTTATTAGATGTCATTGAATAATTGTGTTCTAGTAAGTGTTTAGCGTAATTGGATTTATGTGGGTGTTTGTATTTGTAACAACGTACGTGTTCTTTATACCTAATATCAAAATTTCTAATTGTCTGGCCTATATAAACCGAATTACAATGCGAACAATTTAATTTGTAAATGCCTGATTTTAGCAAATCGTCTGTTTTTGGTTTTGCATTAAACAAAGTGTTTAAAATGGTTTTTTTTTGTAAATATAAAATTTATAAATACTGCATCGAAGGCATTTTTCCACAACATTTTGTGTTAGCTTGTTTCTTGGCATGTTCCATAAAAAATTTTCATTGCAGTAATGCTATTTATACAGATTCGTTTTTAATAGTTGCTAATCTCCATAAAAAATCAGTTTGATAAAAATCATCATGCAAAACGTGCCGGTTAGGTTGCAGGTGACCTGCATTTCTAATTTATATCTCAGAAATACCATATATTCTATTATCTCAGCGATTATAAAATTCCGCATATGTTCCAGTCAGTTCCGTAAATGTTAATGAAACAAACCTTAAAATTTTTATTCAAACTTGCACGATGAGAAAGGTAACATTGACGAGCTCTCACAGACTGGATAATACATAAGCTGCTAACATGCGGGATTTTGTGAAAACCCTAAGGGTTGCCGCTGATGAAAATTAAAGATTAATGGTTGGAAGATGGGGGCAGTTCTAAAGCTTTTGCGCATCCCTACCTTTAACTTAAAAAACTATTTTGTAGCAAAATTGTCTACTTTCACTCTTGATACGTAAAACTGAAATTATAGATTATGATAGATTTCTGATATTAACATTAACTAGTGTTAGCCCAGCGCACAGTGCACTGACGGACTGAGCGTTGACTGAGCCGGCTAAATGCTAAGTCACGTGATGCATTAGTTCCATGAGGAGACGCGGCGCGGCGTTGGTGTAGATGTCGCCTCAAGTGAAGCGCGTCTAGCAGACTTTCATATATATTATAAATTAAAATAATTATTATTGAAAAATCGACGTAGAATAAAAATATAAAAATGTTTCATGCTCCATCTATGGATAGAGACCTTTCATTAAAAAAAAATGGTACAAATTGGTGAAGCGGTAGCCGCTGGAGGAAGGGGAGAAAAAAACCTTTTGTGCTTTTATATATGTATGAATTCTATTTCTCGCCACTCCACCACCATGTTTTTTACACTGATTTATACAAAAGGTAAAACCTGGTTGTCACAATGCGAACCAACAATTTTTCAACTGTTTTTTACCTTTCTAGCTATACGAAGTATAGCTGTAAAATAAGGTATTGTGATCGTCATGCAAGGAGTTGAGCAAATGCGATAACTTAGCGAAGTTTTTTTCGCTTTTAGCTAACTGGCTGATATACGAGTTATGCCTAAAAGAAAGGTACTTTTATGGCAAACATTTGTAAACTAAACGTTTTCACTAGTAAGTGAAGCGGGCAGAAACACCAAATTAGATTTGGTACTAGCATTCGAATGAAACCGCCACAAAATGAGATTGGTCCGCTAAAAAAGGAAACAACTTTCCATTGAGTAATCTCCACCAATACAGCTATCAGTCCAAGGTCAAATAGGACGTGAAAAATAGATTTTGAGATTTTAGTTGGTTGCAACTAGAAAACACGAATTATCATACAACCACTCGACTTCTTTTAAAAATTGGGCGGAGGGGGAAGGGTGCTATACTTCAAAATAGACGCGCTCGGAAAAGAACCTTAGGTTCGTATTCTACACATGTCGAATAGCCGATCCTTCTCGATTTTCCTACTCAAAATTTTTTAAATTTCCTAGAAATTTTTAAAATTTACGAACATTTTCAAACCATTATTTCCAATTTTGAAAATATGGAAATTCTTCAAAAATTTATTTTTTTTTATTTCCTCAAAATTTTTAAAATTTTGAAAATTTTCAAACCATTAATCATTTCCAATTTTCAAGATTTGGAAATTCTTAAAAAATTTATTTTTTTTTAAATATTTTAATATTTTCAAAATTTCTAAAAATTTTCATTTCAAAATTTTTAAAACTTAAAACTTGTTACATTTTCACAAATTATTAATTTTTTCGTTTTTAAAACGCAAAATTTTCAAAATTAAAAAAAAATATTTAAATTTTAAATTTTCATAATTTCTGAAATGTGAAATTTTGATAATGTAAAATATTCAAATTTTTGAAAATTTTTCGAAATTTTCAAAATTCAAAATTTGTTACATTTTCACAAATTATTAATATTTTCGTGTTTTATAATTTTTAAAATTTCCTAAAATGCAGAAATTCAAAATTTTCAACAGTTTTCAAAATTCAAAAAAAAATATTAAAATTTTAAATTTTCTAAAAATATCTAAATTTTCAAAACTCAAAATTTGTTACATTTTCACAAATTATTAATAAAAGTTTTCAAAATTTTTTAATTTCTTAAAACGCAAAATTTTCAAAAATTTTCAAAATATCTGAAATTTTTTGAAAGTTATGTGAAATTTTATAACGTAAAATATTCAAATTTTTGAAAAATTTTTAAAACTCAAAATTTGTTACATTTTCACAAATTATTAATATTTTCGTGTTTTCAAAATTTTTAAAATTTCTTAAAACGCAAAATTTTCAAAATTTCTGAAAATTTTTGAAAATTATGTGAACTTTTGATAATGTAAAATATTCAAATTTTTGAAAAATTTTTAAAATTTTTAAAACTCAAAATTTGTTACATTCTCACAAATTATTAATATTTTCGTAAGTTTTCAAAATTTTTAAAATTTCTTAAAACGCAAAATTTCTGAAAATTTTTGAAAATTATGTGAACTTTTGATAATGTCAAATATTCAAATTTTTGAAAATTTTTAAATTTTTAAAAATAATGAAATTTTTTAGAAAATACTAGAAAGGACCGGGGGCGGTTTCCCGACACCTTTTTGCTACTTCCTTACACTCAGTACGGGAATGTAATGTAATTTAATAGTATATTACGCAACAAGTTGAGAAAAGTGTTTTCACTGAACGAGTATGGCTGGTTTGAGTACGAGCAAGCGAAGCGAGCAAGTAACTTAAAAAGCCATACACTTTTCTAACGAGATTGCGTATACTATTTTTTCGCATTTCATGGGAAAATTTGATTTTGTTATTTTCAATAAAAGTGACATTAATAACTGTCACAATTACTGGCATTGAAAATAAAAAAATAATAGTAGGTAGGTTGTTTCAATAACTTCGTAACCTAATTACAGCCAATTTTGGGATTGGAGAAATCCGTTGCTATGCTGTAATGGTTGCTATGCTGTAAAGTACCACTTTACAGAACGATTTTGAGTATAGAAATATAGTCGGTTACAATATGAAATGCGAAAAAAATTATTGAATGAGATTTGGACGAGAATGCGTTTTGAATACCCCAGGAACCCAAAAATGTATTTAAAAAAAATGTCTGCCGGTGTGTGTGAAACGCAAAATCTTAGGAACTACTGGACTGGTTTTTAATGGAATTTGATATACGTAGGTACAGCAAAAACTCATCGAGTCAGTAATTTTTTTCTTATGATCTAAAACCCGAAACGGATATGTTTTTGTCGTATAATTTTTTCAAACACGGATTTAAGACAAATCGATTTTTTTTGAACACTCAAAATGGCGGCCGTTACCATTTTTTAAATAATTTTAGTTTTGTACGCTTCTAGTGCTAGGTTGATATACAATTTGGTTGATGTCTCCTAATGTCCCTGTGACGCCTTGTATGAATTTTTGAAAGTTGAAAATTCATGCCTTTTTGATTAGTAAACGGGGTACGATAAAAAAATTCTGTTTAAGTTTAGTTTTTTTCGGAATAGTAGAATGAGTTAATAATTTTAATTTTTATATATTTTAATACTTGGGGGGGGGGGGGGGGGGGGCTAGTGTCTCTCTCCCTCGTTTTTTTTGCGGAGTTTGGTCTCTGGTTTTCATTAACCTCAAAAATATTTTCAAAAAATTCAAGAAAATTAATTTTTTTCATGAACTGCTACTCCTGTGTAACAAGCGAGCGGCACGCCGCATGCCCGAGGGATCTAGTGGTATGTAGTATAGCTAACTGTTATTTAGCGAAGTGTTTCCCCATTTTTTATTTTAATGAATAGAGGCTTCAATTTAAAATGGGTTCACATTACGAGTGTAATATTTTATTGGCTAGATCATTTTGAACATTTCACCTTGTCGGAATGTAAAATTGTGCAAATTTCAGACTAGCAATTTGCATGATTGATATCGTTATTATGTAATGGCACAGTTGTATAGTATCCAAGGTTGTCACTGTTTTTAGGAATCAATCGTAACTTTCACAGAAGCAGGACAATGAGGATGCCGATTGCCAAGGCTTTTTTTGTTAAATAAAGAAGGAAAACAATATTTAAATTAAAAACAATTCTTGTAAATATATACAAATGCCCAATAGCTATAAATGGTAAGGATGAAGTCGCGAAAAAAGCCTTAGAGCTTCAGCTCATTAATTTAATTGCTTTAATTATTGTTAACAACATTTTTCAATTAGTATTGCAGAACACTGCTGGAAGTTGTAAGATTTATAAATTATTATCCATCGATCCCCATAATTATATTAAGTAATCCATGGGTTATTTAATAACGTACTAATAATTTATTATTCTGAAAGTAGCAATAATCGGTGATCATTTAATTATTCATTAATTCTTCTCAATCGGAGTGAGAATTCGTATCAAGCAATCGTAAAATTCCTGAAGAAAAAAAGTTGAAAGTAAGAATTAAAATTTTTACGTAAAAACTAGCCGAACTCGTGGGTTATGCCCCCTGATTGTTTTTGTAACTTGATGCTCTGTATTTATCGTTTCCTTCGGTAAGTCGGTTTCAGAACGAAAATTTCGTGTAAGGAAAAAATAGCCCCGGGGAAAAAGTTTAAGAAAGAAAACTCTCGTAAAATATCAAGGACAAACGTGCTCCGAAAAAACTCCTGTCATAGCCCCAGAAACAATTCCTTTAAAAAAAAGCGGGGAAAAAAATTAGTTAAACCGTTAAACATAGCACTTTTCCTTATTTTCAGGCTAATTAAATGTCCTAATGGCGATTTTTTTAAACTGTTGTTGGAACTAATAAATTCGCACTAAAAAAAACCTTGCTACACAAGGGCATTTCGCTCTTATTCATATAAATCGATAAGCAAGCATAGAAAACTGGTGTCTTTTTCAAGGAAAGCTCTTTCTCAGTTATTAGTGTGACCGCATTTCGTAGAACATAATGTTTGGTGTAAATCGTGCCGCCGTCGACCTGGCATCTGATACTGCGGCAGACATGGGGGACCTTGAGAGTATTTAGCGTTCTTCTGTGGTACGAAATATTATGTAATACAATAAATCTTGGATGATAAGGTTGGTGTTCTCGTTATTATTGAAAAATGATTATTACATTGAAGCCACAGCGCGCGGCTCCGTATCCTTAACACCAACTCGTCGCAAGCTGTTGAAATCAGCTGCTGCTGTTTAAATTAACAGCCGGAAGCTAAATGTTGTGTTTGAAATTACAGCAGCATAATCGTCTTCGAGAAGCGCTGATTCGTTCTCCGCGACTCTCTCTGCAATGAGCAGATATTCCACTTGTTCTAAAAATATTTTGAAAATCCTAAAACTAGTGGAAAACGCAAATTGACCTGAAATTGGCTTTAAATTGAATTTAATATCCTAAAAAAGCTAAATTTATGCCTAATCTTGTTGAATATCGTTGTTTTCTGAATGATAACGTGTCGTAGCTTTAGTTTTTAGTAGCTAAAATTTTGGCGGTTAAAATTCATCCAGTGACTTCATAATCTCAATTTTGTAAATTGTAAAAAAGTGCATTAAAGTGCTTGTTATTTTTGCTAAAAATATCTCCAATAAGAAAACATTCAATATATCTGTTTAGGTAATAATTCTGTACTATGAAGCGTCGTATGGTCCAGTTGAGGAAATAAAATATATTTTATTTTTTTACACAAGTTTTTTTCTAAATAGATATTCAATATTTGTCAAAATAGATAATATTTGTTTACTAATTTTTCATTTACCGCAACTTTATTAGTTAAAAACAATATTATTTTTTTCTGTCAGAAAAAATGTACTTTAAACGTGATAAATCTGAAAAAATAATTTTGTGAAGAAAAAAAAATATTTTATTGAACGTGAAACTTGTACTCGTTCACACGAGGTGGCGCCGTTGCACTATTGCTTTGCAGGTTTCAGCGCGCCGCCTTCTGTGGATGAGTAGAAGCTTTATGTTCCTAAAAAATTTTTATTTTAAGTACATTATTTTTTTTTATTAAAAAAAAATTCATTTATATCGTCGTCAGTTCGCTAAATTGCTACTAAACGTAACAGCTAAACTCTAAATTCTGCCTTTACTAATTTGAAAATTTTTTGCAAATTTAAATTGTTTAAATTAAGAAATAGAGAAAAACGGGGAAGCCATGTTTCGTTTACACCCAGTATGTAAAAAACGTCTAAAACGTACGTCCTAAAATCCTACAAAAATGTGTAACAAAACTTGCTGGGATTTCTGAATGAGATGTCAACAGATTATGTTACAGTATCGCAATTGAATACAGCACACTATATCAAGAGATACAAAAAAACTGATCCTCAGCAGGCTGTGGAATGAAAAGTCACGTCTTTGCTAAACTAAGGAAATGTTTACAATGTCAGATAATAATTAAAACCTAACCTGAAATTGACATTATAAACATTGCCTTAGTCGTCTTAGTAAAGACGTGACTTTTCATTCCATAGCCCGCTGAGGATCCGTTTTTTTTGGATCTCTTGATAGAATCCAGTAGCGCGCCTAGTCGCTTAGATTAACAAACTGTTCCTACTTTTTATTGGTGGATTTCTATTGCGCAACCATTCAATTAGCACTTTTTTAGCGATAACCGCCAAGTTCGTAGTGGCACAGGCCACAGATGCATGTGCGGGTGTGTTCGGCTGTACTGCTTTTTTACTGCATAAGTAGTTGTGGGTCGAATCTCGGTTGGGACCAACATTTTTTTTTATTTCATAGTTTTTTTTAAACACTGTTGTTGCGTTTTGCTGTTTACGCGAGGTTATTTGTTAAGAGCAGTTATATTTTTAAAGAAAAAATACGAAGACAAATTTGCATTCACTCATTGATTGACGTCAGGATCGGCGGTTAACCTAAGACACTAGCGTCTAGTATAGAATCCTATTTCTATGGTAGAACGTGACAGGCTATTGCGCAAGCGAATTTGTACTTTCTCTATTTACCGTATAAATTTGTGGGTTTTGCGACGGGGGTCTCCCACCACTAAAAACTAAAAGGTAAGTCATAGGGGGTGCTCCCGATTTAGTATACCGTCTGTCTATAAAGTAACTTCTTCCCCCTCCCCTCCCCGAAAACTTTTGAACCACTTGATATTTCGGCACAAAAATAAATGTGCTTTAATAGGAGGTTAAATACTACTTTTCTGCTCATCATATTTAAGTTTTGTATGGCGCCCAGCCACTATTTAAATATGAAAAACAATTAAAAAGCAGGGGTGAGAGAGAGTGACACCTCATTGACAGGTCTTTTAATTCTGTGTCTGATCCTAGGGTTTCAAATATAAATATTAATCCAGAACGAAATGGCGGCTCTTAAACTAACGGAATATCTTGATTCCATATCATTTTGGTTTTTAATCTAGTAGGCCATTATTCATTTGTTTGCTATCATTGAGAAATTAGTAGTAATTCAGGTAGCTGGAAATACTTTTGAAAACGTTATGTTCAAACAGGACGAGGTACCGCCTTATTTTTATAGGCCTGTTACTGACTTCCTCAATGGTGGAATGTGGAATGACCGGCACCCTCCACGGATTTAACCCCCTTCGATTTTTTCCTTGGGCGATATCTGAAATTTCTAGTGTACAGAATTCTCCCGGAACAATCAAAAGCAGCGCATAACACAAATTTGCAGAAATATCACTCCAGAAACTTATCGAAAAGTAAGGGGGGAATTTCATAACAGACTTTTTATGTGCCAAGAAGTCAATGGTGAACGTTTTTTAATTTTTTAGTTTTATTATTAGTTTTTAAATAAACTTGTTCAGTTAAATGCCATTTTGTTCTGGAATAATATTTTTTCTCTGAAATATTAGGACCAGGAGCAGAATTGAAAGACTTTTTAGGTGAGGTGTCACGCGGCCCCCCTTGTTTTTTTATTATTTTTTTCAAAATGGCGTCTAGTCGCCATTGTGAAAGATACAAAATTTAAGTATGAACAGAAAAGTAGTATTTATCGTTCAATTATAGCACACACAATTTTGTGCTGAAATATAAAGGCGTTTAAAAGTTAGCTGTGGGAGGGGAGGGATACTTTATAGACACACTGTATAGATAGATATGAACAAATGTGTTACCTGGAAAATATTTGTTGTTCGCGATTATGTTCATAATTGTTGGGAGAAACGTTTGTTTTATTACGGAAATGCTTTTCTATACAATATTTTTACATTATGAGTCGTAGTTAAATGTAAATGTCTAGTATTGCAAATAAGAAATAACTTAATCCAACTTCAAAGTCATGCTACAGTAACCTAACCATGGATAAAACCGAACTGAAGCAGAAAACGTACTGCAACGCCCCAACAACTTATTGTGACAAAATAGTGTGCTTTGCTCTATGTTTGCTAATAAAAATCGCGGTATCCGTGGGTGACATCCACGTGTAAACTGAGAAACAAACACTAAAGTGCAAATGGGCGCTAATTACAACGTTGGTGTTTTCTAAATAAACAGGAATATAATTCACATGAATTTAACCTTAAGGCAGCTTTATGAAAACAGTCTGTGATCTTTATACAACTCGTATAAACACTCAAATTTGCAAAGCAAATATTTAAACTATAAATGCTAGACAAGCGTTTAGCAACACCTGTCTTGTTACAACCAAAAGAAGGGCTTTGTCTAAATATAAGTTAGTGTGAGTAAAGAATACCCATTTCAGATGAAAGTGTATACACATTAACACATGCAAGCAACATTTAACAAACATTTCTTTCATAGATAAGTTTTTCGACATTATGAAGTAGTTTTTTGCACTTCACCTGTACTTCCCCGTACACAAAATAATTACTTTTGTATGTTTAATCATAACAATTACATCACATCTAACTAGGAACTGTTTTGAATTGTAGGATATTTAAATATAAATCCCTGCCGATTTCTGATTGTAAGAAGAACAACTAACAACAATCATAAACTACCTGCGCAGAAATTCAGGGTCGTGTGTATACGCGGAATCCCGTAAACATTTCTGGATATTATTACGTTATTATAGTATGTTCGTGTTTTGCAATCTACTTCGTACACTCTTAAATTGTCATCGAATACCTACGTTACCTAAGTTACCACAGACCTTCTTTTTATTAAAGAAAAAAACGATATTTTAATTTGTTGGAATTAAAAAAAACAAAAATGCAAAGACAAATTTGTTCGACAAAATTAGGGGTGGAGGAAGAAAATTAGTCCCTCTTAATTATATGAAGGGGCGTGAATTTTACATTTTCAAAAATTCATAGAAGTCGTAGAAATTAGCGAACTGGGACAAGAAGCAATTTGCAGCTGATCCCTAGCTCCTATAAGCTTACAAAGTTTAGAAAAATTCGTGTTGCCTTTTTTTGAACAATGTTTTTGGTATCGACACTATACGAAAGTATCGAAATATTGAAAGTATCATATGTATTAAAGTATCAAATTTATCGAAGTATTAAAAGTATCGATACGTCGATACTTTTTACACTTTCGATATTTTTTATCCTTTTTATACTTCTA
The DNA here is from genome assembly GCA_958336395.1 of Ctenicera cuprea. NCBI lineage: Eukaryota > Metazoa > Arthropoda > Insecta > Coleoptera > Elateridae > Ctenicera > Ctenicera cuprea. Next base: position 50,810,673 of record OY284492.1, on the reverse strand, counting down.
CACTTTTGATACTTTCGATGCATCGTTACTTCCGATGCTTTGATACTTTCAATACTTTTGTTAGATAGTTTTTATGCTTTCGATACTTTTGATATGTTCGATACTTTGATACTTTTTATACTTGCGATACGTTTGATACTTTCGATACTTCGTTACATTCGATACGTTTGATACTGTCGATGCTTCGTTACTTTCAATACTTTCGGTACTTTGAAACTTTCGATAGTTTTTATACTTTCGATACCTTAATACTTTGATACGTTCAATACTTTGCTACTTTTAATACTTTCGTTACTTCAATACTTTTGATACTTTCGATACGTTTGATACTGCGATACTTTTCATACTTCGTTACTTTCGATGTTTTGCTACTTTTAGTATTTTCGATACTTCGTTACTTTCGATACTTTTGATATGTTCGATACTTTGATACTTTTTATACTTGCGATACGTTTGATACTTTTAGTACTGCGATACTTTTGATACTTTGATACTTTCAATACTTTTGTTTTTATGCTTTCGATACTTTGATACTTTTTATACTTGCGACACGTTTGATACTTTCGATACTTCGTTACTTTCGATACGTTTGATACTGTCGATGCTTCGTTACTTTCAATACTTTCGGTACTTTGAAACTTTCGATAGTTTTATACTTTCGATACCTTAATACTTTGATACGTTCAATACTTTGCTACTTTTAATACTTTCGTTACTTCAATACTTTTGATACTTTCGATACGTTTGATACTGCGATACTTTTCATACTTCGTTACTTTCGATGTTTCGCTACTTTTAGTATTTTCGATACTTCGTTACTTTCGATACTTTTTATACGTTCGATACTTTGATACTTTTTATACTTGCGATACGTTTGATACTTTTAGTACTGCGATACTTTTGATACTTTGATACTTTCAATACTTTTGTTAGATAGTTTTTATGCTTTCGATACTTTGATACTTTTTATACTTGCGATACGTTTGATACTTTCGATACTTCGTTACTTTCGATACGTTTGATACTGTCGATGCTTCGTTACTTTCAATACTTTCGGTACTTTGAAACTTTCGATAGTTTTTATACTTTCGATACCTTAATACTTTGATACGTTCAATACTTTGCTACTTTTAATACTTTCGTTACTTCAATACTTTTGATACTTTCGATACGTTTGATACTGCGATACTTTTCATACTTCGTTACTTTCGATGTTTCGCTACTTTTAGTATTTTCGATACTTCGTTACTATCGATACTTTTTATACGTTCGATACTTTTGATACTACGATACTTATGATACGTCCTTAATTTCGATACTTCGCTACTTTTGATACTTCGTTACTTTCGATACTTTGATACTTTAAATGCTTTCGTTACTTCGATACTTTTGATACGTTTGATATTGCGATACTTTTGATGCTGTGATTCTTTTGATCCTTCTTTACTTTCGATACTTCGATACTTTTAATACATGCGATACTTTGTTACTGTCGATACTGAAATACTTTCGATAGAGTTTATGCTTTCGATACTTCGATACTTTTGATACATTTTATACTTTGATACATCTATACTTTCGATTTATCGATACGTTTGATACTTTCGATACCACGATACTTTTGATACGTTTGATACTTTGATGTATTTAATATTTTCGTTACTTCGATACTTTTGATACTTGTGATACTGCTTTACTTTTGGATACCGGTATCGATCTTCGATACCAGCCAAAGTATCGATACTATGCCGAGCCGTAATTCTTAGTTGCTACGCATTAGTAAGTTCCATTTCAAGTAACTCTAATATACAGGGTGTTGCTAAAAACTACAGACACAAACTGCGGGAGGTTATTTCTTAGCTCATTTAAAGAAAGGCATTTTTTATGAACGTACGTCTTAAACTGCTTCCATGCGGAGTTACAGCTCCCGAAGATGTAACAGTTTATTCAGGTTTTACTTACCATCTCCGCCACTAATTGATATAATAGATTAAAATTTTGTATATATATTTTACCAGAGATTATTTACAATTTTACTTGTTTACGTTCAAATTCATCGACCAAGGGCGTAGATGTGGGGGTGTGCTCTCGACGTATCTCTTAACATATTTTTTACGCATTTGAGTTTTTCTAACTTGCTAATCTCATTTTCCATAGAAAAATATTCAAAAAATGCACTGAACCTAACGCTATTCGAGATAATTATATTCAGCCTCTTAAAACGTAGAAATAGATTTTACAAAATCTATGCCTTCGTAAGGGAGCTATCGCCTCTCGTATTGTCGGTGTTAATGTTGCAACACCCGGTATACTTTTTCGAAATATTAAAATTTCCGAAACCTTGCAAATGCTTAATTTACTTTCAAAATTGTGGTATGCTATATTACTGTGTTGGGAATATTTTAATAAATCTGAAGTCGAAATTGCATCTTCAATCTGATATTTTAATTTTAAATTAAATTTTAGTTTGAAGGTCGGGCGTTACGTAAAGTTCCAAATTAAAAAGTTTTACACTGGACAGGAGGGTGGGTATACGTGATCATGTCTCGCTTTAATAATCCCCGATATAGTTCTCGTGCCAAAATGCTTTTTTGTGCTAAAATTACCAGGATATTTCGATACCCGACCTTACGCAGCGTTCCATGAGCTTGGAAGGTCGCCGTGCAAGTAGCGCAGAATGAAGCGTGTGACGCCAATTGACGTCATAAGAACCAGCTGGTCACCGAGAACACACCGTTCCGCTCGCTCACCTTATCAATCAGCAGTTGCGCTAGATGCGGAGGTGTTTGTTCATTATATGGAGAATCGGCACAATTATCTTTTGTTGGTATAAAAAATATATAAAGATTGAAGGAACGTTCACAAAAAAATCCAATGAAAATATTTTATTGAAGTTGAAAATAACGGAAGAGTTCTTAAACGTTTAGACAAAAATGCTGAGCAAATTTAGACAAAAAAATTTCAGAAGTTACACGAAGAAATTCTGAATGTTTAGAATTGGAAATATACCGGGTGTCTCCTAAGTACGTACAAAATTCAGGAGATGACCGTGGGTTATTTTATGAAGGAAAGTCATAGGAACATACAGGGTTTACCACAATAAGTGTCCACAACTTTCACAAATAAGCAAAAAGTTTTATATAAACATGGGCCGACAAACGCTTTGTTTACGAGACACAGGATGTTTAAAGTTTTCGGGAAAATATCGTTTTTTACTTGCCTATACTTTCAGTATAGGGAAGTATTGATTTCATGCAAAATTTCAAAATCGAGATTTTGACGGAAATACATGTTTTGGGCTTCCAGGATCCTAAAAAATTGGTTTTTAAAAACTGTCTCTCTGTGGGTGGGTTACGCTCCATATCTCCGGAACGGCTGGACCGATATTGATGTGCTTTGGAATGAGGGGGTATATCAAAAATTCACCGACAAAATAAGCTTTAAAAAAAAACCGAAACCGGAAGCGGAAGTTAGACATGTTTTTTTGGTAGCATTTTTTTTCAGAAACTGAATTTTGGAAATTTTAATAGTGGAGATTAAATAAAGCCTTAGAACAAATCAAACGATTTTTTACCGAACTCTAGCTTTTAAAAATGGCGGCCGCTACGAATTTTTGAACATTTCGAGTTTAACGCCCATTTACTCAAAAACCAATTATCTGATTGGAATCAACTACATCTTGTTTGGTAGCCCTTCAAGGGTACTATACCATTAAATATAATTAATTTTGAAAATATAAAAACGATCGCAATGACATCACTCCAAAATTTTGGATTTTTCAAAAAAATATTTCTCAAAAACTGCCCACACGTTTTTGTTTAAACTTTTTAAGCTGATAGAGCTGGGAATCTTCTACAATTTGTTTTTTGCGCATTGCTATAATTTCACTGTGACGCCCTCTATGAACTTTTGAAAATTGAAAATTGGTACCCTTGTATTTATTTAACGGGGGGCAATAAAATATTTCTGTTAAAGCAATATAGCTCATCATTGATAGCAAAATTCGAATATCATAATATTTTTTTGACACTTTAATATTTAGGGGGGCTACTGTTCCCCCTCCCCCCAAATTTGTTAGATAAAAAATTAAAAATTTGGTTTTTTGTTTTTGATTCTAGGAGAATCTTTTACAAAAAATCAAATAATCGAATTTTTTGCCCCTTAATAATCTTTTTGTCCTTAGAAGAATTTCACATACTTTCTACAGCAGTTGTATTCTTGTACTAGTCGTTTAATGTTCAGTGTAGGCTAACTTTTTTATTTTAATAGATAGACTCGCAAACCCAACAGCAAAGTTGTAGGGCAAATTCTTCTCGATTGTATTTAAGAAAAAAACTTGAGTTTCCAATTTTAATATGGCGGCCACGGTAAAAAATAACTTTTTTTTAAATGGAAACGTGGCATTTTGGCTTTAAAATCAGAAAGGCTTTTCCAAAAATCTTTAAATTCGACACAACGTTTGAGCTAGTCGACCTTTATTATTGGCAGTTTACACAGTCGAATTACCTCAACCATTGGCGTAGATGTAGGGATATCCCTGTCTTTAAAATTCTGTAATCTCGCCGCCACTGGATTTTCAGCATATTTGATATCACCATCTAGTTTACTGTTTTATTCCCGAAACCAAAGTACGTTTTAATTTTTCTCGTAAAACGCGTCATTTTCATGAAAAAAACTAGTTCAAGTCTCGTTACGCGAAAATAATCCTACAATCCTGTCATCTGAAGGTTTTACAGCAGTGATGATCGTGTTAACGAAGTTTGTGCCAAGTTTGAAGATTTTGGAAACCACTTTTGTAAAAATGTTTGCAAAAAACGATTTTTTCCCCGAAACTTTAACATCTTGTATGTCGAAAACAAAGTGTTTGTCGGCCCAAGTTTATCTGAAACTTTCTGCTTATTTTGGATGCTGTATCAGCTAGTGAATTTTAGGACACCCTGTATGTCCGAAAATGCTTCCTTACGGAGTTACAGCCTTCTGAAGAAAGACCAGTCTAATCACTTTCTTGTCGATAAGTTGCACTAAAATTTTTAAATTTTCTATATGAACACTACTGATTTATCTTAGTATTTTTACTAATTTTTGTTTGAATAACTACACCGAAGGTGTCTCATATGGGGGGGGGGGGGTCGCATAATAAGTTCTTCTAAATATTCTAGATTTTTACAAGTTTTGAAGTTTTATCTAGAAAATATTATTTTTGATCTAAAAATACACAAAAATATGCAAAAGAAAAAACGTTCTTACAAACATTTGCCTGGCAACGCTTCGTTCGCTCCGGATGTGGGAAATTTCAACAATTCCAACTATTGTTTCTTCAGGAATTTGTAACTCCGTAAGGAAACTTTTACGGACCCATGTTTGTATGAACTTATTTGATTGTTTCGATATGTGGAACTTATTCTTAAAGTTTGTACCAACTATTTTCGCATCTAAGGGAAACCGGACCGGAAATTCGGACCTTCATGGCAAGTTGATTTTTCGTCAAACTTGAATTATCTCGAAAACTCTAGTTAGATCTAGCGACCTTCAACAAGTGTACGTTTTTTGTGTATTTTTCTATGGAGAATAAGGTTTTCCAGAAAAAATTTCAAATATCGTTAAGATATATGTAGACAAAAATATTACGTGACATCCCCATATGAGACAACTCTGGTGCACATATTTAAACAAACATCGGTAGATATACTAAGCTAAATCAGTAGTGCTCACATGTAAAATTTTAAAGGATTAGTGCAATTACTGCGAAAGTTATCGACAAAAAACTGTTACGAGTGTTCTTTCTTCGGGGAGCTGTAACTCCGTAAGGAAACATTTTTGGACATATGTTTGTATAAACTTTTTTTCATTAAAATAAGAAAATAACCCAAGGAATCATCTCCTGAAGTTCTGTACGTACTTAGGAGACACCTTATACAGGGTGGTCCAATTTTTGGTGACATCTCACCTATCTTTGTGCATACTTGAAAAACATTTTAACTAATGATGTGAGCGCTGTGACGCGATCGTCATTTTTTATAAATCGGAACCGATCAATTGTTTGTTCATTCGATGGAGATAGTTTTTAAGAACAATAAATAACTCCATAGTTATTCTGATACAGGCTCAGGCCTACGCGCAATTAAGGGAATCGTGGCGCGCGATTGAAAACAAATGAAGTTGACAGGTGTGTTAGTCAGTTTTATTATATATAAATAAATGTCATATTTTACATATTTTTAGTGTGGCATTTTAATTAAGTAACTACTACTGTTAATATTTCACAAAACACAAACACAGTGTCCAAACGAATAAGGTGAAAATATGACATTTATGTAATAAAACTGAGTAACACACCTATCAACCTCATTTGTTTTCCATCACGCACCACGATTCCCTATTTTGACCTGAGCGCGCGAGCTGTTTGACACTATTTATGAAATTTTTTCTCTCGAAAACTATGGAATTTGCAAAAAAAGTTATTTAGATTTTTTGTTGGGGATTCAATGTACTTACCATTGGGATAAAAAAATGTGGCATTTTATTTAGGAAAAGTATTATTTTATGAATGATTTATTTAAGGGACATCCTGTATAAGATTTGCATATGTCAGTTTATGGTACGGGTCGGTCCGCACAACTTTTTGACTTGTCTTCTCAAATAGCAGAAATATTTTAAAACCCGTATCTTTTGACTCACACTGTACGATGCATTTGTAACTAGAACAGCTTTTCCACCTCGCCAAGTCAGTTTGATGATCAAGTGTTGCTATATTAGGCTAGTAAACCACTTGCATTAAATTAAATTTCTTGGTAGTAAAATTTTGTAAACATGTGGGCTTTTTCGTTCAAAATGACGTGTAATTATACGTATCTACTTGACATGTTTTCCATGTGTCTGACGTCACTCGATTAACTGCATTTGTGAATGAGTATAAAATTTGAACCAGAAAACTGATTATTACCGACAATTTCAAAGCAGGTGAATATCTAATACGAAACGAATTAAATTATTTAATCATTTGGAAACAATGTTTAACCAAAAAGAACAAATTAGGAACATCCCCCGTAAGTTCAAGAGAGATTCCGCACAATTTAATGCGGGGCGACCTCATTTTTGTGGCCATTGTTTCAACTGGATGCTTCGCAATTTAATTTTCCTAAAAGCTTCGACCTTGAACTTTGTAACTGTCTGATGATAAATGAGCTTTCTGTGTGGTTGAAACTTTACGAATTACGTTAACCTGCAATGCGACTCGAAGCTGCCTCGTTATTTTGTGCCTGTCGTAATCTGAACGTTGCTTGTAAAAGGGATGTCATCACATTTTTACGGGATTTGCAAACTTTTTCGCGTGATTAGTTTCACATTATTAGTGGGAGTCATGAAATTGTCGTCAAGTGACGTGATTAATTACGTTGTTTTTTTTACCGTGTCATCCTTGAAATTATGTGCCTTAATCTACGCGTAGTTTAAAAACTAGAGAAGCAATCAGTGGCTTTCGGCGGTATTGTTAATCACCGCTTTACTAGTTTATTGAATCCTTTTATGTTCCTTATTTGTTACTCATTTATTAAAGTAGAAAATCGTATCAACTATAGTAATTAAATAATTTTTAAAATAGTAAGTATTTATGTATTGCTATGATATTTGGAGGTGTATGTTTTTACTGGGGTATTGTTCCTGGACGGCAATTTTTGGGATGCTTGCTACAATTCAATTTAAGATTGGAGTTTTGTGAAGGCTGTAAGGTTTTGATATTCTAACTTTTAAACTCAGGGTTGCGTATTATTGCTGTAATTTCTTGTTATAAATTCTAATAATTTATATTTTTCATATTTGTGAGGTTTGTTTTTACTGAAAAAAAAAGAAAAACACAATCAGATTGATACGATTTTTATTTATGTTAGTTTTAATTATAATTTAGTTCAGAATTGTTCAAAAGGTTTAATTTATAAGAAGTTTTAGACTTAGTTGTTTGTGCATCGATTAATGTCATTATGGATGTCAGTGTCAATGTCACAAACGTATAAAAGAATACTCATGGTCATGAGATTTATTCGTTTGTTCAAAAAAATGGGAATCGAGAAGGAAGACAAAAGAATGGAAAATTTGTTTAGATAGTTACGACTCGTCTTTGTAAACAAAGACGGAGAATTTTATATCCTATGGATGAATAAAGAGGAAAAACGAGTTTAAAAGTAATGTAAAAGTGATTGTGAATTCAAAAGAATCAAAAAACAACTAATTATCAACGAATTGTGGAAAGTCCAGAAGAGTAGCAAGTATAAAGCGATCCAGAAAGTTTTTCCAGTTGTGATGGTGGTAAAACCAAGTTTAAAATAACATAAAAGCAGTCCAGAGGAGGATTCAAACTGAAGGCGAGTGTTTGTGGTTACTTGAGGAACCTGCAAACTAGTGAAATAGAAGTTGAACATTCATCGTTTGCTCGAGTAAAGGACATCTCTATAAGGCGACATTAAGATAAGTGTTTTTTTTAAAGGATGATAGTATTTAGTAAAATTTATTTGATTTTTTTTGCAAATTCCATTAGAAAATTGTTTTATTAAATAAAACTTTTTTTTGTTGTTGTAACGTTGATATTGTTTTGTGTTTATTCTATTTCAAATTTATTTATTAATAACGTATCTTACAAGCTAAATAACGACCCTGAGAAAGTTAATAAAGAGTCTCCTAGAAAATATAATTTAGAATTGCGGGCATTTAGGGAATTGTTTTCTGGTAAGTACATGCACACGCATATCATTGCAATTAAAATTGGCGCCCAACGTGGGGCGCCAATTTTAATATATTTTAATACACCTCCAAATATCGTAGCAGTATATACAGGGTATTTGAAGTTATCGAGGCACCATTGTTAACTTCGTTATTATTGAAGCTACGAAGTCGATTAAATGGCTATAGTATTACAATTTTTTGCGCTGATTGTAATGCTGTAATTAAAAGAAACAATTTAACGTCGCTTTTACGAATTGTTCATAAAAACCACATTTTTTTTAATGTAACACCCTGTATAATTTGAATATCATTGAAGAAAATTAAATTCTGAATATAAAAATTTCTATGCAATAGTAACCTAAAGTGGACAATAAATATGTTATGGGCGATTGTTTATGGCGTTTATCAATAAATTATTTCTATAAGCAATTTGATGCTGGCCGTAAAAGAATTTCACCAATAACTTTTTTTATTATCCACTTTAGGTTACTATTGCATTAGAACTTTTCATTCAGAATTAAATTTTCTTTCAGGACATGCACAAATATACGGGATGTTCAATTTTAAGCAGTAATTTATGAATATCTCAAAAAAGGGCTTTTCATTGTTTTTCTGGGTACAACATCGTAATCAGCTCAAAAAACTGCAATACTTTTCTAATTTAACCGACTTCGTACCTCAAATAATAACGAAGTTGGCAATAGTGCCCCGATAATTTTTAACACCCTGTATAGTAAACGCGGCGCCCTTTCACTTTACTCAACTCTCTGACTGCTCGCCCACTTTCCGTTCCTCGGGCACGAAACCGCCTTCGCGGAGAGGCATAGGTCAGACCAAGCGGCGTCTTAGATGCGGTAGAGGCAGCGATTCATCCGATAATAAGAAGTAAATTTGTATAAATTGAGCCGCCATTTTATAACGGTGAGGTATATCGAAAAACTTTAAATACAAAAGTTGGTCAGTTTAATAGGACCTTTAAAATGAGGTATGATTTGACCCCTCGTCCCATTTAAGATTTTAGGGATGTCTTTTGAATGTTCCCGCTCTTTTGAGGAGCAGAGGGGATACCAACATTTATTTTTTGTTACTTTAACGATCTGTACCAATTTTCTTGGTATAATAGCTCATGTGCGGTTGGGAAAACGTTTATGTAATGGCCGCTTTTTTAATATAATTGGCCGCGCCATTTTGAAATGGTTTGAGCTATCGATATTTATTTTGCTTTACGTTATTGGGCTTTAAAAGAATTTTTAAATGAGGTATCACTTGACTCGTATTTGTAAAACTCGAGACCCCCCCCCCCCAACCCGTCATATTTCCGAGTCTGCCGAATATTCGGCATTTTGTGTAGTACATGGAAACAATACTAAATTGCAATTTTTTGAGACTTTTGGTTGTACATTTAAGATTAAAAAAAACATAAACAAAATTATAATTTTGGTAGCACAACTGGACGCTAAATCAGTTAATCCACACATTTATTTCCACTAACTATTCGGCACATGGGCGAATATTCGGTATTAGATCAGTGGCCAAAATCACTATTCAGTACATCCCCAATTATGTTTCTCAGGCAGCAAGCTGATGTTTTTTGGGTATTGATGTTTAATCGGGTTGCCATTTATTCTAAAAAAAGTTAAACTTTATGTATGGGCCTTAAATCCATTGCACTATTCTGCCATATTAGAAATTAGTTAGTATAGGAAGTTCAGTTGAAAATAGGAAGTTGTTATTATATCAGTTAAAACCGAATGTGATCGGCAGACATTTTACTAATTGTGGATTCTGATTGGTTACTTATAGTTCGAGTGGAATAATCACAAGCAATACAACTAGTGATCTCATTTTTTTTGTGTTAAGCTTAGGTTTATTATTAACGAGTGTTGGTTAGTTACCAAGAGCTTGACGCTCGAGCGAAGTTGTCCAATATTAACTAGCACGAGCATCCTAAAATTTCAACCAACAAGGAAACGCGCAGCCACGCGTTGTGTTTGTACTGACACACTCATTTACTTGATATATTTTAAATTAACGGTTCGTATTGGAAACGATCGTCGTTTTTCGTGTGCTGTACCGCAGCTAAGCCCTTGTCGCTAACAAACGCAGCAATAAGTGATTTTATCGTAATTTCATCGTGGTTTTTAACACCCACAAATGAATTTATTAGTTGTTGAGACGGAAATCGAGCGCTCTGATTGCCTAAATAAAGTGTGCTGATATCATCAAGCTGCTGTAATCTCAGTTGAAAACGGCATGTTGCTGTTTTATCAATTGAAATGAATGTGATAGGTAGAAATTGTAATTATTGTGGATTCTGATTGGCTCTTTGTAAATAATCGTTATTAAAAATGTTTTCAAGTAGGTAATACTCATGTTTTTTTTTGTCGAGTTTGATGAGTAGATACTAATTTTGGTTATGGATATTCTAGAAAAGTCATGGCTTTTAACTTTTCGTGGTTGGTGGGAACCTTGAACGTTCTATCAGATCGGGATGAATTTGGTATTGTAAAAACCTTGGTGGCACACAATGTTATTAACTTTTGGTACTGCTAAAACTGCGAATTAAAAATTTTTTAAATTTTCAGAAAAAATATTGTTGGTGAACCAGTGACAGTCTTATTTTTTAATTTGAAAGGCTCATGGATGTAGGGATGCGCTTCAGTCTCAGTTTTTTGACGTTTTCTGTGAATTTTTGCCCCTTTATTCGAAAACGCGCGACGATAAGAAAAATGTATGTTTAAGCTAAGAGGGTCATTAGAATAAGATTCTAAACTTAATTTTTAGGTGCAGCAAAAATTAGCGGAATTAATTTTCCTCCTCCCACGAACGAATTTGTCTTTTCGTTTTTGTTTTTTTTTAATCCCAAGAAATCTTGTTCCTAAAAAATCAATTATGTTTTTCAAAAACCTTTCTAAATACAATAAGGCTCTTTAAGTAATGCAAGCCGGACCAATGACATCACGCTGAAGCAGCCGCAAACCGTGGTCATCAGCGAGGATGTAATTGTAGCTTAGTTCGTTGTCATATTATCTATGTGCTTCGAGAATCATGGAGTTTTGTTTTGCTCAGGTAGCGTTTTGACTACTAGGGTGTATCAACCACGGCCACCAGGGTTAAAATAGACTGATTTCTGTCGCACCCGTATTGGCTGTCTTCGATATTCTTTGAGTTCATAACATATTTATTATTTATTTACTGGTTTGACATTTATAGCTTTATGGTTTTACAACCTAAACAGACATTAATAATAAAAATTAATCGTATTATTATCTTTAAATTTATTAATTAAAAGCAAATAGTAACATATGGATTTTATCTAGTTATAATCCTCCAATACATTACCTGATATTGTGTTGATACTGAAGTTCACTTACCTGCTAATCTAATCAAGTGAACTGAAATTATAAATACAGTATTTAAATCTATTAGTTGTGTAAAGTGTCATGAGTCATGATCAAATAATTAGTTATTAGAAAAAACATTTTTTTCCTTGAGATAACTTAGCAGGTTTGGTATGGTTAATTATTTGCAAAACTGGGTTATCCTATTTAAATCTTAACAGTAGCATGTTCACGCCATATCGCTACAGTGTTGTGTTTGTATTTTTATTATTATTTAATACGGAAATGTATTTCGTGGACATAGTCTATTTTGAAATATTAATTTAAAAAAATACAGGGTGATCATGGAAAGCTATTATTAAAGTATTAAAAGGATAAAATACGGCGTTATTTGTTAATTTAATCAAACTTTCACGGTATACATTTTTAAAGAGAATGAAATGATCAATTCAAAAATATCGTTTAAAAAAAATGTTATTTTAACAAATAACTCGAAAACGCGATGCGTAATTGTTTTTTCGGTTTTAACCATCGTAACCAGAAGAAAAAGTTACACTTCTTTCCCAATTTAACCGACTTTTGTATCTTTAAACATAAGAAAGTTGGCAATAGTGGCCTCGTTCCCATGATCATCCTGTATATGAATACAGCATCATCAGCAATATAATTCTATAATCCAGCCAACCTCGATGAACACAGAAAATGTAAAAATCATACGGCTATTGAAAATACGAAAAATATTTATGGTTTGAGGATGAGAACCTATGGGGCGCCAAGTGTAAAGTGAAAATTTGCTGTGCATTTCACGGTATTTAAGGCAATTTGTCCCAATATCTATTATATGCAGTGTGTAAATTAAGTAACATAAATTCATTTACTCAGCTATTAGCAATTTTTGAGAAAAATGCTGGGACAGGTCAATTTTTATTTTCATTTTAGCACATTTTTTAGTAAAACTATTTTTTTGTAAACTTCAAAATGGCGGCCGTGCGCCATCTTGGAAAACAATTTTAAATAGAAAGGGGGGTCTTGAGACGGCTCATTTTAAAGCTATTACTGAGGAGAGTACAGGTGTAAATTTTTAAATATTTTTATCCAACCAAAACAAAATGGCGGCCTGTCAAAACTTTACTTGTTTACTTGTTGGAACAAAACTAGAAGTTTAATTTAATAATGAATAACAATTTAACCTATTTATTATTGTTCTTTTGGTCCCCGTCTGCCTATCCACCTCCCTGGAATGTTTCATTTAAATAAAACTGGTAAGACTGGTACTAAATCTAGATACCTAGAAACGAAAGTTTCTGTAAAAAACAAAAAATATTCTATTTTGTACACAGTTACATTTTGATAGTTTATGAAAGTGCTTTAATAACTACAAGTAGGTATGAAGCTTACAGAAACTGAAAGAATAGAAATATTGATGATGATTGGATATGGCGATAGAACTAGGACGCAACAAGTATGTTATTCATTATTAAATTGAATTAGTTCTAATTCTAATTTTGTTAATTCTGCAAGTAAACTTTTGACAGGCCGCCATTTTGTTTTGGGTGGATAAAAATATTTGAAAATTTGCATCTGTACTCTCCTCAGTAACAGCTTTAAAATGAGCCGGCTCAAGACCCCCCTTTCTATTTAAAATTGTTTTCCAAGATGGCGCACGGCCGTCATTTTGAAGTTTACATTAAATAGTTTTACTCAACAATGTGTCACAATGAAAATAAAAATTGACCTGTCCCAGCATTTTTCTCAAAAATTGCCAATAGCTGAGGAAATGAATTTATGCATTTGCACATATTTGTTTTAAATCTTTCGACATTTAATAAATATTCGAAGATTCAAATAAATCTTTACCAATATAAATAAAACCGTACAGATTTAAATAAATGTTTCAACATTTAATTCAAAGCTGTCACATTTAATGTTAACTTGTCATATTTATTTGACCTTGGTAGACCCAGCCTACATAGAAGACCAAGACCGTTTACATTGGTGGTAACGTTCAACAATTATGAGCACGTTTTCCGTAATTCAAAAATTTGTACAATTAATGTTAGTTCAATCATCAATAACAACATATTTAACAACATAAACATTGCATAATTTATTATTCATACAATGAAAGTTTCCTCAACATTCCCTTGAAAACGTAATTTTCAGTTTGTTTTGTTTAAGCGTCGAACGCTCCCACCATGACCCTGCCTTGCGCCATACTACCGGTGTAAACGGTCTTGGTGTCCTAAGTCGGCTGGGCTCACCAAGGTCAAATAAATATGACAGGTTAACGTTAAATGTGACGCTTACAATTAAATGTTGAAACATTTATTTAAATCTGTAAGGATTTATTTATGTCGGTAACAATTTATTTAAATTTGCGAATATTATTAAATACTGAAAGATTTAAAACAAATATGTCCAAATTTGGCTAAATACGTAAAGGTTTACTAAATATTGGAAAATTTAAAATAAATGTTTAGGATTTATTTAAATCTAGAATGATTTATTAAAATAAAAAGCATTTAGCCAAATGTGTGTATATATAATAAATATTGGGACATAATTGCCTTAAATACCGTGAAATGCACAGCAAATTTTTGCTTTACACTTGGCGCCCCATAAAAACCATGGCGAAATGTTTTCCTAATTTTTCTACGAACGTATGTTTTTTAAACTATATAAATAATAAAAATAATCCGTAACATGGAACCGTATTTTATAATCGCTGTGCAATCAGCAAGGCGTGATAAAAGTCAAATCTTTGTCCATGGCGTCGACCTATTTCAGCCCACGGGAGCGTTTAATTAATTCGCGGATGTTGCGGAAGGCTTTTACACAGCGATAATGCCACTTTTGTTCACATACTTCGCTTTAATAATATCGTTTTATCCTGAAAACGACGGCATGTACTTTGATATTTTGCACCTTTTTAGAGCTATCCACCATCGTAACGAACAGAAGGTTTCATTTACGTGAAAGTGAATTATTAATTTGTTACTCATCTGAGGCAGTGGCGTAGCGGAAGGCCCCGCAGACCCCGCATTGCGGGGGGGGCCCCGAGCCAAGGGGGCCCCTAATTTACGCAGCGGCCGCGATAAAGTAATTGTTAGTAATTAGGACCTCTTTAAAATTATCAGTGCTTTTAAAGTAGAAATGCAAAGAATACCGATATACGACAACTTGAAATTTGAGTGTTACACATTCTAACAAATCATCAGGTTGTGTTATCGAAAACAAAATAAAACAGTCAGTCCAAACAAAACTATAATGTTCTCAACCGCCCATATATTTGTTTTGTTTCAGTTATAGGTCACAGCAATAAATCGCTTCTATGTTATTAAACATAACTTCAGAAATCAGAAATTTGAAGGGTCTTTATTTAACATTTAACTTGTTTAGTCTAACTGCATGTTAAGTAGATGTAGGGCCTCAGTCTGTAAGAAATCGTGTAGAAAATCGTGTAGATGTGTGATTGTTAATAGTTTTATGAAAAGAAAAAGAATTTAGTAAATATTGCGGGTAGTTTTTAATTTTTAATTGTTTTTCGTGAATCTGCAATATGTCCAGTGCGGGAAAGAGAGAGGTTTTATGCAAGTGGTGCTCAAAAACGGAAGCTTCAAAAAGCAAAAGAGGAATCTGCTAAAAAGAACCTTAAAATAACATCAATGTTTACGTCAGTACACGATTCTGAAAAACCAGGAACGTCAAAGGACAGCGATGCATCGACATCTTCCGAGAAAACTCAATCTGACGTTAGTTTAACTAATGTAGATGAAACTAAAGATTCAAATATTGATACCTTTAACGTAACGAAAGATACTTAATGTGAAGATGTTTTGGAGGAGACTATTGCAGATAAACTACCTGATCTGAACGATCCGTATCCAACAGATCGTGGTTATTATCCTAAGAATATTTTGAATTTCGACTTAAAGCGAAGTATTGTAAAAAATGGACCATGCAAACCTAAAGGTCCTTTTCTAAAAGATGAGAAAAACCGAAGTTTTTCTGCCACTTATTACATGCAAAAAAGTGCAGCTGGTTAGATAATTCCGCGGATTTGGCTTTGTTTCTCAATGAAATTAAACTGTGGATATTGTCAACCGTGTTGGCTATTTGCTGACCGAAAACATTATTCCGAAGCTTGGATCGACGAAGTGAACGATTGGCAAGGGCTTACAAAAAAAAATAAAAGTTCATGAACTTTAGCAGAGCCATTTGCAGGCTTGTATTGTCTACGACTCTTAGGAAAACGATTCCACAGTTGATGTGCTTCTGACTAATCAATGGAAACAAAAAGTTAATTTTTGGAAGGAAGTTTTGAAAAGAATAATTGATGTGACGATTACATTAACTTCGTGTAATTTAGCTTTAACGTGGACATCGTGAAAAACTAGGAGAACTACAAAGCGGTAATTGTTTCGCTATTATTGCACTTTTAGCAAAATATGACAGTGTTTTATCGAAACTTATTGATAAAAATAATATAAACTACTCAAAAGAATTAAGGGGTCAACATTTCAAATGCTTGAAGTTTGTTTAGGGCTGATGGCATTTTAATGAAACTTGGTATACGCATTGTCGAAACATTTATTTTAATGAAATGTTATATACATTGAATATCATCTTAACATCTACCACATCATTGAACACTATAGCTGATATCATAAGGAAGATACACCTTCTGAAAAAAGTGACCCCTTAATTCTTTTGAGTAGTGTACTTAAAGTCAACTATTTGAGCCCGCAAATTCAAAATGAACTTCTTACTCTTCTTTCTAAAAATCTATTGAATAAAATTATTTCGAATATTAAACAAGCTACCTTCTACTCAATAATATTAGACAGTACTCAAGATATTAGTAAACACGACCAGTTAAGTTTCATCATACGAAATGTTTCTATACTGTATGATTCGAATGAGTTGCCAGTGGAATTAACAGTTACCGAGAGTTTTTCTGGATAAAATAATTGACGACTTCGCTAAGGAAAATGTTCGTCGAAGTCGTCGTTTTCAATAGTAAAGGTAAGCGTAATTAATTACCTTTAGTTAATAAAGGGCCCCAAAAAAGTAATCTTGCGGGGGGGCCTCATAAATTTCAGCTACGCCACTGATCTGAGGACTATTTTAACGTAAATTCAAACATTAATTTATTAATGTTAGTTAAATTTATTTTGTTAGTTATGCAACAAATGATGTAATATTATAATATATTGTTAATAATAGATCGATCAGTTGATTAGCGTGAGCGTCTAAAGGGAAATGAAGCGTGTGCCGTGTAAAAAAGCTTTACTGCCAATTAATTTGCGTAAAGTAAGTTGTTATGTTATCCTTATATTAAAACAAGTATTAGTAAATAAATATGAAAACGAAAAAATTCTGAAATAATTAATATTCGTACTAGTTCGTTTATACAAGCTGTTCGTTTGGAAAATTTCCACCTGTAATATTAAAAGAATCAGAAAAGATATTGAGTTGCGGTTTGTGGAAGCTGTTTTGGAGAGACAGAAGAGAAGCAATCGATTGGCCAGCTAGATCGCCAGATTTTACGCCGCTAGATTTTTTTGTGGTTCACTTAAATCTGTAGTATGCTAAACGCAACCCGTGGATATTTAAGAATTAAGAAATTTAATAACAAAATGTAGGGCTACCGGACGAGAAACATTTCAAACGGTTAGAATTGAATTTGAAAATAGACTTTACTACCGATGAGATATTTTAAATGAAAATAATCGAACCATTCGATTATCGAAATATCTCAAGCGATTACAGCCTACCATTCGAATGATTTTACGAATTTTCTGTTTTCTGCATTTTGGATACCGGCGTTGAAGCGATACCCCGTACAGTAGCCTTACTGCAAATGCCCAATGCAAATACATGATACGATACGATGACGCGCCACCAGTAGTCTATTATGACAGTATGATGCGAATACACTAATTTGAGATAGAATTTCCTGAATGCGATTAGGCACTTCTCTGAAAGTCCAAATTTTAACGAACTTTGGGTTGACGTATAACTACAATCATATAGGATACAATTTGGCAAACAAGAACATTATTTCTTTAAAATCAGCAAAAAATTACGATGGTGAACCGAATATGTATAAAATTTAAGCACATATAGTTCCAGCTCTTTAATTTATTTTATGGTGAAATATTTAAAAAGACTGAGTAGATATTCTGGACAGTCTGGATCAAACCCCAGAACATTCTATTGGAATGGGTAGGGAAAGATTTAACGATCACAATAATTAAAAGAATTTCGGTGCCGAAAAGAAATTTTATAAAATTATCTTCCCCATGTGCATATGATCGCGCAATAAAATTCGCGCTTTTCGCTACGCTCCGGTCACGGCTATTTCTTAAAAGCCATTCAAACAGCATAACCAGTACCATTCCACCACACCAGGAGCGGTCAATTGTAGCTTCGTAACATTTCAAATGTCTGCATGCCATCACCGAACATCGAGGTCTACATGTGTACGGTCTTCGGAATTGTATGTGCACATATAGTTTATTTCTGGAACAAAATTATGTTTTTAATATGACTTATTAGGTTCCCCTCTAACCATTGCCTTTTAACTGATTCTCTAAGGTTTCCCCAAGATGCTCATTTCATCTGCATATTTTCTAAGTACTGAGTTTTTCGTGAGGAAACGATTGAACTTTTTTATATAATCGCATTCGCAAATTTTTACTCCTCGAGGGAACCAGACATTTACTATCTAGATGATTTTTATTTGTAAATAATTCATGTGTAAGGTTTCTCTATTGTTTCTCACTTGACATAGCACATATTAGCACCAATTACTGTCGCTGATTCTGACACACTCGCTCAAGACAAGGTCGCAGTACAGAACGGAATATTGGCTGCTATCTAATGTCGACGCAGTTCGCATTTGCTTTACTAAATCAACAGGTAAATCATTATTTGGCTATAAACCCGTGGCCAACCAAAAGGGCCAACGACGTGGAATATAAAGGTTAAGTACTTCTTGTTATTTGCTGCAGTAAGTACATCTTAGTTCGCAATTTGCCGGATCAAAAATACCAGTATATGGCGAAAATACCTAGGGTTGCTGTTTTCTGTTACGGTTCAGAAAATTGTAAATTTAGGCTTTCGTTTCGGTTAAGATGCAGAAAATTTTGCGTTTTTACCTGTTAATCTCCCACAACATCAGATTGTTGAAACCTCCGCAGATTATTAATGAGTTCCGCAAGTATTTTGAGTATTAATTATGTTTTCTTTTCAGGTAAGCTGATTTCAAATTTCGTACCTATTGGATAATGGTGGAGGGATTTTTCAAGTACACCATGGAAATAGGTAAGTCACCACGATGTACTTTATAATTTTTCTATGAAGCATGCCAAACCAAATTTACCTTAGCAGGCAGGTCGGGTGGTAGTTTAATCAGGTGCAAAATGTATACAATCATGTATTGGATTAATTTAACTAACCTAGGGAAAATAAAAAAAAACGAAATTGACTTATCATAAAGTTATATTTGTTGTGTGACATAGTGTGAATTAAAAGTTGAAAATGCAATTTTCAAGTAGGGGGTTCGAGAATATGAAATACTCGATAATAGTAATGGGATATTTCGGATGAAACTAATCGAACCTTTGATTATCGAAATGTATCGAGATATCTCGAAAGGTTACGACATAAGAATGTTTTGACTTGAACATTACTATTTATTAGTATTTATCCACTACACATTATTGTTTTTCGTGGTCATTACAATATTTAAATTTTAATGTTGCTCTAAAAAGTATTAATTATAAAAAATATGAACAAGTACAAACAAGTTTATTAGTATATAGAATACTGCTGTATTAAAAACAAGTGGTACATTTCACAAAAAAATAATGGTTAGTTATATAATAATTAATAATTGGATATTTCTCCCTTGTCTCAATAAAAAAAATAATTGATTTATAAAATGGAAAAATGTATCCAATTTCGCGGTTTACAGAAATATTACTCATAAAACAGTTCGGAATTAGCAATGGAATAGTAAAAAATACTGTTCAAAGCTGAAAGTCGACGCTGTTTTGCCGAGCAGCCCAAGAAAAGACGATGAGAACGAAAATTTCTTCATGGTAGCATTCGAGAAGCAAGGAAATTTCTACCGCTTTTGATCGCATAGAAACATCCGAATGAATCATTCGATTATTAAATGCTTGTGGAAAATAGAACGATGCGTATCTGTGGCAAAGCTAAGTAAATACTGAATATTAAAACACGATATTGATTAAAAACGCTCCTAGCATTAGTGGGCCATGAAAAAAGTTGGAAAGTCCGTTGTTGGTTTTTTTGAAAACGATTCCTTGCATTAGAGAAAACCAAAACCGGAAGGACAAATTATTCCTCCCAAATATTACCGTACCGAAGAATTAAGTCGACAACCTTATTTTACTATCACTCATAAGAAATTTAGCACAAACAGAATTTTTTTATCGGCCCCCTTTTATCAACCAAAGGGGCATGAATATTCGATTTTTAAAATATAACATAAAATACAAAAATAGCAGCTTTTATGTTTACAAATATTATTTTTCAGAGTTCACTAAAATAATATTTCTGGAATTCAAAAAAAAATAGTTTTGTAAAAATAAAATATTTATTTAGACAAAAATTTTAAGTTTAAAAAATAACAGAATTGTTAACGGTTTAACTGGCCCAAACGGCGGCGCCTCATGCTCGGTTGCTCGTACAGAAATAATGGGGGGGGGGGGGGGGTACGTTCATAATATTACATCATGGTAGCCGAAGCCTGTCCCAAGCCAGGTTGCAAAAGAGGTGAGGGGGAGGAGTAACAACCTCGTAAAAAAACCAAGGTCCAGCTGGCCCGGCTGGTAGTACCTTGTTAGGGCCCCTAACAGGGTTACGTATGAAGAGGATCAACGACTCTATAGCGGAAGAAGATGCTAAGCATCTCAACGGTAGATGTGACGGAAGAATCCTTTTCGAAATTCGTGGCGTCTGCACTCATAATGAGCGGCCACAAACAGCGTCTGTCTCCAGAGGAGCGGCTGCTTCAAAATTCACCAACCCGCCTGGCAAGCGTGGTGGAATAAATGCCAAAACTCCCTTATTCTACATGAACAGTCAAAAATATGTCAGGCCTCCAGTCCCCGGCGGTACAAATCGTCCTGACTCCGACAGCGGTCAGATAAACGATAGTACAGGAGGTGCTAAGAATCCCCGGGTTTCAACAGGCTGTTACAAAAAACTGAACATAGCAACGTACAATATCCAATCCCTATCAACGGAAAATCGATTATCAGAATTAGAAGAAGAACTCTCCCATATCAAATGGGATATTTTGGGACTAAGTGAAACCAGACGTAAAGGTGAAGAACTGCTAACACTCAAATCAGGACACTTATTCTACTATAACGGCGAAGACACAAACACACACGGTGTGGGCTTTTTAGTCCATAAAAGAATGGTGCCGTATATAGTAGAAATTAACTCAATATCAACTAGAGTAATCTACATAACGATTCGAATATCAAAGCGTTACGAAATAAAAATTATACAAGTATATGCGCCTACTTCTACACATCCAGATGAAGAGATAGAAGAACTGTACGAAAGCATAGAAACCGCTCTTAACACAAACCCCACACACTATAAAGTTATCAGTGGCGATTTTAACGCAAAAATAGGTACAAGAAAGAGTGAAGAAATTTGTATTGGTAAATATGGAGTAGGAGTGCGAAATGATAGAGGGCAAACACTGATAAATTTCCTGGAAACTCTCAATCTATACGCAATGAACACTTTCTTCCAAAAGAAACCGCATAGACAATGGACCTGGAAAAGTCCTGACGGAGTAACAAGAAATGTAATAGATTACATAATAACGGATAAAATATATATAATCCAAGACGTCGCCGTGCTGAATAAATTTTACACAGGTAGTGACCACAGAATGGTACGGTGTAAAGTTATACTAAATACAAAAAATGAAAGACAAAAATTGGTTCATCCAGTTAAAAATCGATTTAATATTTTACGGTTACCAGACAAAGAAGAAAAATATCAAGCGGAAATTGATAATATACTAAGAATTGACGATGTAATACAAGTAGACGAACTTAATAGAAAAATCACTGATAGTATTACTAAAGCAGCCAACAAAGTATTAGGAAAGATTCCAAAAATCAAAAATGATAAAATAAGCGAAGAAACGAAAAAGATTATGGAAGAAAGGAGAAATATTTTATCACAAACAAATAGAGACAACGAGAGATTAAAGGAACTAAATAAGACAATTAGGAAAAATATTAGGAAGGACATAACAAAATTTAATAATAAATTGATAATAGATATAATACAAAACAATAAAGGAACTCGTGTATTTAGGTCAAAATTATCTAGTGCAACCGGCAACATCTTAAAAATTATGGGTGACGACAACAAGATATTAACAAGCAGGACGGAAATATTGAAACAAATAGAGAAGTTCTATCAAGATTTATACGATACTAAAATTGATCGCCCTGCGAGAAATCATAATGACCAAAGAGCAAGATTATCTAAACATTACACAGAAGATATACCCGAAATTAGTCAATATGAAATCAAGTGTGCATTAAAAACAATGAAAAATAATAAAGCGCCAGGAGATGATGATGTAGTAGTTGAATTGCTAAAATATGGCGGCCCAAAAAATATTAAAATCCCTAGAAACCCTCTTCAACAAATGCTTAGAAACAGGTAAAATACCTTCAACATGGAAGAACTCCGTGATAATATTATTACATAAAAAAGGCAACAAATACGACCTGCAAAACTATAGGCCTATATCGCTCTTATCACATTTATATAAATTATTTACCAAAGTTATTACAAATAGAATAACCACACAATTAGATAACTTCCAACCAGCAGAGCAGGCAGGGTTTCGGAGAAAATACAGCACAACCGACCACATACATACCATCAGACAACTTATACAGAAAACAAATGAATACAATAAACCACTAATCTTGGCCTTCGTGGATTTTGAAAAAGCCTTTGACTGTGTAGAGATATGGGCTATAATAGATTCACTGAAGAGATGTAGAATTGACAGCAGGTACATACAGTTAATTGCAGATTCATACGAAAATGCCACAGCCACTATTCAAAGTTTTGATAAAACGGAACCTGTGAAAATAAAACGAGGCATAAGACAGGGTGACACAATTTCGCCGAAACTTTTTACAAATGCCCTTGAAGATGTATTTAAAACCCTCGATTGGTCTGCTAAAGGAATTAACATAAATGGAGAAATACTGTCACACTTGAGATTTGCTGATGATATTGTCTTAATTTCGGAGAACCCTCAAGAATTACAAGGTATGCTCAACGAATTGAAAGATGCCACCCAAAAGATTGGACTAAAAATAAACTATTCTAAAACAAAAATCGTGCCAAACTTTGAACTGATCGATAATCAAATACAGTGTGGGGACACAATATTGGAAGTTGTATCTGAATATATATATCTAGGTCAAAATATTGGATTTGATAACAGGAGCCAAGAAAACGAAGTTAAAAGGAGAATACGATTAGGGTGGGCCGCATTCGGTAAACTAAGAACCGTTCTTAAATCAGATATTCCACAATACATGAAAACCAAAGTTTATAATCAGTGTATTCTTCCAAACATCACATACGGTGCGGAAACATGGTCGCTGACAAGAGCTATAATTAACTCGCTACAAGTTTGTCAGAGAGCAATGGAGAGATCCATGTTGGGAATAAGCCTTAAAGATCACAAGACCAATGAGTGGATACGAGGAAACACCAGGGTAGAAGATATCGCTGAAAAAGTTACCAAATTGAAATGGTAATGGGCTGGCCATCTCATGAGACAACCCGATCAAAGGTGGGCGAAAAAGATTACGGTGTGGAGACCGTGGACAGGAAGGAGGAGTGTAGGCAGACCAAGAATGAGATGGGATGATGATATTAAGAAGATTGCGGGGAAAACATGGGGAAGAATTCCATTCAATCGAGAATTATGGAAAGTTAAAGGGAAGGCTTACATCCAATACTGGATAAATGGAGAAGCTGGATGAGAGAGAGAGAGATAATTCTTTGTACCTACTATGCAAAATGAATTGAAATGGTAATTTACTGAAATCGATTCGCCCAAGAGAAATCTGGCGACTTGAGTTTGTTTATAATTTTTAACGAACTTAAGACCTCGACATCTCCACATACGTAAATGTAAATTTTTTGTTTATTTAATATAAATCCACTTGAGCACTGTAATCATAAATTAAACATAGCGTAGGTTTGTTTAGTTTAGTTTATCCATTAAGATGTTTATGGAAAATAATCAAATAAATTTAATTTGTGAAGTTCCTTAACATAATTATTTTTTAAATTTACAAACAATTTCAACCGTTCGTCTGGCATTTTTATTGTAAAACTTTAACCCTTGTAGTACAAAACTATTTTGTGGGCAAATTTTTATGTTAATAGTAATGGAAAATGATTTATATTTCTACATTTCAGTATCATAATTTTGAATATCTTTACTAAAAACCTTAAATTCATTCAAGTAATCACGCACTTTATTGTCATTATTTATTTTAATTTCAAAGCCAAGTATTAAAATAAATACGTTGTTTAATACTGAGCCAGAGCCGTATAATTGTTCTAACATTAAAGACATCTTCAGTCGTTTATTGCACTTTTAAATAGTTTCCATTGCTTTATTTTTTTATTTCTCCATTATTATAAAATTTTCATTAAGAAACCTTAAATAGTTAATGCCGTTTGACAAGGTGGCAACACAAAATTTCTGTTGTTAGCGATGTTCCTGAAATGCATTAGGGTTTTCATCTGACTAGATGTGGGCGTTGTGGACATTAAAAAATAATTCTCCCGAAAATCCCCCCTCTTTGGTGTACAGCAAACAACAAAATTCGGCTGCTCCTCCACTTTCTTCGAAATCTATCTACAAAAACTTCACAACGTAGAGGATCTTTTGGCTGTAGTGCCTGCACAGTTGTACATGATGACGGTGCGTTCCCTGTTCGTTTAAAGTACGCCAAATTGTAAATGCTGATACTCGAATGCAACACGCGTCTTTGAACGCTAACATTATGAATCCGCTTTTATAGTTTCGAAAATTTGCGGTTCGGCATCCAAACTTCGACGGTTAGTGCCCTTCCTCGATGTTGTTGCACTTAGGGGTTTAAACGAACCATAATCACGTAATTGTTAAACCGCATTTGTAAATGTACTCGGTGATTGGAAAAACGTTCCATGTAAAGTGCCCTAACTCTGGCAACATTTCCGCCCACTTCACCATACACAAGGACGATGTCTGTTTATTAGTAAGTAACGAATTTATTGCATGCGATCACATACGTACAGTCTTACACGTAGAACTAATCCACCACAAACCTTCGCAGTGTCAATTACAAAACCATTTCTGGACCTACTTTTTGCTGCTTTGTAATCCGAAGTTTTTATTGTGCCGCGTTAAATTAAAACACAATGTCAGAGGCGGGAACCCACATTTTTATGCTAATAGTAGCTGTACTACGTTTACTTTTTATTTTAAAAGCTAATTTTCTTGTAACTTTTCCAAGGTAATTGGTTCGAAGCTGAATGTGGTTTCGCACTTTTTATAGTTAATAATATTGCCGCCGCTTCGAATGATTTCGTGGATTTCTTTTTTACTGTATATACAGGGTGATCATGGTCACTAGGCAACTATTGCCAACTTTTTTATTTTTTAAGATACAAAAGTCGGTTAAATTGGGAAAGAAGTGTAAATTTTTCTTCTGGTTACGATGGTAAAAACTAAAAAACAATTGCGCATTGCGTTTTCGAGTTATTTATTAAAATGCCTTTTTTTAAACGGAACGCGCTGTATTTTTTTTAAATTTTTGAATTGTAATTTAATTCTCTTTAAAAAAGCATAAGGTTAAAATTTGATTAAATAACAAATAACGCCATATTTTACCTTTTAATACTTTAGTAATATCATCGCAACAGCCGTGAAACAAAAGGTAGACTTTGCTTGTTTTATCTTTTATATTTTGACATTTAGCAGTTGTGATAATTGTTTAACATTCAAGATGAATAATTTTATTTAATACGCTATGCTGTTGTAGATCTTATTGTTTTCTTCGGTGTAATTCTACCATCAAGACGGTGCGGTGCACCTCCATACAACGCCGGTATAGTAGGTACCTACTTAAATAATCGGTTTGGGAGCGATTCGATTGGAACATATGGGCATGTACGTTGGCCCCCAAGGTCACCTGACATGAATCCGCCAATTTTTTTCGTTTGGGATTTCTAAAGGATAATATTTATCGAAATAAATACAACAGTGTAGAAGATTTAGTCGAATCCATTACAAATGCGTTAGTTAACTTAACCACGGGATGCAACGTCGGTTTTGGAAACTTGTGATTAAAAGAATTCACTGCTGTCTAGATAATGCTGGTACCCAATTTGAACAGTTACTATATTAATTACTCTTATATATATTAATTTAATATTTTAACCTATACCATAAAATAAGTAGTTTTTGTTTCACAGTTGTTACGATTATGTCATTAAAGTATTAAACAGTTAAAATACGGCGTTGTTTGTTAATTTAATCAAATTTTCACCTCATACTTTTTTATGTAGAATAAAATGTACAATTCAAAAATATTAAAAAATACAGGGCGTGTCATTTAAAAAAAGTCATTTTAACAAATAACTCGAAAACGCGACGCGCGACTGATTTTTTGTTTTAACCATCGTAACCAGAAGAAAAAGTTACACTTTAGTCCTAATTTAGCCGACTTTGTATCTTTAAAAATAAAAAAGTTGGTAATAGTTGCCGGGTTCCCATGATCACCCTGTATATTTTGTAAAGTAACTAGCGTACGTAGACTGCACCACGGTTTTAGACTTATGAGTTAGGTCCGATTTTTGTTATAGATCATGCGATTGCACGGCGTTTTTTAAATGATGGCAAAAGTCCTGCACCAGTTTAATTAATGGGTCTGTGGGTTGAGTTCTAACCTAATTTAAGGTTTGAGTAGGTGTTACTTTCCGTTGTTCATTCTTACGTGCCGCTAGTGTAAATTATGACTTCGCATTGGCATTTGAACTGCTTGGGAATTTTTGTTCTGTTTTTCAATGGAACTCTGGAAAAAGTTTTGAATCGTTCTACGAGATAGTGCGGTATTATGGTAATAATGAAAATTTAGACATAGATGTTACGATAAACCAAACAAGAATGTAAACAATAAGAAAGTCTGTTAATTTCAAATCTCTCACATAAATCAAATGTTTATGCTTTTAACAATAAAATTGCGTTTTCTCGTCTTTTAAAATTGTTGAAAAATCAGACGTGAAAAGACCTTAATTTAGTTTTTCATTTAAGTGCAAATTCGAATTTACCGTGCAACAAAAGTGGTTGTTTAGATTGAAGTGGACAAGATATTCATTTGTTTTTAATTTTTTGCATTTAAAATATTGTTTTCTAGGGAGCGGTTAGTTAGTAGTCATGAATTTTTACCAGCGCTAATTAATAGGTACAAAGGTGATCTGAGAATTATTTATCTCATTTAAACTGAATGATTGTAATATAAGTTTCTAAAGATTATTTTTGAAATTAGATACGTCGTAGTAGATAACTGCACTTCTTTATTAACGCAAATACGCAAAACGAAAATAATGACCAGTAATTTTAGCACTTAGGTCACAGTTTGACGCTATCCAACAATTTCCAGCATGTTTTTTCCTACGTTTATTGTCTTAAAAATAGAAAAAAAACACGTTGCTGGTACTTTCTCATACTTTTTACCTTTTAAGTATTTTCGCGCCAATAAATGACTGAATATAACATTGTTTTAACAAAAACTAAAAAAAAAGAAAAATACGATGTTGCATACCGCATAAGAATAGTAAACTACGATAACTTCGGCTAAACCACATGGGAACACTGTAGCCGCTCGCCCTACGACTGATTAGATGCGCTTCGGACCCAAAATCGCTATATAAATACTTGATTTGAAGAGTTATCAAAAATATGCAAGAATTATTAAAAATATTTTTTTAAATTAGATCTAATTGCTGGAAAAGCGCGTTTAGTGCCTGCTATTTAACTAAATATGGTACAGTGTGGCACACAAAAATTTTTCGTTGAAAAAATTAATTTCTAAAAGCTATTTTTATTGTATAGGCTCTTGGTCTCCTCTTAATACTGGGGCTTTGGGCTGTAGCCGAGTCAGAGTAGTGAGCAACAGTGCCGGTTTAACCAGTCTGATTTTCAGGGCTATAGCTTTTTTAGACATTTTTCTTCTTCCTCGTGTTACATGCCAAAGACCGGTTTAATACCTGCATTTAGTGCGGATTTTGTGAGCTTTTTTGCACGTGTGCAGGGGGTGCTGGAAGGCTGGCTTTACGCGTCAAAAGGGGAAGAAGTTCTATTAAAGGGATTACGACTGTCGATGATGTTAGCATAACAACGGGACCGACGACTTAACGTGCCGTCCGAAGCACGGCCGGTTGCAAATGTACCACTTTACAATTTCGCGCCTTACTTAAGCTCTCATCGTGTCGTGGTCACGAAAGAAATCGGCTAGACATTTAACTGTCGTAAAAACAGAACGTCAGACTATTAAATAGATTTCAACCAGCAGTTTTTGGAATTTTATGATTAGGATAACATATTTTGTACAATATGCATAATTCTTAAAAATATTAAACAATATTAATTACATGCACAGAATCCAACATTTGAATCAAAACTATCTTAACAATTTCAGATATTTGCATATATTTACTTTCTAATTTGAGTGTTATGTTTGCTTTATTTTTAGGTCATTTTTCTGCCAATTTTTTAAACGTTTTTCCCCAGACCACTCTTTTACTAACAATTCCCAACTTTACTGTTCGGTAATCCGCTCTAATAAAGGTGGCAACCCTAACTAGTATATAACCAGTTTCCAAATCTAGTTTAGTCAGGGAGTTCGGAAAACTCATTGCGAATCTATCTCTGCTTCCCCGTTTGGGGCCGTTCTGGCCATTTGGCCCCGTATCAAATTGTTCGTCGTCAATTTCATATTGCACGATTTTGCTAGGTTTTACAACTACAACTGAAATATTTGAGTTACATCGTTTTGTGATTACTTGTGTTACTTGATTGTTGAGCTCAGCCAGAGGTTCTGCATTCAAAAATATTTTTGCAAAGTTTCGTAAAATTGTTTTGTGTATTACTTTTAAAACGCGTGACGATTGACATTCTACGCTTATCGACTCCGTTATTAAATAGCTCGAAACAATAAACCAGTTGACCAGATGAATAATACGTATCTAAGCAAGCTCTATACGGTCAAACATGTGGGTGTGTTGCTATTTTAAGCAAGGATCTCGTGAACGGCAAGAGATAGAGATTCGGTTAAATGAATTTAGCATCTCAAGTACCACTACGATCCACATTCAAATCTTACAATTTTTGCTTAATTTTAAATATAGACTGAAAAAACGTAAAATTCTCAATTTTCGTTTTTTGTCTACAATTTGGTTATTCTTAAGTTAGCGCAAAGCGGTTTTGACATTATTAAGACACTTTTTATACAAATTTCATATGTAAAATTAAAATTTTAATAGGCCGTTGAAGTTTCAAGATATTGACATTAATTTGGTTTTTTTAAATATGCGTTAAAGGCGGCCATGTGATCATTTGCTGGAGCTCTTTTTCATATTTTCTCTGATATAAGGTTTGATAGGTTTATTTTCACAAATAACGGAGTTATAAGCAAAAAACTGCTTTCTTATAGTAGGCCATAAAAAACTAAGAGAAAAAAAAGAAAACAAAAAACAAAAGGCTGCAGTTGTTTCCATTGAGTTTTGATCAGTTTATTTTCTCAAATAATAAAGTTATAAGCGAGAAATTGTTTGCTAATGGTAGGCTGTGAAAAATAAAAAATTACCCAGCAATCATAAACATCTAACCGTTTCATGGAAACTATTAAAAATAAATGATGATTTGATAAAGCAGTTTTTAGCTTATAACTCCGTTATTTGTGAAAATAAACTCGTCAAAGAAAAAAGTAAAAAGAGCTCTACCAATGATGACATGGCCGCCTTCGACGCATGTATTAAAAAGCTAAGTTATTGTCAATATCTTGAAAATTTAACGACTTATAAAAAGTTTAAATTGTGATTCGACGAAATATGTGCAAAACACTGTCTTAATAATGTCATAACTGCTTTGCCCTACCTTTAATAATAACCGAATTATACACAAAAAGCAAGAATTGAAAATTTTAGTTTTTTTAGTCTGTACTGAAAATTCAGCAAAAATTGTAGGACTTGAATGTGGATCATAGCAGTACTTGAGATGCTAAATAATTCTTCTCATTTAACCGAATCTCTATCTCTTGCCGTTCACGAGATCCTTGCTTAAAATAGCAACACACTCACATGTTTGACCTTATAGAGCTTGTTTAGATACGTATTAATCATATGGCCAACTGGTTTATTATTTCAAGCCATTTAATAACGGAGTTGATAAGCGTAGAATGTGATCGTCACGGGTTTAAAAAGTAATACACAAAACAATTTTATGAAACTTTCCAAAAATATTTTTGAATGCAGAACCTCTGGATGAGCTCATCAATGAAGAAGTAACACTGAATAAAACGATGTATCTCAAATATTTCATAAGGCCATAAGGCCGCCCCAAAGAATTTATCTCATATCAATTTATTTTACTCATTTCAGTGCCCATGATTGAATGATATTTATTGTTTACAATTTACAGGAACAGATTACAGATTTAAGATTGGTCTCTTACCGTTTGCAAGATTCCCATGCATGGACTCCTTATCTTGGACACCCTGTATATTCAAAGAAATTATGCCAGAATTTATTATTAATTGATTTCCCCATAATTTAAATACTGACTATGCCCGGGGCGGCAGGAAGTTCATCGTTGCCCGCTATAAGAAGTGGGAAATTCTATTGAGTTTATTATTAATTGCAGTAATGATAAAAATTTTGCGTTAATTTTTTGCGGATGTTTATTAATAACATTGAAATTAATCTGCAAGTTAATTACCACAATTTAAAATAAAAACTTCTGGGGAAATTTTGTGTTTTTACGTCAAAGCTCAATCCCGCCCCCAATGGAATCCGCAATTAAATAAATAAACAAATACAGAGTGCTTTAATTTTCCTAAATTTTGCCAAGATACGCGTTTAAATATAAAACCTTAATACGAGGAGGGTGTGCCTTACGAAAAATGTCAAGGGCAACGTCAAAAACGCATGTACAAGCTGGTCACGCAGTATTTTAAGCAGTTTGTGTTTTATTTTTAAAACGCTCTTTTGCAATTCAGTTATGGATTATTACGACAAACGCTACTACCTGTGTGTGTGTAGTAATAATATTGGCCATCGTGAAAACTAGTTTTTCGCCGCCTTTGAAAAGTTCAAGACTGTGAACTTTTTGTACCAGCGTCATCGCGGTGTTGTTATGAATCACGCCCGAGTATAGAGGTGTGTGTGTGTGTGTGTGCGTTTGTGCTCAAAGCTACGCAAACTACAATAAGTTCGCGGTCTATTTAATAATGTTCCTCCATGTTCGAAACTGTGAATCGAAATTGTTGGCACTAAAAATACACAAGCGCGGTTTTACTTTTAACTAGCGCGATTGATTCCACCGTGTCTCTCTCTTGCTCCTTCCAACTTGTTTTTAATTGACTCCAGCGTAGTGAAATTTGTACAATCAGTTGTCGTTGGCTCGTCGTCGCACGCGTGTGTCGAAATACCTACTTCTGTGATTGTGATCACCTGGTCACCTATTGAAATTTTTATGTGTTTTAGTTCGTTGTTCCATGGATTTAGATATAAAATTAAATGTAAGTGTGACAGCAGATTTATTATAATACATTGAGCTTTAAAACTGTTTTTACAACAATATTTATGTTGTGATTTACACCCATCTGAATTTTAAGCCGCATGGTAGTAAAAAAACACAATTTGTAGAATAAATACCCGTGCTCGTAATACATACGGTATTTTTGTTTCCGTTTTAATTTTATTCCACATAACATTATTATTTTCGTGTTCGTTGCAACTACGCAAAAGTGTTAATACTTAAAAGTTTCTTATTTTCCATTAATAAAAATGTCTGAATTTTTAAAATGGAAATTTTGAGCAATAGGCAGTGGCGTAACTACCATAGGGCAGAGCCCCCCCCCCCCCCCCCCGGGCTCAGTTCTTAGGGGGCCCTGCCACTAGCCACGAGTTTTTATTTTTTTGTTATTTCTCTATTACAAAGTTTTTTCAATAAATTTTTTTTATTTTCGACAGTCTTTAATTTTATATTCAACAAAAAACATTTTAAATTCCACGTAAGTATGTACTTATACAATGAAAAATACTGAAGTGAGGTTATATTTAGTAATAACACAACACTCACACTTTTTGGTACCGACCCAGACACATTAACTTCAGAAAATTTAAGATTTGCTTATCGTAATTAGACGTGGCTTTAATATATTTTATTTTCATTTACTAGACTGCATATAATTTTTTTCTATTGAAGAAATTGTTCTTATTATCAATTACTTTATCATTGAAGTTTTTCTGAGGATGGGGCCAGGGCCCTTCAGGTATCTTGCCCCCGGGCCTAAAATCTGAAGTTACGCCACTGGCAATAGGCGATATGATAGATTTCACAACGAGCGAAATCATGTTGTAATGGGCAATGGCATATTAAATGAATACAATCAGAGTTACTTTTGAAAAGCGGGTTGTTCGTTTCGTGTATAAGATTAAAAACAATAATTTAAGTATTGTAAAATATTAACGAATACTGCTGTTTTCGAATTTAGAACATTCGACAGACGTCAATCTTTTTTATCAGTTTCTCTTTATCGTTCATAACTTTGTTATGGAAAGCTACGTCTTTTACATTATAATTTACGTAGATTTGTTATTTCTTAATTTTTTTTGTATCACATGTTTGCACGATTTTTAACTATTTCTTTTTATATACAGGGTGTCCCAACGATGGGAAATTTTTGGGTAGGTCCGTTGTTAATTAGTTATCGGAAAGATATTGTACACATAGGATACTTGACAATTTGTGCACTTTCTAGAATTATTTTAGTTTATACAGGGTGTTCCACATTAAAGGACGATACTAAAATTATGTTTTTTTAACGGAACACTCTGTATATTTTTGTATATTCTTATTGGCCGTTAAAAAAACATAAGTTTGGTATGCTCCTCTAATGTGGAACACCTTGTATAAATGAAAACAATTTTAAAAATTGCACAAATTGACAAGTAGCGTACTTGTACAATATCTTTTTGATAACCTAATTAACAAAAGAGCTATCAAAGAATTTCGCATTGTTGGGCTACCCGGTATAAAACTGATTGGGAAATTTTACATTGCGTGCAAAAGCTGAAATCAAATAGAAATTTTAAGAAAACGTTGGGATTTTTGCCACTGATTATATTTTCTTGGATGTGTGACGTATTTAAATACTATTCACTTTAGTTGGTTCAATCGCTTTTATTTTATTAAAATTCAGCAAAATGTTCGGGCAAGTATTCGACAATATTCGGCCGAGTACTGTATGTTAGGCCAATTATTGAGCCAAATAACAATTATTAGGCCTACTATTTGGGCAAGCTCTATCGGCTTAGAAAGTTTAAAGAAAAATGAGTGTGCAATTTTTAAGGTCCATGAGTGCGTGAGCACGACCTCATGATTTCCATCCCACTTCCTTACCCAGGCTCAGCGCACTTAGCGCTATTCACCGGTCTAACATGTCCCACCCCTGAAAGAGATATAACCCAACATACACACCACACACACCGTCCATGGACATGCCGGGTTTAACTTATTCAGAAAATTTTCCGGCGGGCAGAGGATTCGAACCTACTGCCGTTGAGAGTCTAGTTTCAAAGCCTGGGACTTTAACCACTAGACCACCCGCTGGCCCTTGGAACAATATTTTGAGCAGCTAGAATTTCTACCATTTTTTGTGTCCCAAAACATTTTTATGTCACTTGGTTATAGCATTAAGGACTATTAAATAATATGACAATTTGTATTGATTTGATATTTTGTTTTTTGAGTAATCGGGCATTAAAGTCAAAATTGTCAAAAATTCGTAGCGGCCTTCAGCATTTGGAAAAAAAACCTTTGATTTTTTGCGTTTAGATTCACAACAATGCAGTGTTTTTAGAATTCGAATTTTCGTTTCCGGTTAAAAATCTTACAGCGTACTTCCTGCAACTAAAAAATTTCCACATGCCGAATTTGATAAAATAACGGTCAAGGGGTTCCAAAAATATAGGGGAACGATCTCTTTGAACCCCAAAACCTGTATTTCCGTTAAAATCTGAAATTTCAAAATCTACATTAAATCATAACTTTCCTTACTTCAGTATAAGTATGGGAAAGTAAAATTGCCCCCAAATGTCCCCGTCGATTGTGACGTCATAACGATGAAGAACGCATCTGCTTGTATTGTAGAAATTTTGGTAAGCATCGGTTTTAATTAATTACGGCTTAAATTAACTATTTTACAATTACAATAAACAAGTTGGGCTTACAACTTCGAAATTACACTACCATACATACATGTCTTAATAGCGCAGTTAGCAAAGGAGCGTTGCACGCTCGTGACGCAGCAGCGGTACCTAAACTGCAGCTGTTCAAATCCCGCTCTCCGGCAATTTTTTTAAATTTCTAATCATCTATTTTATTTCATAAAACCTGAATATCATTATTGTACGGTTTTTTGTTATGAAAAATTTAATTAAACAAAATATTAGATATTTAATTTAATATTTATTGAGTCATCATGATCTATGATTCAACAGTTGTGAAATAGCTGTTTATTTTTGAGTTCTTTTTGTCATGTACCTTATTAAGAAAAGATGATACAATGAAGAATTTGGTTTAATTATAATATTTTATGTAGTTGAACAATTTTGTCTCTAACAAAAAAAAGTACAAAAACAATATTCAGTTCATATAAGATAAAGCGGATAATTAAAATGCAAAAAATGGCGGTAAACGGAATTTGTACCGATGCACTTTCGGTACCGTTGTTACCGTCTTTTTATTGTTTATTTTTTATATTATAGTATATTATTATATATCTTTGTTTACAAGTGTACATATTTTTTTATGAGGGGGGTCCAATTGAAAGGTGCTCCAGGGCTACCGAGGCCTTAAATCCGGCATTTGTGATGTTGATGTTGTTGAAATTAAATAGCTTAAAATATAGCAAGAGTATTTATTTCAAATATCCCGCTATCTATGTATATATTAAATCCGAAGCCTTTCTCTCTGTCTCAGCTTTAAGTGGTGGAAAATTCCCGCCACCAAAACCTACATATTTAGGCGCTGCTTACAGAAATTACAAATTCGCTTGCTCAATAGCCCGCTATCTTCTAGTATTCAGTTGCAATACTGTAACATAAACCGCTGAGAACGAAACAGCTGCGATATCGAGCGCAAACACCGCACTGGATTTAAACGGCTTTAGAAGAGTTGGTGTTATTGGTAAGGAGCTGCCTGCGCCGACTTTATTGTAATAATCATTTTGTTAGTAATAACAAAAGCATCGACCGTATTTTTTAAGATTGGCAATATTTCGTAACACAGAAGAACGCTAAATCTTCTCAAGGTCCCTAGGCTGGCTGTCGCAGTCTGAGATGCTACTTCAGTAGCGGTACGACATAAACCAAACATTACCTTCTCCGAAAAGCGGTCACATTGGTAACCTGCGACAAAAGAAGTTTTTGTTTATGGGGTCTGTTTACGGTGAAAACGTCCCAAAAAAAGAACAAATTCTTTGGGAAAGCATTAATGAAAAAAACACCCACCGACAAACATCTTCTGAAGAAAAGCTCTGATAAAGACATGTCCCAGTAGAAACATACTCCAAAACAAACAACCCGTAGAAGACAATGACCAAAAAGAAACATCTAAGCAAAATCACGTGTATTTTTTTGGGCCAGCGGATAGTCTAGTGGTTAGAGTCCCAACATCTAGAACTAGACTCCTAACGGCAGTAGGTTCGAATCCTCTGCCCGTCGGAAATTTTTCTGAATAAGTTAAATCTGGCGGCTCCATGGATGGTGTATGTGATGTGTATGTTGGGTTGCATGTCTTTTCGGGGTGGGGCATGTTAGACCGGTCAATAGCGCTAAGTGCGCTGAGCCCGGGTAAGGGGGTGGGATGGGAATCATAGAGTCGTGTTCACGCACGGCCTCATGATTCTTTGAAAAAAACGTGTGTTTCTATTATTCTTAACAAGATTGCTTTAGTGTCTATTTATTAGTTCAAAAAACAGTTTGAAATCGCTGTTACGGCACTCCCCTGGAAATTGGAAAAGTACTAAGTTTAACGGTTTCACTAACTTTCCTGTTTTTTTTAAGGAATTGTTTCTCAGGCTATGATTGAACTTTTTCCGGGGGAGGTTTTTCCTGGAGATTTTGCAAGAGTTTTTCGTTTTTAAACTTTTTGACCGAAGCTGTTTCTCCGCGTTTTTTTTTCAGATAATTTTTTTATTTTTCACGATATATTTTTCCAAGAGCATTTCTCATTCCCTAGAGACCAACTCAGCGGTGGAAACATTTGGAGCGGCGAGCGCCGGGTATGAAGTTACAAACAAAAATCGGGGGGCGTAGCCCACGGATTCTACTAGATAAATAAGCAAATATTTCGTTATTTGTTCATTTTATAGTGTTTCAGAAATAGTTACTTAATACGAAAATCTGCCTTCAATAAACTTCAGGCTTGATTTAATTGTATTCGTCTGAAAAATACGTTGAAAAAATGCAAAATTTTTGTGATTTTCGTTCTTGTCAACACATACAGCCCATAAAGCTCAAGGTTAAAATGGGTAATTGTGCGTTAATGCTTCAAAATGGCATCGTTATCATTTGTAGCATTAAATGGGCAGATACATCGCCCCATCTACGTCAAAGAAATATGCAAATACCGGAAAGTTTTTTCACCGAGTTCATTTACCAATTAATTGGAAAATAAGTGGATCTGGATGATGGTTTATTTATAGAGCGGCAATTATGTAAAATACCCTTTGGTGGTGACTTAATAATTTTAATTGCTCTCTTATCCAGTCAAGTGGTAATAAAAATAACTTTTCGAAAACAACGTGGCTGTTACGGGCACTGAACGCGGTGTGATCGGCTTCCTACAGTACAAGCCTAGGCTACGGCCTACTGATTCAGCGGGCAATCCATATAAACTAATGTCAACTTACAGGTAAATAGAGTAAAGCGTGTAATTTGAGCATTCGCGGTCCAACTTTTTGTAGTTTGTGGCGAGTTTATGTTATTTAAAAGTCGTTCCTTAACCGTACCGTGGATAATCCCTTGGTGCGTTTACTACAGCACGGTGTAGTACTCCCGGTTGTTTGTGCCAGAAAAAAACGAAGGAAAGTTTTGAAAAAGCGTTATCATTCGTCATTACAAAGGTATTTACTAGTGGTCTTTTGTATATCGATAACAATGGTGAGAATAAGGATAATGAATTATGGATAATGACATTAATATGCATCGCATGACCGGGTTATTATTGCGCTGTTTGTTCACCTTTTCTTTCAGGTGTATTGTTGTATTAATTGTGCTTTAATGTCGAGTACCTTAATAGACTGGTAAAAATGCTTTCAAAAATGGATGAATTTCAAAATTTAATATTTACAAATTACGTGTGCCGAGGAACTTTAGTATACAGTGTGAAACAGACCACCCACTCCCTATCTTTTACGGCTAAACCATTGAACCTACATGGACGAGATAAAAAAAATTGTAATATAAATCGTACGCGAGGTATTCAGTAAAAATATGTATTAAGTTTTTGAGGCTCTAGAAAGGGTAGTTTTGAGTGGGGGGCTAGGGGGTTTCTCGACATTTTCAAAGTCGTACCTCATTTAAAAGGTATTTTTAAACCCAACAACTTAATAATAAAAAAATATCAATAGCTCAACCCGTTTAAAAATGGCGGCCAATTATATCAAAAAAAACATGACGTAAACCTTTTTCCAACCGCACATGAACTATTGTACCAAGAAAATTGGTAGAAAGTCCGTTAAATTAGCTCTCCAACGATGTTGGATGTTGGACTAGTAGCCCGTGATGCCGTTCTTTTACAACCTTTTCCCCCTAAAAATATGTTTTTTATTCCAAGCCAATCTACTTTTTTTCACAGCTGTCTTTCGACGAATATTTCTGTACACTGTGTCTATAAAGTACCCCCCCCCCCCCCACGATTGAACGACTTGATATTTTACTACAAAATTTCGTGTGCTGTAATGGAAAACTAAATACTATTTTGTATCATTCAAAATGGCGACTGGACGCCATTTTAATTTTTTTTTAGTTCTGCGCCTGATCCTAGAGTTTCAAAGAAAAATATTCAGCCATAACAAAATGACAATGTTTGAAGATAAAGAAGTCTATTTAATTTCCCATCAAAGCACACCAAATGTTGTGGTAAAATATCAAGTCGTTTAAAACTTAGTTGAGGGGTGGGGGGATTACTTTATAAACAGTCGGTATATCGGTAGATTGAAAATGTTAAGAGTATGTACTGGAAAATAATAAATTAGTTATACACTTTTTACATTCCTACTAGACGATATTATGAGTGAGTAATATGACAGTTTCTACACTAAAACCCAGGGCCAGCATGGGGATACGTTATCACGGCAACCGCCATCCATGCCGTTAGGTGCGATTTGCAAGAACGTTGATATCGCTTCAGTAACAACGTTCCAAGTGAAGTGTTCCGTAAAATGAGTTGAAAAAAGTGTGTGCATAAATCGGGTCCCTCAAAACGAAAACAAAATTGGAAAGTGCAGAAAGAGCATCAAAATTGCTAACAATTCTTCAAACCAGGAGTTCTATTGACTTATAGTATTAAATTCAGTCTAACTGTCTTCAAATAATGATATTGCATAAGAAGCTTAGTTTTATTTTTAATATTTTCGTTATATCATTATATTTGTTTTTTTAACCGACTTCAAAAAAAGGAGGAGGTTCTCAATTCGTCTGTATATATGTTTTTTTTAATGTATGTTCGGGCGGGCATAATTTTTTTGTTTGTGAACCGATTTTAATGATTTTTTTGTGTTGGGTTGAGTATAGTTCCAAGGTGGTCCCATTATAATTTCATTGGTATTGGAGCTTGAACTTCGAAGATACACCTCAAAATCTATTTTTTTAACCGACTTTTTAGCGTTTCCGTATTTCATGTTCCGTTTCAACTAGCCGTCGTTTCCTCATTCGAGAAGCATCTTTACTGGGTCTACCCATCACTTAAAATTGTAAAATAATTATCTTTTAAAAAAAAGGGAACCGACTTCAAATAAAAACACAAAAGTGACATAAGTTAACTAAAAAGCAAAAAATAAATGTATTTTTATACAACAGTTTAATACTTATTTGTTGTTCCGTGTAATGTAATTAAGAAATTGTTGTTTATTATATAATTATTAATTGTTTTATAATTTTTAAGTCGGTGCCAAGTATAACATAGATATAACATTAGATTCGAATTTTTGTTTTACTTGGCACCGACTTAAAAATTATAAAA
Source organism: Ctenicera cuprea (assembly GCA_958336395.1). Taxonomy (NCBI): domain Eukaryota; kingdom Metazoa; phylum Arthropoda; class Insecta; order Coleoptera; family Elateridae; genus Ctenicera; species Ctenicera cuprea. The sequence continues at coordinate 50,770,989 of OY284492.1, read as the reverse complement.
CAATTAATAATTATATAATAAACAACAATTTCTTAATTACATTAAACGGAACAACAAATAAGTATTAAACTGTTGTATAAAAAACATTTATTTTTTGCTTTTTAGTTAACTTATGTTACTTTTGTGTTTTTATTTGAAGTCGGTTTTCTTTTTTTTTTTAAAGTTAATTATATTACACCATGTAGGCATGTAAATATTTTTAGTTGATATTATAGTTTCTGCGTTCTATGGACCTTTATTTTAATAGCACTTTTTACAAGTATATTCAAGTATTTTTGTGGCGGAAGGTTTTATTTTTATCTCTTACTGGAGCCTGTTATAGGGGCTCGAATTCGACCTGGAACTCAGGCAACTACAACTTCTCGTTACGCCACTGTCTGTGTATCGAGAGTGCGTTATTTTTGTTTTTGTGTCGTTGATGGTTAAGAAAACAAACTCTGGAATCCCATAGGAAATGGTCCACCCTGTATATGCAAGAAAAGGAAAATTTTAATACCTATTAGTATTTTTAATGTGATCTTTAAGGCTTTCCTCTACCAATTCCAATCCCACTAAAATTTTGGGGTTTTGTCCAGGCTGCTTATCTGCATATTTGCTAAGCTTATTTAAATAAAATATTTTGTAGTTTAAAAAATTGCCAAGGAAACGCTTCGAAAATGTCAAACACAATGATTTGCACGAAAAAAACAGTACACTTTTATTGTAATAAATTCTGATATTATTTTTCTTTATTTATTTGAGAACAATTTTGTTCGACTCTATTGTTCTCTAATTTGTTTAATCTTTATTAGTCGGATATTTTGAAATTTTCTGTACCGAAACGTTCCTTGCACAAGTGTAACTACCTATTTGAAACTGAGCTTCTAGTCTGAAAACAATTTTTTTGTCGAAATAGTATTGGCAAAACTTCTGCGCGTCGGTGAAGTATTTATTGCAGTGTAGTAAGTTATTACGTAGTTTCGCTGTAAATTGCATGGTTGACCTTTCTTAACATAATAATATTATAAAAATAATAATATTCATTTATCAACCCCAGTACAATCGCATAAAACAATTTATAAAATTCTTGTTGTGTACGTAAACGAACTGTGGTCAACTAGGACCAAATTCAGAGAGCTAGCGTAAGCCTGGTTTTCTATTTGGCTCTATTAACCTCCTCCCCCACCCATAATGCCCACGCATCATTCATACTAATAGAGGTATTGCCTTTATGCCTGCACGCTTTGCTAAACATCCCAGTTCAAGAGAAATTGTTCACAAAACAATTCACAATTTGGCGAGATTGCTAATGAGCAACGGTTACAACCAAAAGAGCGTGCTAGCGTCTAGCCATCTGCGCCGAAGTGGCTGTACTTTTTGCGTCTGGTTTGGTTTATCAGTTTTGGTCGCACAAACAAATTAACTCTTATGGGAAAGCACAACTGTACAATAATTTTACAACAATTTTCACTATCGCCGACCAAAATATTCGTATTCGCATCAATTTTCTGCAGCAAAAAACTTGTTATTTATGGCAGTTTTTAAAAAGATTAATTGGGTATTAGAGCAGCTTGGCGTTCTTCGAAGTCTCATATTTGTCACATACGAAAATTGCATAATCATTGTTTCTGCTGCCTTGTGTGGGAAAGTATATTATAGTTTGACCAAAAATGGTCAATTGGACAAACAATTCAGGAAATAAATTATTAGTTAAAACAACAATACTTATTTCATTTGCGAAGAAATTTTCAATAGTGACAGTGTTATAGTTGTCAGAGAAAATACTTTTTGCTGAAAAAAAAACATTTACTTTTTGTTCCAGAAATAATTGTTGTTGTTTACCATTTGTTAGTAAATTATTGTGAGGCAACAAAACAATTCCGTTTGCAAAACAAGCATATGATTAATATTCATTATGGGTTTCTGAATAAGTATCGCTATCATCGAGTAAAAGACAGTTTCCCTAATGATACATATTTCATTAGCCAGAAAAATTGCCATTTAACTTTTTATTTGTTCAAAATATCGGCGGATTATACATTTGCAGGTAACTTTTATTTTTGTAAAATGGTATTTATCGGCATCTGTATACAGCGTGTCCCACAATAAATGCCCCAAAATTCAGCAGCTGCTACCACAAATAAGCAGAACGTTTCATATAGACATGTGCCGACAAATGCTTTGATGTCAAGATACAGGGTGTTTAAGTTTCGGAAAAAAATTTTTTTTACAAATACACTGTCCATAAAGTAACCCCCCCCCCCCAACTAACTTTTGAACGACTTGATATTTTTCCACAAAATTTGGTGTGCTGTAATGGGAAATTAAATACTATTTTTCAGACCATATTAAAATTTTGTATCATCCAAAATGGCGACTGGGCGCCGTTTTGAATTTTTTTTTAAATGGAAAGGGGGTCGAGTGACACCTCGTTGGAAAGGTCTTTTAGTTCTGCGTCTGATCCTAAAGTTTCAAAGGAAAATATTCAGCCATAACAAAATCGAAACAAATGGAACCACTTATTCAAAATTGTTTTGATTTTTTTATCCAGGGTCGAGTGACACCTCATTTGAAAGGTCTTTTAGTTCTGCGTCATATCCTCGAGTTTCAAAGAAAAATATTTAGCCATAACAAAATGACAATGTTTGAAGATAAAGAAGTCTATTTAAAAAAACTAAGAATTAAAGCAAAAAGAAATTAAATTAAGTGTTCGAAATGTTTACCATTCACTTCTTGGCACATAAAAAGTCGGTTATGAAATTCCTGCTTTACATTTTCATAAGTTTTTGGAGTGATAATTCTGCAAACTGTAATGCGTTGCTCCAGTTCTTCAATTGTTACTGGACGCGTCATGTACACTTTCGATTTCAGATATTCCCATAGAAAAAATCTAAGAAAGTTAAATCTGGGGAGCGAGCCGGCTATTTTACACGCCCCCGCCTAACAATCGATCTGCCAAAAAAATGTCCGTTGAGAAAGTCAGAACCAGGCCTATAATAATGAGGCGGCGCACCGTCTTGTTGGAACATAACGTTTTCAATGTTATTTCAAGCCACCCGAGATATTTCTGGGAAAATTTAGTCATGCAAATGAAAAAGTGGACTACTGGATAAGCAAATCAAAACAATTTTGAACTAAGTGAGTCCATTGGTTTACAATCCGCCATTTTGTTATGGCTTAATATTTTTCTTTGAAATTCTAGGATCAGACGCAGAACTAAAAGACCTTTCAAATGAGGTGTCACTCAACCCTGGATAAAAAAATCGAAGCAATTTTGAATTGAGTGAGTCCATTTGTTTAAAATCCGCCATTTTGTTATGGCTGAATATTTTTCTTTGAAACTCTAAAGATCAGACGCAGAGTTAAAAGAGCTTTCAAATAAGGTGTCTTTCTATTTAAAAAAAAATTTGAAAATGGCGCCCAGTCGCCATTTTGGTTGATGAAATTTGAATATGGTTTGAAAAATAGTATTTAATTTCCCATTACAGCACACCAAATTTGGTAGAAAAATATCAAGCCGTTCAAAAGTTAGTTGGGGGGGGGGGGGTACTTTATGGACACAGTGTATATCTAGAAAGGCATTTTCAAGAGTCTTCAAATTTGGAACAACGTTTGAGCTAGTTAACCTTTATTATTGGCAGTTTACATATTCAAAATATCTCGACCATTGGCGTAGACGTAGGGGTATTCTAATCTTTAAAAACAAAATTGTAATCTTGACGCCACTGGATTTTTAGCTGTTTTATATCACCATCTAGTTTACAGCTCTGTTCCGTAAAACTAAGTACTCTTTTATGTTTTTCGTAAAACGCATCGTTTTTATGAAAAAAACTTGATCAAATCACGTTATTCGAAAGTAATCTTACAATTTTGTTATCTGAAGTTTTCAACTATACATAAGTCACAACAGCCGCGATGATCGCGTTAACGAACGTTGTGTCAAATTTCAAGATTTTTGAAAACGGCGTTCTGGAAATATTAAAAAAAAACTATTTTTTCCGAAACCCTGTATCTCGAATACAAAGCGTTTGTCAACCCATGTTTATATAAACTTTTTGCTTATTTTTGAATGTTGTATCAACTTACGAGTTTTAGGACACGTCTTGTTGTGGGACACCCTGTAGAGTAGAACACTTAACCTGTTAAAGGTATCGTCTTATGTTTAAAAAATATTGATCACAATTTCCAATACAGTCGATCAATAGGTCAAACAAAAAATAAAACTGAAATAGCCATAAAAAAAGCTCATTTTCGTTTTATGATTATGACGAGATATACAGATTATGAAATACAGCTGTGTTTATACGTTTTATCATTTCTACGACTAGACGGTGTTGAAACGTCTGAACTTTTAATCCCCAGCGGTGGGATATAAAAATTCGTATTTCCTTAACAACTTTCAACAAGGTTGCGAACTTGAACTTTGGCTAGTATAATACGAACAAGACTCTGCTCGCGGGACTCCTAAGGGAAACATATTTTCATCTGTTGCACGCACACCTCTCCATTCTTCAACTCTTCGATGATGACGCTCACTACTATACAGGGTGTGGCAGCCCGCTGTAATTGTTCGATTGCAGGTTAAGTATTAGAGATAGAGAAAACTTTTTTAGATAAAAGTTATTCGGGGTCGTGTGTACTATCACATAAAAATATTTTGCATTATACAGGGTGTCCAATATCAGAGTGGCATAGCCAACTTTTATTTTTTTTTAATTAAACACCCTGTATATTTTTGCAAATGATTATTCGCCTTTTAAATTGCTTTCCGACTGTTTTATTGTTTTTTTTTTCAATTCAGTTGCGGTGTTGCCAAGTTATTTACTTGTTTTCTGTAAATTTGACATTTGCAGACCTTACTAGTAAAATCTGTACAAGCCGTATTTTTACAGATTAAACAATTTTTTTCTGGAAAATATTAGTCAAGACCATGTGCTATTTTTCAAATATTTTAGAGTTGAATTTGGTTATACAGGATGTTTGTTGCCTCGGCTTAAAATTTTCGGACTTTAATGTCTCATAACTTGATTTTCTTAAATGAAACTCCCAAATTTTTATTTAATTTTTGAATTCTACTGTACATTTCCCATCAAACGTTTATGACATTTTCTATACCTATCTCTACTAGTTTTCCTTGTTTTTTGATTTTAATTTTATTTAGACAATCTATTTAAGTTTACCACGCAGTATTACTTTAAAACAAATGAAAAGTGATTTGAGAAACAAGATTTTAATTTTATTTAAATAATTACATTACGGCTTGTTAGAAGATGTAAATTAACAGGCGAATAATAATTTGCAAAAATATACAGGGTGTTTAATTAAAAAGAAATTAAGTTTGCTATCCCACTCTGATACGGAACACCCTGTATAATGTAAAATATTTTTATCTGATAGTACACTCGACCCCGAACAACTTTTATGTAAGAAAGTTTACTCTATCGCTAATACTTAACCTGCAATCGACCAATTACAGCGGGCTGCCACACCCTGTATACATATTACAGAATAGGTATGTACTTAAAATTTGAAATGGTAAAAAAAGTATAACTCGTGCATGAGTTTTTGAAAACCATTTATACATGGTGTCTCACAATAAGTGTTCTAAATTTCACCAGCTGACACAATTTCCAAAAATTAGCAGAAAGTTTCATATAAACATGGGCCGACAAACGCTTTGTTTTCGAGATAACTAGTGTTGAAAATTTTGACAAAAATGTTAAAAAGTTACTAATAAATACTTAATTTTTAGAATATGTTTAAATTAATTTAGCAATTGCTGGCGCCCATACGTCCGGAGCTTAAACGGTGGCACACAAATGTCGTGTACCGGACAGTTTTTAGATGACAAGATCGCAAGATTATTTTAGAATAACGTGACTTTGAGTTTTTCAAAAAAACTTCTTCTAAAATTCTCAAAATAATTTATCACAAAATTTGCTGGCATCCCTGTATATTAACGACAGTGAAGATCATCATAATGTTCGTTTACAAGTTGTTAATAACTGGGATTATACCATTCACATTTCATTGAACCAATCAAAAAATTCCCCTTTCATAAAATGAACCAATCACGTTTGTTATTTACTGTATAAAATACACGGTGCTATTTTAATAAGTAATTAAACCCACAGTAGCTTCGGATAATCGCTCTTAAGTTTTAACTCATTTAACACTGATGTGCACAGACTTTTGGGTATATTTATTATTATTTTATTATAGTTTTAAAATGCTTCGGCCAGAAGTAAGTATCATATTTAATTATAACATGATTTATGAATTTAAAACAATAATTGTCTCTGTCGTCCACAAGGAAAAAGCAAAATACAATAAACGTCGACGGTATTGATGATAACGATGTCGACCAACACCTCAGAAATTTTATGAAATACCACTCAACAATTTTTCTCTAAAACGATCAATTTTTGGAATAACACTACACTGTGTCCATAAAGTAACCCCCCCCCCCCCAACTAACTTTTGAACGACTTGATATTTTTCTACAAAATTTGGTGTGCTGCAGTGAGAAATTAAATGCCATTTTTCAGACCATATTAAAATTTTGTATCATCCAAAATGGCAACTGGGCGCCATTTTAAATTTTTTTTTATTAGAAAGGGGGGTCGAGTGACACCTCATTTGGAAGGTCTTTTAATTCTGCGTCTGATCCTAGAGTTTCAAAGAAAACTATTTAGCCATAACAAAATGGCGGATTTGAAACAAATGGACCACTCAATTCAAAATTGTTTTGATTTTTTTATCCAGGGTCGAGTGAAACCTCATTTGAAAGGTCTTTTAGTTCTGCGTTTGATCCTAGAATTTCAAAGAAAAATATTGAACCATAACAAAATGGCGATTGTAAACCAATAGACTCACTCAGTTCAAAATTGTTTTGATTTTCTTATCCAGTACCTAGTCCACTTTTTCATTTGCAGGACTAAATTTTCCCAGAAATATCTCAGGTGGCTTGAAATGATATTGAAAACGTTATGTTTCAACAAGACGGTGCGCCGCTTCATTATTATAGGCCTGGTTCTGACTTTCTCGGCGGACATTTTCTTGGAAGATGGATTGGTAGGCGGGGACCTCTAGAATAGCCGGCTAACTCCCCAGATTTAACTTTCTTAGATTTTTTTCTATGGGAATATCTAAAATCGAAAGTGTACAGAACCCGCCAGAAGCAATTGAAGAACTGGAGCAACGCAACATGAAAATGTAAGGCAGGAATTTCATAACCGACTTTTTATGTGCCAAGAAGTGAATGGTAAACATTTCGAACACTTAATTTAATTAATTTAAGCTTTAATTCTTATTTTTTTTAAATAGACTTCTTTACCTTCAAACATTGTCATTTTGCTATGGCTGAATATTTATCTTTGAAACTCTAGGATCAGACGCAGAACTAAAAGACCTTTCCAATGAGGTGTCACTTGACCCCCCTTTCTGTTTAAAAAAAATTCAAAATGGCGCCCAGTCGCCATTTTGGATGATACAAAATTTTAATATGGTCTGAAAAATAGTATTTAATTTCCCATTGCCTCACACCAAATTTTGTAGAAAAATAGTCTTTCAAAAGTTTGTTGGGGGGCACAGTGTATAAAGCAACAGTAGATAAGAACGTCAAAATAAAAAATTAAATTTACGAAAGGACGCCACTACAAAACGTTTGAAAACAAGCAAACTATACCATGTTCAGAGCGCTGATTTCCGAAAACACCCGAGTATTTCCGACTAATGCAGTGTTACCAAAAATGCTTCAAAATTAATATCTACAAAGAAATGTTGTGTAAGACGCAAATTATTTTGTAGCGAGTCCCACTAGTATATGGTTTTGGTTACTTAAAAGTAGGTATAGATCTCTTAGAGGATTTCATCTTGCTTTGAAAACTTGTATCAATTGTAAAATACCTCTGTTAATTATTGTAAAATTTCAGTTTTTTTAAAGCAATTAACAATTGGGCAGAAATTAAAAAACAAGTTGAAAACCCAATGACATCCGTTTGTATTTGTGACAGCTGAAATTATTAGGTACTTGATAAATTACACGTGACGTAATACTGATGATGAATAAATTAACTACGTGCGCATCATTATTTTTATATTTTATTTGAAATCCCCATATTTGTTTTTGGTAAAAATAGCAGTTGGAGAATAACCTTACATGAACTAATAAGGAGTCCATTAGGATTTACTCGGTTTCCGGGATTTTAAAAAACAGTGGCGTAGACGATTATTTCTTATAATCTCGCATCTCCTTTATTCCATCAACAAATGTATGTTTTTTATGCGTTATCTTGCTGGCCAACAGATGTTTAACTAAATTATCGTCATTGCTTTAATCTTATGAACTAGGTAAATAAATACATAATATGTTTCGTTTTCGTGTGTCGTCACTTGACATTTATACCATAACTAGAAAGATAAATATGGTTTACATAAGACCTCCCGCTCTATTAAACATGATTGATTATTATTCCCCCGACAAGAATTAGCTTTACTTTTCAGTTTGAATTCGATGCGTGACGTTTGGGTGTTCATTGCAAAGGAACGTGCTTTATTTATTGAGAGATAATTATTATTTTAACAACGAGACTTAGAAATGTGATTATTGCGGCGGTCGACGAACGTTTTTAGTGTTTTGCTACTTGCTAGAGGAACCATTGGTCATGAGCAAAAAGAAAAGGATTCATATAGGTAGGTTATTGGTAAATTCCTTAGCCGAATTTGGGTTTCCGGTAAAATATTCATTGTTTGCAACTAGACCATATGTTCCACATCTAAAATTAAAAAAAAAACATTAACGGCTGCGTTCCCATTTTATTCTGAATCTAATAGCGCAGAGAATGAGACGTGATTGAACAAATTTAAAGGTCGCGATCTTTTTCTCTTAAAATGTTCGTAGATTGACGTCAAAATCGGGTTAATATTCTTTGCGCGCCTGTATTTATGGAATATGTTGCGATTTTTTTGTTGATTTTTATTAGTTACAAAATTGGAATCAGTATATGCCGATTTTAGTTTCGCTAAATCGAACGAAATTATAATTCAACAATAAATAATTGGTTTTATAACACCTTCACTCAAATCCCCGAGTTATTTAGCAAAATCGGAATGTACTTGCTGATTTGCTTAGCATTATTAGCAGCCAAAAATAACTGGATGTACTTACCCTTGGTCAAAAAGTGAAAATCGTGCGTGCATGCAAATAGCTGCGTAGGACCTTCAATTTTATTATCTTGTACTATTTACATATTTGTGTATTGCAATAATGTTGCCACAAAATTATTATACAAATGGTTTATGACGCCGCTCATTTAATAATTTTAAAAATGGTAAATTTCATTTTATTTATGGTAAATTTCATTTTATTTTTTAACAGGGTGTAACAAACCACCCACGCACTGTCTTTTACGGCTAAACTATTGAACCTACATGGACAAGATAAAAATATTTGTAATATAAATCGTACGCGAGGTATTGAGTAAAAATATTTATTTGGGGCTCCGGAGAGGGTAATTTTTGGGGTAAGATCTCAAAATTTTCAAATACGAAGATGGGTCAAGTCGTAACTCACTTAAAAGGTATTTTTAAACCCAACAACTTAACAAAAAAAATATCGACAGCTTAAACCATTTCAAAATGGCGACCAATTATATCAAAAAAGCGGCCATCACATAAACCTTTTCTCAACCGCACATAAACTATTGTATTAAGAAAATTGGATCGTTAAAGTCCATTAAATTAGCTTTCCAACGGTGTACCACATGAGGACAAAAATAAATGCTGGTACCCCCTCTTCTCCCCAAAACAGCGGGAACACTCAAAAGATATTATCTTAAAAATCTTATTTGAAAGGTCCCATTAAACTAAATAATTTTTGTATTTAAAGTCTTTCGATATTTCTCACCGTTACAATTTATAAAAATTTACTTCGTATTATCGGATGAATCGCTCCCTCTACCGCAACTAAGATAGTGAAACAAATTTGTTTGCTAATTTATAAAAGCCTATTTACATAACATTTAAATTCACGTGCGAGTTGGAGCTGAACAACTCAACATCGCACTCGCACTAAACCTTTATTACACCCGGTGGGAAACTATTACTGCGTGTGTTGGTGTTTTTGGCGAATATGATGTGCACCGTGTCGTGATTGTTTTAAATGTAAGATGAGAAGGGAGGGGGTGATGGTAGTGTCACAACTTGTTAGTCGGAAGGGGAAAATAAGAGTGTGCGGTCGAGTCAGGAAAGTACAGGGTATAATAAAGATTTGGTGCGTGTTCGATGTTGAGTTGTTCAATTCCGACTTGCACGTGGATGTTAATTTTATGTGAATAGACTTTATAAATCGGCAAACAAATTTGTTTAATTGCTTTTGAAGCGGTAGAGGGAGCGATTCATCCGATAATAGGAAGTAATTTTTATAAATTGATCCGCCATTTTGTAACGGTGAAATATATTGAAAAACTTTAAATATAAGAATTGTTCAGTTTAATGGGACCTTTAAAATGAAATATTACTTGACCCATTTAAGATTTTTAAGATAATATCCGTTGAATGTTCCCGCGTGGTTTTGAGAAGGAGGGGGGGGGGGGAAATCATTTATTTTTTGTCCTCATGTAGTACATCGTTGGAAAGCTAATTTAATAGACTTTAACGATCAGTACCAATTTTCTTGGTATAATAGTAGACTGTGCGGTTGAGAAAAGGTTTTTCTAATGGCCGCGTTTTTTATGTAATTGGCCGCCATTTTGAAATGGTTTAAGCTATCAGTATTTTCTGATTTTAAGTTGTTTGGTTTAAAAACCCATCCATACATATATAAAAGCTCAAAGGGTTTTTTTCTCCGGTTCCTCCAGCGGCTACCGCTTCACCAATTTGGACCATTTTTTTTCAATGAACGGTCTCTATCCTCAGATGGAACACGAAACATTTTTATATTGTTATTCTACGTCGATTTTTTAATAATAATTATTTTAATTTATAATATATATGAAGGTCGGCTAGACGCGCGTCACTTGGAGCGCCATCTATAATAACGTCGCGTGTCATTATTGGAACTAATGCATCACGTGACTTGACATTTCGCCGGTTCTGTCAGTGCATTGTGCGCTGGGGCAACACTGGTACCATTTAAATGAGATACGACTTGACCCACTTTCGCATTTGAAAATCGCGAGAGCCCCAAAAAATTTAGAAATATTATTACTCAACACCTCGTGTGTGTTTTATATAACAAATTTTTTATCCCATCCGCCTAGGTTCGTTCAGTGGTTTAGTCGGAAAATATACACTATGCGTAGTCTGTTATACACTCTATAGTAAAATTTTATTTACCTTTTGTTTGTTTAATGGGTTTTAATTTAAGCAGAAAATTCACTTGATGGATTCAAATCTGTGCCCACACCTTCCGATGATTTTTTAGGAGTTTCCTTGAGCTATTTTTGGTATAATGAGATTCATAATTCTTAGTAACCTCAAAAACTCTTGTAAACACCGTTAATAATGTCGGCGAAGTATTTCGTTAATGTGATTGTATAAGTAAAGCAACGAGCAGTTGAGAAAATACCCGTGCTCGATATAAATGAGCGATAAGTAATATTGCCTTGGCGAAATTGAGGAAATTAAAGAAGTTTGCTGAAAATTGAATCTATTTTAATTTTTCCCCGAGTAATTTAAATCGAGAAATGAGTTATCTGCTCCAAAATGCTTTGCGTGTATACCACGGGAATTTGTTAAGGTAGAATTGAGAAGTTGTAAAAATAGCTTACTCGCTGCTAACATAAAATCTGCAATTACAAGCAAAGTCGCTTAGTTTTTATGTAAATAAAAGGTGCTGGAAGATTCTGAGATGGACTGAACTCTTTTTCTTAGGATAAATAGGAAAATTAGCTTTTCCGTGATTGAAAGTGAGAAGGGAAATTAAATATTAAGTATGCTGTGAATAGAATCTCATATTTTAGAACAATCCATGCCTTAAAATTGTTAGAAAATTTTGATTTTAATCTATCGCAATCAGCTGTTACGTCCCACTGCTGGGCACGGGCACTGTACTCTGCCACGTACTCTCCTTAGCGCTAAAGTGGAGTACGGGGGACCTACAGTTTAACGTCGAATCCGAACGACTAAATACCAGAGAAGGTTTCAGGCATTAAGACCCCCACGGCTGCCTACACCGGACTGGCGAATGTGAGCGGCAAGTTGCGGCATAGATTTTTATTGCTGCACGGCTTCGACGGGGAATCGAACCCCAGACCTAGAGGCTGAACGCCCAACCTTTAATCTATACAGGTTGATTATAAATTTAGTGCCAATTGATTTGCTCATTATTGGCGGTAGAAAAAAAAAGTATAAGTAATAGTTATACCATTTTGTGGTGACGAGTATTTTGGGCATACAAAACAAAATTGCCGACTTCCGGTTTAAGCGGAAGCGGCTACATCTTTATATTTTTAAATAGAACGCTTTGTATTTTTTAAGCTAATTTGATTGTAGGATAAATTCTGTTTTAAAAACTATAAAACAACTGTAGGCCTTAATAAGTTAATAATAAGCGAGATATTTAGTGTTAAACCAATGTATGTAACCAATATGGTAATGATTATAAATCAAGTGATCTTAGAAGGTGTTAGTAAGAAAATGATAAAAGCAATAAACAAACGTACAACATCTGTCACAAGAAGGTTTCTGGATAACTTTTTTTTAATTTGCGAATCAGCGCGTCTTTAGCGTGTCAACCTAGGTCCCCTGACCTAACTCTCAGAATTGTGATTGGAGCTTCTTAATATACAACAACAATTAACATGAATTGCATGTTTGTTTATTGATTTTATCATTTTCTTACTAACAGTCTTTTGATTTACCGGGTGATCGTAAAAAAAATTAATTAAGAGCAGACCATGACCGAAATGTTAACGTTGGCAATACTTAATATAAGCCAACATTTGACAATTGGCTTATATTAAGTATTGCCAACTTTAACACTTCGGTCATGGCTTGCTCTGAATCATTCTTTTTACGATCACCCGGTATAATCATCACCACTGGTTACATACATTGGTTTAAATTAAAATATCTCGCTTGTTATTAACTTTAGGCTTGCAGTTGTTTTATAGTTTTTAATACAGAATTTATTCTACAATCGAATTAGCTTATGAAATGCAGGGGGTACCCTTTAAAAAATAAAGGATGTTGGCAATTTTGTTTCGTATGCCTAAAATACTCGTCCCAATAAACTGTATAATAACTATACATTAATTAAAGAAAAAGATTATAAATTAGCCATTCAAAAAATTTAACCGAATCAGAAAAAATTGCTAAAATTATAAACAAAACAAATAAATATGAAGTAAGTTTTAAAACACCTAAAAACATCTTAAACACTTTGTTTAATGCAAAATGAAAAACAGATGTCTTGCTAAAATCAGGCATTTAAAAATTAAATTGTTCGCATTGTAATTCGGTTTATATAGGCCAGACAATTAGAAATTATGATATTAGGTATAAAGAACACGTACGTTGTTACAAATACAAACACCCACATAAATCCAATTACGCTAAACACTTACTAGAACAAAATCATTCAATGACATCTAATAACACCATAAAATGTTTACACTTTTGTGATGATAAAGATATACTAGAAGCTTTTGAAATTCACAAACATTTTAAAAACTGTACCGTTAATGAATGAGCAAATTGATCTGTTAAATTCTCCTCTACTGGACATTTTGGAATAAGAAATCAAGTCATCTGCAGACGATTACCAAGATAAGTAAAAAAGTTCTATTGCTGTAACAACACTAACTGTTTACTTTTTCATATAACCTTTGACAATGGCATGTAAACATGCCGAAATACGTATAAGGTTAAAATAAATAAATATTGTTAAAGTAAATAATTATTTTATATACAGATACTCATTAAACTTTATAACTTTTACCTATGTTTTTTTTTTCTATCGACAATAATAAATGCGCCCTGAATTTATGATCAACCTGTGTAGTAAACCCGAAGCCCTTCTCCCCGACTAAATTTTAGTGGTTGGGAGACGCCACCAAAACCCGCATATTCTTAAACTTTTTTTTCGTTTTCTTCCGGATTTGTTTCGGATTTTTTTTTTCAAATTTTCCAAAGATTTTTTTCTTGGAGAATCTGCCATTCCCGAGAACGACTCTCTGTATAAAAGCCCACGGGTTCTACTAGTGCCTCAAAAGCGAGTTGTAATTATTATGATATTAGGCTTAGGGGGAACTCAATGTCAATGCGTACGAGAATATGTTTTTTCAAGAATGAAAACTGCAATGGGAAAATATATTAAAATTTGGGAAATTTTCAAAAAGATATTGCTCAAAAATTGGTCTAATTTATCCCCCTTCTTTGCGCCATTTTTGGCCGAGTAATTTTTTCTTTGGTGTTTTTTTTTATTTTTAAGGAATTTTTTCTCGCACTACTTCAGCACGACATGCAGGTACGCTTCCGTTGTAGTTGCAGCTACGTTCTACGCGAAAGCGGAAAGTGAGCGTTCGTTTCTCGCTCCGTCTCCCGGATTGACTAAACACGGGCAAGAAACGCGTTATCATAGTCACTGTTTTTGGCGCTTAAACGTTAATACAAAAACGCTTTTGTAAATATGATAATGACGAGAAACAGTTTCTTAGGTATAAAAAAGTTCACGCGAAGTGCTTCGCACGGTTTTGATTTGCGGATTATTATTGAATATATAATTATTATGTCACGCGGCGCCATTTAAGCCAATAAGATGCATTAAAATGTCTAATTATTTTATCATCTCGGTGTTAACTCAAAAATATCATCGTAAACAATCGTATCACTTGTTATATTATGACTGAGAATGTCAATCAGATAGAGCTACTTCAGCCATTTTGAAAGAAAACCAGTTTTCATCTGAATTAAATGCCCAAGGCATGAGAAAGGAAATTCGAGAGGACTAAACACATTATGATAATTAATAAGTAGGTCTTAGTATACAGGGTGTTCAAAAAAAGTAGCCATAAATGACACAATAGATTCCGGATGCGAGATTATGTCGATTGTCGTATTAACTAAATACTTGCCCACATACTATACAGGGTGTTAATGAATTGTAGGGACAAACTTTCAGGGCTTGCAAAACACAACAAAGCTAACAACTTTTGTTAATAAATGTGTGGTCAAAAGTGTTTCCTTTAGAAAATAGAGCCTCTTAAAGATTCTTTAAGAAGCACCTGAAAATAGGCAACCCAAATTGCATTTTCAATTATTTTGCACAGGTCGCACGGAATTTTGAAAAAAAAACGATCTAGACATACATGCATTCAAATAACGTCAATTTTGACACAATTCGATATTTTTGTGATATTTTTTGACTTTTCTTGCATTCGTTTTTATCTGTGCCTTTTATAATTCGTTTTTTTTTTTCGTTCGACATTTTGAACATTTACTACAATTTTGTTAATTTTTGAATTAGTTATTGTAAATTTTGCAAATAGTTGATTTTTGCTTTGTATTTTTGTTTTTTTCTATTGCTTAGTTTTGAAACATTTTGTTAATTAATGTATTTTAAATTTGATCTGAATTTGAAAAGTGGGAAAGAGGGCTTTATTTATCCTGTATTAATTTCCGTCGTTATGGAAACAAATAGTAAATTGAGTTGCCTACATTTAGGCGCTTCTTAAAGAATCTTTGAGAAGCTCTATCCCTGAAAGGAAACACTTTTGACCACACATTTATTAACAAAAGTTGTTGGCTTTGTTGTGTTTTGCAAGCACTAGAAGTTTGTAAGTCTTTCGCGGTTTCTTTAATCACTCTGAAGATGCAAGCAGCAATGCCGATTAGGTATTGTCCTGGCAAACAAAATACATTAAGATCAAATCCTTGTCCGCCCCAAGGTTTAAATAAACTAAGCACACGCCGCTGTTTAGGCAGGCAGGGCCCACGAACAAATATTGCTCAAACTTCTAAAGCAAATGCTGGTAAGGCAGACAAGCTACAGGTCGGTCCTTACCTGATTATGCTGGGTGTAGTTCCCAAATGACGACGTGCTCTAAGCCGAAAGTAAGTTGTAATATACAAAGTGTTTAAGTTGTAGTGTCTGAAAGTTAGTAGAAGTTGGTGAAACGGTTTTATTTAATAGCTTTAAAACGGTGTGAGTTATACCATTAAAATTTGACATGGAAATATGATGTTGTACATGAGACGTAGTACCACTAATTTAAAAAGACAAATTACGAATGAGTGGCGTAGATATATTGAAGCGCGCCACGTTATTTCTTCATTTCTTATTAATTTGTAATTTTTTCCTATAAGGGAAGAGATTTAAATAACTTAACTCGGTTTTCATTTCCTGTTTGTTTTTCTCAGCCCATTTCGCTTGGGTTTTTGTCTCCCGTAAGCTAACCCTACTTCTTTGCTGGGCGCTTATTTTCCTGTATTTTCTCTTATCCCTACACTGATTTTTGTTACTTCCTTTTTTCGTGTTTGCCCAGGATTTTACTGCTAACAATTACGAACTTGTTTTATTAGAAATCGATCTGTAATAGACATTATTTAAAGTAATACAGTTGATGTAATGACTAATGAGGCAATAATTCTTGTTAATATATAAAAATAAAATAGTTGTCGATTATGTGCAATTTTAAACGAATTATTTACGTGATAAAAACAAGGATACGACTTTATGTTTGACCTTATGCGAGCTCGTTTAGTTAAGTATTATTTATTTGGCCAGCTGCTTTATCATTTTTGCAGTCTACAGATAACGGAGTTTATAAGCATAGAATATGAATGGTCAGGGGTTTTCAAAGTAGAAACAATTTTATAAATATGTCATTTTAATCTATCAACTTTCTTTATCTAATACCGTTTCGATTCGTTTTTTGTTGTTATACTCTAAACCAAAATGACGTTTTCATCGATTATTTATTTTCTAATCTCAATATGTTGAGAGTTTGCAACAGCTTTTTTAATGGCAGCGTCCAGGATTGACTGACCTAGTTGCATTTATTACAATATTATAATCGGAATGAATCAATATAAACTTCATTAAATTTTTAAAATAGAAAGTGTGACGCGGAACATGCATTATAATGTTTGCCTTATGTCAAATACATTATGCAAATGTGTTTGTGTTTACAATAGTGCTAGTAAAACGGGTAGAGTAACGTTTTATCATGTAAACAGCGATGCTTATGCGTGTACTTCACTACATTGTATTGCAAAATGTTATTGTGTGCCATTTTCACATGAAACGCGCGATGCTTCATAATGACTAGTAAAAGCAGTGATATTCAAATTTGCAAGCTTTAAAAATGTCCAAATTTAAATTTTAATTGTTGCGGTTTTTTTGGACACATAATATAAGAGAGCAGGTTTAGAAAATTTCTAATTTATGTTCATTTTTGTTGTTGTTTGCTAGAATTTTAGCTATCGCATATTAATTGTTTTATTTTTTTTGTTTCAGGGGTCCTGGACATGACTGCCACGGAGAACACAATCCGTTTCAGTGTCCACACCCTGGACAAAGCAACCAAAGCAAAAGTGACATTAGAAAACTATTATACTAATCTTATCGCGCAGCATGTCGAACGGAAACAAAGGTAAGTAAGAGTTAACTGGTCGTTAACTTCGTTGTTCACCGTATCTATTTCGTTATTACCATTGATTGTATTACTATTTATTAGTCTAGCTTTGAAAGAAACTATTTCCTCAATTATTTGGTCGTTATCATTTTCATAATTATTATACACTCGTATTTGCAAGACTTTTTCCCAGTGTCAATATTATAAATTTTACTTTTTGTACTTCTCCACGTTAACTCATGGACAGATTATTGCGGATTTCGACATGTTTACTGTTTACTTTTAACCTTATCTGTGATAATGACATGTAAACATGTTAAAATACGCATAAGGTTAAGATAAATATCTGTTGAAGTAATTAATTATTATTTTATTTATTAATTGGTAACTGAAGATGCGTTTGCCTCAAAAAATATTGATTATTAAGTATTTGCCAACTTTTAATAATATACCGGGTGTGCCATTTAAGTGTCGTCATCCTACTGCTTCCTTAATTATAATAATATCAAATTTTGGTGCTCATAAAAGTTGTTTGGGATCTAATGAGCTTCTTTGTGCCGCACCACACTCCAAAATTTTGTGTGCCGTCATGTGGCGGAGCAATGGCGTCATCGATAATTTTATTAAATGTTTCTATGGCCAATTAAATTAAATGATATGAAACTTTCATACTTTTACATTACAACAAATTTATGTAAAAAAAAACTGATTCTAGTAAGCGCCATGGTTCTAAACGAAAACGGTGGCTCATTTAATTAGCCATTGTTTAGTGTAGGTCAACAATTTCTATCAGTCGCTAACAAGATTGTGACGTTCATATGTAGCGTGGTCAGTGTTGCGGGTGGGATTGTACATGGGCTTATACGTAAAACCTCGCTAAAATGCTCGGGCGACAGTTTTTATTGAAGTTTACTCTCCTAACGGACTTCACTGGGCGAGGACTTTTGTCTAGTAGAATTGCACTTTGTGGTGAAGGTTTTTCCCTACTATGACTTAATTTTTGAGGAAGGCTTCTGTCCAGTTTGGCTGCACTTTTGGGGAAGGCTTTTCCCCAGTCGGTCGTCACAGTTCCCTCGTACATAGTTAAAAACCTAGATAACTGCAGTGAAGATAAAGGTTTAATTAGTTTTACTTACCAAAACCATTTGTGCTTATGTAATGTTAATAAACAAATAACTATAGCATTAAACCATATATTGTTAAATAAAGCAGAAATGTTAACCACAGGAACGATTTCCAAAAATACTTATTTGCTCAAAATCGCAGGGTATTACAAGCCAAGCAAAAAAAATGTGAACAAAAGCAAAATACAGAAGCAATGCGGGACAAGCAAAACACGAAAGCGGTACGGTAGCAATACGGTAACAAATAAGATACAGTAGCATACGGTAGCAAATAAGAGAAGATACAGTACTATAGCAGATAAGATGCGGTAGCAAATAAGATATAGTAGTGGTAGTAGTAGATACAGTAAGTAAATCACGATGAGACGTTCTGGTGCCTTGATGAATTTAAAATTCAACGGGTAAGACAGGTATAGCGGACGAAGTACTGCCTCGTATCCGCGACAGTCAGAAACCATGAGAGAAGAAGATCTGCGTTGTTCGCGACAGACCAACGTGAAAAAGAGAATGAAGATCTGTCTCGTATTAAACGTCTGCGACAGATCAAAAATACAGAGAAGGAGAGAGGGGGAAGGGGGGTAAGTGAAAGAGGGCGACGGAATGGAATAACAGGTGATCAACACCATAGTATGTATTAATAAGCCAATGCAAAAATCTCCAGAATGGCCCAAATGTTACTCACTCGGTATACCTCCTAGAATCGGTTACCTTGGCTCTTTCTTCTGGTGTTCGGTTGTAGAACTCAACTGGAAACTTAAAGTTAAGAAGATGAACTGTTCGCTACGGTATTAAATATTGATTTTATAGGCAACGCACATAGTAGGGGACGTAATATTAAAAAATCTACTCTAGTCAATGCGCGCGCTAAACCTATTTTATGAGCGGGATACCTGCTTGCTTTACGGCGGCCGTCTTGAGGTTACGCGTAATATTAGTTTCAATGCTTAAATAAAATACATTTCAAAACATTAATTCTTAGAACAATTAAATCAAATTATATGCTGCGGTAAATTTTATTTCAAAATAAAATACATTTCAGTAAAATAAATCCTAAAACAAATAATGCATCATTACAAAATCTTGTTTTCATGATCAATAACTATGAGTCTTAATATTATTTATTAAAAAAAGACTCTTTTTTTCAACTGAGGATCGTTTTCAACAGAAAAAGTAAAATATTTGAGTAAGCAAATTTGTTAACAAAATATGTTTTTCTTGAAATAGTTCTACGTTGAATTCATTGTTCCGCTGTTCCAATGCCGGAACTTAGTAGCGCCATCTCTTTGTATCATGCGCAAACCGTGATTCTGAGAGAAATTTTTGGAACGAAAGGCAATTTTCTGAGAGTTGTTTCCAGGGGGAAATTCTGTTATGAGAGAACATTTTTCAAGAGTGATTTTTTGAAGGAGATTTCAAGAGAGAAATATTTTTTTGAGAAACTTTTTTATGTGAAAACATACTTTTTAGCGACAGAACATTTTCAAGCGAGAAATATTTTTATAAAAGAACGTTTTTTAGGAAAGACATTAAAATATTTAAAAAAAAAGTTTTTTAAAATTTTTATTTCATTTTGAAAAAATAATCTATATATTAAAAAAAATTCTCATTCAATAAACAATATTGAGGCACACGGCGCCTTATAGATAATAATTATTTTGTAGAAATGAATTAGTTAAGATGGTGCTACGTACTGGTAAAGTAGGATGTGTTAATATATTGTTTAGTATATTAAGTTTCAGTATTTTTTTCGTGTGATTTGAAGTGATTTTGTTTAAATCTATGGCTTACTTATTTGAATTATATTTTTTTAATAATTTTTACTTTCCTATACTTTCAGTATAGGGAAGTATTGATTTCATGCAAATTTTCAAAATCGAGATTTTGACGGAAATACATGTTTTGGGCTTCCAGGATCCTAAAAAAGTGGTTTTTAAAAAATGTCTGTCTGTGGGTGGGTGTGTGGGTAACGCTCATATCTCCGGAACGGCTGGACCGATTTCGATGTGCTTTGGAATGAGGAGGTATATCAAAAATTCATCGACAAAATAAGCTTTAAAAAAAAATCCGAAATCGGAAGCATTTTTACCGAACTCTCTATCTTCAAAATGGCGGCCGCTAGGAATTTTTGAACATTTTGACTTTAACGCCCATTTACTCAAAAACCAGTTCTCTGATTGGGATCAACTACATCTTGTTTGGTAGCCGTTCAAAGATACTATACTATGAAATATAATTAATTTTGAAAATCTAAAAACGATCGCAATGGCACCACTCCAAAATTTTGGAATTTTTCAAAAAAATATTTCTCAAAAACTGCCCACACGTTTTTGTTTAAACCTTTTAAGCTGATAGAGATAGGCATCTGCTACAATTTTGTTTTTTGCTCATTGCTATAATTTCACTGTGGCCCCCTCTATGAATTTTTGAAAATTGGAAATTGGTACCCTTTTATTTAATTACCGGGGGGTAATAAAATATTTCTGTTAAAGCAATATAGCTCATCATTGATAGCAAAATCCGAATATCGTATTATGTTTTTGATAATTTAATATTTAGGGGGGCTACTGTTTCCCCTCCCCCACAAAATTTTCGCTACAAAATTAAAAAATTGATTTCTTGTTTTGCTTGCTCTATGAGAATCTTTTTACAAAAAATCAAAAATCGAGTTTTTTTCCCATTAATAATCTTTCCGATCTTAGAAGAATTTCACATACTTTCTACAACAGTTTTATTCTTGTACTAGTCGTTTAATGTGGGTTAACTTTTTTATTTTAATAGACAGACTCGCAAACCCAAACCCAAAGTTGTAGGGCAAATTCTTCTCGATTGTATTTAAGAAAAAAACTTGAGTTTCCAATTTTAATATGGTGGCCACGGTAAAAAATACTTTTTTTTAATGGAAACGTGGCATTTTGGCTTTAAAATCAGAAAGGTTTTGAAATTCTAAATACAAATTAATAAGAGTAATTTCTTGCTAAAAATAATACTTCTCGAGTTATTAATATATTTTCAAATATCAATTTCCGCCCTTCCGTTGATTCAGTCCGAATATTTTACCCAACCTTATGCTTGCAGCGCAGCGGTCGGTCTTTCTTCAACCGCTTCAAGATGTTACAACTTATAAGAACTATTTACTTTAACTAGTCGTGTCTAGACAGGTGTATATCGAAAGTGTTGGAAAATATAAAAGAATGTTAATTTATAAGTATAGGAAAGTCCAGGCGAAGTGTTTCGTTCAGTTTTTCTAACTGTTTCTAACTGCAAGTTTCATATGATTGAAACGAGATAAAAATCTATATCGGACTATCTCAAAAAATATTCATATTGCCACTGAAGAAGATTATCGATGGTATCACTGCCCAGTCACGTGAAATTACAGAAAATTGTGGAGTCTGGCACAAGGAGCTCATTAGGCCTCAAACAACTTTCTAAGAAAAAAATTTATTATAGTTTAGTTTATCAATGGTGAGGACTGAAGCGTAACACATACCCTGTACATATGCAGGCAGTCTATATAGCGAATTTTGTTTTTGGAGAATTTATGTACTGGGAGTTTCTATTGTACAACATGAAGAAAAACCCGAAGATTAAATTTTATATATAAAAAAACAGAATGTATAAAAACATTCTTGCACGCTCCTTAGATCCATCTTCTACTCAATATTAGATGCTTGAGTCATAAGTGTGCTAGAATACGACACCTCCAACAGTTAGCTTTTGTCTAAAACTGTCTGTAGTGTTTTAGATCTGCAAACTGGTGGGGAACACTTTTGCAAATTTTTTTTGTGGATTTTTCATGATAGTTACTTTAATACATTGTGTCTCGTAGCTCCTACCGTTACAATAGTTGTTGCTTATTTATTGACCTGTGGTACTTCACATGTCCAACAAATATTTTCCCTTCCTATTGTGAAATGTGGAAATTTTTTTCTTATCATTTTTGTAGCGTTTCTTTTAATTTAAAAAATACATAACTAAAAAGCGTTTTGGCTTAAGAGTAATCTCAATGTTTAATAAATCCAGTGGGCGAGGCGAAACACTTCATCTGAAATTTCCCATATTTCAAATATTTTTTTATGTATAAAAAAGTGTTTTATAATAACGTGCTTGCCCCAACGGTTGCTGAATAATTTTGGCATTTTTGTGAAAAAGATAGATTTGGAATAAAGAACATCAGAAAACAGAATAAAATTCGAATAATGGCGGGAGGAGCCCCTAAACATTTTTGCAGTTTAAAAAAATAGAATTATATTCTACCGTTACTGGCAATTATTAAAAACTATTATTTTGATAGTCATCTGTGTTGATTTGTTGAACGCGTTGCGACGCGGCGGTTTTCATTATTAAATATGGAATAAAATTAAACTACTTCAATATTTTCACCAATGACGTGTCGCTTACAGCACTATCCATGAACTTCCCATATAGTTTATGTATAAATTCCAGCTTTACTTTATTAAAGTCCATATTTAATGAGTATAGGTATATAAAATACCTAATTACTTTAACAATATTCCCATATAGTCGCTTTGTTTCCATACCGTCACATACATAAATAACTCATGTTAAGTTATTTTTCTACAGACGTCAAAAAATGATGACATTTTTACATTAATCTCAGTATGCAAAATGTCACATTGGAGTTGTTTATCTTGACAGCGTGCACGAAGTACTTCGCGCACTAGAGCGAAAAATAATTCGCGCATGACGACAATGGTAACATTGTAACCCACAAAATACAAAAAATACCAAACAAATATAAAGTAAGTTTTAAAACAACTGGAAACATCTTAAACACTTTATTTAATGCAAAATCAAAAACAGACGATTTGCTAAAATCAGGCATTTACAAATTAAATTGTTCGCATTGTAATTCGGTTTGTATAGGCCAGACAATTAGAAATTTTGATATTAGGTATAAAAAGAGTCCGGGTGGTCCAGTGGTAAGAGGATCAGGCTCACAATGCGTGAGTCCTGGGTTCGAATCGCGGAAGAAGCAGAAACTTTTTCTGTGATTCTGTGGATTGGTATTGAGCTCGGTAACCATTCGACGTTGGGTTACAATTAACGGCGCTTACCTTGATTACTGACTGACCAGGATAAGTAACAATGTCATAAACAACATAAAAACATACAATTAAACACGTGTGTGAATGACATTGAATGAATGGGCATGAAAGGTGGCATAAGCTTCAGGAGCGTAGCGGTCTAAAGGCCAAAGGCCCCACTATCTCCTATTACACAAGCGAGAGCCTACCCGGAGTGAAAGTCCTCGACACCTTCGGTTATAAGAGGTTAGCGAAAGAAGAAGAAGAAGATAGGTAGTGTCTTTGTTTAGTTCAGAAACCTACAATTAATTAATTTGTCATTTTGACAACTGTAATGTATGGTGTAAGGTAAGACATGCTGTTCATATTCCATAGCAAGAGTTGACCAAATACTTTAATGATCGCACGGTATTTTCAGTAATTATGTCGTATGTGCAAAAATAAACGTCATATGTGTATATGTACAGAGCCTTCGTTAATTACTGATACCCACGTGATCTTTGGTCCGCAGTGACTTAGGGAGTTTTAGATTTAGATGTTGAAGTCAGTTCAGGATTGGTACTAGTGGTAACTAAAAATTTCCTGTAAGTGTCACTGTCGACACTCAAAGTGAGGTTATGTATGTAAACAAGCAAGCATTGATAAGTGAACAAACGGCTTGGGAATTTTTGGATAAAAGGCTTACCAACAGTGTAATATTGGGTTGCCTATATTTTGTGGTCACGTGGGTATCAGTAATTAATGAAGGCTCTATAGATGTTGTCATCGTGCAGTGTCGTAGATATTTTTATTTACAAATTTTAATAATTTTATTTGTGACGATCGGCGTCGGAACCTACGTTGTGTTTCAATTATTACTCCTGTCTGATTTACCCTGTCTTTGTCGACGTTAAAAAAGATACGATGTTTGGGCTTATGAGCTGATTTAAACAACGGTAAACCTTTTCAAGTATTTATTTATTTTAGTGATGCAAATTTTGGTGTTATAAGTGCAGAAACCATTTCTATGGAATTTGCAGGTCGGTTGTGTGGAGCAAATTTGCTAATCCAAATTTGTACCCCAGTTCAACGTTTACTGATATTTCTTTTTGGGACTGCTTATAAATGCCGAGTGTTGCGCAGGTTACGCAAGTAACTGAGTACTCTTTACAGGAACGCCGTGTGCTATTACTCATTTGTACGTAATACTCTCAGCCTGATTAGGTCTCATCCTAACAGCGCCTTGGCCGCTACGCCTAATTCCCGAAGGACAATAGCGCCGCTTACCAATACGCCTCAGAATTTAACCCGATAACAGCGGTCGATTACGTACAAATGGATAATAACAACACACGAAAAGAGCGTATTGCGCCACTAATGTGGAAATAGCGCCGTCACACACTCCAATCAACTTCCCTGCAATAGCGCCTCAACTGTTGCGCCTAATTCTTCCCTGAGAGGGATACATGTCAACATGTGTTCTACAATCATGGTTTATTTACATTTATGTACAAAAAATGGGTGAATTTATTAATGACAGGTTGATTATAAATTCGGGGCTAGTTGATTTGCTTATTTATTGTTGGCGATAAAAAAAATGTATAAGTAAAAGTTATACAGTTTATGGTGACGAGTATTTTGGGCATACAAAACAAAATGGCCTACTTCCGGTTTGAGCGGAAGCAACTTTATTTTTATTTTTGTAAATAGAACACCCTGTATTTTTTGGGCAAATTCGATTATATGATAAATTCTGTTGTAAGAAACTATAATACAACTGTAGGCCTAAAGTTAATAACAAGCGAGATATTTTGATTTAAAGCAATTTATGTAACCTATGATAATGATTGTAAATACATAGCAATTGATCGCAGGAAGCCGTTGTTAAGAAAATAACAAAAGCAATAAGAAAACGTGTAAGATCGGCCACAATAATGTTTGTGGATAAACTAGGACACTTTTCTTTTAATTTGACAATCAAGGCGCTTTTAGCTGCCAACCTAGGTCACCTGACCTAACTCCTATGGATTTTTTGTTTGGAAATTCTTAAAATATAATATAACAACTGATGTTTAATTAGGATGAATTGCACGTTTGTTTATGGTTTTTATCATTGTCTTAGTAACAGCCCCTAAGGTCACTTGATTGGTTACATGCGTTGCTTTAAATCATTAATATCTCGCTTGTTATTAACTTTAGACTTACAATTATTGTATTATAGTTTTTAAACAGAAATTTATCCTACAATCGAAATAGCCTCAAAAATACAGTGTGTTTTATTTAAAAACACAAAATATGTAATCGCTTCCGCTTAAACCGCAAGTCGGCCATTTTGTTTGTATGCCCAAAATACTCGTCACCATAAATTGTATTACTTTTACTTATACATTTTTTTTTATCGTCAACAATAAATAAGCAAATCAGCTGGCCCTGAATTTATAATCAACCTGTATAGTATATATGTATAGTGAAATAATCCAAAAATATTATTTATAATAAGTTCAAACTGTGTTTCGTTATATTAATATAAATAAAATAATAATAAATACTTTGAGGAATATTTATTTTATGAGCTTAATACGTATTCCAACGAGTTTGCAAGTCATTCTCAAGGGCAAATTAAAAATAAACAGTCGCTATTGCTATGGGAACAATAGAACTTGATGACTTGATCTTGGTTGTCTATATCTGCAGATGACTTGATTTCCTATCCCAAAACCTCTAAAGAGACAATTTGCTCATTCCTTAAAGGTACCAGAATATGGATTTTGGAAATTATGGAAATAAAATCAACTTAGGCGTCGTGTTAAAAAATGAAATCCATTATATGTACCAACATTTAAACGCGGAAGGTTAACTAAACCGGAAGTATAATTTTTGTATTGGTATTGATATTTACACCTAAAATCTTATTTTGAATGTCGAGTTCAAGTTAGTATAATTCCAATTACAAATAAATTATTTTTTTTTAAATTTGTATTGTAATACATTTTCTGAATCTTTGCCAATCTGTTGGCAAAAAACGACCGTGTTAGCTTGACATGTGAAGGTCATGCTCCTGAATTGGACTGTTTTTACACTGCAGATGTTGTGGTTTCGGTTTTTATATTATTCTTGTTTCCGACGATGTACAATTAAATGTAATTATAATGTTCGACTTGTTTTGTTTAAGCGATGCATGAATGTTATTTCTGATTATTTAAATATTGCAAGGGATGTCGATTTTCCAGTTACATTGAATAAAAACTAAAGGTACAAGAATAGGTACGGGAAGACGAGAAAATTTGAGTCGTTTAATCTTGGTGGGGATTATTCTCCTATCGAATTAGCGTAGGCCAAAAACGCACTTGAAATTTGAACAGTGAATCAACGAAATATACACTGTCGGCCAAAAAAAGTAGACCTTTTTTGTCATGTTTACTCATATTTCTAATTTAATATGCAATTAAAAAGTTATCCCTGGGATTTTAAAACAAGTATTATGTAATAGTATAGACTCGAATATTTATAAGAAACCAAAATTTAAAAATATATCCACAAAAATACTACTTTTTATTGGCTCACAGTTGATTTAAGTAGCAATATTCGGAATTTTGACATTAATTTTCCTATCCTATTATCAATTTTGAGAAAATGTTTAAAAACCCCTCCACTTTCCGTACTTTTCCAGTAATAATCGTATAATTCCTTGTACGCGAGATATTTTGCTTGTGCCTGACGTGTGTGGATTGCGTCTTTCTCTGAATATTTGGATTTTTTGAACAAATAATTAAAGAGGGCAGTATGCACCTAACTTCAGTTTGCTAAATCACGGGATTGTTAAGACAAAATAAATAACAACGCGTAGGCTGCTAATATGTATAAGATACTAAGGAGATATTAGTCGAGACTTGATAATTGACTCCAATAGAACATCGATCGGTGTGTTATGATGCTGATAATGTTATAAATAGGATTGTAAATTGTCGAAGGTTATGGTTACCTACCAATAAATATTTTTTTAAATTAAAATAAAAATACAAACAAAGAATTCCAATCACTTCATAAACATACAGGGTGTTAATGAATTGTAGGGACAAACTTCTAGGGCTTGCAAAACACAACAAAGCAAACAACTTTTGTTAATAAATGTGTGGTCAAAAGTGTTTCCTTTCAGGGATAGGAGCTTCTCAAAGATTTTTTTAAGAAGCGTATAATGTAGGCAACTCAATTTACCACCTACTATTTGTTTCCATAACGACGGAAATTAATACAGGATAAATAAAGCCCTCTTTTCCACGTTTCAAATTAAATATAAAATAAATTAATTAACAAAATGTTTCAAAACTAAGCAATAGAAAAAACTAAAATTACAAAGCAAAAATCAACTATTTGAAAAATTTACAATAACTAATTCATAATGGATGATTCCCATTCGGAAATTTTTCTTGGTACAGGCGAGCAGCTTCGCGTGCCTTAGCCCAAGCAGCTCCATACCTGAACAGCATGTCATGCTGTTCGGCAAAAGTATAATTCGCCATAACACAAAAATACGAAACTAACTAAAAAATAACGAAGAAAATAATTATCAAAAAAATCACAGAACGAAAAAACCGAATTATGAAAGGCACAGAAAGAAACGAATGCAAGAAAAGTCGAAAAATATCACAAAAATATCGAATTGTGTCATTATTGACGTTATTTGAATGCATGTTTGTCTAGATCGTTGTTTTTTTCAAAATTCCGTGTGACCTGTGCAAAATAATTGAAAATGCAATTTGGGTTGCCTACATTAAGGCGCTTCTTAAAGAATCTTTGAGAAGCTCTATCCCTGAAAGGAAACACTTTTGACCACACATTTATTAACAAAAGTTGTTTGCTTTGTTGTGTTTTGCAAGCCCTAGAAGTTTGTTCCTACAGTTCATTAACACCCTGTATGTTATGTACTTTTTTTTTAAATGTCTACGTTTGGATAGGTGTGCCTTGTATCAAAAATGCGTCAGGAAAATAAGTAAAAAACAGTTCCGAAATCGGAAGCGGAAGTTGGACAGGTTTTTTTAGCATCTACTTTCGACACAGGAATTACTAAATATACAAACGGGATGAGATAGAAGACCTTAGGGCAAAGCGAATGCTTTGTTTTAAATTTCTAGCTACAAAATGGCGGCCGCTACGATTTTTTGAAGTTTTTGACTTTAACGGCTTATTACTCAAAAACAGGTTGACAGATGGGGTTTAAATATTTTATCGTAATAGCCTTGTAGACACACAATGTTACAGTAAACAAAAAATTTCGAAACCAAAAACTTCGTATTTAAATATATTGCTCACAAACTGGCCACACGATTTTTTTAGTTTTGTAAGGTCATAGAGCTACCAATGAGGTACAATTTGGTTCATGTTCCGGCTCACTAATTTCCCTGCAACACCATTAATGAATCTTTGAATAGCGAAAAGTCCATAGATACGGGGACCGATAAAAGATTACTGTTTTGGGTAAATTGCTCATGATTGATAGTAGAATAAAGTACTCAACATAATTTTTAGTTATAGCAATTGAAAGCATTTTAGCGTAGTTGAGTTTCTTTCTCTCTTTGTCTCGCTCCTCTCATGCCTCTCTCCGTCTCTTTATCCCGCCTCCTTCATATTTCCGTCTCTCCCGCTTCCCCTACCTTTTCGTCTCCCTCCCTTTCCTTCCCCTCCCCTTCCGCCTCTCTCATTTTCTTTCGCTTTCTTTCGCCTTCTCCTGTCTCTCCACCCCTTCTCCATTCTCTCCCGCCTTTCCCCCCATTTCTCCTCTTACACCTCCCTCCTCCCTTTGTACAACATAGCTCTTTATAAAACAAGTCGACCCTCGATTCACTACTGTTTCTTTTTGTAGTTAGTCAGTAGTTGAATAAATGAAAACATTCTCAAAAAGTTGATACTATTGTTTTTTTATACGAAAGCTTTAGTATCATGTAGTACCTATATTTTTATATTATTACTATTATGGAACTATGCTCTACGTGCAGTGGTAATAAAAGTAGAGGGAAGTTATTGTAGACAATGTTGGGGCGTTACACGTTAATAATAAAATACTTTTAAATGTAGATGAGTAACCGTATCTAAAGTATAGAAAAGTCCAGGCGAAGTGCTTCGCTCATTTTTATTGTAAAAATTGAAAAACTGCTGGATTTGCAGTACAACAAAGGACAGCATCAAAACTGTGAGAGAAGTAACTCATTTACTCTCTAGGGACGAAATAAGGCAACAATTTCCCTAGGGGAGGGTTTTTATTTCATTTCATATTTATTTTTGTAAACAAATGTCTGTTGTCATGGTACGTTGCATTGGAAACATCCCAAGGGCTCTAAATATTGTAATTTCGCTCCGATTTATTATAATTCTTTATTTATGAAATTAAGTGTTTCTAATCTCGATCTTGGAAAAAATAGTATATACACCTCGGGATAGAACGCCATTTTTCCCTCGATGTATTTGTAACCCTCGGGCTTCAAACTACACCTCAGGAAAAATGACGTTTCTCTCCCTTAGTGTATAATGTACTATTTTGCCCCGTTTAGAATTTTTTATGCAAAATTACCATTTCAGTTTTCTAAACTTTTAAAATGAAAATCACATTTATTTTAAATACCTAATTTTATTATATTTTTGCAGGTTAGCAAAATTAGAAGAATCGTTAAAGGATGAGAGTCTCTCAGAAGAGCAAAGACATGAAAAAAGACTTCAGCATGCTCAGAAAGAAACGGAATTCCTTAGGTTAAAAAGATCTCGATTGGGGGTGGAAGACTTCGATCCACTCAAAGTAATAGGGAGAGGAGCATTCGGAGAAGTTAGATTGGTTCAAAAGAAAGATACGGGTCACGTGTATGCCATGAAAATATTACGTAAGGCCGACATGTTAGAAAAGGAACAAGTAGCTCATGTGAGGGCTGAACGTGATATTTTAGTAGAAGCCGATCATCAGTGGGTCGTAAAAATGTATTATAGTTTTCAAGATCCCATTAATTTATATTTAATTATGGAATTCTTACCCGGTGGAGATATGATGACACTTCTTATGAAGAAAGATACTCTCTCGGAGGAGTGCACGCAGTTTTATATAGTAGAAACTGCATTAGCTATCGACTCTATACATAAGTTAGGTTTTATACATAGGGATATTAAACCGGATAACCTTTTGCTTGACGCCAAGGGACATCTCAAGTTGTCCGACTTTGGGCTGTGTACGGGATTGAAGAAATCTCATCGGACTGAATTCTACAGAGATCTGAGCCAAGCAAAACCGTCAGATTTTAGTAAGTATAATAATAAAAGAAAGACTTCGTAGTTTTATTGCGAGTTGATGTTTATAAGTTTACTACTGATGTCTCATTTCATTATTTTGGTTCAGCCAAACTTATACTCTAAAGTGTAAAGTTAACTTTGCTCACCATTGGGATTTCGAAAACGGTAAGAGATAGAACGTCCGTTAAATTTGGAAAAATTGCCTATTTAGGAGAACAGTTTATTGTCATTTAGAAAAGTTTTGAAAAATTCATAGCTTACTAAGATACCGACAAAAAACTAAAATTTGACGATTTCTTCTTTTTCTCGTAGCTTCTTTATTTATAAATTTTAACAATTATATTTTGCTGTGATAGTGTAACACATAAGAAGGAATTTACTGGTGTAGCCAGAATTTTGTTATGACCCACCATTTTCGAGAAGCGGTTGGCAACTTTTTTCTTATGCTGGCTATATCAATTTTTACATTTTTAAAAAGCATTTTTTATTCTCTATTCAGCGATGTATGAAAATCCTGAAAAATAAATGAAATTTTTAATTGTATTGAACAGAATTTTTTTAAAATAGGTAATAAAAACATGGACTTATTATATATTTATACAGTTGCGTCTCCTAAGAGAGAAAAACACGTTGGAAGATGTATGTTATTGGAAAAGTATACATAAATTGAAAAAACAGGGTTGTCCACACCAAGAAAAAAAAACAAATAGGCGTGTATCTAGAAAATTATTCTTACAGGGCCAACTTCGCCCGTAAAATCGAGTGACGCTTTATTTTTTTCTGTCTTAAAAAATAACAGCTATTTGAAAAGTATTCATATTACAGCTGTTTATACAGGGTGTTAATGAATTGTAGGGACAAACCGTATTTCTTTGTTTGCTTAGTTTATATTTTTATATTTATATATGTAATATGTACACATGCATATATGTATTTTGATGTTATGTACGTATGTATAATTTGAGTTATCAAAAGGCAGATAAATAAATACTTACGTACTTACTTAAACTTCTCGGGCTTGCAAAACACAACAAAGCAAACAACTTTTGTTAATAAATGTGTGGTCAAACGTGTTTCCTTCAGAAAATAGAGCCTCTTAAAGATTCTTTAAGAAGTACCTGAAAATAGGCAGCCCAAATTGCATTTTCAATTATTTTGCATTCAAATAACGTCAATTTTGACACAATTCGATTTTTTTGTGATATTATTTATCTTTTCTTGCATTCGTTTCTTTCTGTGCCTTTTATAATTCGTTTTTTTCGTTTTGTGATTTTTTTGATAATTATTTTCTTCGCTATTTTCGTTCTGTGTTTTGTATTTTTGTGTTATGGCGAATTATACTTTTGCCAAACAGCATGACATGCTGTTCATGTATGGAGCTGCTTGGGGTAACACACGCGAAGCTGCTCGCCTGTACCAAGAACATTTTCCGAATAGGAATCATCCATCGCACAAGGTCTTTAGTGTAGTTTCACGTCGGCTGCTGGAGTAAGGTACATTCGTTGTCAACAGACACAACTGTGGCCACCAGAACAAGGCGAACGGTGGATTTTGAGGAAGAAGTTTTGGAGAGAGTGGCTGAAAATCCTTCTACTAGTTCAAGAGCCATCGCTCATGAAATGGGAGTGAACCATGTTTCAGTATGGGAGGTTCTACATGAGCAGCAGCTACATCTGTACCATCCACAGAAGGTACAAGCCATGATTCAAGTAGATTTTCTCAGAAGGGTAATGAGGATCCAGAATTCCAAGTAAACGTTCTGTTTAGTGACGAGGCATCTTTTACGAAAGAAGGAATATTCAACTGTAGAAACAGCCACATTTGGAACGATTAAAATCTCCATGCTGTGGTTCAAAAAGGATACCAGCAAAGATTTTCAGTGAACATTTGGGCCGGGATTGTTGGCGATAGACTCATTGGACTATATCTGCTACCCCAAAGGTTAACAGGAGCAATTTATTTAAATTTCTTGCGCCATGTCCTGCCTGAACTTTTGGAAGATGTTCCACCTTCAATGTGGCTGCAGCACGATGGTGCACCTGCTCATTTTTCGGCGAAAGTCAGGGAATTTTTAAACAACCCTTTTTCCAACAGATGGATAGGTCGAGGAGGGCATGTGGCGTGGCCTCCACGTACTCCTGATTTGACCCTACTTGATTTCTTTTTGTGGCGTCATGTTAAAACGTTAGTGTATGCTACCCCAGTTGAAACTGTAGAAGAACTTACGGGGCACGTATTCTTGCTGCATGTGAAGAAGTTCAACAGACTTCTGGTATATTTGGAGCGGTGCACAGGAATTTACTTCGTAGATGTGCTTCATGTGTAGAAGCTGGCGGGCGACATTTTAAACATTTACTATAATTTTGTTAATTTTTGAATTAGTTATAGTAAATTTTTCAAATAGATGATTTTTGCTTTGTAATTTTGGTTTATACTATTGCTTAGTTTTGAAACATTTTGTTAATTAATTTATTTTAAATTTAATTTGAATTTGAAAAGTGGGAAAGGGGACTATATTTATCCTGTATTAACTGCCGTCGTTATGTAAACAAATAGTAGGTAGTAAATTGAGTTGCCTACATTTAGGCGCTTCTTAAATAATCTTCAAGAAGCTCTATCCCTGATACGAAACACTTTTGACCACACATTTATTAACAAAAGTTGTTTTCTTTGTTATGTTTTGCAAGCCCTAGAAGTTTGTCCCTACAATTCATTAGCATCCTGTATATAAAGCTCCATATATGTATGTACAAATCGGCTCCTAGTGACATTTTGGCGCTTCACCTCTCGCCGTCAATGGCAAAATCGAAAACTACGATACGGCGGTCAGCTTGTTAAGAAATTTATCCATATAATCACATCGAAAATGAGACACCGTATACAAAACACTGTTCGGCAATGTCCGAGACAATTCCCAGTTTTTTATTAGATTTTCACATGCATAAGTAGATTGTCAAATTTAGAAGAAAAAATGCCTTCATCGAAAACAAAAGTTCATGGTGTCTTCATCCTGAAAAATATGATATTAATAATATATTAAATATGCTGATGGGCACTAAAATATCGCTAACCAATTTATTCCATAACTTTGTCCAACACTCTATAGGGTCCCTTAAACATGAGGAATAATGGTGCTTGTGGCGTAAATAATTGTTAAAATAGGTATTTATTATTATATTAATTAATATTATATTATATTAAAAAAACGACTATTGTATCGCAGTGTTTACAGCATTTGCCAAAAACATTTTTAAAGTATTCAGAAAGGTAGATAAAAATGTAATAGAAAACATTGATACGATGTATATTTTTGTGAAACTAACATTTACCCCACAAAAATCATTTTTCCGTACTTTTGAAAGACTCTGTATATCATTAATAACAAAGTTTCCTATTCAGTAATCACATCAAGTCCAATGGATAGCAAGAGAAGAGCAGAAAGTTGGAAAAAGAACAGACGAGCGCTAGCTTACAGCACAGTAGGCACTCCAGACTATATTGCGCCGGAAGTGTTCCTGCAGACGGGCTACGGACCTGCTTGTGATTGGTGGTCACTTGGGGTAATCATGTACGAGATGCTTATAGGATATCCCCCGTTTTGTTCAGAAAATCCCCAAGACACCTATAGAAAAGTCATGAACTGGAGGGAAACTCTTCAATTCCCTGCTGAAGTTCCGATCTCCGAAGAGGCCAAAGAAACTATTATTAGGTATGTTGTGAGTGATTTATAAGCAACAACAAATTTTAATCCTTAATGTTTATTGTTTCTAGATTTTGCTGTGAAGCAGAAAGAAGGTTAGGTTCACAGAAGGGTATTGAAGAATTGAAGTTGGTTCCGTTCTTTCGTGGCGTCGACTGGGAGCACATCCGAGAGAGACCAGCTGCTATACCAGTGGAAGTTAAATCTATTGATGACACGTCTAACTTTGATGATTTTCCTGATGTTAAATTGGAGATTCGTAAGTATCTATTAATTGTTTTTTCCACTTCTTTTCTGCACTCGCGATTACACTCAATTTCTTTTTCTTAATTGTACTTTTTTTTATTTATTTTCATTTTCTATCTTTTTTCTTTTTAAATGTAAAGTAAAAAGTTGTGAGATCATCTGGATTATTTCAGTAACAAAAATTTTGAAAGGTTTCAAATTTAGCCAATTAGAAAAGGGTTCTTGATGAAATGATTCCTACAGCACCTCCCTCCATAGATTCGTGCCTGAATTGCTTATCATCCAACAGGCTCAACAATAACGGGAAAGTACAACACTAACCTGTTGGACCAACTATACAAAAATATTCGCGAAAAAGACAAGGTTAAGCAAAAAAAAAATATTTTTCATTAATAGAATGCACCTGCCCGTACAAGTGTCATTTCCTTCGTAAAACTCGATGAATTGAAGTACAATTTGCTGCCGCATTCATCTTAATCATCTGATTTAGTTTTGTCTGACTTCTATCTATTCTCACGGCCGAAAGAATTCTTTGACGGAAAGCGATTTTCGTCAAATGAAGCAGATAAAAAAGAATTTTTGCAGGCTTTGAGGGATCATATTGTTGGTCCAAGTGCATTACTGTTCAGGGAGAATATGTTGTGGAAAAATAAAAATAATTTTAAAACAACATAAACCGTTTTTCCATTTTATTACGAGAAAGCTAAGGTTTTGAACAGGTAGCTTTTTAAAACAAAAATGCAAAGGCGAAGTTGCATTCGCTCACTGATAAATTCCTTCTAGTCGCCTGCGCATGCGCATTGCAGTTTACACTTGGGCTATTGTAGAATCAAAATTTTTGCTCTATTCAAACAGTTGTGATTTTAAAACGGGAAACATAGCCTTATTTTATGGACATTACTGCAGCGGAAAATTTACATAATGCAAAAATGCAAAAGTCCACAAAACTATGAAAACCAGTTTGCTATTCTTTTCTGAAAAAGATTTTTTTTGGGTCATGTTTTATTTCTCTTTACATTTGTTTGTTTCGCCAATAGATTTCTATATAGTTACTGCAAGATACACAACTTCTACGAAAAATTGAAGCTGGACGCCATTTTCTAGAAGGTCGATGTCAGATCGTGGTACATTACAAATTCAAATGGTGTTTCGCAATTCAGCGTTGATAAAGATTAATACATCAAATTTTAATTGTAAAATCTAATTGGAAGGTATATTGCAAACTTGTTGTGATGTTGGTTGCAAAAATCGTAGGAGAAAATGAGCAAGCTTTCAGTTTTTTTGAATAAGTTTAAAAATAAAATTAGTGTATTATGCTATCCGATCATCACATAATAATGGCAAATCTTATGTTCAATATGTAATACATCACATTTGAATTGGAAATTTTGACCTTCCATAAAATGGCCGACTGGCTTCGCTTATCTGTTTGTTCTAAAGTTGCAGTTGAATATTAGTAAAACTATATAGAAGTCTGTGGTTTTACCTTTCTTTTTCTTCTGTTTTTTACTTCCCTCGTTATTTGTTTACACTGATTTCTATTAAATGTTGCTTAAAAACAAAAACTATATTTAATTTAGTTTGTTTTGTTACAGCTGCTGCACCTTTACCTCAAGACGGTGAAGTGTCTTACAAAGACTGGGTATTTATAAACTACACGTTTAAGAGGTTTGAAGGTTTGACACAACGAGGGACTCCCACCAAGAAATAGTTTATTTGTCAACTTTAATTAATATACATTTAGCTTGCAATTACATGTGTGCAGTTCTTTTTACTGTGAGCACTTATTTTTAGAAAATGAATTTTTTTTTCTTCCCAAAAGTAGTGCGCTAGGTGATTTTGTTCTGTAAAACTTGAGTCGCTCTAATTATTTTCTAAAAATAAGTATACCTTTATGTATAGGCCTGAGGCAGTTTTTGTATGTGAATGTATTGTGAGCTGTGAAAATTTCAAGTTTTATTGATGTGTTTGTAATGATAATAGCATTTTGCTTCCATCTTTGACCTACTTAGTTGAATATTCGTAAAGAAAGGGTTAATTGACTTTATTTGTTAATGTGGTATTATCATTATGTAACTTTCTTTTCATTGTGAATTTTATTGTTGAAACTAGTGATACTATATTAATTTACAATATCTAATTTTTTTTAACTTAATCGACCATCGTGTGTGTTGCACAGATACTTTTTTTTACTGTTGTCGATTTTATCGATATCAACATAAATTTTGTTTTTAATTTAACGTGCATGCGTATTACGAAGCACAGACTAGTGTAGTTTTATAAACATTAAAAAATGATTTTAAATATTGAATCCTAAAATTTTACTTTTATCTGCGTGTTAACGATAGAGCACATTTACATTATTTTGAGCAATGTTTGTTATACGCAAAAAAAACAACAATCTTAATATAAAAAAAAACATACTACATAATTATATAGAAAAATTGTACATTTTAAGGTTTTATTTAATTGTAATTTTTTAATTTTGAATTGAACAAAGATGAACAATTGTTTTAGTTTTAACATAACGGGCAGTTACTTATAATGTGAAAGTGCTTTATATAGTGGTTTTATATGTGATTGTGAAGTAATTAAAATTGCAAAAAGCACTGATTATGCAAAAGTGGGTAGAAAAGCTTTTCACTCCTGGCTATGTCTTTATATATAATGTATAATATGCTGTCTAAAAACGTAGAATAAAGTGTAAAAAAAAATGTTGATAAAAAAAAGTAATATAGTTTTGTACAAAAGCTGGTGTTCATGTAGATGTTTTGGGAAAGTATCGCGAAGTATTATAATTTTTTTGTTAAACATATCAGAGAAGTGCGCGACTGTCAGACAGTCTGAAATGCATGTGCAGTGTTCAATATGGTAAAATTTTTATTAGGTCGTTAAGAAAGTTAATGTAGCTCTCTACACCGTGCACCAAATTCTATGCAGTTACTTTCTCTTACTGAAATCTTGGTGCAAATTTAGGTAGACTTATTTATCACGCAATTTGTTATTTATTGAAGTTTGTATTTTGTAGAAAAAAATCGCTATTAACAGGTTTTCTGTAAATACATTTACTTCAGAAATGTGTATAACATTGAAATTTATTAAAATGTGGTGTTTCATTTCTTCTTGTTTTATTTGCCTTAATATTAGAAATCTAAGTTGCAGGCTTCTGCAGCCGTTGTTAATACCATCTAGGCTTCCGGGTTGGAGCCGCGTCATCGGTGCATGAACTGCCAACGTTTCGTCCTCGGTTGCACGGGACATCTTCAGGGCTGTGGTCACTTTGGGATCTGGAACACAACTGGCGAGACCGGTGCAGGCACAAGGTGTGACTGCTGGCTCTGTGATTGGCTGTTGGGCCCACTTATAAACTTTCGAAATACCTTTCCAAAATTCTAAAACCTTATGTTGGCAAAACTGATTCTTTCTTCTTCTTCTTCTTCTTCTTGTAGTGCCTATCCTAACGGATGTTGGCGACCAATAAGGCTATCTGTACTTTAGACACCGCAGCACGAAATAAAGATGTTGTAGATTTGTTGTACCAATTGCATAAGTTTTTCAGCCAGGAAGTTCGTCTGCGACCAGGCCCTCTGCGTCCTTCAATTCGGCCTTGCAATATAAGCTGCAGCAATTCGTATTTTTCCCCTCTCATCACGTGACCCAGATATTCCAATTTCCGCTGTTTGATAGTGGACATAACTTCTAATGAACAATTCATTCTTTCTAATATCTCCACATTGGTCACTCTATCTGTCCATGGT
The DNA here is from genome assembly GCA_958336395.1 of Ctenicera cuprea. Lineage (NCBI taxonomy): Eukaryota > Metazoa > Arthropoda > Insecta > Coleoptera > Elateridae > Ctenicera > Ctenicera cuprea. Next base: position 50,732,307 of record OY284492.1, on the reverse strand, counting down.
ACACGCAGTATGCGTCTGTACGTCCACATTTCAAAAGCATTGATTTTATTACATAGATCTTCGGTTAACGTCCAAGCCTCCATTCCGTACAGAAGCACCGAGAACACATAACATTTTAAGAAACGCTTTCTTAACTGATTCTTTCATCCATCCTAAATTCCAACCATTTTCTTCAACGACTTCAAAATTTGTCTATGAATCCTGAGGATATCTTAGTCAGTTTTGATGTCGAATCCCTGTTCACTAAGGTTCCTATCCCTGATTCCATTTCTTTAATCCAGGACATATTTTCCTTACACAACCAACCCACTGACTTGTCCCTCCTAGTAGAAAATTGCCTAGCTTCCACCTATTTTCTATTCCGTGGACAGTATTACGAACAAGTGTCGGGTGCTGCCATGGATTTCCCACTTTCTCCTGTCGTTGCTAACATTTTAATGGAAGCATTCGAACAGGAAGCCCTAGACTCCGCACCTTTAAAACCTAAATGTTGGTTCAGGTACGTCGATGATACCTTCGTTATCTGGCCTCATGGACGGGATTCCCTTTCCGACTTTCTGTCACACCTAAATTCCCAACATGTTAGCATCCATTTTACTATGGAGATTGAATCCAATGACAACCTTCCTTTCCTCGACGTCCTAGTGAGTTATCGCCCTGACGGCAAACTAGGACATTCCATTTACCGCAAACCTACACACACAGACCGCTACCTAAACGCACATTCCCATCATCATCCCGCCCAGAAACGTTCTGCCATCAATTCCTTAGTTAACCGAGCCTTTGCCATTTCTGAACCATCCTACCTGAAAGACGAACTCAATCACATTACGACTTTCCTTTCCCAAAACAGCTACAACAAACGAGACATCCAACACGCTATTACTCAAAAGGCCCAACCCGCAAACACAGAACGTACCAATACCGACCGCATCAGCAGACTACTTAAACAACAAAACATAAAAACCGCTTTTGCACCCTTTCAAAAACTTTCCAATTTCCTTCCTCCGACCAAAGACAAATTACCTACCCTCCAATCCTGCGGTGTGTACCTTGCTCCTGTGGGAAAGCCCACATCGGTGAGACGAAGAGGCCGATCAGCGTTCGAGTTTCTGAACACGAGCGCTGCACTCGACTGAAACGTACCGCAGGGTCGGCTATCGCAGAACATAAACTCGATACAGGCCATAACATTCAATTTGACAAGACCAAAATCCTAGCCCGTTCTTCCACCTACCTCAACCGTGTGATCCGATCCGTGAATCCATAGAAATACACAAAACTCCTAACAATATCAACCGAGACCACAGCTATCCCCTCCACAATGCCTACAAACTACTATTTCCGACTAAACGAAAGCCCCGCCCTGCAACCGCTACAGCCCGACAGCCAATCACAGACCCAGCAGTCACACCTTATTACGCACCCATCCCTTATAAACCCGGTGCCTGCACCGGTCTCGCCAGTTGCATTCCAGATCCCAAAGTGACTACAGCCCTGAAGAATTCCCGTGCAACCGAGGACGAAACGTCGGCAATTCGTGCACCGATGACGCGGCTCCAACCCGGAAGCCTAGATGGTATTAATATTATAAACTTATTAACAATTGTGGCCTGCTGATTGGGGTGTGCGATGAAAATCTCGAAAAAAAATTTCAAAAAGCATAAATCACGAATGGCAAAACTAGCCATGGACGGTCGGGAAAATTCCCAAATCGTTTTTTTTCTTTGTGTAAAACTATTGCAAAGGTAAACACTAAACAGTTTAAAGAAGGTTTAATGTTCTGTGGTTGAAAGAGAGTGAGAGAGCTCACAGAAGCCGCACCCTGAAAGAGAATTCCATGAAAAACAACCACAAAAATTGGTAGTTGGTTGCATGGCAGAGAACTGCAGATGCCGGTCACACGATATTCCAAGTTAAGCACTGTCCGCTCTGGTCCCCACTCGGATGGGTATATCGGTGTATCCCCAACCATCCATGCTTTACAGGGCACGTTAAGCCGTCGGTCCCGGTTGTCCTACTTACATCTTTGCCAATCGTAAACCATTTAGTTCCTCCTTCCTCTTGTTTGTGCTATTCCAGATTTTTACTTTCGGTATTTTGTCTTTCAAGACTTTCACGTAGAATCGCCGATTGGTGTAGAGGTCTATTTGCTGAACTGTTACTCAGCAGTCTGGCATTCAATTTCCAGGCGTGCCCAACTAATAACGTACTGTGGTGCGAGTTGTGTAGACTATAGCTCGTTGAACCCTCTTTTAGGTTTAGCGTAATTCAACTTCACTTCTCACATCTGAGATTGTCCTAGTTTAATCTTTTCTGCATGTACTTCCGTGGTTCGGAGCCCACGTAAAGCTGTAGGTCCCCACTGTCCTGTGCTACTTTAAACACCACACAGGACGAGAGGTGAGAAGATATGTTGCATGCAAGAGGTATGCAACCATAAGAAGACCAACAATTGCTGCCGATTATACCAATATTGCAAACTTTCAGCTCTCCCGAATTAAAGAGTTTATATTTCAGCATTTAAATGACAAAAGCTACATTAAACATCTTTTGCCTCTGCAGTTTTTGGACAACAACGGAAGCCGAAGATTAGAACAATTTGCAGTATTTCAGACAAGACATGGGCTTGTTTTTTAGTATGGAATTTTTTGGCGCCCTTATGCCCTGCACTACTCGCCCTATGGGCAGGATAGGCCCTAAAATCAAGGCATTGTGATGAAGAAAGATTGTGGACCTTGTTTGCTTCAAATATGCTGTGTTTTATTAAGCAATAATTTTAGCCACTTTTGTATCAGGAGAACAGAAAAAGCAAACGATTTTATAAAACGTCTTAACTTCGAAAATATTTCAGGATTTTTTTAACTATTAACTTTTGTTATTATATAAAATATTGTTGATTTTTAACAGTTACTTTAAATAGTTTAATCGGGCATTTGTAATGAGAAAAAATAATTTCAACGTTTTGTCTAAAATTTTGTTTTAATTCCTCCTTGCATTTTGCCTGATTCATTTTATTTTTTAGCATTTCTTAATATTAAATTTTGCTTTCCTACAAACATACAAAAAATATTTTTTTTTTATTTATTGATTTTTTCGGAGGATTTTTGGCTGTAAAACTACACTTTGTGTAGGTTATTTGTTCATTATCAGAAGAGAGAGAAATTGTGTTAAAAATACTTTTTTCTATCAACTTGCTTAATTTCAAGGATTGATTTTGTAGTTTCCATATCAGGAAAGCAGCAAGTTGAAAAGCTGATATTCTTTATAAAACTCGAGTTTAGTGATAACACAGTATAAAACTGTGATGGCAGTCAGTATAATTATGCTAAAAATACTTTCATCAAAATGCAAAATATTTGTAGGGCGACCATTCTTAAGGCGGTAATTTTGAATTGCTGCTTTCTTAATATGGAAACTACAAAATCAATTCTTGAAATTAAGGAAGTTGATAAAAAAATATTACAAATAATTGTCAAAAACAAACCTTTTGTTACGCACTAAAAAAAATGTCTTCCCTCCAACGCTGATGATCTTCCCCCAACAGTTTCAAAGCCTTGTTGTATATATTGTTAACAGCAACCCTGAAAGCAAAAATAGTAAATAAACTGGAGGAATAATCAGAAGAAAACATTCTACAGGGCGTTTCATTTTTGATGTAGTTACATAGCTAACTTTGTTAACCTTAGAGCACTAAACGATCGTAAAATTTACGAGGACTCGGTTTCGCATATACAGTTTCGAAGGTTTCCGCTTATGCATCGCTTATCATATCAGCGTTGTTTGGATACCCGCGCACGTACATGTAGTTATAATTACCCCTTCCCATATTCTCTGGGTAAGTGTTTAGTATTTACGTTACGTGTCGAGGTAGTATATTTTACGAGTGTCTGGTGTTTATAGGTATGAATTGTGGACAAAAAACAGGAAGATGTCCCATGTGTCTTTTTGATGACATTATAAATATAGCCACAAGAAATTCCTTTGTGATCTATAATTCCAATAGAAACAGAAATAATGTAAAATGGGAGCCTAGATTAACATTTATGCTGAATCTAAGTGAAGAACTGATTAAACCGTGGTTAGAGATGCGAGTTAACACCTCATATTTGCAATGGTGGCCATATATGCCAAGATATATGCAATATTTTGAAAATTAATATGCCAGATAAAAGACCCACTCAGCGTGTAAAGAAGCGTACTATCTACAATTGGTGCCCATTTTGCCTTCAAAGAATGACAACAAATCATTATGGAAGCTCCGTATTTGTGGAGCACACCGAGCCAGTTGCTGCCAAAACTGCGCACAGTAATTTTTGATTTTCAATTATTTTTTGAGAATTTTTATTCATTAACATACACAAAAGCCAATTGTACACTTAGCATGTGATAATAGTTTATTTTTTCAAAATGTTTCTAATTAAAAAAAAAGTAGTAAAATTTACGAGTGTTTAGTATTCATGCAACTCCCAAGTATGTTTAGTGTTCTAGAATTAATATTAAAGTTACCTACCACCATTTACATCTTACTGGGCCAATTGTTTAAGACAAATTGAACCATAGAAATAAAATTATAAAATCTTTGGTTTTTGGGCTGTACAATCTCAAAGCAAAATGTTTAATATTTCTATTGGGTGTTACACATGTATGTGGATTCCTAAACGGTAAGTGATAGAGATTCAATTAAATGAAAAATATTATTCAGCATCTCAAGTACTGCTATGATCCACATTCAAATCCTACAATTTTTGCTTAATTTTCAGTACAAACTAAAAAAACTAAAATGTTCAGTTTTTGCTTTTTGTGTGTAATTTGGTTATTATCAACGATATGGGAATGCGGTTTTGATATCATTAAGACACTTTTTTACACAGATTTCAAATCTCAAATTAAAATTTTTATAGGTCGTAAAATTGACATTAAATTTGCTTTTTTAAATATGCGTCAAATGCAACAATGTCATCATTGGATAGAGCTCTTTTCTCTGATATAAGGTTCGGCAAGTTTATTTCTACAAATAACGGAGTTGTAAGTAAAAAACTGTTTTCTCATAGTATAGAGTTGTGAAAAAACAAATCTAACTTCCGCTTCCGGTTTAGTTTTTTTTTTGAAAAGCTCAACTAGAACTACAATTTTCGACATACCTCTTCACTTAAAATTTCATCAAAATCGTTTCAGTACTTTCGCCTTTAGAGGCGTCACACATCTATCCACATACCATACATTACAACGTAATGTGCTGTACACGTTATGCAGCAGTTAATGGTAAACAACTTTTATTAATAAAAAAAAGTTGATATTCTCAATAGTTTAGGAAATAATGGTGCGGTGACACTTAAATGACTCACCCCGTATACTAGGATCATGAAATTGTAGGCTGCTCATAAGAAATGTTCATGTTTGTTAAAAGTTAATTACCTTTATTGCAATCTCATTTAATCAATAAATTAAAATTCTACATAACCTACAAATAAAAAAAAACTTGGTAGACCTAAATGAAACATAGTGTCCCAACATATACCTAGCTCTCTTACCTCCTGGGTAAAACACCACCCCCTGTGACATAAAAACTTCCAAAGTAATTTAAATATCTAGTCCTGTTACGCTAGCAATTTTTAAGCAATAAATCCACTTCAATAAAGTCGTGGGAATAAAATTACTATTATATACACATTCTGTTTATTATTTAGAATATCCGGGCAATATTAGAAATGCGGGTAGGTAAGAAGACAATAAAACGTTTGGCAGCGAGAAATTCGACTTTACGTGAGCCGGGGGCGGTGGAGCGAATTAAAACTGTCATTTTAATGACATGGTCCCAGCAATTTTTGTTATTATTGGGAATATTACAACAATATTATACACGCAGGTGTCTACCAGGACAAAACTTTTGGCTATAACAGATTCGTTTTTCCGTGACCCGGGGGCGGTGGAACGAATTAAATTTGAACAACTTAATTCCAGCAATTTTTTTTATTATTGAGAATTTTCCAACAATATTACACAGGCAGATGTCTACCAGGACAAGAAAACGAATCTGTTATAACCAAAAGTTTTCTTGTCCTGGTAGACATCTGCCTGTGTAATATTGTTGGAAAATTCTCAATAATAAAAAAAAATGCTGGAATTAAGTTGTTCAAATTTAATTCGTTCCACCGCCCCCGGGTCACGGAAAAACGAATCTGTTATAGCCAAAAGTTTTCTTGTCCTGGTAGACATCTGCCTGTGTAATATTGTTGGAAAATTCCCAATAATAAAAAAATTTGCTGGGACCATGTTATTAAAATGACAGTTTTAATTCGCTCTACCGCCCCCGGCTCACGTAAAATTTCTCGCTGCCAAACGTTTTCTTGTCTTCTCGCCTACCTGCATGTCTAATATTGCCGGGATATTCTAAATAATAAACATAATAGGGAGTACATCGGGATTTTATGCCCACGACTTTATTGAGCTGGATTTATTGCTGGAAAATTGCTAGAATGACGCCGGTGTCACCACTCGCAATACAATAACGCAATAATTCTCTGAAATTTCCCTGGTTAGTTGCAGATTCATTATTTAAGTAAGAAGCCATCTAAGGTAGACAGTTTGCGCTTACTCATTTTTAATTTCTTAAAAGAAACAAAAAGGACATACCTAGAGATGCTTTAAAATCAAACTTGTAACAACATTATTCCTTAATTGAGGAGTAAGGAACTACATCAACCAACTAATACCTATTACATATTGATTGTTTGTTATATAGTTTCTTACCCTTAAACTTAAATAAGAAAATTAAAAAGTTAATTCTTACCTTATAAACTAAACTGCCAAATACTGAAATACTAAACTGTGCTGCCGTTTTAGTACAAAGACACTCAATTCAGCACGTCATACACTTTTCGAAAAGCCACTTATTTCAGTACGAATTTATAAAAAAATAACGAAATTTAAAATACAAATTTTCGTAACAATTATGGAAAATTATAAATGAAGATTATGAATAGCGGTAAAGTATACGACTGAGGGGTCGTCCATAAATTAGTAAAATTACCCAAGTTTGTAGGAAGAGGGGGGTTTGCAAAAGTCTTACGAAATCTTACAAAGGGGAGAAAGAGGGATTCGATTTCTCAATAAAGATTTGAAATATTTAATATTGGTTGTCGATTATATATAGTATTAAAATTTCAAGAAACACGTGAAAACAGATTATTTTGATAGAGTAAAGTAGGTATTAAGAAAAATAAACAGTGAAGAATTATAGGGAATAAAATATAAAACAGTTTTAGTAGGTTCAGACATTTCGAGAATCTTACTTCGAAATAATTGATGTCTTTGCATTATTTTACCACCAACTATTTTAAAGTGCATTATTTCTGAATTTCCCGCCATTGCTGAGGTCAGAATTGTAATTTCAAGAAAAAAATATCACGTAATATGTTCATGTTGATGTCGGTTCGTACTTTGTACTGCTGGCCATAGGCGCCGAATACGGGGGGGCTCCGCGGCTCAAGCCCCCACCAGAAAATTATCAGGGGGGGGCGAAGCCCCCCTGATATTTTTTGCGTTTAAAAAATCGGATGGTACAAATGTAATACGCGACCTTTTGCCGGAATTTGTTAAATTTATTAAAGTAGTATTAACGATTCGTGTAGCGCAGGGCGGTTGTTTTCTGCTTTATGAAGGTTAAAGACGTATTTAAGGTCAACTATGTCACAAAGAAGACTTAATGATTTGGCTCTACTTCATATTCGCAGAAACTAAAATACAGATTTAAATATAAACAAAATTGTAAATTTATTTATCGCCAAGACAGAAGTGAGACGAAATACTTTCTTTGTGGAGTAAGTGTTGTTTTTGTGTAGTACTGTTCTTCTTGTTACTTTATGTTTCTAATTAGATTTACTGTTCATGTTTTTTTAATGATAATATGTACTTAAAATAACGCGTTTCAAAACCATTGGAGTACCACATAGCTTATTTCTGTTAAATTCCTACAAAATCAGTATGCAATAAGCAATACTGCATTTTTTAACAAATAAAGGAAAAACATCAAAAAATCGAAAACTTGTGCCCACGAAACCTATTTTTCCAAGGCAATAGAATTTAACACAAATTCCTAACTTTTAATTTAAGACGGTTTGACCTTGAAAAATACAAAAATTTCGCTTGCGGCGCATTTCTATTAAGCCCCCCCTGAGAATTCAAAAACCCGGCGCGTATGCTGCTGGCGCTGGGATAAGCTTTGAATATCTTTATCTTTTTGGTGAGTGGACTTTCCAAGCAGGTCTACTAAACCCCCATAAAGGTTTAGAGCTTCAGCCATGCTTTGTTTAACGTCCGGCTTAGTTTTAGGTTTTACCGTTAAGAAAGTTTCTTTGCAATTGAGTCATTGTTATTGTGTTTCGCTGGAACTTTTAGCCGATGAAATATATTTATTTACAAAGTTTTTCCAATTACATGTTCAAAAACACTTTACTTCTAGTGCTTTAGGTGATTTTTTTTGGCCTTTCGGGGGGGGGGGGGGGGGGAATTACCCCTACTACCCCCGCCCCCCGTAAATCTGCGGTTGTAATCGACAAAAGCAATTTAAAAATATCGCGAGTTACGACCAAAACGACTGTGTATGCGTGGCTCAGAGCTCTTTCAATACGTGTGCGATGAACACATTATTCCTTGGATCGCATTTCCTGACTCGCTCATACTAGTCAGTGCAGCCATCTACCGACTACAAAACCATCTAGATTTAAATACAAAAAGTTGGCAAAATGGGTTTGCCCAGTGACCTAAAAATAAAAATATTAAAATAACAGTTTGCAGCAGAAATATAAACCACACATAATATTTTTAATAATTATACAGTTGAAGAACATGCAGTGAATGTGTTAATTTCTTAGTTTTTAAACAAACGCATTTACGACCTTCATAAAATATCCTGTGTGCACGCCCATTTATTTATTTTTATTTAAATAAAGCCTTAAAAGTCGTTTAAAATGGAAGATATTTTTCACTGGTGCAGGGAAGGAAATGCTATGCAAGTACGGGTATGGCTTGATGATACCGAACATGACATGAACTTGGGGTAAATATTTTTTATAACATTTGTTAGGTTAGGTTATATTATTGTCAATGCCATAACCTTTTTTGGAAATGTTATGCTTTTACTATTGCTACATATTCGTGTGGGTTTTTATTACATATCATTAGAATTATAACTAATCTTTCGCTATGTTATGCATATAGCCAGTGAAGGGTATGGTATTTGTTGTGGGTTCCACAATTTTAGTGTTCATAACGATAAAGAGGAAACCACAAACTAAAATATGATTCGAGAAATGAACAAACTCATCTGTTTCTAAGGAAATGATATCACAGCTTACGAAGTTGCCTAAATGTAAACTATACATTATGCATTACATGTAACCTAATGAGCTATTTTTAAACTTCCTGCTTGTTAGCTAACATATTAAAGTGATCGCAGCCAAATAAACCTACAACCGTTGTCATAGTAACCCTGAAATATTACTTTTACTTTTTGCAGTATTTAAACATTTTCACTTGTTTAATGCAAATATTACTGTTATGTTGTCAATTGTTTTATGGTAGTTGCCAGTTGTCATGGGAAGGCTACCACAAAACAGATTGCCACCATCAACTTATATTAGTTTATTAAATAACTTATTATTAATGGTTTTAGTGATGACCATGGATTTAGTCCACTTCACTGGGCCGCAAAAGAAGGGAACAGTAAGATTGTAGAAATGCTTTTATTACGAGGAGCTCGTGTGAATGCTACAAATAGGGGCGATGATACTCCATTACATCTAGCTGCTGCACATGGTCATCGTGATATTGTACTTATGGTAATTAATTACATCAAGTAATTTTTAGTTGAAGGAGAGAATAAAGTGGATGAAAAAATAAATACATAACTAACAATTACAACATTATTAACCCATTTCTGAGCTATTTTATATTTAGTGAAATAGTATATTATTTGTAGATGAGATTTTATATTTTGCTGAAATAGGGGGAAAACGGGCGAAGCACTTCGCCTGGACTTTCCTATACTTTTATACAAAATAATTACTTTTTTATATCAAATCACAACAATAGATCATTGAAATGTTTTAGTTCACTTTTCTCAACGGCCGCTAGGTGGCTTAGTTCCAAGGTATGGTACTAATCACGCGGGTGTTTAAAGCTTATGAAATATTAAATTAGTTTTTTTGTTTGATACAGATGAACACTGAGGAACACAACATAAGGCATGCTCACGTAGTCGATAAGACATATAAACATGCCGAAATATGTATAAGGTTAAAATAAATAAATATTGTTAAAGTAATTAAGTATTTTATATACAGATAATCATTTGAAAGTATTATTTATTTTAAAGGAATATTGAGACAGACAATAATTTTAATTAATTTAATCAATTTCTTTTCAATGAATAGTTTTCCGAATACCATTCGAGCTGAAAGTTAAGTAAACAATTTTTGTGACGGTACCGCTCATGTATATTGTGTTTCTGTTCTGGTCATTCTTCCATAAAAGCGCTGCACATAGAACATTCTTACAATTTTATTTTAACAAAACAGGGTGTTCAATTTAAAAAAACTTAAGTTTGGTATGCCACTCTTATATAAAACCCCCTGTATAATTGAAAATAATTTTGAAATGTGGTCCTTTTAGTCTCCTAAAATATTTATTGAAAACCTTTTTCTGTATTTTAAATGGTAAAGGAGATACCGACCATCGGGACATTGTTGACTCACCCTGTATATACATAAGTAGCAGTTAAATAAAAAATTGTGAATAATTATATCTTTCTCTCAAGTTTGGACAAGTCATTTGATTCATTATAATTGTAGATGTTTTTAACAAAAGTATTATGTTCCAGTTACTCCGACAACGTGCAGATGTAAACTTTACAAACGAACATGGCAACTCACCATTGCACTATGCTTGTTTTTGGGGTTACAGTGATATTGCAGAGGATTTACTTCATCACGGTGCAGTGGTATCAATAGCAAACAAAGATGGTGATACGCCTCTCGACAAAGCTCGAGGAAATTTAGCTAAAACATTACATGAGTTAGCTGTGGAAGCGGGTCAGGATCTTAAGAAAATCAAATTTAAAGATCAAAGCTGGCTTGGTTTAAAAACGAGATCTCGAGATGCAACTCTTTCTAGACACAAAGGTATAAACATCAAAGATCTGATGCTTCGCGATAAAATTGCTGGCACACCTAGCGGAGATACGTATCGTGGAATATGGCAGAAGAACGAAATTGTCGCAAAAATTTTAGCCATACGCAATTGCACTTCAAGAGTCTCGAGAGATTTCAATGAAGAGTTCCCCAAGTTAAGAATTTTTTCACATCCAAACGTTTTACCCGTCGTAGGGTGCTGTAATTCTCCACCAAATCTCGTTGTTATTAATCAGTATATGAGTTTGGGCTCATTATATACAGTTTTGCATGAAGGTAGTGGAGTGGTGGTTGACACGGCACTTGCGTTGCGTTTTGCATTGGATATAGCTCGTGGAATGTCATTTTTGCACGGCCTCGAACGGATTATACCCCAGTATCACTTAAATAGTCGGCATGTTATGATCGATGAAGATCTGACTGCAAGAATAAACATGGCCGATGCAAAATTCTCATTTCAAGAAAAAGGTCGAATTTATTATCCCGCTTGGATGTCGCCAGAAGCTCTGCAGAAAAAATTAGCGGATATCAATTGGGAAGCATCTGACATGTGGAGTTTTGCAATATTACTATGGGAGCTGGCAACTAGAGAGGTGCCTTTTGCTGATCAATCACCGATGGAAGTTGGAATGAAAATAGCACTTGAAGGATTAAGGATCGGCATTAAACCTGGAATATCTCATCATTTATCGAAGCTGATCAAAATCTGTATGAACGAAGATCCGGGAAAGCGACCAACTTTTGATATGGTCGTGCCTATTCTTGATAAAATGAAACGTTAATTTTGTAAAATGTATATTTTTAACCTTCGTTATTTATTGCTCGAGTGCCTTTAATATTGCCTTGTTTTTGGTATATTAGGGCTTTGTGAGTCGTCAAACTTTTAACCACAACTGTATGGGGCGCCAAGTGTAAAGTGAAAATTTGCTGTGCATTTCTCGGTATTTAAGGTAATTTGTCCCAATATTTATTATACACATTTAGCTAAATGCTTTTTATTTTAATAAATCATTCTATATTTAAATAAATCCTTAAACATTTGGTTTAAATATTCCAACATTTAATAAAGCATTAGAGATTTAAATAAATCTTGAAACATTTACTTTAAATTTTGAAATATTTAGTAAATCTTTATGTATTTAGATAAATCTGCACATATTTGTTTTAAATCTTTCAATATTTAATAAATATTCGCAGATTTAAATAAATCTTTACCGATATAAATAAATCGTTACAGTTTGAATAAATATTTCAACATTTAATTTTAAGCTGTCATATTTAATGTTAACTTGTTATATTTATTTGACCTTCGTAGACCTAGCCTACATAGCAGACCAAGACCGTTTACACTGGTGGCAACGTTCAACAATTATGAACACGTTTTCCGTATTTCAAAAATTTGTACAATTAATGTTAGTTCAATCATCAATAACAACATATTTAACAACATAAACATTTGCATAATTTATTATTCTTACAATGAAAATTTCCTCAACATTCCCTTGAAAACGTAATTTTCAGTCTTGTTTTGTTTAAGCGTCGAACACTCCCACCATGACCCTGTTTTGCGCCTTGCTACCGGTATAAACGGTCTAGGTGTCCTAAGTCGGCTGGGCTCGCCAAGATCAAATAAATATGACAGGTTAACATTAAATGTGACAGCTTAGAATTAAATGTTGAAACATTTATTTAAATCTGTACGGATCGATTTATTTATATCGGTAAAAATTTATTTAAGCTTTTATTGATAAATCTGCGAATATTTATTAAATATTGAAAGATTTAAAACAAATATGTACAGATTTGGCTAAATACCTAAAGGTTTACTAAATATTTGAAAATTTAAAATACATGTTTTAGGATTTATTTAAATCTAGCTAATGCTTTATTAAATATTGGAATATTTAAACTAAATGTTTAAGAATTTATTTAATCTACAACGATTTATTAAAATAAAAAGCATTTAGCGAAATGTGTGTATATATAATAAATATTGGGACAAATTGCCTTAAATACCGTAAAATACACAGCAAATTTTCACTTTACACTTGGCGCCCCATACAACTGAACTCACTTTTTAAAAAAATGGTACAACCTAATCATCATTATGAATAACTTGAGTAGTGTGAGCATGATTGTAGAAAAGTTGGATTCACACAACTCTAATAAGCTTTTATTGATAGATTTGTATGGTAAAGTAATTGTATAACATATATTTTTGTTAACGGCTTTATGTACTAAAGATATTTTTGCTAAACTGCTAATACGATACTACTGTAGTATTAGGATCTTGTATTTTAATAAAAATAATGTCAAGAAGGAATGTTTTAGTCTGTAAAGTATGAATCCACAAACAAGTCCAGGGTGCATATAAAACTGCAGATGTTGAAATTGACATACGGAAATATTCTGTTACTGCAACTGCCATAGAATTGAAGTTACTGTAAAAAAAACAAAAGATGTGACTGAATTATAAGCTAGGAAAAACAGAAAAGCTTTCGTATTAATAAAACTTATCCAAATGAACTTCCCATACTTAAATAATAAGTGTTGAAATATTTTAAGCTATAATAATGTGTTCAAGTCTACTTATGTTAATTTTTTTATTTTTAAAATTTGTATTGTAATAGTTGTAAATTTATGTACTTTTCATAATTAAGAAAATGTTTTAACAAAATTGTAATAAAGTAACTATTTATTAAATTGTGTTTAAATGTATTAAAGAAGTGTTCATTCCTATTGTATTTAGAAATATCAATTTGTTACTTGCCCATACTTCCTCAAGATCGACGATATAAACTCCAAAAAGTATACCCCGACATTGGGAGCACCACAAGATACCAAAATGGAGCCGCTCTTGTTCTTACTGCTAATTAGGGCTTGACTAGGGCATCACTAACTTAGCATGGCTGCTATTCGTGGATGATTTAAAGATTTTCCGTTGCATTCAAGATTCTCAAGACTGCAACAGACTTCAGAGAGATTTAGATAATGTGTCAGTAGGGGAGTGAAAAGAAACTCGCATTCAATGTGGCTAATGTAACGTAATAATCCTTTAGTAAAATGTCACAATGGATTGATCACGACTACAACATAAATAAGACCCAACTTTCATGTTGCATCGAAATAATTGATTTGGGGGTTACACTAACGACAATTCTAAATTCCACCATCATATTGATGGAATCGTCGATGCTGGTTACAGAAAACTAGCCTTTTTGATTAGCAATACCCGATGTTTTAAAAATACCAAGACTTTACTAATCTTATATTATGCACTGGTACGTTCAAAATTGGAGGACGCCTGCGTAATTTGGTCCCCCACATCAAAGGTTCACATCGATTAGATTGAAAAGAACCAAAAGAAGATTTATTAGATACTTACACTTCAAACTAACGGCATCTATCCAACTTTCCCGAATATGGTATCCTACTTGGACCAGATTAACTATATTGTTTGAAATGACAGTAATTGATAAAGTTTGTGTAATTTTATTTTAAAGTGTTAAATAAATATATACTCTCTTTATAGAGCGTTCTTATATACTGCAGTTATTATATCAATAATTGGTATCCTACTTGGACCAGATTAACGATATTTCTAGGAACCTTCAATGTGACCTACCACGTCTACAGGGTGTTAATAAAGTATGGATACAAGATATTATATCAATAATTTTGTTTTTCAAAAAACCCTCGGACACGTCAAAAAGTATTTAACCTTGCGGATGTTTTGGTGTCAAACCCCAGACTTTTAGCATTGCACGTCATGGATAGTTATGCATCCTGGCCATAGAGGGTAATTTAGCCATTATAAATTTATATTGGCAACCAGGATGACTGACTGATAGGGTATGGCTTATTGCAAAGCAAAAACACAAGAAAAAAAGGAAAGCACAAAATTGGTTCTGAAAGCAATTTGATGCGCCCGATTTGATGTCTAATATGTGCATGGGTCATGGTGGAATGCTACAGTTTATGTAGTTATAGAATAGGATGACTGTAAGGCATTGTAATTAAAAAAAAAACATGAAAAAATTAATAATTTACCCATATGAATCATACTTTATTGCTTACTCTAAATATTTCCTTAAATACTATAGAGTACTAATTTTTATTGCCATTATTTAGTGAAACTAGACAATAGCAGTAGTAAAGTATAAAGATGTAATCGAATTAGAAGACAACAAAGTAACTGCGCGTAGAATGAACGCCTGTGATAGAAGCAATTTGCTACTTATAGTCAAGTATCTAGCGGAATACGTATCGTTTTGGTTAGGTACGACAAAAGCCAATGTAAAGCTTCAAATTTGCACTTATTAGAAACCTGTATAGTACTAAAAAAATCCATAAAAACCGGTCAAAAACCAATAGAAACGACCAAAACAGAGCCCAAAATCCTTCAAAAATCCCTAATTTTTAGACAGCCCAAAAGTACTCAAAGATCTATACACCACCAAAAATTGGGCACACGAAAAAATGATTGAAAATCACCCAAAATCAAGCAAAATTACCTCAAAAGCACCCTAAAAGCTTGTAAAATCCCTTATTTTTAGACACCCCAAAATGGCTTTTCATTTCTGGACCAGATTATTTGGTACATGGAAACATCGTTGAAAAACGACTAAAAAAGGATATGAAGCAACCGAAAAGGGCCCAAAGTTCTTCAAAAATTCCTAATTTTTATGAACCCCAAAAGTGCCCAAATATCTATAGACCACCAAAAATTGGGCACACGAAAAAATAATTAAAAATCACCCAAAATCAAGCAACATTACCTCAAAAACACCCTAAACACCTTACAAAATCTCTTGTTTTTAGACACCCCAAAATAGCTTTTCATTTCTGGACCAGGGTCTTTGGCACACGGCAAAATCGTTAAAAATCACCCCAAATCAAGCAAAATTACCTCAAAAGCCCTCTAAAAAAACTTACAAAATACCTTATTTTTAAACGCCCCAAAATAGCTTTTAATTTCTAGACCAGAGCATTTGGCGCATGTAAAAATCAGTAAAAAAAATTCCCAAAAACAAGCCTCACAATCTCCTAAAATACTCCAATTTTTAGACACCCCAAAAGTACCTCAAGATCCATAGACCACCAAAAATTGGGCATACAAAAGAATGGTTGAAAATCACCAAAAAGGACCCAAAAAAACTCTTGTTTTCAAACACTCCAAAATGGGTTTTCATTTCTGGACCAGGGTATCTGGCGTGTGCAAAAAGAAGGAAAAACAACGCCAACAATTCTACTGGCGGCTTACCCGCTAAAACACCGCTACCTTTTAAAATCGGTAGATTAAATATCATGCTTCAAATCAGGAGATAGCACAAACACGTCAATGACACTGAGCGTCCTGGCGACATGGCCGCTAAAATGAGGTTTTATATCCTTAAGACACTCGAAAACACCGTTTACCATCGCGAAAAAAACGTAAGAATTACTGGCCGGTCCCTCTGTGGGAGATCAAAAAAATAACAATTGATCAATTCACCTCAAAAAAACGACTCTTTAGAAAAATCTTTTTTTTAACAAATAATGTTTTATTTTAAAGATCAATATTTTTTTAAAAGTTTATAGGCCAAATGAGGATTTTATCTAAATGAAAAAAAATTAAACACAATTATTATAATTTTTCAAAATATTTACAAAAGGAATGATTAATTATTACATTAGTTTATCAATTTTCCTTTTTACAATGATAAGAGCTTAATTCCTTTAGAAAACCTGTCCTTGTAAATAACTCAACACTTTCATTTATACAATTATCAAGTGCAAGTAAATGGCAGTCTAGCAATACAATATAGGCAACATACTTTCAAAGTCCTGAGAAAGAAACCTGACAAAAGTAAAGAAAAAAAAAACCGCAGTGTTCTAACAGGAGCTGCGAGTTCGATTTTTCATCAAATGGAATGTTAATCCTGTGCGAATCTGTTCCTTTCTTGTGGTTTCGAATAGCTGATATAGCCATCTTCTTATCCTTGTTGACACTGATACCCATTAAGATATGACACTTAAGGTTTTCAGCAACAAGCCTTCGATGTTTAAATGCATTGAAATATTCCTTGTCCAACATTTCGTTTAAGGCATCAACGGCAGATTTTCTACTGGTAGGAAAATTCTTAAGCTTTACCAGAAAAGCAAATTGTTTTCTAAAACCAAGAACATCCAATCGATTCTTGTTTGAACCGGTGCCAACATAATGTTCAGTGTAATAAGTGAAGTTCGCAGTGCTGATTATTTCAGTCATGAAGCAATGAAGTCCTGACTCATTTACAATAGGAAGACAGCTGTCTGAATATTGCTGGAAAAGAGTTTGCAATTCTTGTCTGAACAGTAGAAGAGCTTTCTTAAACTCTTCATCACTGACATTAGGGTCAGCAGCTGAATTAATGCAGTTAAGTATCTCTTTAGATTTCATAATTGCATTGTCTTTAAATTCTTGTGAACATTTCTGTTTATAATAATATCTCAACTTATCAAGAATCATTACCCTAACTTCTCTGTTAGGTATCTTTACATAATAGTATTCTTGAGATGGTGGTTGTGTAGAATCAACTGTCAAATACCCAAGCTCAAGGATGAAATTAAGAATCAGCTCATGACTTCCCTGTGTCGAAATTCCTTTCATATAATTCTGAAGTTGAACAAGATCATCTGCCGTCAACTTGTCTACAGTACGTAAGGTTCCTGTGCCATTTTCCTCCATCAAGTCGAATAAAAACTTTCTTACATCAACATTCCTAAACATGTACATCAATGGTTCGGTATATGCAGCACCTACCCAGAAAGACCGTGCTGAACCCTCGCTTAGATAATTCAAAACTGACCAAGGACAATATATCTTTTCGCCTGCTGAACCTGGGTATTCGTAGCCATTATACTGAGCTTCGATAATATCAAGTGCTTTCTTTTTTTCCACTTCAAAACCAGGCAATTTTCCAAGTTTCTCAAGAAGACCATCAATTTCTTTTGATGAAAGCCATAGAACTGGTTAAATCGGTGATGTTGTGTAAATCTGCAAGGAGTTATATTATTTGCAATGCTCGACCATCCGATGCCTGCGATATAGGAAACTCCTGTCACCAGTGACCCTAGTAGATGAATAGTCGCATCATCAGTTTTCAAAAGGGGGGCGATCATATCAACAGGCTTCTTGCAAATTTCCACAATCCTGTTCTCATTTCTTCTACTCAAATAGCTTGCCTTATCAGGAGATAAGTTGCTAATGCTCCAAGATTCTGTCACCTTCTGCTCGTATTCGTCAACCAATCGTTGCGCAACATTTACATCAACACCATTCATGCTACAAATTTCCTCTCTTTTTTGCTGACTTGCATTAATCAATGCCATTACAAGACCAGGAGTTATATCATGCTTTTTGTTAATCTGCTCTACCCAAAGATATTGTTTAACCAATGCACGTGCAACAAGATGATCAACACCATATACCTTACAATCATCCTCTAAGCTGTTTTCATATGCTTCAACCAATGCTCTTGCAACAAGTGAGTCGTACTCGTCAACAAGTAACACAACATCTCTCTCAAAATGCATATACAAAAATTTTGCGAGTCGTTGCAAAGCGTCACTTGGATCCATCTTCATGTATGTGTCACCTAAACACCATCTCTTGCATAATGCTTTATCTTCATCAGTTAATTTCTCACTGACACATAGGTATTGATGTTGCTTGAATGCACGATGCGCAACAGTTCTGCAAAGTTTGATTGCATCATCAACAGTTTCGATGCTCCTATTACATGCAAAGCTCACAGAGAGCACTGGATGTTTTCCCAAATATTTCTCCACAAGATCTGGGTAGTTCATGATGGCTAGATTAAGGTCAGCAAACAGACGATAATTTTCTGTGTCTGTTATAGCTTGGGTCTTAACATCAAGTTGTGTTTTCAATCTTCCAGTGTCGGGATCAACCTCGATCTCAAAGAAACTCCTGAACATGGTCAAATTTACAGATTTGCCAAACCTCGGAGGAGCTGTTATGAGTTCGTGTTTTCTCCTTCCTGTACAAAAAATGGAAATAAGCTCTGTTTTGTCGACAAGCGTATTCGGGAACTTGGTGGCAATTTCCTTGAAGTTTGTTAAGGTTACATCATACACATTTGCTGGCTGTATTAAAAAAAAAAGAGCAAAAAATTAAACGTTAGCTGCCCTTAGTAAGCAATTAACAGATAACATACCTGATACATTCTTGGTTTCTTACTGCTTAAAGCCCTTAAATTTCCATAATAAGCAGTCACAACAAAGACCTAAAACAAAGATAGAAAATTGCCATCAGCAACATCAATTTTGTTGGAATGGAAGTATTAAAAATAATCATAATGCCTAGTACTAAAAGTTTTCATCAAAGAAAGGAATCTCTGAAGAGCAAAACCCACGATCAAGACCTCAGAATCGCTGTCTTCTCACCAACGATATCAGAAAATGGAATTAACAACAGATGTTAACACTACCTATATTG
The DNA here is from genome assembly GCA_958336395.1 of Ctenicera cuprea. Classification (NCBI taxonomy): domain Eukaryota; kingdom Metazoa; phylum Arthropoda; class Insecta; order Coleoptera; family Elateridae; genus Ctenicera; species Ctenicera cuprea. The sequence goes on along the minus strand of OY284492.1, from coordinate 50,712,633 downwards.
TAAACTGCTGAGAGCAACATGAAATGTTAGAAAACAGCTCAATCAAACTTTCATGCATTACACTGTCTTTGTAATTACATGTGCACCATCAATTGGTGCAGGTGCATTAATAGCTGTAATACTGTTTATAAAAAACCTTCAGTTTCTAGAACGCATAGCTTTTACCTCTAAAATTAGTCCCCTTTTTAGTAGTTTTCATATTTTTTAGTTCTTCTTTAGTATAAGTACCTTCTTTTGAAAAAAATTGGTTTAAAATCATCATGGAATTTAATATCTTTAATTGATTTATTCATGGTCTGTTATCTTTTGTTTCTACATCTAAAGTGGAAAACATTTTACACATTTCATTTACCCCTCCATTATCCATAAATTCTGTTTTTGCCTTTTGTTCGCGCCAAAACTACTTTCTCCCGAAGAGTCCGGTTTGGATGAGTTAGAGTTGGAACGGGAAGGAAGAGCAGAAGACGTAGAAGCATATTATACACCATTAAAAACAAGACAACCATCTGAACAATTACAAATCTTCTACTCAAGATAAAAAACTAAATATACCAAAAAATATCAATGAAGTAACTCAAATAAGAAATCGTAATTTTGCCATTGAATATCTCAATTCACTGGCGTCTAGCCCCTGAACACATAAAACATACACGCCTGAACATATCACTTGTCATCCCGGCGCGGCCATTGTTTTCCGTGTCTAACATACCGGCGTTTATTCAACCGTGGCTTTTATTCAACCGTGAAAGCGCCAATATAGTCAGTAACAAAAGGTACAGCTTTTACTCACCTTTTACTTTTGGAAAATAAATTAACAAAATCATACATATATTTATTTTTATCTGGGGGTTACACATCAACTTCAACAAAATAGAGTACATGTGTATAGGAAATGAGGTACAAGATTTAGAAATAGAGGACAAAAAAATAAAAAAGTGTTACTCCTTCAAATATTTGGGTTCAATTATAACCTCAACGGGAACATGTGACAAAGATATCGAGACCAGAATAGCTATGGGGAAAAACGCTACTAGATCAATACATGGAATAAAATAAAAATAAAATAAAATAAGAAATAGAAAGAACTTGTTTATCACTTCGATTTGAAACTAAAAATGCACAGGGAAATCCTTGTCTTAAATTATCCAAAACTAAGAGTGTCACTAATTCAAACCCATACCCGTTAAGGCCATGAGTCCCATCGATACAAATGCAGTCTGAACAATATTTCAAACATATCTCCTTTTGTGCGTCCGTCATAATAATTAATAAAAAGTCTTCACTCTTTAGTTGTAGATATTCTGGCATAATTTCACCTTGTGGCTTGTAAAATAATACAGCACCAACTTCTTGCAAGTCTTTAACCCAAACATCAACACTTATGGCATCGTCTTTATGTCTAACAGCATCAGAGTTTAAATTGTAACATCTTTTAATGTTGTACAAGTCCTTTTTGGTCAAAATATGAAGCCTCTTTAATTCTGAATTCGATACACTATCACGGACATCATCTAATATAGATGAGAATGGAATGTGTGCAGCTATTTTAGCAGCTATAGAGTCACGTTCGGAAGGTGTTAAAAATACATGGCCTATCTCTAGTTAATGACCAACGTGAGTTTCAATAAGTTTTACCTTAACTTTGCCATGCTTATTATCAATCGAAATAGTCATAGCAGCAGGGCAAAAACCGTTAATTTTGTTGGAACCCAGTAATTTTAAATGTCTAAGGCCTTTACTCTCTGATATCAATTTACCAGATCTGTGGCAAACGAGAGATGTGAAAGTTCTAGACTTGCCTGTCCTAGATCCATATTCTTTTACAAATTTTGATTTGGTTTCAGACTCCATTTTCAATTTCCACTCATTATATTCGTCTAAACAATCAAACTCAATCGATTTACTTTTAATGGTAATGTCCTGCATCTCCTGGAAGTGTTCATACAAGTTCTTCTTAAAAGAGTCTTTGTAGGCGCATAAAGGGCATTGCTTAGCATTAACCGATGCAAGCCGTACACACCCTTCTGTTGTTGAAGTTGGAGATTTTTTGATATTATCCCATGTGTTTTTTTATGAAAAGCTAAGTGATGTAAGTGATTAAAATTTTTAGAGCATACATCGCAACGAAATTTATAGTGAATATCAGAAGCAGGCAATAATAATTCACCAATTTTGTCCACATGAAATTTTTTACATGTTACTTTAAATTATCATAGTTTGAGTATTTTTTCTTGCAAATTTTTCATAAATTATTTACTGTATTCATTGTGAAACTTTAATTACTATGTTGATTCAACGTCTGATGACTGAAATACTAGCACTCAATATTCTATTACAATTTCGTTACGCACAGATAACATAACCAAAGTATTTAAATTATTTTGCCGCTTTTTCTGTATAATAAAAGCCGGTATGTTAGGTACCTATAACAACGGCGGGGACAGGATGACAAGTGTTATGTTCAGGGGCTAGACGCCAGTTCTCAATTCGACCGTAAATAAAAAACTAACAAAGACAGATTTTTGAAATTTTAAAGGTATTTCCAGAAATTCCCCAAATATGGGGTTAAAGTCAGTTGGCATTAAGATTGCATGTAAAACGAGAACAAATGGCAACAGACAGGAACAACCCAGAACAAAAGAGAAGAAAAACAAAATTAAAAATAAAAAACTATTCGATAATGTAGAACATAAAGCAGGTAGTCGTAAAAATATAAGTTTAGATGAAGAAACAGATGAATTAATTGGTAAATCTTTAGAAACTTTTCAGTCATAAATGGACAAGCTAATTTTATACATTCCTAATGATGAGAAACAAAAATGGAAAGAAGATTTAAAACCTATCATTACTGAAATAGACAGATAAGATGATGAAGCAAAAATAGTTGTTTTCAAACAAGAAGTAGAAGTAGATAAATATATTGCAAGAAAAGCTGCTAATTTATTTCTTGAACGATTAATTATGACAGACTGTGAACTAGAGTCCGCTAGTAATAAAATAGATGAACTGGAATATAAATTAGACAACTACAATAATTATGATCCTAAGAAATTAGCAGAATTAAGAAACAAAACAGTAGTAATACCATCAAACATTGATGATGTAAAGAAAAGAACTCAAAGAAAATATTTGAAAGGCATACTAAAAATACGAGAGCAATAAATGAAGAGATTCAAAAATTGTAAATTAAATGGAAAGTACTGTATTCAGGAATTTAAATGTATTCAATGAAGAATATCCAAAATTTCCGACCACTGGCAGTTAATTATTTTTATACCGTTATCTTTTTCTGGAGTACAGTACGTAGACTAGGCTATCTCTATTTTTTTTACATTGTGCCTCATTTAGTATTTTAAAGTAGCCAGTGATCGGACATCAGGTTATTCCATATAAGTGAGTTATGACCAATAATGTGTCTGTCCGACGACTGGATTTCAAACAATATTTGTGTTCTCGTAACCGGACGCAAAAATTATACCTCTTACTTTCTGAGTACGAGTTTTTTTTTAATTTAGCAGGATTCTATGTTGTTTTAGAACATGCCTACCGGAAAAATAATACGTTCCGTTGATACGATGTGAACAATTTAAAAATTACCATCGAGGAAGTAAAAACTGGCGGTAAATTACTAGAAGTTTGCAGAACTGTTCTGGACCGTATTAAGGAAAGAATATCCGAAACGTATAATAAAATGGGATCAGATTCTGTTCTAACTGTCCAACACGAAAAGTAATTATGTAATTGGATAACTGGTGTTGCGAAATGTGGTTTTCCATTAAAAAAGTCAGAATTATTGCAATCAGTGCCAAAAATTGTGGAAACTGAAAACGCCATTTAAACACGCCAGAGAAAGAGGACGATGAGATTACAGAAGAAGATATTAAAAGTACCGAAAAAGTTATTTTGAAGCTAAGACAAAAATTAGAGAAAACGGGAATGGACACTAATTCGATATTAGTATCAGTGAAGTCTGCTTCACCAAGAAAACGCGCGTATTTTTCAGAAGAAGAGCAAACCGATGGAACTTATTTTTAGTAATGATGCGAATGAGATTTCACAGATTCTGAAAAGACAAAAGGGATGAAAAGGAGAATAATGGGACTGAAGCAACTGAAATGATTGGGCATGTTGATCTGGAAAATTCCGCATATAAGATTAAAGTTACAACCTTAAGGTCCAGTCGTATAAAGCGTAGTCAACTATAACGATGTGGTCAAATAGTTGAACACGTTGTTATTATTTATGGAATTTTGTTTTTGTTAAAAAATATTTTATTGTTTTACGTTACGTATGTACTTCTTTCAGTAATAAAAATAACAATCAAAAGGTAATTTTTGGTACGGACCTGGCGAAAATATCTATGCAAAAACCTGTCTGACTACTAGCAGACTTGGTCGACCACTAGCGTTTATTGTCCGATTATCGGCAAAAGTGTTGGTTTTTATCTTACAAAAATTCTGTAAATTTCAGAGGTTTGAGAGACACAATAAAACATTACTTTTATCATAAAAATGGAACAATAGGTGATCTATTTTTTCGTCGCTTAACTTTTATTAGTGGAAATAAAGATTTTTCTGCGTAAATAAAGTTCATGTTTTACAAAACTGTTCGACTACCGGCGAATTCACCATATCAGAAAAAATTCAACTTTTTTAGTCACTTGAATTACATTTATTTTAATGATATAATCAACAATGGGTGTTAAGTATATTTGTCTTATAAAGTAATCCCGAAATACAATGAAGGGTCTTACTGTTGATTGATTTTCTATCCTAGTTGCTTACACTGTCAAAATACTCAGTACATAATAATACATTAAAATTGTACTGTATTGACAAAATCTATGCGGACAGTCACTCTAGACATAGTGCATCTCTTTAACGTTATAATTAGTAATAAAAACAAGTATTTTAAGTACTTCAAAAGTTTATTATTTACTTGTGTGCGGATAGCGATTATCTTACAAAGTTTCAGAAGGACTCCTGCCTATTATACAGATCACAATAAACATTGTATAATATTCATCTCTAACCTAAGACTTAAATATCTAAGGATAGCTTATATAAACCAGGATTAAAACACATGAAAACATTAAAATCTACGTTAACTAATTTAATACTTTTTTTTATCATGTTAACTTAAGCATTACACTAGCATTCCAATAAAATATACTTGATATAAACAGAAATTCATTAAAAAAATCTTTTACATTATAAAACAATTAATGCGTTTTGCAAGTCTGCAAGTTTGCAATTTTGTATGGAGAATAAGACTTTATATCCAAAAGTTAAAAAAAATGCTAAAATCTAAAATATGTAGAAGAAAATATTACGTGACCCCGCCCCCGGTATGAGACATCTCTAGTGTTCTTATTCAAACCAAAATTATTACAAATACATGAATAACTAATTATGTGAATAATGCTCACATATGAAATTTTAAAATTTGAGTGCAATTACTGCAAAAGTTATCTACAAAAAGTGATTAGCCCGATTCATCTTCAAGAAGCTGTAACCCTATAATGAAGGGTTTTCAGGCCCTTGTTTATGAGAATTTTTTCGATTATATTTAGATTCTGAATCTATACTGAAAATTCGTTCCACATGTTATGAATCACGCTGTACACCATTGGTTTGGGAAAACGAAAATTGTGCAGACTTCATTCAAATGAAGTAAAGGGGCTCTTTTAACTTTTCCTTCATTCGTGTTGTTATAAATCCTGAAAAATATTGCAATCATTATAAGAGACATAGTTAAATATGATCTGAAAAGAATTACCTATTTAGAAATCGTAGAGTATGCTAAATTGTAGTTATTTTAGCATTAGTGTAACTTTAAATTAAACCATCTTTTTCCATTGTAACATGTAGCTGCATACTAAAATACAAACGATGTTGATTGTTTAAATTACAGCAAAAGGAAATTTTTATATGTTGTGATTATTATCAACAGTGATCCGAAGTACAATTCTTTTAACTGCCTGAAAATAATTCATATAAGTATTTCTCAGTTTCTTAACTGTGTTTTTACTAGTTAATTGTTATTCTACACACATAATTGATTAAAATTAAAACAGTACTTACTCGTCTTTAATTTTCTGCTGGTAGTCTGTCTTTTTACTAACCTGAAGCTTCTAATAAATGGAGTTTTGTAAATTACATTGGTGTGTTAATTAATAAATCACCGAAGTATGCTTTCATCACAGAACATAAACCTTTCATTCGTTATTATTTTACTTTTTGAACGAATCGAGTTGCCTCGTCAACTGTCAAAATATTTGAGGATTACGTTAAAATTTACGGACACTGACAAAGAGATAAATCTTCACTGCTGCCCTCTCGCAGCTCTCCATGCATCTTGGTATAAACGCATCTTTCAACGCGCCATCTTACCGAAGAGATGTAAAACTAAGGATCTCGCGTGGAAAATGTTGGCACATTAAAGATCCCTTCGCTGCAGAAGATAGAAATTTGTTTTAGTTTGGTATAGCTTACAGGTGTCGTAGTTAGATTAGCAACAGATATGGGAGAATTAAAAAAATATTTAGCTATTAAAATGTTAAAATGTTTGACGCGAGTATGCAAAAGTCAAGACGAAGTTCTTCGCATCTTTTTCAGATTTCAAAAATACCACACTTCACAAACTAGCGAAGCAAAAGCAAAATATTTAAAACTAAACTGGTGGAACTCCTGGACTACGCCCCTGCTTTTTTATTTATTTTGTTGGTAGCGTAGCTGACCGCGAATTGAACTCCTAGTTCATATCTATATTTATAGTAAATCCGGATCCCTTTCCCCTGTCTCACCTTTTATTGACCGCGCATTCAGTAACATGTCTTATCAGGTTGTTTCATTACATCTTTTTTAATAAATTTATTACCATTGTTTGTAAGAGAAAAGCGTGGGGCGTAGTTCACGGGCCCATCTGGTAAAATTAATATTCTGTTCTCGTTATAAGTTTCAAAATTAGTTGGTTGAATTGTTATTTTGTTGCTTATTTGTTTGCCTATTTATTTTGTCTGCACGAGTAATTATTTGTACAATTATTGCCTTTACTTGTCATATCTTTGCAATCATACTCATATTTCTATTCATACAAATCGCGATAAACAAATGCTGTTTCCAATAAAATTGTAATAATGTAATTGCAGTAAGCTATAAATAACCAAATTATGACAATAGTAGCGACCGCAACGTGAACATTCGCTGAAAGACAATCGATAACCTGAGGGGAGATTTAGGGGTGCGTTGTCGTGTTATGGTGAGACAGTTGGGGATTTAATATAGAAATATGACTATTATTTTAAAATAAAAACAAATTCAAAGGCAAATCGTCGGTATCTATATAGTAGATACGGATCCCTTCCACTTTTCTCACCTTTTCGCGACGACAAGCCCTCCATACGCGAAGCCAAAGCTTTACAAGTCAATTATATAAGGCGCGTATTCGTACGAACTGCTATGTATTAGACCAGTACAGTTTTCGATGCAAATACGAAAACTGGGTATACCGTATTTTCTTGTATTATTGAAACATAATCTGATTCTGGCTGTTATTACGAAAACAAACTCCAAGAAGAAGCATGCTTATGAAACAGTCACATGGGCTGACCTCAGCGGGGTCTCTGCGGGTGGCGTAATTACTGTTAGGACTTATTAGGTTTCATACACCTTTATGTAAAAAACAGTTAAAACTATTTAACATCAATCAATAGTAAGAAAGCAAACTATGAGGGTAAAAATAAATATGCTTTTATTTACACAACAAAATATTTTTATATAAATATTCAATATAGCCAGAAAATGCGTGCACACGTAAATGTTATGTTAATGTTCAGGTGATGATTACGGGTTGTTTTTGCAGCTTCTCGGCAGGTAGCGGAGATCTGGGGTGCACACAGTAATGACTCCGGGTGCCTTGCGTAGGCCACTCGTGCCGGGGGTAGAGGCTTGAGAAACCACTTGGTGACAAATTCGGCGTGCTCTCTGGGGTCCGGGTGGAGTTCTAGGGCGTCGGGGTTGTTACCGGTTGGTGGGCAGCTAGGTCCTGCGAGGGGGTTCTTTTTGTCATGGGCCGAGTAAGGAGTCGTCGAAAGCAACGGGCTAATTACTGACGGAACCGGATTGTGACCGGAGAGAACCTGTTTTTGGTGGGTGTCTTTGAAGAGCGTTTGGAACCTCTTCTCCCAATCGGGCTGGTAGAGCACCGCCTCCGGCCGAGGGTTGGTTCGCCTTTTGGCTCGGGACGGTCGACTTCGCCGTAGCTTGATCTGGGGAATTTTGTCTAGTGATGAAAGTAGTTTAGGATGCTGTAGTAAAAGATCAAGAAGGTTAATTTACGAGTGACGGTAAGACTTTTATTTCAGAGGATAACTGTAGTTGGATCACGGACCCGTGGCTAGAGCTTGCTTTGCAACTCACAGGGTGAGATTTGGGATCTTTTTCCTACTACGCAATTTGTTTAGTATACCATGAAAGAATGCGACAATTCGGGGCTGCGATGCAGAGAGAGATAAGAAGCCGTTTTGGCTCCGGACACTTTTATTCGTAGCCGTGTAAGAAATTGCGTTATTGTTCGTTATTACGTAATTTCGTAGAATGTTGGGAGAGAGCAGCACAAATTGTGTCTGCGACGGAGAGGGAAAGAAAAAGAACGATACGAAGCGGTACTCTATTTCCTTTGCGATGTTACCATCTTACCCCATTGTAACCACGCCCTTCAGGGAGCTGATTGGCCGTTGCGAGTACAGCGGGGCTGGCGTTATCATTTGTTTAGCGACACTCTTAGGGTGCACATCGAGTTGCTACGTTGTCGCGAACATATGTTGTTGAATCGTGCCATATTTATTATAATGCGCATCGGCACTCTATAAATATTTTAGTCTACAACTTTGCAAATTTTAGTGAATAGAAAGGGCTTGGTAGAACTTCGGGAATCGCATGATAATTACCCCCACATTATATCAGTATGTCTCGTTTGCCAACAAATTTTAAAACGTAGTTATCAAAAGAACGTAGGGCATAGCTCACGGGCTCTGCTAGTATTATTTAACTTCTACTATTCTAATTAAATATTTAAATTTGATTTTAATATTTCATTCTATTCTACAGGTATAATATTTTCTTTATGCAATTGCAACTCTCTTATACAAACAAATTCGAGTATGGACCTACACAGTCGTCAATTATGTACTCTTTATTTTTGTCTTTACACAGTTTCATATTCTTATATTTAGGAACACGTCTACTGAATTACTGTTCTAATTTTGAGATTAGAACATTTCTAATTGCAAGGTGAAAAGTTAAGAATTTTACTATAAAAAGTGTTTAAAAATAGAAAATATTTATTAATTAGGTAAATATAAAAATTTAAAATTAGCAGTAAGCCTGAATTATTAGAATTGAACATTTTTAATACCGAACTGCAAATTTGTAAACAAGAAATATACCCGTAAGAGCGAAACAAGAACGGTCTACGACAGCGTTCTCTGAAAATAAATTAGTAAGAGCAAAAACTAGACTGCAAACAAAACAGGAACAAAATACCCCGTCCAACATGCGCAGAAATAACCCACCAGTAGGCACAAATATTGAATAGCGAACAACCCCTAAAATTCTCGACGAGCTAGTAAAGCTCTGCAGTAGCGCGCGGTCGCGTAAACTTACGCAGGGGCGAGTGATGGAATCTACATGAGAATGCAGGGCTGCAAATTTTGCAACCCTTGGCGAAGACATGGAGCCCTCCAGCTCTACACCGAGTCCACCAGGTCTCGCAGACTCCACAATCACCAGGTAATAACGACGAAAATTTGTTGCTTCATCGATTTACTATATGTTCAAGCACTACGAATTTAACCGTAGTGATATAATTATACACCGATTACCCCACTGTCGAATACGATTATAAACACACCGTGGTGTGTACGGCATACAACATGCTCGTAATTTTAACACACTGACCTATTTGTTCCGTTTTTAAATGATAAATCGTTAGTATGGCTTATTATGCGATTTTTCTCCATTTTTTTAATATATATGGCAATGGCAAATAAAAACATAATTGAATTTTATTTTTTTGTTGGATTCTTTAGAAACACGCGAAATATGTTACGGTTCAATTTGTTCAATTTCTTCAGTAATCTAAATTACAATGAAAAAAAATCTATCAATCAAATCCAAGTATTGGGAAATAACAAAGAACACATTAGTGAATGTCTTCGAACACCATTGAACGTATATAATATTATAAAATCCATCTTTTCTTTTACCGATATGTACACTGTACACTTGTACACTTGTTGAAGTTAAGAATTGTTTTATTTACAATAAATTAAAATGAACTTCGACGAAGTGAAGCTCGAACTTATAAATAATTACTGTTGATAAATTAAAATTTAAAATATCTCAAAATAATTAAAAACTAAAACCGTAAAATAATTGCGACCAGTGCCGGTGCGAGCGAACGGTTCTTCCACCCCAGACGTAACGAATTAAAGGGCGCAATTTTGTTATATATTTTCTTATGAAGCCAACTGTTTTGTGGTTTGATAACTGCTCGCAATTAAAAACATTTTGCTGTGCGGTACGTCTGAATAGAGAAAAGGCGGCGCGTTCGTACCGTTGGATAGTCACATGTCCCACCCCCCTCTCTTCTATGCACATGCGCGTTCATCTGCATTACACAATTTTCTACGTGTAATGTAGAAAATAATATTCTACGTGTAAAGTTACAACCCTGATTAAAACACAAACTTATGTGAAATAATAGTGGCGTGCCGAAGGGAAGAATATATTTTCACGCCTATTGTGAAATCAAAAATGTATATTGTTTTTAAATTCAAGTATGAAATAATTGAAATTGAAATTTTTCTCCTTTTTACTTTTCCACTATAGTAAAATTAATTTCATGCGAGCACAGTGGCGTAACTACGAACGACAAGACCCGTGTGCAGAATAATTTACGGGCACTAAAAAAACAAGAAAACTGACAAACTGTATTTGGGAACATTATTACAAGGGACCTATTGTTAAAAAAAATTAATAAACTATAAAGTTTTACAAACAGAAACAAAATAAAAATAAATATTTTTAATATTCATAAGCACCTTTTATAAACAGCAAATTATTAAACAGCTTTAAGTATCATTTTTTTCGCTTTGCACTAGCAAATTGTTTAATATTTTTTTTCAAATCAAGATTCGCGGCGTCGGTCGTTGTAACGCCGAGTTTTCGGGATAATTTTTAAATTGGATAGAAACTTATTGCCGCGTAGATGATGTCTAAAAACATTTGTAAATACAGAGCCTTCTTTAATTACTGATACCCACGCGACCACAAAATATAGGCAACCCAACTTACACTGTTGGTAAGGCTTTTATCCAAAAATTCCCAAGCCGTTTGTTAACTTATCAAGGCTTGCTTGTTTACATACCTAACCTCACTTTGAGTGACACTTACAGGAAATTTTTAGTTACCACGAGTACCAATCCTGAACTGACTACAACATCTAAATCTAAAACTCCCTAAGTCACTGCGGACCAAAGGTCACGTGGGTATCAGTAATTAACGAAGGCTCTGTATAAGGATCTCTTTGGAAAATCAACCTGATGGGGTCCCTGGAATAAACAGCCCTAAAAAAATAATTTCCGAAAAAAAATCCTCGGCTAAAAACACCCGGAAAAAGATCCCGAAAAAACTTCCTACATCCAGCGCTCTAATTAGTAACAGAACCAATCTCACTAAGGTCTAATCAACTTTGGTTGTGTGAAGACGACAGCAGGCAATAACCCACTTCTAGGGCTAAGGAGCCACCTAAGTAAGTAAGAGTGAGGAATTTGGATCAAGGAGAATTTCCGTGAATAATGCTGTTCCAGTAGTCACCTTTTAGCACAGGAAAACTACGAAAAAAACCTGAGCCAGGACAGGGAATGGAACCAAGGCCTCCCGAATGGAAGGTGGACGCGCTTACCGCAGAACTTTCTTTCTCGGATTTAAACGTAAATGAACACGTATACAAGTGCCTCCCCCTACACCAAAGTAAAATAATTAATATTGATAAATTAAAATTTAAAATATCTCAAAATAGTTAAAAACTAAAAACGTAAAATAATTGGGACCAGTGGCGGATATATGGTGCGGGCGAGCGGTACTTCTGCCCCAAACGTAACGATTTAAAGGGCGCAATTTTATTGTATAATTTTTTATAGAGCCAACTGATTTGTCGTTCGATAACTGCTGACAATTAGAAACAATCTGCAGTGCGGTATGTTTGAATAGAGAAAAGACGGCGCGTTCGTACCGTTGGCTAGTCATATGTCTCAACACCCCCCCCCCCACCCCTACTATGCACACGCGTTTACCAACATAGTAAAGTGAACACAATTGTTTTAAACAGGTGTTTTTCTTGAATCTATCGGTACATGTTTTATACATTCTACATACTTTACATGTATAATATATAAGAAAAAGTAAATATACCAGTTTTATTTAACATGCATATTCTACACACTTTTCTACGTGTAATGTAAAAAATAATATTGTACGTGTAAAGTTACAACCCTGAGCGTAACCCACATTCACACATACACCCTCACTCACCCACAGACAGAATTTTTTTAAATAAGTTTTAGAGTTCTTGGAAGTTCTAAACGTGCATTTTTCAGGGACTTTTTTAGGGTTTTTTTTATAACGGATATATTTTTAGGTTTATTTTTTCTGGAGCTTTTTTGCAGGTTTTTTTTCTGGGGCTTCTAAATGTTTTCGTTTTTTTATATTATTTGGTTCGGGGTTCTATGCTCCCCCCCCCCTTTCGGTATTTACGCTATCGTGCAAGCATTTGACTTTGAACCTAAACAACACTTCTAAAAAAACTCGAACGGGTGGATGTGTTGCTGCATTTTACGTTGGTTTCTTGATATGTCTGAAATGAAATTGTCAAAACGGTTTGAAAAGCCAATGCATATTATTAATTAATCTAGGGCCGCCTTTGTTCAGAATAATGTTTGGCCCCCTTTAACTTTCCTTATTTTAGAGCAACTTACTTACTTAAAGAATAATTATAAAATGAATTAACAATTTATGTATTAATTTTGAACTGGAGAAAAGTTAATATAATTACAGTGAATTCTAAATAAAGTGGAACATGGCCGATTAGCATGGCAAATTTAAAGTTCCGTATTATGTCCCTAGAAGAATTTTATTACTTTCAGTAATCCTAAGTGGAAAAATACATTCTTTTACTCCTCAGAGGGCTGCTAATTCTACTAGTAGTTACGGGCTTAGCAAACCCGAGATACTTGAGCTTGCCGCTCCGGCGTTACACGGGAAGCAATGGGGATATGAAAAATACTTCAGCCTCAGAAACCTCGTAGGGACTAGACGCTAGTGTCTAAACTTAAACGCCGATCCCACCAAGGTCTGACTTTTTATTGATGCATTTCTATTGCGCACGCATTCAATTAGCACTTTTTTAGCGATAACCGCCAAGTTCGTAGTGGCACAGATAGATATGCGGGTGTGTTCGGGTGTATTGCCTTTTTACTGCATAAGTAGTTGTGGGGTCGAATCTCGGTTGGGACCAAAATTTTTTTTTATTTTATAGTTTTTTTTAACACTGTTTTGCGTTTTGCTGTTTACGCGAGGTTATTTGTTAAGACCAGTTATATTTTTAAAGAAAAAATACGACGACAAATTTGCATTCACTCACTGATTGACGTGAGGATCGGCGGTTAAGTTTAGACACTAGCGTCTAGTCTCGTAGGGCAGTTGAGGTGATACAGCGCTTGAAGCAGGTCGCGTTGCTGGGTCTGCATTGGACGTGGGTACTTCTGCACCATCGATGTCTGTCGTTCGTTTTGGGAAAGCTTCCGCACTCTCGGCAGAAGCGCCGACCGAGCTGTAATAAAAATTGAAGTATGAGTGGAATGGAGGATAGAGCTTGTTTTCTTAGAAATCTAACAAGGACCAGCGGGTGATCTAGTGGTTAGAGTCCCAACCTCTAGAACTAGACTCCCAACGGCAGTAGGTTCGAATCATCTGCCCGTCGGAAATTTTTTTGAATAAGTTAAATCCGGGGTGTCCATAGACGTTGTGTGTGGTGTGTATGTTGGGTTGCATGTCTTTCAGGGGTGGAGCATGTTAGACCGGTGTATAGCGCAAGTCCGCTGAGCCCGGGTAAGGGGGTGGGATGGGAATCAGGGAGTCGTGCGCACGCAGGGCCTCATGATTCTTAAAGAAAATCTAACAGTCGGTGTTCGGAGTTCTAAAAAATATTTATAAAAAAAACATATTTTTTTAACTTTGTATCTCACCTCATAGAACTAGCGATTACCTACAATTTGTTTTATTTTGGTAGTAATGCTTAGATAATTTTTTGGAATTTGATAACTATTGGTGTTCTTATCTCTGGTGTTCTTTATTCGCAAGCAATCGTTTCCGTTAAATTTGTTAAAGTAAATCAATTGTTCTTCATTAAAACAAATATCAAACTACAGTGCTTTACTATTATAGGCCGGTATCTCTGCTCAGCGATATGCGGGGGTATGGGGCTGATTACCATGCGCTGCATTGTATTCGTGAGGAGTAGTGAGGAGAGTATCTGTTGGGGCTTCAAAATGTATATGAATTAATTCAGAAATATTTTTGAAGTGAAACTTCTTTCCCGGTAGGAATGACCACGAGAATATGAAACGGAAGTAATAGAAAAACGTGATAGCACAAAAGTGAGGTCGAATAGTTGCAAACTCTAGCGATCTATGTTCAGTTGTGCCATCACAGACACATCATTATAAACGAGTGTATTTTGTTGCTTTGCCTATATACCCAGCCTACGAACAGCACATCTAGTGAGAGATATGATTTATAATATATTTGATTGAAGATTGAATTTCTTTCGAATAATATTTCCTTTGTACAAAAACGAAAAAAACATCGTTTTCAATTTAAATATTGATATTTGAAACATTAATAACATTTGTATATTAAAATAAATTAGAAATTGATGCGTAAAACTAAATTATACCGACATTTTCTTGTTAAATACGTTATTTGCTATACAAAATGGTAATTTTCGTTTTTTGACCGATGCCGAACTTTTTATTTATAAAAAAATGACAGATCACCGATTTTCAAATTAACCGTTTTTTAACACATATAAATACAACGTAATATCTCGAGAAGTACTGGGAATGTTGTCTTGATTTTTTTTTGTTTAAAAGCAGATGCATCGCTGTCTATGATCTAATTATTATTTTCGAAAAAAAAAATGTTTTCTGCCCAAAGAAATTACGAATATGACTTTTTGCTTTCGAACTCTTTACTAAGCGAAAATAGTTATTGGTGTAACAAGGCAAGAAAGTGATATTTTTTTCTGCGTGTGCCGGGGAAAAAGGGAAAAAACTTTCTTGCCTAGTTTCACATACGATTTTATCGTCGACCTTGAAAAAATTTATCAAAAAACATTTATTTTAAAATTAATCTAAATTCAATTATTTAATTTGACAGGTGTAAAAATTGATTTTTGCAAATAAGATGCCACGGTAATCATGGTATGCAAGATGTTTCCAAGTAAAATAAATAAAGCATAACCAACATTCACATTTAAAACCGGGAGCAAAACAGCGTTTTCGTCCCTTGGAACGAAAATTGATTGTTGCTACCGCTGAGCGGCCACTGTCACCACCAAATGAGGGCCGAAAAGTCTACTTTCCAACAAGGTCGACGAAAAACTTTTTTATTTGTAGATTTTCACATATACATGCAACGAACAAAACTAAGAATACACCTTGAGAAATATTTTAAAGCAAAAAATGTATTTCATATGTCCATGATTTTGATGGTATGAATGTTTAATCGAAACGCTGCAACGCACAAACTACCCACTGGTATTACGCGCAGACTGCGTTGAATTACTATGCATCTATATACATCTTTTTGATTTACATTTTTTTTTGAAATTTAGGTTTTTCTTAAAGTTCGCTTGTTTTTATTTTTAGGCTATATGTATATGTTCTTAAAATTTTAAATCCTTCCTGTAGAATATTAAATTAAAACTTTGAAGTATCCAGTTTTTTTATCTTTTAACTTTTTAAAAGTGTTTGCTGCTATTTAGTTTTTTTAAAAGCTTTCGCCACTCTTTTCAGAGCTTTTAAGCAATTTAGAAGACAAAAGTGGTAAGATTTACCGATTTCAAATAGCAACATTTTTGAATCATTGTTTTAATAAAAATAGATACCTTTATCTTGCTAATTTTATTAAAATAATGACACTTTTCTCCTGTCATATTATTTTAGATAAAACAATTATTGCATTTTCTTGTTTATATTCCGACGACTGCCTCTTGTATTATTTTATGTGAATTTTTAATGCAATTCCTTCATTGTTTTTCAGTGTTAAGCAAGAACCGAACTCCAACCCCCCAAGTCCCATAGAGAGTTCCACTCGGAGTTCTACGTCTCTCAGAAAAGGTATGTATAAAGCAAAAATAAAAGCTACGCATTTGCGTATTGCTGGAAAATTATAGCAGGCTACAAAACAGGAAAATTACAAAATGTCTTGTAAATATTATTGCTCCTTAAAACGGTTCCTATATAAATATTAAAACGAGCTTTAAAGCTCATTCTCAAACACATCATAATGAGATTTGGCTTATTTTTCTGCTGTTGTTTTGTGAATAGAGTACGCGAAATAATTAAATAGAAACAAGTTGTTTTTTTTTCGGAATATTGACACACAGATTGTGAGTGAGTGTTTTGTGATACTGAACTTTAATTTTTCTAAAATCGCCCGGACGGACCAAACTAATTTGCAAGGGGGACAACCACCAAGATACTCCGGTGCGTGTTGTGTTGCCTATAGCTCGTAGAACCTCATTTAATATTAAGCGGGATTCAGCTTCGCTTCTCACATCTGAGATTGTCTCAGTTTCTGAAGACGAAATGCATGCACTTCCGTGGTTCGGAGCCCACGTAAAACTGTAGGTCCCCACTGTCCTGTGCCACTTTATTCATCATACAGGACAGGAGGTGAGAAGATATGCTACGCCTTGCAAGCGAAATGCAACCAAGGTGAAGAATATAGGCTAGTTTTTAATTTTAATTTTCACATTTAAAAGTCTTCTAACTCTAGAAAATGCTACGTATATATAACCGTCATATGAAAATACAGGCTCTGGCAAATAAATTTACAGTTTATTTAATGGCTGTCCTTGAGCTTATTAATAGTGATTAGCGGAAGCCGTGGGCTATGCCCCACGCTTTAAAAAATGATAAATAAACTACTTAAATTGCTAGTGTAACGGTCCGGGGATCGAAGTTCTATTTGTATGAATTTTATATAGAGATTGCTTTAATTCTACATAAATCGATTTTAACAAATTTGATCGCCAAAATTAGGGAGGGAGGGCGAAAATTAACCCCACTAAATATTGCTGCACCTAGAAATTAAGTTCTGAATCTTATTCTACTATTACTCATAAGCACTTTAGTCTAAACAGAAGTTTTTTTAACGGTCTTCGTTTACTAAATAGAGGAGCATGAATTTACGTTTTTCAAAAATTCATAGTGGGCGTCCCAGAGAAATTAGTGGATTGGGCACAAATAGTAGCCCATCTTAACTAACCCTGGTCCATCATTTGCTTGTAATATTTAAAAATAATTGTGTGGCCAGTTTTGGGGCAATAGTTTTTTGGCAATGTCCAAACTTTTGAAAATATTTTCACTTAACAGTTTGCATTTGTAAAAAACTTCTCTTATATAGTAACATTGTGTTCCTCTAAGGCTATACCAAAAAGATTCCCGATCCGCCGATCACTTTTTGAGTAAATACGCGTTAAAGCCAAAAATTTACAAACACCGTAGCGGCAGCCATTTTAAAGCTCGACTGCTCGGAAAAAACTTTAGAATTGTCTTAACGCGCTCTATCATATTCTAAAATTTCGTTTTTGAAAAAAAAACTACACAAAACAATAACTATACAAAACACTAAAAACATATGTAACTTCCTTTTCCTGTTCCGGTTCGTAAAATAAAATGTAATAGCTCTACAACTTTTGTTCTGCCTTGGTATACCAAATTCCATTAAAATCAGACACACACAAGTGCACATACCGACTGTTCACCGTTTTATGTTCCTGAGAGCCAAAACATGTAGTTCTGTCAAATTGTCACTTTCGAAAATTTTCGCGATCACAATACATTTCCATATTGGATGTATGGGAAAGTAGAAAAGCGTACGAATTCAGCTAGTTCCACAGTTTTTTTTATACAAAAGTTTATGTTATGACTACGCCCAATATGTACCCCAATGGAGTGTGGAATTCGTAACATATATTTGTTTATTTTGTAAGCTGTTTGTGAGAACACTTTTGCTGTGGCTGGTTGCCGGCAACTTTTTAATATTAAAAGTAACAAAACATAGCAGCCTCAGTAATAAAAATTGCAATAGTGTTTTGTGTGTAAAGGTGTGTTATAAAAAGAAATTACATGAAAGTAGCATACCCGTGGGCTGCCCCCCCGTTTTTTTTGTAACTTTGAATGGTTCCGCCGCTGAGTTGGTCTCATAATTGAGAGCCGCTCCCGTAAAGAAAATGTCGCGGGATGAATCGAAAAAAAAAAATCCTGAAAACTAACCACGAAAAAAAAGTGAAGACAAAAGGAAAACCCGTAAAATCGCCAGGAAGGAAATCCTATCATAGACCCAGAAAAATTCTTTAACAGAACAACGGGAAAAAAGTTA
The DNA here is from genome assembly GCA_958336395.1 of Ctenicera cuprea. Taxonomy (NCBI): domain Eukaryota; kingdom Metazoa; phylum Arthropoda; class Insecta; order Coleoptera; family Elateridae; genus Ctenicera; species Ctenicera cuprea. The sequence goes on along the minus strand of OY284492.1, from coordinate 50,693,902 downwards.
GTTTCAGAGTATTGCTTTAACAGACGTTTTCTAAACGTTTTTGTAACCAATAAATACGCAGAAAAAATTATGACGTTGGCACCTAATTCCAAAATGAAATTCGTCCTTATTCATAGAAATCGATCGCCGTACGTCCCAACATTAAAGAATGCGTCTCGGTAGTGTCTATGTATTGCTAGTGTAAATTTTCAGCATGGTGTAAAAACAACTCCACTCCAAGTTGTCTGCTGCGCCAGCTTACGTGGACGCCCGCCGCGGTTCTGTTGGCATGCCTTAACCGGTTCGTGTTATGAAAGCTATCAGCAGATTATGTTACAATAATACCAATAAATATTCTTTTATGAACGTGTCTGAAATAGAATTCTTGTTTTAACTTGCTGCACGCAAGTGTCGCCTTTAGCAACACCATTTGATTTGATAGACTAGGACAGCACCTAGCAATGAAGCATATGCGTCTCCGCTCCAGGCGGTGAAACCCTTCGGGACGCCATGATCGAGATACGCTCGATCAACGCGCCTGCCCTCAATACAAGAAAGAGAACAGGCTACCAGTCCTAGCATCAGGCTGCGAGCCCTAAGCCCCTACTGGTGGAGGGAGATTACCTAAATCTCTACTGATTCTGCAGATCAATGCCCGAGCTGAAACGCAGCTCACCCGTCGAACCGCACTAAGACTGCCCTAACCTGCACTTAGGCTATACCACTGCCACCACGAGTCCTACTCCGTGACCAAAAACGGGGGTATGAATCCCCCGCGGGCTCGGCATTGGTCTCCGTGGTACCAGTCAAAGAAAGTCACTGGTTGGACTTGTCGGAGCAAGCGCGTGCAAAGCAGTTAGGACCTCGCAGGTCCCAGCACTGGTGAGCTACGCACCGCCCAGACTGGTCGGTAACCGGCCTGATCATAGTGACCGGCACCTTAACAGCGTCGGGTGTAGATAAGTACGAATCCTCTGGGTCGGCACTAAGATAGTGGGCGTGAGCAGGCAAAGTGCGCCTCACCCCTAGAATCCTAGGCCCCAGTGCCAGCTGCACACCGCTCCATCGTTGGAAAGCTCCATCACTTGCCGGCCGACTATTATCCGGTCAAGGAGCGAGGTTTCCACTTCAGCGATCGTGCTGCCAGCTGCACACCACTCCATCGTTACAAAGCACCATCACTTGCCGGGACCCCTACCCCTACGTAAGGGTTAACCGGTCAAGGAGCAGAGTTTTAACTTCAGCAATCGTACCTGAGGCGTTAGTACCCATACTGAGGGCTGGCTGCAAGCGACACCCCTAGAGCCCAGGTCCCTTTGCAGCAGCAGCTACTCCATCCTGGAAAGCACCATCACCTGCCGAACCGGTCAGAGAGCGGGGTTTCCATTCCTGAGAGCGCTACCGCTTAGGTGTTAAGACCCATATTGGGGCTAGCTTGTTTACACCCCTAGAGCCCAAGGCTTTCATAGCAACCTCGCTTCTCCATCCTGGGGTACACCTTCATCCGCCGGACCCCCATCCACCAATTAATGCGAGGCTACCCGGTCAGAGAGCTGGGACCCCCTTTTACCTGCCGGACCATTTGCCATCCAGCTCACGTCGGGGCAGTAGACGGGCTGGTGGCTCCCGGTAGGTAGGCGTACCAAGTTGAAATCACCAAAGTGACCGTTACAACGCCGACACAAGGTGTCTTTGTTCACGCCTCTCACCTAGGTGAGGGTCCTTGGCCGCCCCGCCCGTCTTTAGCAACAAAAAATATATTGTTAAAACACGGCCGATAAACACAATTTATTGGCAAAATACATTAGATAAACTGCGTCGAGGTGCAAAAGCCCGCCGGTTTGTTGTGGTGAGACAGTTACAGATTTAATATATAAATGCCAGTTTCTAAGTCTGTAAATCCCAGCATGAAAAAAGTTTTTTGGTGCATGGATTTACTTGTTTCAAACCCTAATTCAATCAAATCCAAATATAATGACTGTCAGTTGGATTGAACACTTGCAGTTTGAATTTCAAGTCAATAAATTTAAACATGGGAAGCATTAGCAATCGGTTTCTGTTTATATTTGGAATAACAAAATGTGGTTTATGTTTTTTAGCCTACGCATGTTTTTTACGTGACTTTAATTTTCGTCCTGTAGCTGCATGTAAACCTGATCCGAGATAGCATTTTGCAAATGTATGAGCAAGCAAAAATACTTTTAATTAAATAACAAATCTGAATATTTGACAAAGAACTGAGTACTAATGAAACATTGAACTGAATAACACTAGTGCTCCATCAAGTGTCTCGGAGGTACGACCAAAACCCGCGTTCTTTAGCCAGTATTTCTAACAAACAGCCTTCGCATGTAGTACATGTAGTAATTACTACCTAAATATAGTTTAGTAACCGTGGATTTCTAGTTAAAACATTACGGGTTACACAGAGTTTGAATTATGTTGGTTAAGAAACTAGAATGCGTTGGCATTCCGGTAATTAGAATTAGACAAACAAAGCGTGCTTACTCAAATAGGGATCTCTGCTTCTTATTTACATGACAAAATTAACTGACGGAACGTATATACGATTATAGCATTTACACACAGATCACAAAGATGCATTTTATAGGCTAAACATTAGACACTCAACGCTTTTAATATGTAGATTAGCAATCACTTCCTAAAATTCGGTCTTTAGTGATTGCGTATGCTAGTCTTACAGGAAATTGTGTTCTTTTAAGTTTTAAGTTCAAGTTCATTCTAGGTAAGAAAATAACATTACCAGACACATCTGCCCTACTAAAATCTCAGCGTCAATGTAATTTGTAAATATTTTTTTCACGATTAATCTAACACCGTTACACAATCCGCTTTGTAAATTTAAATTTCGTTGTAAAATTTTAACAGGTTCTAATTTTTAACTGCAGATGGTGGAGTAGCATAACGAAAGGTGTTAAGCTATTTAGAAATGTCAATAGAATCTATACTGTAATGATCATAGCATTTTCTTTTAAGTTTACTAATTACTTTTTCATTAATTAATGAAGCGTTCTTGGTTGGACACTATATTGCTGTAGAGGCGCATACACAGCAAGTTAATAAAATACCGGCGCGCTTTGTCCGCGATGAGGTCAGCGTATGTTAGTTAAAACAGAGGCATCGGGCGCCTGCGCCAGTGAAAACGTGCTGCTAGGTGATACATTTCGGAATGACAAGCGGCAGATTATGTATCAATTTTACAAACAAATGTTCGTTTTTTTTCGCTCAAAATAATAAATAAACGCCGTGTTGTGGTGAGACAGTTACCTTTCTGATCTTCGAATGAATTTAATTTTTATTGAGCTGCGATGCAGATTTTAAACAGTTCCATAATATAAATAAGGTATTCGTTATGATGACAAGATGTAAAGAAAATGGTTAAACCTCTTTTTAATCGCAAACATCGACTTCACAAAGGCTCCTTAATGAGAAAATAGGAAGTCATAAGTTGCAGCGCAGAGGAATTCTAAGGTATTTCAAGTTACAACTAATTTGATATACACGATGCGGAAATTAAATTCCCGATAAATGATTTAAAATTAATAAAGCTCAAGATAGCGTTTGTTGTTTGTAATTATTAATTTACGGAATCCTTTAGGAAACGCGATCAATTCCTGCCCAATTTAGATACACTTTTGGTATTCAAAAATGATTTTAAGTAATCTTCGAGTTTATCTTCTTCTTAGATGGATTCACGCAGTACGCGGAGGCATATGGTGGCGGCAGCCCCGGCGCGACATTTGGGAGGACAGCGCGAAACAAATGTATAATAGTTGTACTTGCTAATGGTTTTGGTCTAAATTTTAAAACAAGAGGTTAAAGTTAAAGTAAAGTCGATGAAATATTAATTGAAAAGCATTCCTAATTAGAAATTAAGTAAATTTTATTTATACAAATTATTAATGAAACTGAACGAAACAACGATTAATTTAGTCAGCAAGTGTACATTTCTTATACACGGCGAGCGGCGACAGCTTTCCTTATTTTTGGATTCCCTTTCCCTAACCTAACAATACTAACTCGGGGATTGACAGATGTATGTATGCTAAGTACAGCAGCGGCATTCGGTTGGCGTATGGCGTGACATAATATTACCTGAGAGTTCAGTGCTGAGCTGACTGTTGAGTAGTAAGTACTATATTGTGTAAGTGTAAGATTTTCGTACTTGATTTATTAAGCTAATTATTATATATTGGTGACTAGGGGCAGAGGGCGGATTGTTGCTTTAAATGCCTATGACCTTGAAAACCAGGTTTGCGCCCAATCAAATCTAGGGTGGGGTGGCCAAATTTGCCAGAACGAGATAATACAGCACTGTCAGTTCGCTGACCATTTTCCGTGATTGTTCATTGTGCAGAGCGATCAAATAAAAACTTAATTGTAGTCGCGTATGAAACAAGCGCGGCATGTCGATGATTAGTTTACAAATCTTGGGGCTATTATCATAGTTGCGCTAATTATTATGCCGCCGTAATTGCTCATATTTACTATATTCAAACAATTAGCAAATGAGCATGTAATTCATTTTTAATATTTATTATTTATATTTTACGAACGTGTATGATAAATGTCAGTTCTTCCTAAAGCATCGGAATCCCGGGACGGTCAACTGCTGCGTGGGCCTGAGGTGGGTCTCGCTAATGAACAGGATGCGGATGTTGTCGGCCAGGATCAGGTTTTCCTCCAGGAGGCGTTAACGACGCCAGCCGTTGGCGTTGATTGTTCTGAACTTATAAGATCCATAAAAGTTCCGAATGAGATGAAGACGGCCAGAGTCTGATCACACTAAGGAGGCGTGGAGTAGGAGGCGGAGACCCGAAATCCAAAAAATTGAGTAATTAGAGAGCGCAGTACTGTTAGAATATGTTATCTACGCTCAGGGAGCAGGTTGAGGAGGGAGTTGACAGTAAAACGAATGAGGGTAGAAAGAAATGAAGTAGGGATATCGGCGGCCAATGTTTGATCCTCCTGTGTCGGGGCGTCGACGGTTTTCAGGGGGCGGTGACTTCCGGTGACTCCGCTGGCAGAGGACGTTTCGGACATTTCATGGAAAAAGCGGGTTCACCTCCCCGCCGCGGATGACGCAGAAGAACGATGGTAGTTTCTTTGCACCTGGCCTTTTGGTAGGCTGGTTTCTGGAGGCCACCGAAATAGGCCTGCCTATCTGATGTCCCACAGCCACCAGTATTTTGCGAAGGTTCTCTTGGTGGGAGGAGTCGACGACGGATCCGTTAGCGTAGATCGTAACGTTCAAAACGATTAGGTTGACCTTTTTGAGTAAGACTTCCAGGGCTTTGTCGGTGGTTGTCTCCTTCAGCAGTCCTGAAACAACAAAAGTTTTAATAATACTGGAGTTGAAGGTGGTCGAAGAGGGTGAGGTGGAGGATGTGGTGCGGCGGTGAGGTCAGACAAAGACAAATTCGTCGTCGGGTTTTGAAATAGGAAGGTCGAGGAATGAAGGAATAGGAGGGCGGACGTCGGCGGGAGGTTCTTGGGTAGGTTTTGAGATTGTGATCAGATTATCCTGGACGCCGAGACGCTAGACACCGCGACGCCAGTCTTCTCTGAGTGAGCATCGGATCGAGAAATGAGCTCTTCGTCGCATGGAAACATCACAAACATTAGCCGTCGTTGCTTAGGTGAATAACGAAAATTTACAAGTGTGGTGACCGTAGCAGGAAACGGAAGTGGCTTGTTTAGTTTTGCATGTTAATTGAAACAAGCGTTTTTAGATGGGGTGATCTTAATATTTCTCAGAAAGTCAGTAGATAAACTAAAATACCGACACGATTTGATGTTTTCTCAAAAGGCAATAATGACTATGTACTCTCCGCAAGAGGCTCTGCAATCGCTGTCAGTTTTGAAGTTTTGTTGTGTTGATCGTCATTGTTGCCTTTTTACATTCGTGTCGGTACTTTATTATATCTATGGGTATTGATTTCTCTAAGCAGGGAAATTACCGTTGCTTAGCGAAGAAACATATACAGACATAGCGGCTGTAGCAGGAAACGGAAGTTGTCTGTTGCTTAGTAATGAAAAAGACAGATACTACTGCATATTTACTGTTAGTTTTGGTGTCATCTAAATTTTATTTGGTTATGGTTGAATATGATTTAAAGACGACCGAGGACAGAATTTATGGATCGTGGTACTTTTAAAATTAACAGTTTTATTGCTGCTAATGTCGGCGTCGATCTGTATAAACCTAAATCTTATTTTTATCTTCATTATTAAACCTTGATAAAGGCGATTCAAGTAAAACATTTTGTATTTTAAATGACTTTCTTACAATAAAAGACCGACAGTTCGTTATCAACAGCAATACTACATGAAATTAAACATAATCGATAATTCTGTCGCTTCATTGACAACGAAATTGTGTTGTTGCTAGGCGACATCACGAGTCCGAAGGACGAGTGATATTACCGTGCATCAACACAATTGAGTTTGTCCGTTAAAAATATTATTATAGATAGTTTTTAATTTACAAGTGGTATTTTTTAGAATATTCCACAAACAAAAAAAATAAATTATTATTTAGTTTAATTATGTGTTATGTGCTAACGTACTAACGCGTTATCTAATGATTAAATGCAAAAACAAATAATTTTGGTTGACGTGTTGCTATGGTTATACAGCACCGATAACACCGGAACTTCCTAAAACGTTATTATGTTAACCAGTCAGGGTCTTATTGATCAAGAACCTGAAAATAAACGGCTGCCATTGGCTGTTACCATGCGAGTGAAATATTCTCAGAAAAACCTACAAAAAGCCCTGAAGTGAAGCGCTATAAATAGCGATTTAAACATCCGGTTGGCGGTAGCAATACGTAGCAGCGGCTGGGTATACGTTATCATGGTGACGGCGTGCTTTAGTGCAGCGATAGCGGAAGTTTTCATAATCGCCTCACTTTATTATTAACTCGTGTTGGCTAATTGGTAATGCAGGAGGGTTGTAATTTTTACGATTGCGGATAGTAAAAAATTATTATTACCAATGAATTTATATAGTTTTATGAATATAAGTACCTTTAATAATAAAAAAATTAATTTTAAATTTTACAAATTATCAGAGGCGAAGGGGCTCTTCACTTTTATTACTAAGTAACGAATTTATTGCATGCTATTAAACACGTACAGTTGTACACATCGAACTATTCATCACTAACCTACCTCAAGTGTCGCAGTAACAATAATTACACAACCATTTATCAGTATGTACCTACTTTTTGCTGCTTTATAATCCGAAGTTTTTATGGTGCCGCATTAAATTAAAATGCAATTCCAGAGAAGAGTACCCATGTTTTTAGTAAAACGTTTTTGATTTTTAACGAAAAAATGATAAATAGAAAAGTGGTTCAGTTTGGCGAGTTGTATTATAGGTTAAAGTATCTGCACGTATTTAAATACACCCTGTATGTTTTACTATCACTAATGGTGATAGATTTTGATATTTATTATTAAACAACGTCTGTCACAATCTTAATAAAATATTTAGCAAACCAGATTGCTGCAAACTCTAAATTAGGAAGCTAATTTCAATTTCGAAGTTCAGCACGTTAGCGATGATTCCAAATTTAGTATAAAGGTTTTAATAATTCATTGTCACTTAATTTAGTTCACCGAGTTCTAATCGGGCGTCTTAAAAGTTAAAACGAATTATCAAAAGGAAAATTCGCGAATGAAATCGGTTTGGGATTATTTTGTGAACGTCGTGGGTGAGAGATAATGACTAGTGCCGCACAAAATAATTATAGACATTAACACCACAGTTTCGATTTCATGCTTTGAAACGAAACTTAAAAAAGTACAATAGGGGCGTTATTTAACAGCTGAGTTTCAGCCTTGGGCCTTAATTTGATTAACTTGGGTTTGGGCGTATCGCCAATTTTTATCGCATGCTTGAAACGTACACAATTTATAAATGATTTAATTAAATCCCAAAAATGTTATTTCCTGGATCGATCGCAAAAAAGCAAATTTTTATTATTTTATTTTTAAATTTGGAAATATTGAGTAGGTATTTCTAGAAATTATGGGAAAAATACAGAGTGGCTAGGAAAACCCCGGCCACTTTTCTTGCGGCGGTCAAGAGATGGCGCTTTAGTAACGAAAAATTAAATTAAAAAACTGGCAACAACTCAGAATCTAAGACGTTTTAGTTATTAAATACGTCCCATATTAAATCAAAACAACTAAATCGTCTTGGATTCTGCGTTGTTGCCAGTATTTTAATTTAATTTTTTGTTACTAAAGCGCCATCTCTTGACCGCCGCAAAAAAAGTGGCCGGGGTTTTACTAGCCACTCTATACAATCTGTCTTTGTAATTCCAAGTTCCACGTTAGTTTATATCTAGAAAAAAAAAAGAGTATTAAATTTATAGCTTGAACAATCCTGGCGTCGGTGTTAACCCTTAGCAGCAGAAGCACGCTGACGTTAAACAAAATTAAACATGTATCAAATAGACCAGATACACAATCAATATGCAATGGAAAATGTGATTAGCTGGTCATTCATATTTAATAGTAAAAATTTTTGAATTTCCGTTTTGGTACCTATATTATGAAAGAATATTCTTGGTACGTTAGTATTTCGAAAAGCTAAATTCTGAGTTAGTAGTTATATGTACCGTCTATAAAGCCCCCCACCCCCCTGCTAACTTTTAAACCATTTAATATTTAAGCACAAAACCTTGTGTGCTTCAATGGGAGGTGAAATCCTACTTTTTCTTCCTGCTTATATTTAAATTTTTTTACTTTCAATATGGCGGCTAGGCGCCATTTGGAAAAAATAAAAAAATATCAAGGGGGTCGAGTGACACCTCATTTAAAAGGTCTTTTAATTCTGGGTCTAATCCTAGAGTTTAAAAAATAAATATTAATCCAGAACAAAATGGCGGCTCTTAAACTAATGGAATATCTCAATTCAAAATCATTTTGGTTTTTTAAATCTAGTGGTCTATGTTTTTATTTGTTGCTTGCTGTTTGCTGTCATTGAGAAGGCATTATTAATTCAAGTAGCTGGTAACACTTTTGAAAACGTTATATTGCAACAGGACGGGGCATCGCCTCATTTCTATGTCTGTTACTGACCTTACTCAATGGTAGTAGGGGTCCCGTGGAATAGCCGCTCCTTGGATTTGAACCCCTTCGATATTTTTTTTTTGGGAATATCTGAAATTACTAGTGTACCCCCCCCTCCTCTCCAAGATACAATTGAAGAACTGGAGCAGCGCGTAAAACAAGTTTACAGAAACTTATGGAAAAGTGAGGGAGGATTTTCATAACAGATTTTTTTATGTGCCAAGAAGTCAATGATGAACATTTCGAACATTTAATTAAAGTTTTTTTGTTTTAATTCTTAGTTTTTAAAATTTAAAAACTTGTTAAATTTCAGATGCTTGTCATTTTGTTCTGGATAAATATTTTTTTCTGAAACATTAGGATCAAACGCAAGATTGAAAGACCTTTTAAATGAGGTGTCACTCGACCCCCTTTCAGTTTAATTTTTTTTCTTCAAAATAGCGCTGTCGGAAAGTTTTTTGAAATTTTTGAAATATTAAATATTTTAAGAAATTTTGAAAAATCATGAAAATACAAAATATTTTGGGTTTTGAAAACTTTTGAAAATTTTCAGATATATTGAAAACTTAAATATTTAAAAATTGTAAAATTTTCAAAACTTTAAAATTTTTTAATATATTTCGAGAATTACGACAATTTTATGTAAAGTTAGAATATTTTCAAAATTCTCGAAAATATTTTAAATATACATATTTTGTAACGGATGTTTTTTTAAAATATGGAATTTTGCTCTTTTTTCAAAATTTTTCATTACTGTTTTTTGTTCTAAAATTTTAAAATTTTTCTATATTTGGAAAGTATCAAAAACGTTTAAAAATTTTGTAAAATTAAATCCGAACAAACCATAGAAAAACAATTATATTTTTCAAAAATCACAAAATTGTCTCTTAGTGTCGTGCAAAATACAGTGATATATCCCATAATCGCGGTAAAAAGGACTCTTAATATCGAAACTTGCAAATTGCAAACCAACTTTCAAATTTTAGATGGACATACCAGTCACATTTCATTGAACCAATCACCTTTCATAAATGAACCAATCACGTTTGTTTTGTACTGATTAAACTGCATGCTGCTGTTTAAATAAGTGATTAAACCCACAGTAGCTTTAGATAATCGCTTTTAGGTCTTAAATTAACGCGTCTAAAACTGCACTGGCTTTTGGGTGTTTATAATTATTTTAATATAGTTAGTCGTTGCTTCGGCCAGAAGTAAGTATTATATTTAATTATAACACAATTTATGAATAAAAAACAATAACTGTCTCTGTCGTCCACAAGGAGACAGCAAAATACGAGAAACTTCGACGATAGCCAGTGATAACAATGTCAACCAACATGAATCGCGAGTGTTTAAATCATAGTTCAAACCATGACCGACCCAAATTTTAGTGTACACCTATAATAAATATAATAATAACATACTAATATGCATTAAAAAACATTTTTACAACAAGACTTCACAGCAACAGTAAACAGGAACGTTAAAATAAAAAATTAAATTTGCAAAAGGACGCCACTACAAAATATTTAAAAACAAGCAAACAATACCATGTTAAGAGCGCCGATTCTCTAAAACACCCGAGCATTTCCGACTAATTCAGTGTTACCACCTCTTCCCAAAACAAACAACCGCAGCCAAACCTGGAGCACACCAAATCCTGCCACAGATTCATCAATCAACATAATCTTAAAAACAATTCTTAATTCTATTCAGCTTTATTTGGAGCAAATTAAACAATTCTTATTAACAAACCTATTACCTTTACTCTTTAATGGACCATAACAATATCAACACTATTCATCAACTAAAACTCCTAAATTGGAATGCAAATAGCATCGTAGCTCAGCGAGCAACGTTTTCATCGTACCTTGCAAGGCACAATGTGGACGTGGCCTGCGTCTCAGAGACGCACTTAACAAGACACGATCATTTCAAAATTCCCGGATATTTTTGCTACCGCACGGACCGAAATGCAATGTTTGCATCAGGAGGTGTGGCTATATTTGTAAAGCACAAACTTGACCACCATGAGTTCCCACTAATTAAAACCACTAATCTCGAAACCATTACGGTTAAGGTCAAAACAAAAGAAGGAACCTACATTAAAATAACATGTGTCTATCGACAACCTAATAAAATCCTTCTTGAAACCGACCTTCAGATGATTTTTGATTTGAATGAACCAACACTACTTGGCGACCTCAACTCTAAAAGCACAATTTGGGGATGTAGGAACGACAACCGATCTGGACTAAGACTTCACTCCTACTCGGAAAAGCATGCCCTTCAAATTCTTGCCCCGGAAGACCCGACCTACTTACCATATCGGGCTGACCACCATCCGGATATCCTGGATGTTATAGTACAAAAGAACGTTCAAACACAAATTTTCCAAGAGGTTCACACTGAGTTAGATTCGGACCACCTACCAGTTCTGATCTCATTCGTAGACACACCAGCGCTACGATACCCTACAACTAAGCTAAGGAATGAAACTGTAAACTGGTTCCACTTCAGGGAAACACTTGATGCAAAACTAAAATACCCTAACGGATTAAAAACTGTAGAGGACATAGACGCAATGGTTGATCATTTTGCAGGAAGCATAACTGATGGATTAAAAGAAGCTACACGCTTTAAAAAGAATCCCAGACATGTCAGCCCGAAAATGCCTTCACTGCACATAATTGAACTTATTAAACAAAAAAGCCAACTTCGTAGGGAATGGCAACGATCTAGAAATCAAGCGACAAAAGACCTTGTCAATAACATGAGTCACCGTATAAAGCGTGAGCTAGAGAGGCATAGAATAGATTCCTATCAGAAATACATTAGCATCTATGAACCAGGTGACCCCGGTCTCTGGGAAACCACAAGAAAGATTCTACGGCAAACCCAGGAAGTTCCACCTATTTCCATGCAAGATAAAATACTGTGCACAGATGAGGACAAATGCGAAGCCTTTGCGAACCACCTAGCACTAACTTTTACTCCGCAGCAACAGAATGCTCCAGGGTACGGCAACTTAATTAGCAGACATCTCACAACACACCAACCAATTGCAGGCCGTAATATGAAACCGATCTCTCCTAAAGAACTGGCTGACATAATAAAAAAGCTTCCGAACAACAAAACTCCAGGAGAAGACCAAATAACTAATTACACACTTAAACAACTCACTAGAAAAGCGCTGGCTTACTTATCATCACTCTTCAATGCTTGCCTGAGAATCGGTTACTAATGTTCCCCAAACCAGGAAAAAATAATAAAGAACTAGATCGCTATAGACCTATCACTCTCCTGACAACCATCTCCAACGTTTTCGAGAAAGCAATTAACAATAGACTGAATGGTGAAATTACCAGACTAGAATTAATCCCCTTTTCTCAGTTCGAATTTAAAAAAGGACATTCCACTTGTCATCAGCTGCAACGTATAACCGAGCTAATAGAGTGGAGCTATGAAATGAAACAATACACTGCTGCAGTATTCATCGATCTAGCCCAGGCCTTCGATAGGGTTTGGATTGAAGGGCTCGAGTACAAACTTTCTCGAGCACACATTTCGGAATACTTACAAGCAATCCTATTCTCATATCTTGAAATACGATCTTTTGTAGTCAAAATACATGCAGTCATCTCCACAACCAGATTAATCAAAGCAGGCGTGCCGCAGGGAAGCATCCTAGGGCCTATCCTTCTTAACATATACCTTCATGACATTCACAAAACTATTGCAAACCTAGCCTTATACGCAGATGACACAGCCCTATTGACCAAAAATGAAAACCTGGCAGTGGCAATTGATCAACTACAATCCACAGTGAATAATTTAGTAAGATGGTTCAGATCCTGGAACCTGGCAATTAACCATTCCAAATGTGTCGCAAAAAATCCTTACCCTTAGACGAATTAATAATCCGCCGATGGTGCATATTAACAACTCTATCATACCATGGAACAATACTACAGACACCGTGAAATACTTAGGTATTTACCTTGATACTCGACTCACGTGGAAATATCACATAAATAGGAAACTTAAAGAGGGTAACACTGGATTGGTACAACTCTACCCACTGATTCATCATCATCATCATCTGACATGGAGCTGACTCGAGGGTCGATCCTGGATTACGCCAGGCCCACCCCATACAAGTAGGTGGGTAGGAATTTATGTGATAGGTGGGATCGGATGGGGTGTTGAACCGGGTTAGCATGTCTGCAATGCATACCGCAAGACACCGCTGCTGCAACACCGGGTAGTTAGTAAGCTACGCATCAACGGGGGTTTTGAGTACGTAACCAAGAATGTTATGCGATTATGCATCTTAACTTAATAAACTTTGGTATCAAAGTTTCACATTGTTCTTATTTTACACATATCTATTGTTCTAAGAATACAGATTGAACATATCTTAATTTCCTAATAGCTAATAAACTACTTAATACTATTCTTTGATCTAGCATGATCATATTTGGCGTTCCATTCCTGCCTGCTATGGATTCCTTTTCTTCTTTGGCTTCTTATTGCCCTGGGTGGTTGATTGTTGTCTACCGGAGTGTGTGTGTGGAGGTTGGACCTGCTTTGTAGTGTATTTCTATTGACGCCTTTAGTATTCCTGCTGCTGCTGCTATTGACTCGGCTCCTCCCCAAAATTCTTCTTTCCCTAGGTCTTCTGCTTGTAGTGCTGGGCCGTAGGTATGTGCTAGATGGTCGTAGCGCGGAGCCAAGTTTCTTACATTTTCCTCCAGTTGCAATTGGAATTTTTGTGGGTTTTCTCTGATGTATGACACGATTTTTTGCTTAAGATGAAAGCTTCTTTTTTGAGCTGTTCTCGCGTTGCTGTGACATTTGTGTTTTGGTCTGCTATTGAGGCGAATAAATAGTTTCCATCTTCTGGAATTTTCCGCACTGTCAATTTGTGTCTGTCCGTATATGCTGTTCCTGTTCCGTGGTAGGTATTGTGTTTCCTGCTTCTGACGATTTCCGTTGGTTTGCTGGTGTGTACACTTCCGTGTATATGTTTACGCACCTTCTAATACTGCTAGTTCTGATTGACATTAGACGTTAATGTTAGATACTAGAACCAGTCTAATTTGACATACCCGGTTCTTAGCCTTAAATTCAACATTACGCTCCAAACCTTACTTAAATTACATGAACATAAACGTATTCCCCAGATGCTCTGTTCTACAACTTAATATATAAAGTTTCTTAATGTTAGGTGTATATCACTACCTTAGATTATACAATAAATAACCATCTATACAAACATAATACTAAAAAAGTGTATTTTCAATACAAATATCGGTAATTAAATCAATTAATCTAATGGAAAATTATTGTACTTTATTGTAGGTATCGCGGCGCACGCACGTAAAAGAATTCGTTTGCTTGAATTTTCCCGCCTGTTGAGTGTGAATTTATTTTGGTTCTAACTTTCCTAAATTGTAACCTATCTCGTTTGCCGAAGAGACCCTTAGAAATCTACCTGCTTCAAGACCTTTAGCGTCGAGTTCCAGGAATTCGTCTGTTGGCGTTCTCTATTGTCGGGTTTGGACGAAAATAAACTCTATTGCCTAACAGACTGCCCTAATGGAATAACAATATCTACTTTTTTAAATTATTTGTATTGTTTAATATCTACTCACAGCCGCCTGTCCTTAATTTATCTTGGGGATTTTATCTATTTATTCTCTATTAGAAATTACTACTTATATTTATAACTTAGCTTTAACTGTTTGCTGATTATCCATTTTCCGGTTTCCTTTCACCTGTTGTGACATCGGCAGGTAAACCAGGTGGTACTTTTAGTCCCGCAGGTAATTCTCGCTTCTTTGTTTTTGAGAACTGGAACTACACTACAATTTTGTCTTTTCAAACGGTCAATAACGCAGTTTTACATTTAAAAGCTGGAGTGGCGTCGTTAAACACGTGTGCCCTCGGCTACTGCTGGAACTCCTATTGGTACAACTCTACTCACTGATTAACAAAAAATCGTCTCTACAAGCTAAATGTGTCACCCTATTATACAAATCATTAATTAGGCCACTGGTGTTATATGGATGCACCATTTGGGGAAATACCTCCAAATCAAATATAAATAGAATTCAACCTACTTCAAAACAAAGTACTCAGGACGGCAGTGAATGCACCTTGGTACATAACGAATAAACAACTACACCATGAACTTGGTATGGATACCATTCAAGAACACATCAAAAAGCCAACGAAAACGTTCCATCTAAATCTTAATACTTGTGCGGGCGCAACTTTTTATGAACTTGGACAAAAAGAAATTCATACGCGACTAAAACGTAAACTTCCACAAGACATTTATATAAACAGTAGTGATGAGGACTGACCATCTTTAGTTAAACAGTGATGATACCAATGTAAACATTTGACAAAATAATTTAGGTGATATTTACCTATCTGTTACTCTGTGATGTTATTCTTACTCTGAACTCTACCATGTATAACAATAGTTATTTACGTCACTAGTCCGGGAAGTGACATATTAAAGTATGAGTTTAGATATTTGCGGACGAGGCGACGAAAGGAGCCGAGTCCGAAATTTCTAAACGAATGCTTTAATAATCACTTCACGGACGTGTATCGTACAAAATTTTATTTCATTACTGCCAAAACCATTTTTTATTTGAATATTTTCTTTTTATAAAAACGTCATTTTTAAAATTTATATTCTGTCAAATTAAACATTCGCTGTTGGTATTTCATTTTAAATCACTCGTTGCTTAGCTACAAATAGATGTGTTTGATGAATTTTTCTCCAAACAGTCCTTGGCCTGTAATGTGCCATTTCCCGGACTCAAATCAATGACGTAAAGTGGTATATAGCGTACAGTATGAAATAAAATATTTTGTTGAGCTGGTACAACTTCTGATAAAAAAAATGCGTCAAAATTAATGTGAGTGATATAGTCAAGACGAATACGACTCGCGATACAATTTTTCTTTGATAAAATTGTGATGTAAGTTAACTGGTGCTAGTTATGATTTAGGTAATTTCGCTCGCGCTAGCGCTCGTGGAATTACCATCTCAACTAGCACTCGTGAACTTACACCACAAATTTTATCGAAAAACTGCAATCACTCGTATTATTTATGATTATTTAAAAGTGCAATTACATGGAAACCATATAGAAACTATTATATTCATATATTTCTTTGCATTGATGTTTAAATTTACATTTATAACTGCCTTTTAGAAGATAATTCGTTTAATATTCTCAATTTAAGTTCGCAAATCAACATAAATTGAGTAGAGGTACCACAGTTATTTATTTTTCACCATCCAGATTGAAAATCCGGAGTGGAACCAGATTTAAAAGCTATTCACGCTACCGCCATTTTCCCCGCCCAAATCAAAGCATTCTTGCTGTAAATTTACATAATTTAGAAGTCAATGCATCCTGGATTAGTTTTATTGGCTAGTAAAAGTCGAATAAACTGCATGAAGATTATTTGTTGAGCAAAATTTCCGTTCATATTTGACTGCCATTTTATAATAATTAATTGTGGAGCGGATTTTAATCTAACAACATCGATTCTTTTTTTTGTTTGTACAACAAAAATTCGTGCTGTAGGCGCATAAAAACCTGAAATATGTTAATTGGTAATACTCATTCTTCGTGACGTTGTGGGTTCACGTTTTTGAATTCTGAAACAGATAACAATATGGCATGCTGCTACGCCAAGGAAAAAATAATATAATTGTCAAACAAAAATAATATTTTGCATGCTCAACGTTAATCCCTACATACGAAGTGCTGGTAGCGAAATTCAGGTTCAAGGACAAATTCCGTAGTACTTCCGCATATCATGTAACTTACCGAATGTGTTTATTATTTAGTGAATATGATTTTGTAATCTTTTTATTTTTGTCGATTCTATGAAGTTAAATCTTCCATTGCTTTAGTTTTGATCTTTTAATTTTGGTTCACTAAAGAAGAATCTCGTATTGGTATACACTGTGTCTATAAAGTAACCCCCCCCCCCCCCAAATAACTTTTAAACGACTTAATATTTTACCACAACATTTGGTGTGCTGTAATGGGAAATTAAATACTATTTTTCAGCCTATATTAAAATTTTGTATCATCCAAAACGGCGACTGGGCGCCATTTTAAATTTTTTTTAATAGAAAGGGGTGTCGAGTGACACCTCATTGGAAAGGTCTTTTCGGTCTGCGTCTGATCCTAGAGTTTCAAAGAAAAATATTAAGCCATAACAAAATGACAATGTTTGAAGATAAAGTCTATTCAAAAACTTAAGAATTAAAGCAAAATAAAATTAAATTAAGTGTCCGAAATGTTTACCATTCACTTCTTGGCACATAAAAAGTCGATTATGAAATTCCTGCCTTACATTTTATAACTTTCTGGAGTGATATTTCTGCAATGCGTTGCTCCAGTTGTTCAATTGTTTCTGGACGAGTTCTGTACACTTTCGATTTTTGTTTAAAATCCGCCTTTTTGTTATGGCTGAATATTTTTCTTTGAAACTCTAGGATCAGACGCAGAGCTAAAAGACCTTTCAAATGAGGTGTCACTCGACCCTGGATAAAAAAATCAAAACAATTTTGAATTGAGTAAGTCCATTTGTTTAAAATCCGCCATTTTGTTGTGTCTTAATATTTTTGTTTGAAACTCTAAGATCAGACGCAAAACTAAAAGACCTTTCAAATGAGGTGTCACTCGACCCCCTTTCTATTTGAAAAAAAAATTTAAAATGGCGCCCAGTCGCCATTTTAAATGATATAAAATATAATTTTTGGCTAAAAAATAATAATTTATACCATTAAAGCACACCAAATGTTGTGGTAAAATATCAAGTCGTTCAAAAGTTAGTTAGGGGGGGGGAGGGTTACTTTATAGACAGACGGTATATATTTTTAATTGTTTTCGAAATTTGCTTGATGTTAAAAAAATTCTTATTTCTAAAAGCTATTATTAGAGAATATTTTCATCTTTTCCGTATCTCGCGTAAAATAAAGATTGGTTACCTAAGAATAGAAAATCGTGTGCATGTATGTGTGTGGTGCATTATAACTACTGAACGGATGGTCGGATTTCGATGAGCTTTGGAATATGGGGGTATATCAAAAATTCACTGCCAACATAAACTTAAAAAAATTCCGAAACCGGATGCGGATGTTGAACATGTTTCTGACTAGCGTCTAGACGCTTGGCCTACAGCCGATCCTTAATTGCGCAATATCGTCTAATATTGGCTCCCATATGTGCGAGCATTGTTAAAGCCGATTTTTTCATTGCTAAAAAATTGCATTCAATAGAAAACAATAAATCCTTTTTTTTTAATTTATTACCAGACTTGCGTGTTAGTATGCCGTCAATCAGTGAGCGAATGTAAATTTGTCTTCGTATTTTTTCTTTAAAAATATAACTGCTTATAACAAATAACCTCGCGTAAACAGCAAAACGCAACAACAGTGTTTTAAAAGAAATATAAAATACAAAAAGAAATTTTGGTCTAAAAAATCAGTACACCCGAACACACCCGCATATCCATCTGTGCCACTACGAACTAGTGGTTTACATACATTCCAGCTGCACGCAGAAGAGGTGCGCAAGTCATGTGAGGTAGGATCGGCTGTAAATTTGTTTTTTTAATAGTGTCTAGTCTCTTCGAAAATAATCGATCCCACCAAGGTCAGACTATTTATTTGTGCATTTCTATTGCGCACGCATTGAATAGGCACTTATTTAGCGATAACCGGCAGGTTGTATATGGAAGTGTGTTCGGGTGTACCGCCGTTTTACTGCATAAGCAGTTGTGGGGTCGACTCTCGGTTGGGGCTAAAACTTTTTTTTTATTTTATGTTTTTTAACACTGTTGTTGCGTTTTGCTGTTTACGCGAAGTTAAAGAAAAAATACGAAGACAAATTTTCATTCACTCACTGATTGACGGCATACTAACACCAAGGCAGACCTTGATGAGGTAGGATCGATTGTAGCCAAGGGGCTAGACGCTAGTGTTTTATTTGATAGCATTTTCTTTTCCGAAACCAAATTTTATAATAAATAAAAGACAAATTTAACGTTTTTTTCTAACTTTCCAGCTTTAAAATGGCGGACGCTTTGATTTTTTACGAATTTAGCGCCTTTTTTTCCCAAAAACAGGTTGACAGATCAGGTTCAAATATTTTACTGTTACTGTGCACAAACATTTTGAAAAAGTTAAAAGCTATGAAGTGAAAAAAATTTCTAACCTTCTATGAATTTTTGAAAATTTTAGTTTTTACGCCCATTTACTCAAAACTGAGTTATCAGATCGAGAAAATATCAAAATTTAGTTATTTCAAAAACATACTGCTCATAAACTGGCCACACAGCTTTTGTTAATTTTATAGGGTAGTACAGCTGGAAATATTTACACCTGCAGCCTCTTCGATTTCATAATTGATTGACGTTTTTTTATTGTTTTATAGTTAAAAAGTAAATTCTATACTTTTAATAAATGTCTCTAATGTACTTATTATAGAACAGTCTAAACCGGTGTCGTCGTCGCTTAGTTTTTGGCGTAAGGATTCAATTGTTGGTACCGTATTTACCCTACAGATGTCATAAATGTTTCGTAGAACTAGATCTTTTTCATCCTTTTTTAATGTTCTACGTATACCGAAATCGCACCGTTTATTACGTTCGTGCACTCTGAATTCTACAATGCTTCTTACCGTGGTGTAGGTCACTTTTGTCAACAACGCTGGTTTTATTGATAACTAGTGTTACCCAGCACACAGTGCACTGACAGACAGCGTTGACAGAACCGACGAAATGTCAAGTCACTTGATGCATTAGTTCCGATAATGACACGCGACGTTATTATAGATGGCGCCCCAAGTGACGCGCATCTAGCCGACCTTCATATATATTATATATTAAAATAATTATTATTAAAGAATCGACGTAGAATAAAAATATAAAAATGTTTCATGTTCCATCTGTGGATAGAGACCTTTCATTAAAAAAAAATGGTCCAAATAAGTCAAGCGGTAGCCGCTGGATTGCCCAGCTTTCACTTCCTTTTCAGCTTTTATGAGACATATGTACAGGGTCGCTATTAAAGATGGAACCAAAGCTCTCCTGCTAAAACGGTTTGAGATATAGATATGAAAATTGGAAGGCTTCCATTTGAAATTATTTCGCATATTTTGAGGTTAAAACAAAATTTTTTTGACACATGATTTTTGAGCGCGACCGCCATCTTGAATTTTTTTAAATGGCAACATGGGCTTTGTGATGCATCATTAGAAAGCTTATTTTTTCTCTTTCTTACTACCTTAATCATGTATTGTGTTAAAGTAGAAAATAATGCAGAAAAATGGCTGGCTAATGTATTGCACTTTAAATCTAGATACCTTTGCAATAACGAAACGTCAAAAATAAACAAAAAACAATCAGCAGGGGTTTAATAAGTGACAAAAAACACAGTACATATGCTTTGTTTTCTTACAACTATTGTATTACGTGACAAATAAACCTTAATTTCGTGAAATATGGACCATTTGACAGAAACAGAACACATTATTTTCTACTTTAACACCATACATGATTAAGGTAGTAAGAAAGAGAAAAAAATAAGCTTTCTGCTTTGTATCACAAAGCCCATGTTGCCATTTAAAAAAAATTCAAGATGGGGGCAGCGCTCAAAAATCATGCGTAAAAAAATATTTTTTAACCTCAAAATATGCGAAATAATTTCAAATGGAAGCCTTCCAATTTTCATATCTATATCTCAAACCGTTTTAGCAGGAGAGCTTTGGTTCCATCTTTAATAGCGACCCTGTATATGTGCTGTAAATGTTGTGATTAGACATAAAAGTAATAATTTTGTATAAAAGTATAGGAAAGTGCAGACGAAGTGCTTCGCACTTTTTAATTTTGGTTTTAAACGGCGGCGTGGCGGATTGTTAGTTTGTCGATGGATCTACCGGCTTGTAACATTTACTGAAAAAATGCGAAACGATGTACGGGACCTTGCCGATCACCACGAAGGTTTCAGCTAGTGAACTACACCTGGAGGAAAGCTGAAGCAAACCCCCTGCCGATCACTACGAATGTTTTAGAGAGTGAACTACGCCGAAGTAGAAGCCGAAGCCGATGACTTCGTAGGTTTCAGCGAGTGAACTGCACCTAGATGAGAGCTCGGACAGACACTCTGTCGACCACCATGAAGGTTTCAGCGAACGAACCACACATGGATTAAAGCTGGAGGAGAAACCTTACTGACCACCACGAAGGTTTTGAGCGACTGAACTTAATCTGAATGGAAGCTGGAGTGAAAACCTGCTGACGACAACAAAGGATTCACTGAGTCAACTACCCCTGAAAGGAGTCTGGACCAGGCACCCTGCTGCCTACCATAAAGTTCCAGGGAATTAAATAACTGCACTTGAATGGAAGCTGAAGTAGGCACTCCGCCTACTACCATGAAGGTTTTAGCGAACGAGCTACACATAGATGGAAGCTGGGACAGAGTCGCTACTGACCACCACGAAGGTTTTGAGCTACTGAACTAAACCTGAATGGAAGCTGGAATCAAAACTTGCTGACGACCACGAAGGCCTAACTAAGTCAACTACCTTTGAAAAACGTCTGGACCAGGCACCCTGCTGCCTACCACAAATGTTTTGGCACATTACTACTACCATAAAGGTTTCAGCGAACGAACTACACATGAATGGAAGCTGGCGCAAAAACCCTTACTGACTACCACAAAGGTTTTGAGCGACAGCTTCACCAGAATGGAAGCTGAAGTGAAATCCGACTGACGACAACAAAGGATTCACTGAGTCAACTACCTCTAAAAGGAGTCTGGACCAGGTACCCTGCCGCCTACCACAAAGGTTCAGCAAATTAAATAACTGCATTTGGATGGAAGCTGGAGCAGACACCCTGCCTACCACCATAAAGGTTTCAGCGAACGAACTACACATTAATGGAAGCTGGAGCAAAAACCCTTACTGACTACCACAAAGGTTTTGAGCGACAGCTACACCAGAATGGAAGCTGAAGTGAAATCCTACTGACGACAACAAAGGATTAACTGAGTCAACTACCTCTAAAAGGAGTCTGGACCAGGCACTCTGTTGCCTACTACAAAGGTTCAGAAAATTAAATAACAGTTGTGTTCCAGATCCCAAAGTGACCACAGCCCTAAAGATGTCCCGTGCAACCGAGGACGAAACGTCGGCAGTTCATGCACCGATGACGCGGCTCCAACCCGGAAGCCTAGATGTTATTAAATAACTGCACTTGGATGGAAGCTGGAGTAGACACCCTGCCTACCACCATGAAGGTTTCAGCGAACGAACTATACATGAATGGAAGCTGGAGTAGAGTTCCTGCCGACCACCTAGAGGAACATTAACGTTAACATTGGGTGTAAATATTGGAAACCCAAACCCAACCACCAAAGAAATCGGCGATAAAGATGTTGCTGCAATCTAAATTTTGATTATACGTAATATGGCTCGGCTTAGATTTGCGATCCCACGGTACTGCAAATACTTAACCAGTTTTCTTGTTGCAGAATCAAAAACCCTAGTTGTAATTATTCCTAATTTAAACAATCCACAAGCGTTTTCCAAGTGATTTGCCGTGAAGAACATTCGTATTTATTTGCTATGTTTTATAAACAATTAATTATTAATTATTCATTGAGCACAATACAAATGGAGTTTCTCTTAGGTAGCCTGCTATTAATAAAAGTAAAAGCAAAACTAAACAAGTTTTAACTTGCATGTTGCATGAACTGAATTTCTTGCCGGCAATCTTATAAATTATACGACCTTCTTGGAATGATTATCATGGCGTTTCTTCAATGTCTCCTAATTTACTGCTGACGGATTTGTGCCTAGTAACGTCGTGTGGCTCCGAATTATTATGTTATGAGTTTTCTGAAAACCGGTCGGAATCAAGTAAGATTTTTACTTCTTTTAATTACTTAGGGTAATTAGTAATTCATGCAAAAAGAAATCTAAACGAGTTGAAACTTTTAAATGGCGAAATTAACCCTTTATTTAGAAGTAGAAGTGCGTGAAAACTTTTACGGCAGACTTCAGTATTTAGGTTAAGAAATAAGGTTAGTATTTATCGATACCTGATTCTGAATTACATTTGACTGTACTATTAAATTTTGACTGGATGCTAGCTGAATTCTTCCTTTCGGTTGACTGAACTAGGTGGTGGTGTCTAGAGCTGATTCTCCGTCTCGGCTGACGGTTCTAGGTGCTGGTGCCTGTAGCTGTTCTGGTGTTTATCGGGCTTGTCTAGTCGTAGAGAGCTGGTCGAGTGCCCCTGGTTCTGGATTGGTGCCAGTTTTTGTCGACTCGGACAAAGTGATTTTTGCATCACGGGATATTGATTTTATACCCTCAACTTCCACCCTCTGGGTCATGCGAGGCCGTTGTGGTGGGAACGGTTTTTGAAGTAAGAATGCCTGCGCGTGGTTTGGCCTCGCGTGTCGTACTAGCGGCGCCTCAATTTGCAAACAAGTAAATAAATTTATTTATCAATTCCAGCTTTACTTCGTTAAAGTCCATATTTAATGAGTATCTGTATATAAAATACTTAATCACTTTAACAATTTCTATTTATTTAAACCTTATACGTATTTCAGCATGTTAACATGCCATTGTCAAAGGTTATATGAAGGTAAACAGTTAGCGTTGTTATAGCAATAGAACTATTTTACTTATCTTGGTAATCGTCTGCAGATGACTTGATTTCTTATTCCAAAATGTCTAGTAGAGGAGAATTTAACAGATCAATTTGCTCATTCATTAACGGTACAGTTTTTAAATGTTTGTGAATTTCAAAAGCTTCTAGTATATCTAACTTACGTTTATCATCACAAAAGTGTAAACATTTTATGGTGTTATTAGATGTCATTGAATGATTTTGTTCTAGTAAGTGTTTAGCGTAGTTGGATTTATGTGGGTGTTTGTATTTGTAACAACGTACGTGTTCTTTATACCTAATATCAAAATTTCTAATAGTCTGGCCTATATAAACCGAATTACAATGCGAACAATTTAATTTGTAAATGCCTGATTTTAACAAATCGTCTGTTTTTGATTTTGCATTAAACAAAGTATTTAAGATGTTCCTAGTTGTTTTAAAGCTTACTTTATATTTATTTGTTTTGTTTATAATTTTAGCAATTTGTTCTGATTTCTCACCAAAATATGGGATCGAAGCATATTTAATTGTATCGAACGAAGTTAGGATATTCGGATAAATTTTTTGAATGGCTAATTTATAATCTTTTTCTTTAATTAATGTATCAATAAGTTTAGTATTATAACCATTACTGTATGCAATTTGTTTAATAATTGAAATTTCTCTATTATAATTAATTTCATCTAAAGGGACCGTCAAAGCCCTATGTATCAGGGACCTGTATGCTGCTAATTTATGTGTTTTATGGTGACAAGAATCGTGTGGTATTGTAATGTCTGTTTGTGTAGGTTTTCTATAAACTGAGTACTCAAATTTATTACTTGAATTAATTTTTATGTTTAAATCTAAAAAGTTAATGGACTTATTTTGTTCAGTTTCTAGTGTAAATTTTATGTTTGGGTGCAAGCTGTTAATAAAAATTAAAAATTCATTAATTAAATCAAATGAACTATTAAAACATGCTAAAATGTCATCAACATAACGAAACCAAAATATAACTTTCTCAGATTGATTTGATTCGAATATTTGATCTTCTAGATTTTCCATAAATATGTTAGCTAAAAGTGGTGAAATTGGACTTCCCATGGGTAAACCATCTTTTTGGAAATAAATTTTATTATTAAAAGTAAAATAATTTTGATTGGTGCAAAGTTCAAATAATTGAATCAACTCAGTCCGTTTTATTAACTCAACATTTTTGTTAATAAGAATATCATTTAACAAAGGAATACACTCTTGAGGAGGTATTTGGGAAAACATATTAGTAACATCAAAACTAACTAGCTTGCTTTGTGATGGTAAATGTAAGTTAGACAACTTTTTGATTAATTCGGAAGAATTTTTAACTGAATATTTTGGTTTATAATCAAAACTGGTAACTATATTATTTAGTATTTTTGCTAGCATATGATTGGGTGCATTTATGTATGATACTACTGGTCTAATGGGCATGTTGGGTTTGTGTATTTTTAATAAACCGTATAGTTTTGGTGGTTGTGGATTTGGATTTATTATTTGTCTTTTTTGATAATCTGATTCGTGCATTTGCAAGAAACATTGATTTGCATTTTTTACACGGTAAATGTCCCATGTCAACAGTCACCACCACGAGTAAAACGTGAACACCGATATTTTCTGCTCTTCAACTTCGGGCGGCTACTGCTCCAAAATTATAGCTTCTACAAAAAAGATGTACAGAAGCTTTTTTGTAGAGAATTTTAGTAGCTTTAATTTTATATGGAGCTATTTTTGCCGTACGACAAAAGAAAAATGCGGTATTGGCGAAAAACCGATTTATTGTGCCTTATCTGCATCACCGTAGTTACCCATTCAATTAAATGACTTTGTAAATGTAATTAAATATATAAATGTACTTTTTTCCACGCTACAAAACTTCCAAAAATATTTAATTAAATATGTTTGAACTTCAATAGCCTTTATGTATGTAAACACCCTTCCACAATTCCATTAAATATTCCAGTGTGTGTATAATAAACGCTATAAGACATTATGTAAGATGGCGTACCATCCGGGCCCAATAAACGCGAATTTTGATAGATTATTTACATGTTCCCTTAAACCAATTTAACGTGTCCGTAATGGCATCACGTTGCGCGGATGTCTAATCGGTACTTTAACGATCGATGCCATTTCGAGGACGCTGGAGTGAGTCGGGCGTAGGAATGGGAACCTTTCCGGGACTCCGGAGATGCAAGCGCCAGGTGAGCGACCCCTTTCACTTTACTATGCACACTCGGTGTGTACTATATATGAGTTCAGACTATGTCGGGAAGGTGTGTTGAGAAATTTAGATATAAAATTGTTATGAAATTGATTTTAACATAGTATAAAAGTCGGGCCGGGTGTAGTATAATAATGATTTCCACTTTTATGAACAACTTACAACACCATAAGAAAAAGCAAAGGGATTGAAGTAAACCAAGTATTGTAGGCTCTAGCTCGTCGATACCACACAACGCTGTACAATTTATGTTCTACTTTGCAAATAGAGGAGTGTTGGATGTAGACTTTCGAATATCCAATATTGGAAAAAAATTGCTAAATCCACAGAATTTACATTATTGTGTTTCCCGGAAGCGATTCTTCGAATTTTAAAAATTGCTTAATTAGCAAAGAATGCTTCTAGCGGCTGTGGCATTCAGTGAGCTGTTGCTCCATCCTGCTGAAAATAACCCTGTCGCAGTTAGGCATAATGCAATATCTCTAAAGATAGTTGTGAAATTCCCTCCCGATATCTAGCAGCGTTGATGTAATATTATTATAAAAAAATGAGTGAAACACTTCGCCTGGACTTTCCTATACATTTAAATACATTGTTTTATATTTTCCAACACTTTCGATATATACACCAGTCTAGACACGACTAGTTAAAGTAAATAGTTCTTATAAGTTGTAAAATCTTGAAGCGGTTGAAGAACGACCGACCGCTGCGCTGCAATCAAAAGGTTGGGTAAAATATTCGGACTGAATCAACGGAAGCGCGGAAATTGATATTTGACAATATATTAATAACTCTAGAAGTATTATTTTTAGCAAGAAATTACTCTTATTAATTTGTATTTAGAATTTCAAAACCTTTCTGATTTTAAAGCCAAAATCCCACGTTTCCATTAAAAAAAAGTAATTTTTTACCGTGGCCGCCATATTAAAATTGGAAACTCAAGTTTTTTTCTTAAATACAATCGAGAAGAATTTGCCCTACAACTTTGTTCTTGGGTTTGCGAGTCTATCTATTAAAATAAAAAAGTTAGCCTACACTGAACATTAAACGATTAGTACAAGAATACAACTGCTGTTTGTGTAGAATGTATGCGAAAGGACAAAAATGTGAAAGGACAAAAAGATTATTAAGGGGCAAAAAATTCGATTTTTTGTAAAAAGATTCTCTTAGAGCAAACAAAAGAAGAAATCAATTTTTAAATTTTGTAGCGAAAATTGGGGGAGGGGGGGGGGGCAGTAGCCCCCCTAAATATGATATTATCGAAAAAGTATTATGATATTCGGATTTTGCTATCAATGATGAGCTATATTGCTTTAACAGAAATATTTTATTGTCCCCGTTAAATAAATAAAAGGGTACCAATTTTCAAAAATTCATAGAGGGCCTCACAGTAAAATTATAGCAATGAGCAAAAAAACAAATTGTAGAAGATTCCCAGCTCTATCAGCTCAAAAAGTTTAAACAAAAACGCGTGGGCAGTTTTTAAGAAATATTTTTTTGAAAAATTCCAAAATTTTGGAGTGATGTCATTGCGATCGTTTTTATATTTTCAAAATTAATTATATTTCATGGTATAGTGCCCTTGAAGGGCTACCAAACAAGATGTAGTTGATTCCAATCAGATAACTGGTTTTTGAGTAAATGGGCGTTAAAGTCGAAATTTTCAAAAATTCGTAGCGGCCGCCATGTTGCAGCTAGAGAGTTCGGTAGAAAGCTTTTGATTTGTTCTAAGGCCTTCTATAATTTCCACTATTCCAATTTCCAAAATTCAGTTTCTGAAAAAAATGCTACCAAAAAAACATGTCTAACTTCCGCTTCCGGTTTTGGTTTTTTTTAAAAGCTTATTTTGTCGGTGAGGTTTTGACATATCCCCTCATTCCAAAGCACATCAAAATCGGTCCAGCCGTTCCGGAGATATGGAGCGTAACCCACCCACCCACAGACAGACTATTTCCGTTAAAATTATACTTCCCTATACTGAAAGTATAGGAAAGTAAAAACTGTGGGCAACTGCCCGCATGGGACCTTCCTCGCATTTATGGAAATTTTTGAAAATTTAAATTTATTTCGAAAATTTTAACAATTAGATAGAAATTTAGAATACTTTTAAAATTGTTGAAAAAAGTTCGAATATAATTTAATATATTTAAAATTTTTGAAAATTGTTCAAATTTTTAGTCATTGAAATATTGAAAATTATAAATTTTTTTAAATTTCTTAAATCGCGGGCAATTCTCAAAGCTTAAAAATTGTAAAAAATTTTGAAGATTTTGGGAATTTTGAAACTTATTGAAATTTTGAAAAACTTTTGACATTTTGAAAATTGTAAACATTTTAAAAAATTTTTGAAACAAAAAACTTTTGTTTATTTTTGCAAAATTTAATAATTTAGAACGTTTTTAACTATATTGTTTGAAAATTTATAAAATTTGTAAAAAAAATTATAAAATTTTGAAATTTTAAAAAGTTAAAAGTGTGAAAATGTGAAAAATTTTGAAGTTTCGAATGTTTTGGAAAATTTTAAATAGCTCTATTTTGTTTTTAAATTTTAATTTGAGTTAAAATTTGTTTTTCATTTAAATGTTTTGAAATTATTTAAACTTTTCAAAATTTCGAGGTTATAAAATTTGATAATTTTAGAAAATTTTGAAAGTTGAAAATTTTAAAAATTTTGAAATTTTGAAAATTTCGGGAAATTGGACCATTTTTTAAAATTTGAGTTGAAAACGTTTTAAAATTTTTTAAAAATATAGAAAATATGCGAAACAAATTTTTTTTGAAGTTTCGAAAATTTTAAAAATTTAAAAGTGTAAACATGATGAACATTTCTAAAATTAAAAAAAATTGAGTTGAATATTGTTTTTAATTTTAATGTTTTAAAAATTTTGAAAATAAAAAAAAAATTAAAGTTTAAGAAAATTTTTTGTTAATTATACAGGCTGTTTCAAATTCGAGCGCCCCACCATGGGGATCTGGCTTATTTGAAGAGATAGAGAGTTGGTTAAATTGAGGCAAAGTTGCCAAATTTTATGCTTAACAATAATCTGTAAAGAAATTTAAAGTAGCCACTCTGGTTTTTCAGATATCTGAAAAGAACTGAAATTTTGGATTTTTTATTTTTGACTATAACGCATTTATCATTTATGCTACATATTTCTAGTTAACGCATTATTAGAACACTTTTTTATGCTGAATTTAAATTGTTTATCAGATTTGGTGTAACTGTTACCATTGTTCATTTTCGACTGTCAACTTTTTTTTTCTTATGGTTGATATTTAAAATTTTTTCCTATTTGGATAGAGTTTTCAATTCTGATTTCAACGATGTGTCACACTTTGCATTTTGTTTAAGTTTTGAGCATTTTATTACAAAAAATAAAAATTTCATAAGAGCGCCATGGAAAGACCACGTCATTTAATTTATTTTAGAAAATTCTAGTAGGCTATGAACTGATGGAACTAAAACAAAACACTTCTCTTATTTACTTTTACTTTTAGATACATTAAGTATGCGAAAATTCAGGAAACTTTGTTTTGAGCGTAGGCAGTAGGTTAGGTTTTTTTTACAAAAACAAATGAAGGACACAGTTACTAACACGCATATTAAAGTGTTCATTTTAGACGAGCTTCTGAGCATGTTTTACAAAGGTGTCAAATGTTTTGAACATTCATTTAATAATTGTTCGTATTAGTGTAGTTGTAGTGTTATCTGTTGTGTTTATTTAACTTGTTATTCAAATTTGTTATGTCAGTTGCAAACATAAAAACTGCAAGTGGAATTTTTAGTAAATTGTGTATGTTAGTAACTGTGTCATTCATTTGTTTTTGTAAAAAATAACCTAACCTGCTGCCTACGCTCAAAACAAAGTTTCCTGAATTTTTCGCATACTTGTATGTATCTAAAAGTAAAAGTAAATAAGATAAGTGTTTTGTTTTAGTTCCATCAGTTCATAGCCTACTAGAATTTTCTCAAAATAAATTAAATGACGTGGTCTTTCCATGGCACTCTTATGAAATTTTTATTTTTTGTAATAAAATGCTCAAAACTTAATGAAAATGCAAAGTGTGACACCTCGTTGAAATCAGAATTTAAAACTCTATCCAAATATGAAAAAATTTTAAATACCAACCATAAGAAAAAAAAGTTGACAGTCGAAAATGAACAATGGTAACAGTTACACCAAATCTGATAAACAATTTAAATTCAGCATAAAAAAGTGTTCTAATAATGCGTGAACTAGAAATATGTAGCATAAATGATAAATGCGTTATAGTCAAAAATAAAAAATCCAAAATTTCAGTTTTTTTCAGATATCTGAAAAACCAGAGTGGCTACTTTAAATTTCTTTGCAGATTATTGTTAGGCATAAAATTTGGCAACTTTGCCTCAATTTAACCAACTCTCTATCTCTTCAAATAAGCGAGATCCCCATGGTGAGGCTCGAATTTGAAACAGCCTGTATATAAAATATAAAATTCATGATTTTTTTCTTTAATAAACGGGGAACAATAAAAAAATTTTGTTTAAGCTAAATTGCTCACTGGTGATAGTAGAATAAGAATCACAACCTAATTTTTGCTAAAAAAAAAGGCTAAACGAAGTGCTTCGTCCATTGTGTTATAACTCAGTGTACCTACACCTTAAATTAAATTAGTACTTTTAGTAAAGACCAAGTGACTGGTTCTTGAAATTTTAATGATCGTTTCCTCCAGGTTGGATATTAATGGGTTTGGGATTAGAAGCTACGCCCAAAAGTAAGTTCAAACCGCTGAAGTAAATTATTACTGCACCCCGTATTTAATTTAGCAAAATCCTTTTTATAGTGTTTAAAAAAATTCAATATTTTTTTATAATTATGAATAATTCTTTATTGTTAATTTATCTATATTGTTAATTTTACCAAACAAATGCGCACAAAAAAATAAATAGCGATTGTTAAATTAAAGAAGGAAATAATAGTAGGGTAAGGAACAAATTAAAATTGTATAGATCGTTTTCTAGATTGTTATTGTCACAGAATCTTGAATTATATCAGAAAATCCAATTTCCTGGAGACAATCGGACTCGATGTTAATTGCTGCAGACATTGCAATCAGTTTTACTTATTACGTAGAACTAGATAAAGAATTCCAAAATATAATATTTGAAAACTCAAATGTGCAGAAAGTAATCTGAAAATTGTCAAGTTAGTGATTGAGGAAACTATAAAAACATTACTTTTTGAAAGAAAGCTGTTGGGCAACCGCCACGAGACCTTCCTCGGCCTACCCCGCTGCTTTATCTTTATTTTCCGATTCAAACTATTATATTACTTTCAAAATTGTCGAAATTTTTCAACGTTTTGTTTATTTTAAAAATTTTGAAAATTATAGTTTGAAACAAAAGTTTCGTTATTTTAAATTTTAAAAATCTACAAATTTTTAAAACAGTAACAAATTTAAAATGTTTATAACATTTAAAATTTATTGAAAACGTAAAAATTGGAAATTTTATTAAAACTTTAAAATTGATTATTTTTTTATATATTTTAAAATTAAAGTGTAAAAAT
Organism: Ctenicera cuprea; assembly: GCA_958336395.1. Taxonomy (NCBI): domain Eukaryota; kingdom Metazoa; phylum Arthropoda; class Insecta; order Coleoptera; family Elateridae; genus Ctenicera; species Ctenicera cuprea. The sequence continues at coordinate 50,662,289 of OY284492.1, read as the reverse complement.
TGAAAAAGTTTTTTTTCAGAAATTGTGAAACAAAAATTATACCTATAGTATATTGTTAACATGTTTTGATAGTTCTTGAAAATTAGGAAATATTTAATAATTTTTAAATGTTGGAAAATTGCGAAAAACATGAAATTTTTTTAAATTATAAAAATGTGAACGTTTTGAAAAAATGTGAAAATTGAAAAGTTTTGAAAATTTTTAAATTAAGAATTACAATGAGAAATTCTTTTTGTATATGATTAAAATATTTTTGGTAAGTGAAAATTTGGGGAAATTATGAAGCGTTAAAATGTTTTGATAATTTCTGATACAATTTTGGAAACTTTTGAAAATTGTAAAAATTGTAAATTTTTAAAAATTTGAAACTAAATAATACTTTTGAATATTTTTTCAATATTTTGTAATACGTGAAAATTATGGCTTTTTTTTTAAATAAATTGAAATTAAAAATAGCTTTTTAAATTTCTGAAAAATGGGAAATTTTTTAATTATGAAAATTGAGAATATTTTTTGGAAAATGTAAAAATTGAAATTTTTTTTAAAACTTATTTTTTAAATTTCTGCGCAATGAGAAAGTTTTTTTAAAAATTGTGAAAATATGAAAATGTTTAGAAATATTGGTGTCTGTGAAAATTTGGGAAAATTATGAAGCGTGAAAAGTTTTGATAGCACTGGTCAACAAAGGTTTTTTTCATACATTCTAATACGTGTACCGTATGTAATTTTTCATGCTGATTCTGAAAACATTTTCAATTTTTTTCTACCACGTAGAATTTTGAGATATTTTCAATAATAGTTTTCTCCTAAAATATATTAATTTTTTTTATTGGATTTGACGTTTTCTGTTTTACCGCATTAAAGTTAAATACTGGAAGACATCTTGTGTTGCCTGACTTGTTTGAACAAGTCTGAACAAGTTTTGGCATGTTTTCTACGTCACAAACGTAAGCCACGCCCCTCTTTGCTTTAAAACCAATTATATTTCGGAAATTCGTAGATATGCAATTATACGGATATACGGATGTTAATGAATTGTAGGGACAAACTTCTAGGACTTCAAAACACAACAAAGCAAACAACTTTTGTTAATAAATGTGTGGTCAAAAGTGTTTCCTTTCAGGGATAGAGCTTCTCAAAGATTTTTTAAGAAGCGCCTAAATGTAGGCAACTCAATTTACTACCTACTATTTGTTTCCATAACGACGGAAATTAATACAGGCTAAATAAAGCCCTTTTTCCCACTTTTCAAATTCAAATTTAATTTAAAATAAATTAATTAACAAAATGTTTCAAAACTAAGCAATAGAAAAAAACAAAATTACAAAGCAAAAATCAACTATTTGAAAAATTTACAATAACTAGTTCAAAAATTAACAAATTTATAGTAAATGTTTAAAATATCGCACCCCAGCTTCTACACACGAAGCACATCTACGAAGTAAATTCCTGCGCACCGCTCCAAATATACCAGAAGTCTGTTGAACTTCTTCACATGCAGCAAGAATACGCGCCGTAAGTTGTTCTACAGTTTCAACTGGGGTAGCATACACTAACGTTTTAACATGACCCCACAAAAAGAAATCAAGTGGGGCCAAACCAGGAGAACGTGGAGGCCACGCCACATGCCCTCCTCGACCGATCCATCTGTTGGGAAAAGTGTTATTTAAAAATTCCTTGACTTCCGCCGAAAAATGAGCAGGTGCACCATCGTGCTGCAGCCACATTTGAGGTGGAACATCTTCCAAAAGTTCAGGCAGGACATGGCGCAAGAAATTTAAATAAATTGCTCCTGTTAATTTTTGGGGTAGCAGATATGGTCCAATGAGTCTATCGCCAACAATTCCGGCTCAAATGTTCACTGAAAATCATTGCTGGTATCCTTTTTGAACCACAGCATGGGGATTTTCAATGTTCCAAATGTGGCTGTTTCTACTGTTGAATATTCCTTCTTTCGTAAAAGATGTCTCGTCACTAAACAGAACGTTTACTTTGAATACTGAATCCTCATTACACTGCCGCAGAAATTCTTGGCAAAATTCTACCCTTCTGGGAAAATCTGCTTGAACCATGGCTTGTACCTTTTGTGAATGGTACGGATGTAGCTGCTGCTCATGTAGTACCTCCCATACTGAAACATGGTTCACTCCCATTTCATGAGCGATGGCTCTTGAACTAGTAGAAGGATTTTCAGCAACTCTCTCCAAAACTTCTTCCTTAAAATCCACCGTTCGCCTTGTTCTGGTAGCTCCACAGTTGTGTCTGTTGACAACGAATGTACCTTCCTCCCGCAACCAATGTGAAACTACACTAAAGGCCTTGTGCGATGGATGATTCCTATTCGGAAAATGTTCTTGGTACAGGCGAGCAGTTTCGCGTGCGTTACCCTAAGCAGCTGCATACATGAACATCATGTCATGCTGTTCGGCAAAAGTATAATTCGCCATAACACAAAAATACGGAACACAGAACGAAAATAACGAAGAAATAATTATCAAAAAGAAAAACGAATTATAAAAGGCACAGAAAGAAACGAATACAAGAAAAGTCAAAAAATATCACAAAAATATCGAATTGTGTCAAAATTCACGTTATTTGAATGCATGTATGTCTAGATCGTTTTTTTTTCAAAATTTCGTGTGACCTGTGCAAAATAATTGAAAATGCAATTTGGGTTGCCTATTTTCAGATACTTCCTAAAGAATCTTTAACAGTCTCTATTTTCTAAGGGAAACACTTTTGACCATACATTTATTAACAAAAGTTGTTTGCTTTGTTGTGTTTTGCAAGCCCTAAAAGTTTGTCCCTACAATTCATTAACACCCTGTATAAGAAGGATTATTACGAGTATTTTATTTGAATTGAGTCAGTTTGTGATGATCTGTTGCGTTTTACATTGACAATGTGTCGTAAGTGTATAAATGATCCAAACAGTTTTTGTTATATTTGCGGAGAATTAACTATTCAGCAACTTAACCGAAATATTACATCTACAATAGAAAAAGCGTACTACTACTACTTTGGTGTTACAATTAAAATTCAAGACAAATCTTAGACTCCCAACACTTGCTGTGCTCGTCGTGCGGTTACTCTAAAAAGTTGGTTGAATGGTGAGAGCACTGCTATGCCGTTTGCGGTTCCTATGATTTGGCATGAGCAAACGGACCATAAGACGAACTGCTACTTTTGCTGCACCAAAATCTTCAGGTTTTCTGGCAAAAATAAGAAGAAAATTACTTATCCCAGTTTGCCTTGTGCTACTCGTCTAGTATCCCATTCGACAGCCTTTCCGGCACCAACATGTCCAAATGTTTTAAAAGAAGAACAAGTTGATACAGAAACAGAAGGAGCAACTGAAGAACTGTCAAGCAATGATGAGGAATTTTTACCATCTCAAGAAAACAAACCTCATTTAATAACTCAATTAGAATTAAATGATCTGGTTCGAGACTTAATTTTTTATCAAAGATTCAAGCAGAGATACTAGGATCAAGATTACAAGGATGGAAGTTGTTAGCTTCAGATATATCGCAAGCTTAAAAGCTGTTCTTCTACACAATGCAAATATTTATTTTCAGTTCCTGTTGGACATGCTGTTCACATGAAGGAATCCTATAAAAATATGGAATGCCTTCTTGACAAAATTAATTACAGAAAGTATAAATTGTACATCAGTGTTGATTTAAAATTTGTGGCAATTCTGCTTGGTGTACAACTTGGATACATGAAGCATTGTTGTTTCATTTGTGAGTGGGACAGTCGAGCAAGAAATTCTCATTATATTGTTAAATAATGGCCACCAAGAGAGCAGCATATTCCTGGGCAAAAGAACATGGTCCATCCGGCACTAGTTGAGCGTGACAAAATTTTCTTATTATATAAATTTGGGTTTGATGAAAAGCCATGAACCAAAGAAGGACATGGATTTCGATATTTCAAACAAAAATTTCCCAATATCACCGATGGAAAAATTCAAAGAAGGTATTTTTGTAGGACCCCAAATTAATCTATTAATGCGATGTACAGAATTTGAAGAGGCTATATGCCACTTAGAACGTTCTGTTTGGAATTATTTTAAAGCGGTACAACAAAACTTTTTGGGAAATACAAAATCTGAAAACTACAAAGAAATTGCCGGTTAACTTCTTAGGAGTCATCAAGCATTAGGTAGTAACATGAGTCTTAAAATACACTTCTTAGATTCCCACTTGGATTTTGTTTCTCCGAATCTTGGTGACGTTAGTGATGAGCACGGAGAACGATTCCATCAAGACATTGCCACTATCGAAAAACGTTACCTAGGGAAGTGGAACAGCGAAATACTGGCTGATTACTGTTCCACAGCCCTAAACGAAAGGAAAGTGAAGAAACAAACATTTTAATTGTAATGCAATAGTGTACCTATTAGCACAGATAAGGTTAACACTACAGATATATGGTAAATATGTGAGCTATCGGCAGCTTGTTTTATATGATTAATAATATGCAAAAAGATGGCGCTACAATGACAAATTATAATTAAGTCACAGATGACTGTAATTGAGCAGATTACTTAGCACATATTCAAACCAAAAGTTAGACAGCCATCTGCCATGCTTAATTGTCAAATCGCAATTTTTCGTAAATAATTAATATTGAAGCCAATTCTACTTAAATTATGTTCATGATGTGACAGATGCACTCAAATCCCCGATAAAACAGTTTCCAACACATTTTAACAGTAATAAACAAATAGCGATAGCAGCGCCCTAAAATTGGTCTGGTGCGTTGTAGCCAAACTAACGCTAATTTCGTCTCCAAATATGGGCGGACATTTTGTATAAAGGGTCGTATATCTGTAATGTTAACCTTATCTGTGCTATTAGTTATTGTGCCTAATATCTTTTAATTATTATTTAAGTTAATTTTTCCAAAACCTGACCTGCTAGAAGTAATTTCTTTTTTAAGATTGTAATTAGAACTAGAAAAAAAGAACAAATTGTGTATAGATAGTGAAGAAAAAAAATGAAAAGTTAAAAATTTGGTAACCAGCATAATTTGCAGGACATATTGCATATAAATGACGTGAACATTTCCAGTTCTTTCGTACGAATTAATGATGTGCATACGCGAATGTATGTATAAAACTGATATTTAAAATTTGGAAACGCATAAACGCATCGCTGCACCTAAAATAATTGTATAAACATGTTAAGTTAATCTCCTGATTAGACTAGTCGACACCAACGCATTACTAACGAGCATTTCACGAGTTCAACGAAAACTTGCAAGTCCTTTTTCTCACGATTTATAATTACATATGCACTAATAATGCGCTTCCTAGTGATGTTGCTGATTCGATAGCATATAAGCAATTCTCTTTTTGTGAATGCTCTGGCACTCGGCGAAGGTGAACGTCCGCGGTTATTCCTCCTGCGAGCCTCTGGCAGCGCTGCCAGCTATTAATGGTCGCGCTCGCACTAGGTGCGTACTATATCGCGTATGATTCTTCCAGCGCATTCATACCGAGCTATAAATTGATGCTTCTCGTCCAGGAGAGATCATAATCGAAATGTGTATTTATGAATATTTAGCGAACTGCCGCAAGAGCCGCCCGCCATGGTACCATTAGCCCGCGCCGCTCCTCGGTTAGCAACAAACAATTCAGCCTTCTCGAATAAAAAGTTAATTACGTGACGGAGGCATTGGCCTCTTCTTCGTTGCGTTCGTTGACGAAGAACCGAGAGCCAAAATACCTTGAATCTTTTTGGTGCTGCTTTTACCACTTTGCTTTTATATTTGATGTTCCTGAGCAAACACGTTTAGCTACAGTAGGTGCGTTACGCACACATTCTTCTGCACGATAATGTTAAACTGATCAATAGAGTTCGAACGAACAAGGGGGTGTGAAATATTGACACGGATGGCGGGTATTTCCCTTGTTAATTTTCTGCATCCCGGTTTGGTTCTGTTGCACATATACCATATGTTCAAATTAAAAATACATAAGGGTTGGCCATAGAAAATAAAATTACTGTCTTTGCATGCTTTAGAATTTAAACAAACAAAACGTAATAGTTCTTTTTTCAAAATTTTTATTAACAACTTGCACCCAAAAATAATATCTACTCTAGAAACTGAACAAAATGGGTCTATTACTTTTTAGGTTTAAACATAAAATTCAATTCAAGTAATAAACTTGAATATTCTGTTTATAGAAAACATTACAATACCACACGATTCTTGTCATCATAAAACACATAAATTAGCAGCATACAGGTCCCTGATACATAGCGCTTCAACAGTTCCTTTAAAGTAAAATTAGTTATAAAAGAGAAATTTCTATTTTTAAACAAATTGCATACAATAATGGTTATAATATTCAACTTATTAATACACTAATTAAAGAAAAAGATTATAAATTAGCTATTCAGAAAATTTATGCAACTATTTCATCAGATAAAATGAAATACGCGCCAATTCCATATTTTGGCAATAAATCCGAAAAAACTGCTAAAATTATAAACAAAACAATAAATCTAAAATAATTATAAAAACAACATATTTTAAACACTTTGTTTAATGCTAAAGAAAAAACAAACAAATTTACTAAAATCAGGCATCTACAAACTAAATTGCTCGCACTGTAATTCGGTCTATATCGGTCAAACAATTAGAAATTTTGATATTAGGCACAAGAAACACGTACGTTGTTACAATATAAACACCCGAATAAATCCAATTGCGCTGAACACGTATTAGAACACAATCATTCAATGACATCTAATAACACTATAAATTATTTACACTTTTGTGACGATAAACGTAAGTTAGATATACTAGAAGCATTTGAAATTCACAAACATTTAAAATATGAACCTTTAATGAATGAGCAAATTGGTCTCTTAAATTCACCATTATTGGATGTTTTGGAATGAGAAATCAAGTCATCTGGACGCAGATATAGAAAACCAAGATCAAGTTATAAAGATTTATTGTTTCTATAGCAACACCAACTGTTTACGTTTAATCTTGCCTCTGAAATAGACATTTTAACTTGTCGAATTACGTAAAATAAAAAACCTATTGAAGTTAACAATCGTTTTATTAACAATAAATTAAAATGAACTTCAACGAAATAAAGCTCGAACTTATAAATAAAATATAATAATGTCACTTAAAATTTTTAGGTTAAGTTTGTCATTTGTAGTGACACTGACAAAGTGATGGCAGTTAGTAAATTCTAAAGCATGCAAAGACAGCGATTTTATTTTCCATGGCCAACCCTTATGTATTTTTTATTTGAACATACGGTAACTTATCTTCTAAACAGTAGCGTCTTCAGAAAACCGAAAATTTGTGGTCTAAATGTAAACTCCCTAGTCAACTACTACGAGATTGACATTACTTAGCCAATTTACTAAAAGACAAAGCAACAGACGTTTAATTTTTACACGGTAAAATTAACTTTCATACGTTTTTGAAACAACTAGTATTTTGTTTTATTTATTTGGCAATTTTAGCGGAGGAAAGTATTGCACACCGCAACAAAGAAATTCATAATGTTTTTACAAGAGAATAAAATTTATTTGGCAGCTATCTAAAGGTAGCTTACATACTGAAGTTCAGAAGAGGTTCAAAGTTTCTCTTTTCTTGAAGGTTTCAGAGATCTACAGGTTGATTATAAATTCAGGGCCACTTGATTTGCTCAATTACTACTGACGCGACGGTGGAAATTTTTTTACAGTTATACAGTTTATGGCGACGAATGTTTTGGACACACAAAACAAAATGGCCGACTTCCGGTTTAAGCGGAAGCGTTTATATCTTTAGTTTTTTAATAGAACACCCTGTATTTTTTAAGGCTAATTCGAATGTATGGTTAATTCTGTTTAAAAAACTATAATACGACTGTTGTCTTCAAGTTAATAACAAGCGGGATAATTTGATTTAAAGCAAGGTATGTAACCAACGATAATGATTATTAATACATTGTAATTGATCGCAGGAAGCTGATGTTAAGAAGAAAAAAAGGGATAAACAAACGTCTAACATCTGTAACAATAAAGTTTGTGGATAAACTTTTCTTTTAATTTGCCAATCGAGGCGTTTTTAGCTGTCAACCTAGGTCGCCTGACCTAACTCTTATGGATTTTTTGTTTGGAGATTCTCAAAATATAATAAACAATCGACGTCTAATTAACATTAATTGCACGTTTGATTATAGTTTTTATCGTTTTCTTACTAACAGCCTCCTAAGATCATTTGATTGAGAATCATTGGTTACATATGTTGCTTTAAATCAAAATATCTCGCTTATTATTAACTTTAGGCCTACAGTTGCATTATAGTTTCTTCAACAGAGTTTATCCTACAATCGAACTAGCCTAAAAAAAACAGGGCGTTCCGCTTAAAAACAAAGCTATATTCGCTTCCGCTTAAACCGGAAGACGTCCATTTTTTTGTATGCCCAAAAAACCCGCTACCGAACAGTCTTAAGACTGTATAACTTTTACTTATAATTTTTTTTTTTATCTATTCTGCCCCGAGTTTATAATCAACCTGTATACTTTTCTGAGAGGAAGAAGTTAAGAGTTAGACACGTACATCTTTCAAACGCATGATTAAAGACGACTTTATATTAAACACATCTAAAGCAAGGACGTTTGTTATGAGAGTACTTCAGTTACTTTTTGAATTAGAATTTAAAAACAAATGCAACGAACTGAATTATCATCAAGAAACTACAACTTGACGTTTGACCGTTTAAATTTCGAATTACGAAACGAAATGAGCGAAGCACTTCCCTGGACTTTCCTATATGTTAGAAATTTTATATTTTAAAAAGTATTTTTGTATCAACGTTTTATGCGCCAGTAGTGACTATAGATTGCACTACTTCTACCAATAGGGCTTAAAAGTACGGAACGTATTCACATTAGAGCCCCGCACGGGCCGGGCGGGCCTGGCTACTACGGTACGCGACATTTGGCCGCCAATATTTGGGCTCCAGCAACTGCTAAATTAATTTAAACAAATTCTAAAAATAAGGTATTTATTAGCATCCTTTTCACAATAGTTAAAATGATTTTGAAGCCGATGTGTAACGTAATGAAAGTCTTACAACAGCAACAGCGCCCAAACGTCCGGCGGCGTCCAAAAGTCGTGCTCCGTGGCTACTTTTGTTGCAACACACGGGCCGGACCGGGCGGGCTTTTTTATTAAACGGGCTTAACGGGTAGTTTGCTGGGCGTTGGAAGAGTAAGAATTGTATAATGTTACCTTGCTGTAACCCGAAATCATTCACGTGATGCGATTATTTGTTTAAGAAACGTAATCTGCACAATAACAATTATTTAATACTGCAATCAACATTCAGCTGTAGAACAACTCTAAAAGCTGAGATAGGTGGAAGTGATGCGGATCAGTAAGTTGAGTTTTATAACCATTACTGTATGCAATTTGTTTAAACATTGAAATTTTTCTGTTAAGATTAATTTTACCTAAAGCCACCGTTAAAGCGCTGTGTATCATAGATCTGTATGCTGCTAATTTATATTTTTATTAAATTTACTCACCTTTATAAAAGCACGGTATTCCAACGAAAGCTGATTGATTTATTTTTAAACCTCTAAGAGGTTTTTCCAATCTTGGGGGAAAATTAAAGATAGAATATACTGCAAAGTTGTGAATATAGTAAATAATTTCAGTCGCAAGTCAATTATTATAAGAATTTTGTGTAAGTAGTAGTAAAGTATTTTTAATCAATAACAGCTAGGCTTCCGGGTTGGAGCGCGTCATCGGTGCATGAACTGCCGATGTTTCGTCCTCGGTTCCACGGGACATCCTCAGGGCTGTGGTCACTTTGGGATCTGGAACACAACTGAACACAACAGATGTCCCGTGGAACCGAGGACGAAACGTCGGCATTTCATGCACCGATGACGCGGCTCCAACCCGGAAGCCTAGCTGTTATTAACAATGGCCGCGGAAGCTTGCAACTTAGATTATTTTTAATCAAGTATTGCAGAGAAGTCAGCTTTTTATTGTCCAATCCTAAAGCGCAGTCCAATAACAGTTATTTGTTGTCGTTCCCCGTTTATTAAAAAGAGGGGCATGATTTTTCGATTTTCAAAAATTCATAGACGGCGTCACAAAGAAATTAGCGGACAGAGACATTAGCCCAATTGTAGCCCTTTTCAAGCTCTATAAGTTTACAAAATTTAGAAAAATCATGTAGCCAGTTTTTGAACAATGCTTTTGTGAAAATTACCAAAATTTTGAAAATATTTTTTACTTCGTAGCTATTAACTTTTCGAAAAATGTTGTGTATGACATTGTGTCTCTATGGCGCTATTGCAATAGAAAATTTGAACCCGATCTGTGAACCCGTTTTTGAGTACTAAGGCGCTAAAGTGAAAATTTTCAAAAAAATCGTGCCGTCCGCCATTTTGAAGCTAGAAAGTTCCAGAAAAAAGCGCCAAACCTAGCGCTTTTTTTTCCCTAAAGACTTCTATAAGAGTTTCAGATAAGAAACTTCGCTTTACTAAACAAATGCTACCAAAAAAAACATGGTAACTTCCGCTTCCGGTTTCGGATTTCCCCGATGAATGTTTGATGTACATTTTAAAGCTCATCGATATCGGATACAGACAGACATTTTTTAAAAACCACTTGTTTGGGTTCCTCAATGCGTGTATTTCCGTCAAAATCTGAATTTCGAAAATTTGCATGAAATCAGTACTTCCCTATACTGAAAGTATAGAAAAGTAAAACTATTTAGAGTATTATCTGTCAATTAAAAAAAATTATTAAGAAGTGCGCCAGGAGAGCTCAATTCCTAACGAAAAAGAGATCAGAACCTTTGGTGTACATTCTGCGGTGTTGTAACGGGGGGGGGGGATAAATCGGTTTTGGTAAAGAGCAGTTCAAAATTAAGCAGATGTTTGTGGAGAAGGCCAAAGTTAACTACGCAAGGACACTTGTAAGGGCGGGGTACTAGGAGAAGAGATTAAATTCTTGCTCATAAGCTTTTTTCCAAGATTGCAAAAACGAAAGCAATTTTTAGACAAGCTTTGTGCACACTGACTTCTGCTAAAGCACCAATTCGCACCTTCGAGGAAACAATTAAAACTCGTCATCTTTATTACTTTACGGGGATCATTATAACATCCAAGTGTACAAACAACACGTTGATATAGTAAATAAGGATTCGAAGATAATTATTGTGTTATAAAGCAGCAACGAGTTGGAGTCTGATCGCATCCGAGTGTGAATGAACTTTGACTAGAACCGGTTCCATTTCTCAGAGCTACACACGTGTACATGTTGCGGCATCTCCTCAATTGGTGGATTCAATTGCACCCGATAATAAACCCCCATCGGGTCGTAACCCTGATGAACGCGCTTTCGAAGACGGCCAGGCCGAAACTACGCGCGCCGCCGCCGCCGTTCATGATGACGTGTGATTTCGCGCATTGTTCCTCAACAATGGATCCGCTGATAGAGATACAATAGATCGTCGATGTGACATCCACGGAACCACCGGCAACAACAACACAGTCGCGATGCATGAAACGTAATCATCCAAAAAAAAAGAAGGGAAAAGTACCCCGAAAGTTGCATCGCATTGTTTGCGGGGCGTCCTTGAAGGCGAGCCTCGTTGTCGTATCTCGCTCCACGATAATGATAATAAGATTTGCATTCTTATCGTGATTTGGGCGCTCTCTCTCAACCCTCCTCCTCGCTGCACGGCTGGCGGTCAATGAACCAGTGCCGGTAGCATGGCCACCAGTTCCCTCCTCGCTCCGTGGCTCTTCTTACCTGTCGAGGGACCCAGCTGCGAGCATTAGTAAGTAGTACGGGATTATACAACCACGAGTGCGATGCTGCGAAGGACCCGTTGCTGATCACGTGGCCATGCGCCTCGACGCCCTGGAGACGACGGTCGTAGAGGACGCGAGTGCGCGCCGCCGATCCAACCACCTGCCTCGTGGTGAGGGGTGTAACAATATCTGGATGCCTTCTTCAGAGGATGGGATGAACGGTCGGCGTGTAACGATGACCGCTTGCCGTACTATAATAGACTTTCCTGTGATTTACTGAATGGCACGATGGACGTTTTTAAAATCGACCAATCTCTGAGCGGTAATCTTGGAAGTGCACCGTCTCCGGACAAAATAACGCCCGAAGTATCTTTCGACGCCGGTTCCGAGTTCAATTTGAGTTTCTTCGACAATCCCGAAGACAATAGTGCTCAGGGATTCAGCGATCCCGGTTCCGTGGGGTCTACCTCGGCTAGTTCCCCGCCGCCGCAGCAGCTAACCCCACTGCATCTCTCACTTCCGGGGTCTAGCACCCCTGGTGGACCGCTATTGTTGTCACCGCCCGGAACCTCGTCTGCAATTACTGTCAAGCAAGGTATTCTTTCATTTACCTCTACGACTCTGCGCGAAGACCTATCATTAAATTCTCGGAACTATTCATTTATTAAAACAACCACAATAGCACGGCACCAATTCAGGGCCGTCACAGCAAATCGACCGCTTTCCCCATTTATATTTCGCTATATGCATAAAGTACCAGACTGTGTAATTCTAGTCTGAATAAATACCCGATCTACATTAAAAATTTAAAAACAACATCAAAATCGATTTTATTTTCATTTTCAGTGCCTAATTAGGTGCCATTAAAGATCCCAAAATGAAGTTGCAAACTATTGAATGTAAAAAGGAAAAACCTAGAAATTGTTAGAAAACGAAAAAGGTCAAAAAGGCACTTAACAATCAAAAAGAAATGTTACTTCAACTTAAAATTTAAAACAATGTGTAGGTTAGGTTAGGTTTAAATAAGAACGATTGTTAGATGTTGGTTTTAAGCGTTTTTTTCCTACAAAACACTAAAGTACGTTGAACCATTACCGACACATCTGTTGTTTTCATTTGCTAATAAAATTAAAGACGATTAGAAAGAAGACATTTAAACGGCAAAAACGAAAGTTTCCAAAATTGATTCATTAATTTTGGTAGTTACGAAAGGGCAATAGAAATATTATCAAAACGAAATCAAATTTTACAAATGTAATTTTATTTTTAAAAAGGGCACGTCCTTAGTACCTACGAAAACTTCAGGAAGTGATTATTTTAATTATTGCTTCCTTACAGAGTTACAGCCCTCTGAAGAGTGAAGCTAGAACAGTCTAATCACTTTTTTGTCGTTAACTTTCGCAATAGCTGCACTACACTGTTGAAATTTTATATGTCAGCATTACCTTTTCTTAACTTAGTATTTCTACCAATTGTGTTTGAACAAGTTCATCACAGGTGTCTCATATGGGAGGGTTACGTAATATTACTTTTTAAATATTTTAGATCTTTACAATTTTTGAATAATTCGAAAATCTTATTTGTCATACAAAAATACACAAAAAAGGTACTCTTGTTGAAAGTCGCCATATCTAACAGTTTTCAAAATAATCAATGTTTTTGTAAAATCGAGTTGCCATGAAGGTCTCAGTGTTGTCTCAAAATGTCGAAATAGTTTCCACAAACTTTGGGAGTTAGTTCAAAACATGAAAACGATGAAAAAGTTCCTATAAATATTTGCCCGGAAACGCTTCGTTACAGAGGTATTGTCTCTGGCAGTGGGAAATTTCAACAATTGAAACTATTACTTTTTCAGGAGGCTATAACTCCGCAAAGAAGCATTTCCGGCCCCATATTTTATTGTTTCGATGTGCAGAACTTATCCTCAAAGTTTGTACCAACTATTTTCGCATCTTAGGGAAACACTCGGACCTTCATGGCCACTTGATTTTTCATAAAACTTGAATTATCTCGAAAACTGTTACATATAGCCACTTTCAACAAGTATTTTAGAATTGAGAATAATATTTTCTAAGTTAAACTTCAAAAATTGTAAAGATCTAAAATATTTAACGTGACCCCCTCCCCTCCCATATGAGACCTCTCTGGTGCACTTATTGAAACAAAAATTAACAGAAATACTAAGATAAATTAGTACGGCTCATATATAAAAAATTTTAAATTTTAGTGCAACTACTGCAAAAGTTATCGACAAAACGGTGATTAGACTGTTCTTTCTTGAGAGGGCTGTAACTCCGTAAGGAAGCATTTTCGGACATATATTCATATGAACTTTTCCTCATGAAATAACCCAAGGAATCACTTCATAAGTTTCTGTGCGTACTTAGGAGACAGTATATCAGTAATTATTTTCATTTGATGTTAGACCTGATAGTTTAGTTAGCTCTGAATATTTTCCTTGACATTGGTGGAAATACCTAACGTAATCCCAAAAATTGAAAAATATTAGAAATGAAACCCCCAAGAATATCTTTAATTCAAAATAATGCTCGTCAATGAACGAAACTATATGTATATATAGGATGTCCCGTAAGTAATGGGACAACGTTTAGGTATAGCTTTATGGGGTCAAAGTAGACCGATTAAACCTAACGTGCTTTAGTAAAAAGTGATTCCTTAAGAATTTATTTATAGGTATGCGTCATTTTAAGTAAACAAAAGAAAGAAATATTAATAATCAAAACAAATTCCAATTTTATTTTCATAACCGATTATTTTAAGAGATTTTCATAATGGCCTCCATTTGCTTCGATACATTCAGAATTAGAAATTTCTTTATGTCGAGCGTTTGAAAAATTTAAAGTAAAACAGCACAAACATTGGAGTATTCTACAATATAAAGCTAATAAACCACCAACATCAAAAGACAACAACGTAAAATGCATTGAGTGATTGTATTTTGTGATGTGCATTGAAACTTTTAAATGGTATTTCTCTGAAACGGTTCATTTTATCGACTTTTAACAAGTATACCTTGTTTTTGCAAAATAAAATTCTACATCCGAATTTATGGTCAAAATCTCGAAAAAATTAACAGCAAAACAGTTATGTGCTAAAACATCAAGCCAAAGCTGTCCAACTAGCGCCCTCTACAAACAGCAAACAGTTTTTACAACATTTGTAGTGTCCAATATTAGATTAATTTTGGAAATATCTAGTCGTGGTTAACTTTGTCGTAGGGGCGTAGTTAAGACATAGCAAGGTAGTGCAATGCAAAAAGGCCCAGGACTGCAGAGGGGGCGTACATAGTTTTTACACAAATTGTTACTTATTTTTTACTATTTAGATATTCTGGACAAGGGCCTAACGACTCCTTGCTACGGCCCTGGCTTTGATGCACCTCTACGATTTATCAAGCAGCATGCCCGTGTGAATAAAACTTTCAAAACATCCATTATATCCATTATTTTAATGCGACTATACCACTCACATTTCATTGAACCAATCACAAATTTGCCCTTTAATAAAATGAACCAATCACGTTTGTTATTTACTGATTAAACTGCATGGTGCCGTTTAAATAAGCGATAAAACCCACAGTAGCTTTGGATAATCGCTCTTAAGTCTTAAATTAACGCGTTTAAAACTGATGTGCACTGACTTTTGGGTATATTTATTAGTATTTTAATGCAGTTTTTTATTGCTTCGGCCAGAAGTAAGTATCATATTTAATTATAACCAAATTTATGAATTTAAAACAATAATTGTCTCTCTCGTCCACAAGCAAAAAGCGAGAAACGTCGACGGTAGCCGATGATAACAATGTCAACCAACATGAATTGCGAGTGTTCAAATCATAGTTTAAATCATGAACGACTCAAATTTTTCTGTGAACACCTATAATAATAACATGCTAATATGCATCAAAAAAACATAAATATATATGTTTACATTAAAGTTGTGTCTTGTTTGACAGGTTATATCTACCATAATCTTAGATCAAAATAATGTACATAACCTTAAAAATTTTATGAAATACCACTTAACAATTTTTCTCAAAAACGATCTATTTCTTACAACAGTAAATAAGAGCGTCAAAATAAAAAATTAAATTTGCCACTACAAAACATTTAAAAGCAAGCAAACAATACCATGTTAAGAGCGCCGATTTCCGAAAATACACGAGCATTTCCGACTAATTCGTTACCAAAACTGCGTCTGAATTAATGTGAGTGATATAGTCAAGACTAATACGACTCGTGATAGGATTTTTCTTTGATAAAGTTGTGGTGTAGGTTAACTTGTGCTAGTTGAGATTTATGTAATTTAACTCGCGCTACGCGCTCGTGGAATTACAGCACAATTTTATCAAAAATCGCAATCACTCGTTGTATTATTTATTAAAATTTAAAATAAATTTGCATAATTTTAAAACATTCTGATATACTTTCATGTGTGTACCTTTAAATGTGATAAATCGCCGCCCCTGGTATGTTTGATACTCAATAATACATTGTGAATCCCCTTACAGTATTCATTGAAACGTAAATTCGTATTGTGTTGTTGTGTATTCTTCCAACACGTGGAGATGCGTATTCAAGCAAAACGTTTCCACAATGGATTTGTTCTTGCAAACAACCATTACCCTTTTTGTATTGCTTGATGTATTTTAGATTTCTTTCAAGGCTAATCAAAAACCCTTACTATTTAGTTTCCATTCCTTCCGTGTAGGGAAGTATTGATTTCATGGAAATTTTCGAAATATAGAGTTTAACGGAAATACACGTTGTGGGGCTCAAAGAAACCAAAAAAGTGGTTTTTAAACAATGTCTGTCTGCAGGTGGGTGGGTGGTTGTGGGTTATGGTGTCTGCGCTCTATAACTCCCAAACGTATGGTACGATTTCAATGAGCTTTGGAATGTGGGGGGTATATCAAAAACTCATCGGGGAAAAAACTTTTAAAAAATCCGAAACCGGAAACGCAGTTGGTCATGTTTTTTGGTAGCATTTTTTTCCGAAACCAAATTTCATAAATTTGAAAACTGAATCCTACAGAAGACCTTTGGCCAAAACTAACGCTGTTTTTCCGAACTTTCTAGCTTCAAAAAGGCGGTCGCTGCGATTTTTTGAAAATTTTGAATTTAGCGCCTTAGTATTCAAAAACAAATTGACAGATCAGGTTAAAATATTTTTTCGTAAAAGCCAATTGGAGACAATATTACTGTGCACAAAAATTTTCGTAAAGTTAAAAGCTATGAAATAAAAAAATTTCCAAAATTTTGGAAATTTTCAAAAAAATGTTGCCTAAAAGAAGGCCACACGATTTTTTTTCTTAATTTTGTATACTTATAGAGCTGAAAAAGAGCGGCAATTTGGTTCGTGTCCCAGCTCGCAAAATTTCTCTCTGACACCTTCTACGAATTTTTGAAAATTTGAGTTTTAACGCCTATTCACCCAAAAACCAGTTATTAGATCGGGATGAAATTTGATATTGGAAATGCCCTAAAAGTTTACAATGTTACAAGCTGCTAGAACGTTTGGTACTACTAAGACTGAAATGAATAAATATCAAAATTATGACTTTTTCAAAAACATGCTGCTCAAAAACTGGCAACACATTTTTTTCAATTTTGAGCTAGAAACGAGCTACAATTTGGTTTATGTGGCAGTCTACTAATGTCGCTGTGACGCCTTCTATCAATTTTTGAAAATCGAAAATTCATGCCCCTCTCTTTAATATACGGCGGGACGATAAAAATTTTCAGTTTGAACTAAGTTACTCTTGAGTAATAGTAGAATGAGATTAAGAACTTAATTTTTAGGTGCAGCAATATTGAGGGAAGTGAATTTTTCCCCTTCGTCCCTAATTTTGGAAAACAAATTTTTTCTTCCGTTTTTCGTTGTTGTTTAATGCTGAGGAATCTTTTTATATTTTATATAAAATATCAAAAAATCGATTGCGTTTCTAAAAAAACATTTCCGTCGTAACCTAAGCATATGCATCAATGATAACTTCAGAATAGGCGAGATAGATTGCGAAACACTTAGTGCATAAGAGATGAACATAGTTAATCCCGTGATAATAGTTAAAAGCTGACCTTGTAGCTTTTTACCGCATGAGCCTAAAATCTCTACCCAGCAGGTGGTTTTATATTTAAATTTTTTTATTTTTTTATATTTTTTTTTATATTAAATTAAATAACCTGCAATAACTGAAAACAGTTCTTAGTTAGATGTGCTGTAATTGTTGTGATTAGATATATAAAAGTAATTATTTGTTATAAAAGTACTTTGCTCGCTTTATTTCGTATTTAAAAAAAACTGAAGTGTGGACTTTGAGTGGACTTTCCCATGCTAAAACTTATCGTACTAACACTTGCTGTTGCCTTATTTGCAGCAGTGTAATTTTTAATAATTATAACGTTGCACAGTTTAGCGACTATTAGATTTCTAAGAAAAGAAGCAGCGAGAATTTGAATTTGCGATAGCCTGTTCAATTGGTTTCCGTACCATAACTCTACCTATAGAAACAGCGACTACCTGCACTAAAGCAAGTTAAGCGCCCGCTTCGTACGCTTCGGATGTCTTACATATTAGCTTTATTTGGAAATATGCAAAAAAGGAAAAATATATTTTTTAACTAGAGCTAATTGATTGGCGTAGTTAAAATCACGTAAATGCCGGAAAACCCGTTGTTGATATTAGAAAATATCGTTTTTTTTAAATAGTTGAAAATTCTAGCGAATCCTAATAAAGTACTTTAAATAGTCTATCGAACTAATAAAAGTTTATAACAATCGGCGTTTGCGTTATTGAATAAATAATTAATCAATTTCAAATTTTTCAAAAATCCTGCAAGGCGCCAGAGTAAAATTTGGGAGTTAACAAAAAATAAATTTGTAGTTCAATGCAAGCTCTATCGGCTCAGAAAGTTTTAAAAAAATGGTCTGGACAGTTTTTGAAAAACTTTTTTTTGAAAAATTTTAAAATTTTGAAGCAGCGCCATTGCGATCGTTTTCGGATTTTCGAAATTAATTTTATTTCATCGTATACTACCTAGGAAGGGCTCTCAAACAAGTTCTAGCTGATCCCGATCAGATAACTACTTTTTGAGTAAATGGGCGTTAAAGCCGAGTTTTTTAAACAGTTGTAGCGGCCGCAATTTTGAAGCTAGAGAGTTCGGTAGACAAGTTTTAGATTTGCCCTAAGTTCTTCCCTCAGATTCCGTGCTCAAAATTCCAAATTTAGTTTGGGAAAGAAACGCTAGCAAAAAAACATGTCCGTTTCCGGTTTTAGATTAACTAGAACTACAATTTTTGATATATCTCGATTTAAAATTTCTTTAAAATCGGTGGAGCCTGTAGAGGCGTCGCCCACACACCTACAGACAGACATTTTTTTAAAAACCGGAAACGTGTATTTCCGTTAAAATCCAGATTTCGAAAATTTTCATGAAGTCAATACTTCCCTATACCAAAGGAATATGTTGTCTTCTACGTCTTCGTAAGAAACCGAATTGAACAAACGCAAAATTCGAGGAAGGATGATGCAGTGATAACAATGAGGGGTACCAGTTAACGGAGGTGTATCCCTACATGAAAGAAATCGGAACGGATGACCTTGTGAGCTGTCATCTTCTATGACTCAGTATTAGACTGTTAGTTTTAGCAATCGAAAATGAAACATTCTTGGAACTGGCAGTTGGAAAACTTAACGAGTTTTGTGGCCATTCACACCTCCCACAACACCTGTTCAATATTTAACACCGAAACTCTAATTTTGCAACAATAATATACACAATGAACGGTATGCAGAAGTTTTTAGACGTGTATGGAATAAAAATTTTCAAGTGTGATGTCTACCATTGGTAATGTAATCTTGGGATTTCCTGACACAGGAGCTATTGTTTTGTATACGGTGGCGCAGTTAGGAAGAAAAAAATGAGCGAAACACTTTGCCTGGACTTTCCTATACTTATAAAATAACATTGTTTTATATTTTCCAACACTTTCGATATACACCTGTCTAGACACGACTAGTTAAAGTAAATAGTTCTTATAAGTTGTAACATCTTGAAGCGGTTGAAGAAAGACCGACCGCTGCGCTGCAAGCATAAGGTTGGGTAAAATATTCGGACTGAATCAACGGAAGCGCGGAAATTGATATTTGAAAATATATTAATAACTCGAGAAGTATTATTTTTAGCAAGAAATTACTCTTATTAATTTGTATTTAGAATTTCAAAACCTTTCTGATTTTAAAGCCAAAATGCCACGTTTCCATTTAAAAAAAAGTTATTTTTTACCGTGGCTGCCATATTAAAATTGGAAACTCAAGTTTTTTTCTTAAATACAATCGAGAAGAATTTGCCCTACAACTTTGCTCTTGGGTTTGCGAGTCTATCTATTAAAATAAAAAAGTTAGCCTACACTGAACATTAAACTACTAGTACAAGAATACAACTGCTGTAGAAAGTATGTGAAATTCTTTTAAAGACAAAAAGATTATTAAAGGGCAAAAAATTCGATTTTTGATTTTTTGTAAAAAGATTCTCCTAGAGCAAACAAAACAAAAAACCAAATTTTAAATTTTTTATTAAAAAAATTTGGAGGGAGGGGGAACAGTAGCCCCCCTAAATATGAAATTATCGAAAAAATATTATGATATTCGGATTTTACTGTCAATGATGAGCTATATTGCTTTAACAGAAATATTTTATTGCCCCCCGTTAAATAAATAAAAGGGTACCAATTTTCAATTTTCACAAATTCATAGAGGGCGTCACAGTGAAATTATAGCAATGCGCAAAAAAACAAATTGTAGAAGATTTCCAGCTCTATCAACTTAAAAAGTTTAAACAAAAACGTGTGGGCAGTTTTTGAGAAATATTTGTTTGAAAAATTCCAAAATTTTGGAGTGATGTCATTGCGATCGTTTTTATATTTTCAAAATTAATTATATTTCATGGTATAGTACCCTTGAAGGGCTACCAAACAAGATGTAGTTGATTCCAATCAGATAACTGGTTTTTAAGTAAATGGGCGTTAAAGTCGAAATGTTCAAAAATTCGTAGCGGCCGCCATTTTAAAGCTAGAGAGTTCGGTAAAAAATAGTTTGATTTGTCCTAAGGCCTTTTTTAATCTCCACTATTATTAAAATTTCCAAAATTCAGTTTCTGAAAAAAATGTTACCAAAAAAACATGTCTAACTTCCGCTTCCGGTGTCGGTTTTTTTAAAAGCTTATTTTGTCGGTGAATGTTTGATATACCCCCTCGTTTCAAAGCACATCAAAATCGGTCCAACCGTTCCGGAGATATGGAGCGTAACACACCCACCCACAGACAGACATTTTTTAAAAATTACTTTTTAGGGGTCCATGGACCCCCCCCCCCCGACTATTTCCGTTAAAATCTCAACTTTGAAATTTTGCATAAAATCAATACTTCCCTATACTGAAAGTATAGGAAAGTAAAAAAGGCAAATGCAAAAATCAAAATAATAAAATTAACCATGCACCATTCCGGAAACCAACGTCGCAGATTGACTTACCCAAAGTATGCAATACTACTTGCACTAATATGCGAACACTACTGCATTTCGGATTGATTATGCACGGACGGTGTAATTTAATGCGACACCCTAGTAATCCACATGTAGAAACGTCCAAACTTAAAATAATATGACCGTTCGGTCACTTGGTTCGATCAACTTTACTAAATCGCTTAATATTCCGAATTTTAAACACGTGACGTTGATACAAAGTGCATCAATATTAAATTTGGCAGTCATTGTCCTCAGGTAAATTCATTATTTTGATAATACGTCGCAGTTTCAAGAACCAGCACGTGTGTGTTTTGTAAATAAAACACGGTTTCAGAAATTTCAGATGCACCACCGTAAACGCCCACTCAGGCGTATAATTTTCACAGGCTATTGATAAATAGGGATGAACTAATTAACATGACGCTGGCAGATCTTGCAATCATTGCAGGATTACAAATTTATGACTGCAGTTGTAATTAACTGTTGATGAGGTTTCTACTATGCGCTCTACATTTTGTATTCGATATGGAAATCTAAACGAATTACGGTACTTATTACGAATTAAATAGAACTGCTACGCCAAGTTCCATTAAAAACAAAATGCCTGTGTACAATCACAATAACCAATCAATAATTAATCTTAAGTACTTAATGCACAGTTTAGACCAGATTCATATGCACTGACAGTGTTGCCAGTTACAATTATCCTGTTGTAGCAGAAAAAAAAACATATCTGACAACACTGTTAGTGCATATAAATGCGGCCACTAAGATTGGTTATCTGGAGAAATTGGTGCACGTGCAAACATTTAAAATTTTACCAATTTCTCCGGATAACCAACCAATCTGTCACCCAACTTAGTTGCCACATTTATATGCACTAACAGTGTTGCCAGATAAGTTTTTTTCTGCTACAACAGGATTTATGTGACTGGCAACATTGTTAGTGCATATAAATCCGGCCTTTGGGGTCTGTTACGCTCCATATCTCCGGAACGGCTGGGCCGATTTTGATGTGCTTTGGAATGAGGGGGTATATCAAAAATTCACCGACAAAATAAGCTTTTAAAAAAAGCGAAACCGGAAGCGGAAGTTAGACATGTTTTTTTGGTAGCATTTTTTTCAGAAACTGAATTTTGGAAATTTTAATAGTGGACATTAAAGAAGTCCTTAGGACAAATCAAACGATTTTTTTACCGAACTCTCTAGCTTTAAAATGGCGGCCGCTACGAATTTTTGAACATTTCGACTTTAACGCCCATTTACTCAAAAACCAGTTATCTGATTGGAATCAACTACATCTTGTTTGGTAGCCCTTTAAGGGTACTATACCATGAAATATAATTAATTTTAAAAATATAAAAACGATCGCAATGACATCACTCCAAAATTTTGAAATTTTTCAAAAAAATATTTCTCAAAAACTGCCCACACGTTTTTGTTTAAACTTTTTAAGCTGATAGAGCTGGGAATCTTCTACAATTTGTTTTTTGTGCATTGCTATAATTTCACTGTGACGCGCTCTATGCATTTTTGACAATTGAAAATTGGTACCCTTTTATTTATTTAACGGGGGGCAATAAAATATTTCTGTTAAGGTGAAATAGCTCACCATTGATAGCAAAATCCGAATATAATAATATTTTGTCGAGAATTTCATATTTAGGGGGGCTACTGTTCCCCCTCCCCCCAAATTTTTTCGATAAAAAATTAAAAATTTGGTTTTTTGTTTTGTTTGCTCTAGGAGAATCTTTTTACAAAAAATCAGCAGCAGTTGTATTCGTGTACTAGTCGTTTAATGTTCAGTGTAGGCTAACTTTTTTATTTTAATAGATAGACTCGCAAACTCAGAGCAAAGTTGTAGGGCAGATTCTTCTCGATTGTATTTAAGAAAAAAAACTTGAGTTTCCAATTCTAATATGGCGGTCACGGTAAAAAATAACTTTTTTTTAAATGGAAACGTGGCATTTTGGCTTTAAAATCAGAAAGGTTTTGAAATTCTAAATACAAATTAATAAGAGTAATTTCTTGCTAAAAATAATACTTCTCGAGTTATTAATATATTTTCAAATATCAATTTCCGCGCTTCCGTTGATTCAGTCCGAATATTTTACCCAACCTTATGCTTGCAGGGCAGCGGTCGGTCTTTCTTCAACTTTAACTAGTCGTGTCTAGACAGATGTATATCGAAAGTGTTGGAAAATATAAAACAATGTATTTAAATGTATAGGAAAGTCCAGGCGAAGTGTTTCGCTCATTTTTTAAATAGACTTCTTTATCTTCAAACATTTGTCATTTTGTTATGGCTGAATATTTTCCTTTGAAACTGTAGGATCAGTCGCAGAACTAAAAGACCTTTCCAATGAGGTGTCACTCGATCACCCTTTTTATTTAAAAAAATAATTCAAAATGGCACCCAGTCGCCATTTTGAATGATACAAAATTTAAATATGGGTTAAAAAATAGTATTGAATTTCCCATTACAGCACACCAAATTTTGTGGTAAAATATCAAGTAGTTCAAAAGTTGTTGGGGGGGGGGGGGAGTTACTTTATAGACACAGTGTATAGTTGGCGCGTATATGAAATTGTAAACGAATTATCTACAAGCTTAGAATGGTAACACACCCATATGTTTGACCTTATGCTAGCTTGTGTAGATAGTCATAATTTATTTGGTCAGCTGGAATTGATGCTTGTGTAATAGTAAAATAAAATAATGCAGGGTTCATAGGCGTAGAATATAAATGGTCTGAGTTTTAAAAGTACTTCACGTAACGAAGATTTTATAAAACTGCAAAAATATTTTTTTTAATTGAAATATAAAATAACAACCACGAATTAATGAAAATAGAACGTGTAAATTGCAGTATACACAACTCTTAGCCGAACAATTACTTTTTTGTCCGACAAAACACCTTTAAAATGACGCCTCAACGTCGCAACTCGTTATTGGGGCAAAACTGTAAATGTTGTCCGGTGAACAACTGACTGGATTATCTGTCGACTATAGTATATTTGCAATTTCTAATAATTGTGAGTAACCAGGATTGCGATGCAATACTTGTTCAATATATTACGACAACCTGATACCAAATTCGCCGCCAAATGCCAAATTGCCAATAATAGAATGAAAGTGGTCAAATGCTTCTAAGAGCGACAAATTTATGCCTTCTGATGATTTTATAACTTTAGGAATATTACCAAAACTATTTTTAACAAGTCCCAAATATTGCCCGATATATTTGAACTTTTTTTCTTTCGTCGTTATTGGCCAATTTATAAAATGATGATTACATAATAAAGAAAAAATCTTTTGAATGTCCTATCTCTGTGGCTGCGATTTAAAAGGTAAAGACGTAACTTGAGCGAAAGTGTACTGACTGCAACTTCGAAAGTTATAAAACCCGATATTATACAGGGTGTCGGTGACATCATTACCAGATGAAATATTTCTTTCAGTGACGTAACGGAAATCTTGCCTTCCTCACAAAAACTTTTACTCTCCAAGGTTAGTGAATAACTAACCTTGCCCCACCCCCACCTATGGTTTTGTTGTAGGAAAATTAAAGAAAAGACATATCTACGGTTAACAGTTACATACCAGAATTTGTATCAAAATTTTTAATTTTTAAACATTGCTTAAACTTTATTTATAACTTCTAGCTTTACTTCGTTGAAGTTCATATTGAGTATGAATAAAATACTTTATTACTTCAACAATGTTTATTTATTTTAACTTTACACGTATTTCGACATGTTTACTCTTTAATATAAGCTTTGATAATGGTATGTAAACATGTACGTATAAGGTTCAAATAAATTAATATTGTTGAATGGAATTTACACTGCTGCAGTATTTACAGGCACGTATTTGCTTCGAAAGTAAATGTCATTGTATTAGTTTGAAAAAATTTGGTACTTAATCTTTTTACTTTGGAGAAGAACCTGGGAACTTTCAAAGAGTAACTGGTATTTTATTAAAATTGTACCTGGAATCCTTGAACAAACTGGAATTTTTAAATAGGATTGGCGTGAAATGCAGGTCAGAGCATGTAAGGTAAGCTATGCCGTGCGAGAAGATATTCATAAATAACTTAAATCTGGTTCACAAACTGCATTGCAGCTAAGATTTCAAGAGGGCGGATATATGGGAATTATGTTTTATTACCTACAACTATTTTATCATTCTCGGGTGCTAGATTACCATTTACACAGCTTATTTATTGCATTTTAAAAAGAAGTTACCAAAAAAGGGTGGGGCGTAGACCACGGGTTCTGCTAGTATGTATTATAATTCTAAATTAGAAATCAGAAGTGAAACACTGAAGAATTTATTACTTCAATAAAGCACGCACATAAAAAAATACTTACTAGTTTAAAACTTTTGGGGTGATAATTGAAAAGTTAAATAATTATGAAGTTCATTTACCTACAAAAGTGGAAATTTAACACATGACAGAATTGTTTACACCATACAGAGAATTTACATAGCTGCTACTGAATATATTTTAAAATGTTCTACCTTTCAGTTAGTATATTTGAAAACGATTTCATTGTAAACCATAATTTCACAGCAACTCTTACCATATTTGTGACATAAATGGATTTGATTTTTCTTAGTGACCTTCTCCACTGCAAGAGATTTGACGATGCTGATTGAAAGCTTTGTAAAAATCCCCAAGGACGTTTGTTCTCGTTCCTACTGTACCCTGTATCTAATATTATACAGAGTAGCTAGGAAAACCCCGGCCACTTTTCTTGCAGCTGTCAAGAGATGGCGCTTTAGTAAAGAAAAATTAAATTAAAATACTGGCAACAACGCAGAATCTAAGACGTTTTACTTATTAAATACGACGCATATTAAATCAAGACAACTAAAACGTCTTGGATTCTGCGTTGTTGCCAGTATTTTAATTTAATTTTTCTTTACTAAAGCGCCATCTCTTGACCGCCGCAAGAAAAGTGGCCGGGGTTTTCCTAGCTACTCTGTAGATCACGTATGAAGTGAAAAAAGGCAAAAACACTTTCTTAACGTTGAAGATTTACGCAAAGTGTAAATGTAGTATGCAGGTGTCATATATTCATCTTTTATTTACACTTCTTTGTAATGTAACCGAACATACTGGGTGTAAACGAAACATGGTTCGCCCCCATTTGTTTCTTTATTTATTAAGATCAAGGAACGAAATTTGTTATAGATAATAAATCCATAGAATTCAATTATTTTATGGTATTAGCAATTTTTTAACACTTCCGGTTTCGCCGGAAGTGTACTTGTGTATTTAATTTTTTTGTTTTGCGTTTAGAGTGCCATGACGGGCATAAAACTGTTCTTCTGCAGCCAGGCGTTACCATAAAACTGTTTATTATCGTTTGCTGTCCGAATCCCCCCCCCCCCCCCTTTGACCTTTTCTACTATCACGCATGAGCAATTTGGCGCAAACTAAATGTTGTTAACATCTCCTATTTATTAAATAAAAAGGCACAAATTTTCGATTTCTAAAAATTCATAGGCGTCACAGAGAAATTAGCAGAGTTAGAGATGAACTAAATTATAGCTTATTCTTAGCTCTATTGTCCTATAGAATTTAAAAAAGTGTGACCAGTTTTTGAGGAATATTATTTTGAATATTACCAAAATTTTGAATATGTTTTTAAAAACTAGTTTTAGGGTTCCTGGAGGTCCAAAATGTATATTTTCGTCAATATCTTGATTTTAAACATTTTCATGAGTGAAAGTATAGAAAGCTAAATAAAAAGCTGTCGGAAAACCGCCACGGGACCTTTCTCTCATTCAGTGAAATCCTTGAAATTTTAAAATTTTTAGAAATTTTTGAAATTGAAATATTCTTCAAATTCGTAAAATTTTAGAAAATTATTGAAAAAATTTTTTTTTCATAAATTTGGAATTTTTGAAAATTTTTAAAACATTCAAAATTTTACAATATTTTGATTATAAGGAAATGTCTGGAAGTTTTGAAACTCTTGAAAAATTTTAAATATTTTAAATTTTCTTAATTTTTGGTTATTTTGAGTTACTAATTTTTTGACCCCATAATCGTCAAAATTTATAAATTTTTTGGAAATTGTAATTTTTGGAAATATTAAAAATTTTTAAATGATTGGAAATGTTTGGAAGTTTAGAAACTTACGGAAAATTTTGAAGTTTCAAAATTTATAAAAGTTTTGGTAATTTTGAGTTTTTAATTTTTTGAAAATTTTGACCCCACCACCGATCGTCAAAATTTTTAATATTTTTGGAAATTACAAAATTGAAAATTTTCAAATTTTTTAAAAAAGGTTTCAAATTTTCTAATATTTTGAATATATGGAAATGTTCGGAAACTTACGAAAAATTGCTGCCTGTAATATTACTACAACGTTCGCCAATCTGCATGGGCGTCTGATTGTAAAACACGTTTATATCACAAAAGCGTTTAATTTTACCTACTTCATAATTAAAGAGATGCTTCAGTTTTAAATTATGTAACACGTCGACTCATCGATTTCTCATAACGGCGAAGGTTGTTTTAGCAAGACGAGTTAATTTATTAAATGCACCTGTTTTCGTTATAAAGCAAATGAAAAGTTGAAAATAAAATAAATCCCTTCACCATTTATCTTGCCATGGACGTAAATACAAAAAGTGGGCTCTCACTGCTTTCATTATTTGCTGATTTATTGTGATCTGAGGCAACAACCATTATTATCTTTCTAATAAAAAAATCCATTAGCGTACTTCCATATTGAGGGTACGAAAGTTTTCGAGTTACGGCGCCCTTCTCGTGAAATTATGTATTTTCAGGGAGAGAAATAATTATTTTTATTTTTACTTTCCTATACTGAAGAAAGTTATGATTTCAAGCAAATTTTCATTGTTCGCTCCCCCATGTCTCGTTATCTTTATAAATTTTAAACAGTTCAATTGACTATTTGAAGTAGTTTATTAGGGTTAAAAGAATTTTTAACAATTAAAAAAATTAAGAAAAAACGAAACTTTTTAATATCAACAACGCATTTCCGGAAGTTACTACGCCTATCAATTAGCTCTAGTTAAAAAACATATTTTTTATTCTTTGAATATTTTTGATAACTTTCCAAATAAACTATTTACAGCGATGTTTGGTCCAAAGTCAGCAGCGCAATATCTAGCGCATTTAGGTAGCGAGTATTGAACGAGCTCTGAGCCACACAATTCGCAGATATAACCAGACACTAACTCAGACCGTCTTTTAAAATATATTTATTTCACCCTATTGTTTACAAAATTAAGTACCTAACTAAAAAAAACTTTAACTAAAATTAAGCAATTCTGAAGTCAGCAAATTAACACGTTATTATATTATAGGCAGTAGATAGGCAGCTCGTATGGGGATGGTGTTCGTAGCCGGTAGTGTCATTCGATTTACCTAAATTAGGAGGGCGGAACTACCGGTTATATAAAAGAGTGCCGGTGGTACAAATAAACTAGCGTCCACACTTGCGCGCCTAACGGCGCTGCTCTTATCGCTAAAAACATCCCAGGCATAAACAATAGCGGGCCACCGTAAAAATAAAGTAAACGGTGCCCGCTCACTTGCTCGCATTCATTTGCTCGTCGCCGTTAAGCAAGCAATTCTCTCTTGTATAATATGTATATTATTTTATTTTTTCTGGAATTTTATTATTATTTGTAAAGACTAAAAATATGGACACTTTCATTATGAAGGTAGGATCATTTACTTATTACTACAGTAAAACGGTAATATAGATAGGCAACATTACTTTTTCACTTTTCAAT
Source organism: Ctenicera cuprea (assembly GCA_958336395.1). Lineage (NCBI taxonomy): Eukaryota > Metazoa > Arthropoda > Insecta > Coleoptera > Elateridae > Ctenicera > Ctenicera cuprea. Next base: position 50,633,160 of record OY284492.1, on the reverse strand, counting down.
TGCCAAGGCATTTGAGAGAATAGAAATTACAAAGAAAAATCAAATTTTCTCACAGTATAAATGAGGTTCCTCCTAGCTGGTCTACTATTAATATAAGTAATTATGTCTTGCCGGGAATGTCGAAAAATTATACGACCGTCTTAGAATGATTATCACGGCTTTTCTTTAATGTTTCTTAATTTACTGCTGACGGTTTTGTACTAACTAACGTCGTATACCTCTGAAGTATCATTTATTATATGAACTTTAAGAAAACCTTTCAGAATCAAGTAAACTTTATTACTTCTTTTAATTACTTAAGGTAATCTAAATTAATTTAAACTTTTCAACGCCGAAATTGAACCTTTATTTAGGAGTAGAAGCGCGCGAAACTGTTGACAACAGACTTCAGGTATTTAGGTTGGAGAAAACGGTTAGTATATATCGATACCTGATTCTGAATTACATTTGACTGTACTATTACATTCGGACTGGCACTGATGCTAGCTGAATTTTTCCTCTTGGTTGACCGATGTAGGTGCTGATGCCTGAAGCTGTTCTGGTATTATTTTGGACTGGTGTAGTCGGTTTGGTAATGGAAACACAAACTGCACCCGCTGGCCTGGCTGTTGTCGACCCACAATCCGACGAACTGGCTTCCCAGAGAACTCGTGGAGTGCCACTGGATTTGGACTGGTGCCGGTTGTTGTCGACTCGAAGAAATGATTTTGCCATCCCGGGATATTGTATTTATACCCTTAACTTCCACCTTCTATGTCATGTGAGGACGTTATAGTGGGAACGATTTTCGAAGTAGGGATGCCCGCGCGCAGTTTGGCCGCGCGTCTCGTACTAGTGGCGCCACCAGCGCGTCAATTTGCCAACAAATAAATAAATATTTGCTGATTTTAAATATCATTCTTATTTAATTATCACTAAAAAGATCCCAAGAGGCGTAAACACTAAACAGTAGCAGGCCGCTATATACACATAAAAAATAATGTATTCAACAAAAGTAATTAAAAACAAATAGCGACATAACGACAGTGGCCATGATGGAACTGAGGACCTTTACCATAATAGGCGCGGTGCCACGCCTCTAGACTAGTGAAACTCGTTGCACAAACGCATTTTAAATGCGTACACATGTTGTGAAAACAATGCTGTTGAGTCGTTTTATTTGCGCGAGAATATTTGAAGCAACAAAGTATGGGAAAGTACGAACGACGTGTTTAGGTAGGCTTCAATTAATCTCTTCTTAAAGAAGAACTGCCGTCTAGAAAGATTTTTCGTTTTATTATATTTGTGATATTTATTTTTTATTTTTTATCGCTATTTCCTCATTTTTGAAGTGGAATTTTAGATTTTCTTCAGACACAATTTGACATGGGATATTTTCTATAACAGGCATGAAAAAATTTAAACATAAATTTGCATATATAAGTGAACTGTTGTACTAATCTATACACTAGAGGCTGATCTTCGGCTTGATTTCACTTTCGACTGCCTACGTGCGCGGCCGACCTTCTCTTCACTCATTCCCTTCCGTCTGCGCTCACGTTCGGTCACGCTTCGGATGTCAGTAACGCCAGAAAAAACTCCGGTATTATAATAATATAATAATTTCTCGAAAAAAAATCCCAAAAACGAAAGCAGGTTTATTTTCTTGCTGGTTTTCCGTCTGGGATCAGCTCTTCACTGAAACTATGCCATTGTGAAAGAGTTGTTTTAAAAATTGCAACTATTATTAAATTATAAACTAATTCAAAGTTCATTTTATTTACTAACTTGCTTTAGTGTATACGTAAACTTCTCTGTACAAACGATGTAAATTGATCTAAAACTTTCAGTTTGAACAATGCTTCGTGTAGACTGTAGAGCTTTACGTACAACAAATACCTTACAGGAATGACATTGAATACAACCAAATACTATCAAATGACTATTCGAAAGACGACCCTGAGTTAATCGATATTTGTCTATATTGCTAAAGTAGGTCAATTATTTTGTACTCGTTCACATAGAGTGGTGTATGTTCTATTTATAATTAGCAGTTACTCTATCCTATTTTAAAAAGTTGCTTTATTTTAAATTAATGCCAGTGGTGTTCCCATCAGCAAAATTGTATTAATTTCAGTACATTTGCATATACATCAGTACCACATTTGGTATTTTAGTACATTTTTAACGTCGTCTCAATTTTTTCAGTACTTTGCACTGATGCCACTCAATAAAAGATTTTGATCTTGATTTGACCTTGGTTCGTACTTTTTCAATTCGCGCATTCTATTTATCTAAATTTATATTTGCATCGAATAGGTGACAGCTGCGCATGTCCGTCGCACAATTATTTAGGTGGTATTTAGAGTATTTAGCAGTGCACCAATGCAGCAGATCCGAGTACAATCCCCGGCCCGGTCGCTCTCCCTCGCAAGGCAACGAGAAACCAGCGAGGTGGATCTTTCCCCAAGGAAACGTCTTTGGAGAAGAAGTGCATGCACTTCCTATGGTTCGGAGCCCACGTTAAACTGTAGGTCCCCTACGTCTGCTTGTGCAAAAAATCTATCCCCGCGCACCAAACACAGACATAGGAGAGAGGTAGCCAACGCCCTGAATACGGTATGGCACTATAAGAAGAAGCAGTGGCGAAGCGCTTATGTAAACGGTGTAATCTGCGATTACCGTTGAAAAACAAAAAATATATATTTTTTAAATAAATAATATGAATTAATAACTAATAATTACCTCTATTAAATAATTAAGAACTTTTTAACATCTCTGTACTGTTCACAAAACATAACGCGCCCAGCAGATAATAATGCTGTCGTGTAATCGCAAATCGCTGCGTTACAAGGAGTGCAAGGAGAATGACTGGCCGCTGATACGCACCCCCACTACGGACCGCAGATATGCGGAATTATGCACCCATGTAATCGCTACTGCCAGCGGTTACTTGCCTTTATTTGCAGCATATGTACGGGGCCCGTTGTTTCAATTATTTCAATTGTTTTGCGCGTTATTTTTAGATATTGTATTGTGTATAAATACGTAAAATGTAATGTAAAATAGAGAATGATGCCCAACGACGTGGGTGTGTTTTAGACGACTTATTGAATAAACAATCATTTACCAGCTAAAGTTTTGCACAAAGGCATCCCCGTCATATTTAATACATATTTAAAATATTTAGTTTTTTTCTTCACCGCGATTACACTTCGAAAAAGTCACGCCACGCCACTGGTATTTAGTCTGTGTGATGTGCCAGTCTAAAAAGTGTAAACAAATACCAGAAGAAGCGTTACTTTTGTAAATATTGTAGGTTATAACCTAAAATTGGAATTTGGCGCGTCAGTACATTTTGATCACCACACACACTACAATTTTTTCCTAGATTTCAGTACAAAAAATGTTAAACTAAGAATAACGCTGTCCATGCAGTTCTTGCAAATAGTGCCAGAAGAAAAGTCATCTTCGCTTGTCTTACACTTATTCATAAAAAAGTTTCGTGTTTTTTAGTGTGATTTGTGATTGCTCACAAAACTTGCATGCATATTTTATGTTCTACGGTTTTACAAGGCACCGACATACATCTGATACTTTTGAATAACGAAGAACGGCAGATGATAGAAAATTTAACAACAAAGGGATTAATATTCTGTGACAGAAACATTCTTTTGTTTTATTGGTAAAAATATTATAATAAAAATTACGAGTGATTGCGATTCTATCAAAGAAAAATCGTATCATAAGTCGTATTCGTCTTGACTATATCACTCACATTAATTTTGAGGCATTTTTAGTACCACTAAATTGGTCGGAAATGTTCGGGTATTTTCGGAAATCGCCGCTCTCAACATGGTATTGTTTGCTTGCTTTTAAATGTTTTGTAGTAGCAAATTTAATTTTTTATTATAACGCTCTTATTTACTGTTGCGGTGAGGTGAGAAATAGATCGTTTTGGAGAAAAATCGTTGAGTGGTATTTCATAAAATTTTTAAGGTTATGTACATTTTTTGATCTAAGATTTTGGTAAATATAACCTGTCAAACAAGACACAGTTTTAATGTAAACATATATATTCATGTTTTTTTGATGCATATTAGCATGTTATTATTATAGGTGTGCACAAAAATTTGGGTCGTTCATGATTTAAACTATTGACATTAAGTTTGACGCATTTTTAGTACCACTAAATTGGTCGGAAATGCTCGGGTATTTTCGGGAATCGGCGCTCTTAACATGGTATTGTTTGCTTCTTTTCAAACGGTTCGTAGTGGCGTTCGTTTGTAAATTTATTTTTTTATTTTGACGTTTTTATTTACTGTTGCTGTGAAGTGTTGTAAAAATGGCTCGTTTTTAAAGAAAAATCGTTAAGTGGTGTTTCATAAAATTTTAAGGTTATGTACATTATTTTGGTCTAAAATTTTGGTTCATATAACCTGTCAAACAAGATATGATTTTAATTTAAAGTTATATATTTCTGTTTTTTAATGCACATTTGCATGTTATTATTATATTTATTATTAGTGTACACTAAAATTTGAGTCGGTAATCATTACAACACTCGCGATTCATGTTGGTTGACATAGTTATCACCGGCTACCGTCGACGTTTCTCGTATTTTGCTTTGTAATTGTGGACGACAGAGACAATTATTGTTTTTAATTCATAAATTATGTTAAAATTAAATATGATACTTACTTCTGACGGAAGCAATGAAAAACTATATTAAAATAATAATAAATATACCCAAAACTCGGTGCAGATCAGTTTTAAACGCGTTAATTTAAGACTTAAGCGCGATTATACGAAGCTACTGTGGGTTTAACCGCTTATTAAACAGCACCATGCAGTTTAATCAGTATAAAACAAATGCGATTGGTTCATTTTATGACAGGGGAAATTTGTGATTGGTTCAATGAAATGTGAGTGGTATAATCTTTGTTATTAACCCGAACAACAAATAGATTTGATAGTGATAAAATAATTATTTTTATTACTTATTATACCTTTTATTTGTTGCAAACAAAATCAAATATTCAAAAAAATTAGAGATGGTTAGTCAGAGGGTATATTATAATTATTAGGAAATCATTATTTTTGTAGCAGGGAAGTAAGTGCAAGCAGCCCTTAAAATTGATAAGAGATTCCTAAATTTTCTTGAGGTTCTCAATTTTTTGTAACATTGTGCAACTGTCACTTCGGTTTGATGTACAATATACTGCTAGTCTTATTTTTATCTGGCATCTCAACCCTATTCTCTACAAAAACGTGCTGCTATAGAAACGAAAAGTATCAGCTTTGTTCGCACCTGTTATTAAAGGGCGTTATATCGAGGATCAATCTTCGCAGGCTCTCGTATCAGCTTTCACAGACACGCAGCTCGATATACCAGAAAAAATAACTCTGTGGTGACTGGTGACATATTTAATGTTGTCTAACAAAATTGTTTGTATTTTAATTTTTTTGCAGATGCGGAAACAAAAATAAGGGAAATAATATAAATGAAAAAAAACACTGCAACGAACATCAATAATTTTACTCATTCGTTTTTGATGCTAAATTAGATTAAAATTATGATACGGATATGGTTAAAAATTTTGTACATTAAAATTTCGCAATTATCAAAAATTCTTAAAATATGTTTTAGAAGTAAATCCTTAAAACATGAAATTTAAAATATAGATGTTTATAAATGCAGAAACATTTATTTTAAATTTTCAAACAATTAAACGTACTTACATAAACAAAAAGTTCGGCTTTTGCATCAGCTGGATCAGCAAGGTTACATAAACAGGACAGCCAAATGTTTGAAAAATCGTTTTAGGCTGCCACTTTTAAGCTAGAGGGTTCGGAAAAAAGATTGAATTTGCCCCACGCTTTTGTATCGGATTCCGTTTACAAATTTAAAAAATTCAGTTAAAAAAAGAATGCTACTAAAAATATGTCCAGCTTTCAATTTTTGTTAATTTTGCAGTTTAAAATTTTTTATTCTCTTTGTGTTGTTGAAACATGTCCGCGATCTATACGTATTTATATGAGATCATCATAAGCCAGCAAAATAGAAATAAACAGACTTGCTCGGTTCATTTTACTATTATGAAATACTAGCGTCCTACACAGCACAACTTATGAAAGTTAACGTTACTTCTAATGAGGGTACTTACGTAATTGTTCATTCCGCTTAATCTAGTAGGCAGGTATTATATTGTTATTATAAAATAATAATCCAATATACACACCAAAATTTAATAAAATACCGGCGTGATTTGTAAACGATTGGGCCAGCGTATGTCAGTTGAAACAGCGGCATCAACTACGTGTTTTATTTGTTTATTGAAAATGTACTTCGACCATTCTTATTGGAATAATAAGAAGTTCTAAACGTTGTTCATATGAAAGTGATTAATATTTATGTTTGTCCAATTATTGCTTTTCCTTTTCTTAAAAAAATGATTTCAGTATTGTGCAACTGAAGTGTTTAGTAACCGAGGCTCGCACGTGTACATCGCACAAACAGGTCGCTCCGTTGAGTTAAGATTACTAGAGCACAAAGGTGACTGCAAACACAGACGCATCACAAAATCTGCGGTGGCTGAACATACTGGTTTAGCTGAACATAAAATGGACTTTCAGAACGCTGTAGTATTCGCCAGAGTACCTCATTACTCCCCTCGGATCATACGCGAAGCAATTTAAATTGAAAAATAACTTAACAACATAAACAGAGAGGGTGGTTTTAGACTCTCTGTTACTGTGAGGCGGCAATTACCGTCCACCTCGTTTTGTTTAACGTGGCGGCACCTAGCGTGAGCCTTAATCCGCCACGTCCTTATTCGGGCTTGAGTTACGCTCAATCAGCGCGCCTGCCTTACTTAACAACGGTTCAACGAGAACAAGCCACCAGTCTTGACATTAGGCTGCGAGCCTTAAGTCCCTGGCCGGGGAAGATTACCTAAATCTATACTGAATCTGCAGGTCCGTACCTAAGCTAAAACGCAGCTCACCAGTCGAACCGCAGCAAGACGGCCCTAGCCTGCATACTTGCCTAGGCTTACCACTGTCGTGACCAAGACGGGGGCTGATATTCCTCCGCGGCTTCGACTTGGTTCTCATGGCACCAGTCAATAAAGTTACTAGTTGAACTTTTCGGAACAGCCGAAGCTGCCCCTACCGGTTGGGCTATTTACTCGCACCGCTCAAATTAGTCGGTAGCCGGTCTGATCTTAGTGACCGGTACATTAACAGCGTCGGGTGTGCAGATGCACGAACCCCCTGGGTCGACACTTTGATACTGGGCGTGAGCCAGCAAAGTGCACCTCACTCCTGGAGGTCAATGCTATTATCCACATCACTCTTTCCTGGAGCTTACCTTCAGCTGCCTAAATCGTCGGCCTCTAACCATCCAGTTTATATTGCCTGGGTAAATTTATAACCCGTAGGGTTATACTACCCGACGTAGTGTCTGGGACGCAATCAAATTTACAGCCACGGACAGGGAGCGAGGATCCCGTTAGAGAGGACGCCCTGCCACTTAAGTGTTAGGCACCCATACTGCGGACTAGTAACAGTTCACCCCGTCCCAATTAAGGTAAACCTTGAACCTCTCCGAAGAGAGGTGGACGTACCAAGTTGACATCACCGGAGTGACCGTTACAACGCCGACCCTGCAGAAGGTGTCTGTTCACGCGTCTTACCTAACTGAAGGTCCGCGGCCGTCCCGTTTTAGACTCAGTAACGCTTAAACTGCAGTAGTTCACCCTCTAAGGACTCATGAGCATGATCGATTTTGTGTTTATATTTGTAACAACGTACGTGTTCCCTGTACCTAATATCAAAGTTTCTAATTGTTTGTCCTATATAAACCGAATTACAGTGGGAACAATTTAATTGGTATATGCCTGATTTTATCAAATTGTCTGTTTTTTGTTTAGCATTAAACAAAGCGGTTAGAACGCTCTTTGTTGTTTTAAAAGTTATTTTACATTTATTTGTTTTGTTTATAATTTTGGCTCCAATTTATTGCCAAAATATAGAATTCACGCGTATTTCATTTCACTTGATGAAATCGTAGCATAAATTTTCTGAATAGCTAATTTATAATTTCGTTATGTTAATGACATTTTAGCATGTTTTGATAGTTCATTTTTGGATTTTTAATAACAGCTTCCATTCAAAAATAACATTTACACTAGAAACTGAACAAAACAGGTCTATTAACTTTTTAGATTTAAACATAAAAATTAATTCAAATAATAAACTTGAATATTCTGTGTATAGAAAATCTACACAAACAAACATTACAATACCACACGATTCTTGTCGTCATAAATCACATAAACTAGCAGCTAGTAAAGCTCGAACTTATAAATATAGCTTTCATAGTTGTAATTGATTTATAATTTAATAGACTGTAACATCCAAAATGTTTCTAAACATATATTGGCATTATTTATACCTACAAGAAGATAACGGGTATACGACTATACGAGCATCCCCTTTGAAGTAGCGTTGCTTTAAGGGTGGCTGAGTGCGACTGTATAACATTCGCGATAAAAATAGCGTCGACGTGTGCTTTCACATCATTAATCTAGTGCAATGTTAAAAATATAAAAAGAAAAGTCTGCTTAAGCAAAAATAGGAAAGCAACGGCTTGTTATGATGAGAATACACAAAAAAAGAAAATGAACAACGGTAGTTTCGGGTTTTTGATCTTATGCAATCATACCGGTTTTACTAGAGTAATTTAATTCACTCATTTTGCCATTGTACTCACAGAATGGCCGATTAGTATTCACTTAAACTTTAAGTACAAAGTCGAACTTGAATATGCCATCAATGTCATTGCTTCAGCCTTCGTTTAACAATTTGTTGTCCACGTTGGTTTAAAAAGGCATTGCGTAAAGGAAATTAAAGGTTATGTCATCCCATTGTATATAATTCCCATTTGTTATAACTTCTATTGAGGTTACATATAGTTTTCGTTGTTAAAAAATTATGATGAAAAAGTGAAAATTTTATCTTAAGCTAATTAACTAACTTTGGCAAGTCGTACTTTAACCTTTCGTGCTATTTCAGGACGGTTGAAAAACGTTGAGGTACCAAAAACTCCAAGAAACCAAAATAGCGTTATCTCAATATCTCTCCTAAAACTAAAATTTGAAAAGGAAATAAATAAATGAATCATTTGCGAAGAAGTTGACAGTCGAGTATGCGAGTTTTATTTATAGATATCTTAAAATAGTTAAAAGCTGTTATTTTGGTCTAACGAAGTCGTTAATGCACCTCAAACCGGAGTTACAAATATTTGAAGTTCGATGTGACCGTGAATAGAAGATTGAGTAACAACATTACAGAAATGCTAATAATGTTTCCCTGACAGTGTGAGAGCCACCCAATCGCCCGGAACTCGTGTTTTTGGTGAGGATGGTTCATTGGCCTGTTCGGAATCGCTGCTGCTGGAGGCGACGATGTGAAAACCTGTTCTATAAGTAAATAGCATCATCAGAGAGGTTCCATCGTCATGTCCGGCCACTTGTGGATTACGCTTTACTCACGAAGATGCCTCGGATTCAATTACGTTTTCCACTATACCCATCGATCAAAATTGCGTTCAATTTAAGAGCAGAAATTGTTGTGGTACTACTGGTACCTTTAGTTTTGTCTTAATTCAATTTATCACTTAACTGAACTAGGAACCATTTTATTCTATTATTCCATTAGTTATGTGGTTTCCAAAAGCAATAACTCTAATTCAAATTTAATGTTTGAGCACTCATCTTGGTACAAAACTTACCGTGGTGTATTTTACAGATGTCCGCCTTCTTAAGCTGATTTTATTTTATATGCTACCTCTTTATGATTGTCATTATGTCACAGGTAATACGTATCAGGATACTAACTGCCTTTAAAGTAGACAGGACATGTTGCTTTTAATAATTTAAATATTGTACATTTATACAGGGTGTTTATTTGAAAAGTTTCCACCCGTAGTATTGAGAGAATCAGAAGATATATTGAGATGCGGTTTGTGGGGGCGTTTTAGATGTCAAGGGGACACATTTTGCAGGTGTCGGTGATGCATAGCAAATCACCCCCGTCATTTACAGCTAAATCAACTTTAAAATCTTAAATAGCGCCCACCCATTGCATTGCATCAAATTGTAGCCCTAGAAAAATGTAGTCTTTTGGCGCAAAGGAAATTAAAATCGGTTGATTTGTTCTCGCGTTATTATTAAAAAAGTATTTTGTATTGTGCAAAAAATGGGAGGCAAGTATTTAAACAAATGCCTCCAGTAATCATGGATTTTAATTATTTTAGTAACAAAATGCAAAGCAATTTTTTCAATACTACGATAAATGGTAAAAATGTTCGCCGTTGTTTGTTTTACCAATGATAAAGTCTGTTTTCAAATTTTTTAAATGTTTCTCGGCAGATAGCCCTACAATTCTTTGTTATTCTACTTTTTAAATTTTGAATATACGCTGGCTGCGTCTTGTAAACTACAGATTTAAGTGTTCCTACAAAAAATGTAGTGGCGTAAGATCTGGAGATATAGCTGGCCACTCGATTGCTCCTCTCCTGCCATTCCACTTATTCAGAACTTTATTATTTAACTAATGCCGGAAGGGTACTACGTAATAAGCTCCGTCTTGCCGTGTGGCCCAAGATACCTGCCCACACATTTATATTTTGAACGTTTTTTAGACATTTTGAAAATTTGAAAAAGTTTTATTTATACGTTTTTACTAGAAACATATCACTTTGTCTAATAATGCTAAAGAAACAATCTTTCGGGCAACCGTCACGAGATCTCCCTCGCATTTATTAAAAATCTTGACAATTTTCAATATTTTGAAAATTTTGTAAATTTGTGAAAATTTTGAAATTACGAAAATTAGTAATTTTGTTAATTGTTGTATTTTTTGTAAATTATGACCACTAGAATGTTTTTAAACTTTTAAATTAAAAATTACAATTAAGTATTAAAAATTATGAAAACACATTTTAAAATTTTTAAAAACTTTGTAAAAACTTTTGTAAAATTTTGAAATATGAGTGTTTGTGTAATTTTAAGTTTGGAAAATTTCATAACTATCAAAATTGTTTGGAAATTTTTGAAATTACGAAAATTTTATATTGTTAATTTTTTGTGAATTATGACGGCTGTAACGTTTTTTTAAATTTTTAGTTTTTTTCTTTTTAAATTACAATTGACAAAATAATTTAAAATTTTATCTAAAACATTTTGACAAATTAAAATTTTGAAAATTAAAAAAAAATTAGAGAAATATTTGGAAATTTCGAAATTTTGTGGAAATTTTCTAAACTGAAAATAACTTTTAATTTGAAAATGTATGGAAATTTTGAAAATCTATGAAATATCAAAAATTTTGGTAATATTTTTTTGTAAATTATGACAGCTTGAACATTTTGGAAGTTTTTTAAGGTTTTAGTTTTTTGTTAAAATTACAATTAGCAAAATAATTAAAAATTTTGACATTAAAATGGTAAAAAAATTAGAAAAATATTTTGGAAATTTCGAAATTTTGTGGAAATTTTCTAAACTAAAAATATTTTTGGAAATTTTCAAAATTTCTGAAATGTCAAAAATTTCGGTAATTCATAATCTTTTTGAAAATTTCTGACGGACTGATAATTTTTGAAATTTTGAAAAAATTTTATAGGTTCTGAAAATTTAAAAACTTTTGGAATTTGAAAATACTAAAAATTTTCTAAAATATCTAAAACTTACATAAAAAAAAATTTTGAAATTTTTGGTAATTTAAAAAATTTTCAAAACCGAATATTTTTGTAAGGTTGAAAATGTTTCAGCGATTTTTAGTTTTTCAAAAAATTGGGAATTTTGGTATTAGGTATTTTACGTATTGTACGTTGTTACAAATACAAACACCCACATAAATCCAATTACACTCCACACTTACTAGAACATAATCATTCAATGACATCTGATAACACTTTAAAATTTTTTACACTTTTGTGGTGATTCACAAAGATTTAAAAACTGCACCGTTAATAAATGAGCAAATTGATCTCTTAAATTCTTCTCTATTGGACATTTTGGAATAAGAAATCAAGTCATCTGCAGACGATTACCGTTAATGAATGAGCAAATTGATCTCTTAAATTCTCCTTTATTGGACGTTTTGGAATAAGAAATCAAGTCATCTGCAGACGATTACCAAGATCAAGTCACCAAGTTCTATTGTTGCTATAACAACACTAACTGTTTACATTTTAGTATAACCTTTGATAATGGCATGTAAATATGCCGAAATACGTATAAGGCTGAAATAACTATTTTATTAATAAGTTCGAGCTTTACTTCATTGAAGTTCATTTTAATTTATTACAAATAAAACACTTCTTAACTTCAACGGGTTGAAGTTAAGAATTGTTTTATTTACAATACACCAAAATAAAAAAAAACAGTTGGATTTAAAAACTGTATTATTTACAATACATTTCAAAATTTTGTAAATTTTGATCTTTTTTAAAAATTTAGTTTTAAAAATTTCGAAATTTCTTGAGAATTTTATACTTTTAAGAATATTCAAATTTAAAAATTTTGAAAAATTGAAAATTTTAAAATCTTTTTGGATTTTGTAAATATTTGAAAATGGTAACTTTTCAAAATGTACATAATTTTGAAAATCTGAAGCCGAAATTTGTAAATATGTGAAACAACAAAAATTAATGGTGGGGGTGATGGGAAGATAGCTTTCGCGCAAATCGGCTATTGGGAATGCGTAGAATACGAATCTAAGGTACTTACATTTAATTTTTATAATATGAAACTTTTCTTCGCATTATAGTTACTAACTAAACACAATGTTTTATAGAAAATGTGATTCAACTTTTAGTCAAATCGATATGCCGCACTTGAATTCTGTTTTAATTTTGATTGTAAATTGACTTATATTATACTATTATTTTATTATACACTGTGTCTATAAAGTAACCCTCCCCATAGAAAAAAATCTAAGGGGGTTAAATCTGGGGAGCGAGCCGGCTATTCTACAGAAACGGGCCTATAATAATGAGGCGGCGCACCGTCTTGTTGGAACATAACGTTTTCAATATTATTTCCAGCCACCTGAGATATTTCTGGGAAATTTTTGTCCTGAAAATGAAAAAGTGGACTACTATATAAAAATTTTAAAAATCCGCCATTTTGTTATGGCGAAATATTTTTCTTTGAAACTCTAGAATCAGACGCAGAACTAAAAAACCTTTCAAATGAGGTGTTACTCGACCCCCATTTCCATTTAAAAGAAAAATGCAAAATGGCGCCCATTCGCCATTTTGAATGATACAAAATTAAATTATTAGGTAAAGAATAGTATTTAATTTCCCATTACAGCACACCAAATGTTGTGGTAAAACATCAAGTTGTTCAAAAGTTAGTTGGGGGGTGTGGGGGTATGTTTAACTTGGATAGTTAGATTGATTTAGGTACTTATGTCAGATAATCATGTTTTTCCATCCCCAATAAGGAATATTATTGGTGAATCGAATTATAAATCGTGAAATTTTGCGCAACGTACGAGAATGACATTTTGGGCAACTGTGATAAAATCACATTCATAACCGCTAACCAGCGTGAAGTTTGCAGTAAATATAACCACCTAAATTATTATTATTATTATTATTGTATGAAATAAATACTAACAGGAAACGAGTTTGTTGCTCCTAAGCACGTAATAGTAGTATTACATATTTTGCCTCCAGGTGCTAGCAACGCAACGGTCCCATTCAGGACCTTATAACGTATGTAAATATAATATAGTAGTCTAATTAAAACCCTTTTTACTTGCTACGCGATGAAAACTGTATTTTTTAAATTTAAAACGATGCATTTTCAACTGCAAAATAAACGGTAGTGTTTGTTATAGAGATTTTAGCTTGAAAAAAAAAGGTAACATAATTTTTAGCTTACGGCGTTTTGAATATTTATGAACACAAAAGAGTACAAAGACTTATTGTGGTCAGCTGTGTCTTAACGGGCATAATAGATTTTGAACAAGAATTTTTTGTTGTTTAAAAAAAAAGTTGTTTGGCGGCAATTGTAAAACTGATGGGTTGATAAATTATCGTGACTTTGGAATTATTTTGCGTTTTTTCTGGCATTACATTTTTCACGCTATATGGATTACCGTGAATGGAATAAGAATTAAGAATTTTTAGAAAAGAGAATAATTAATGCCGTCTGTTTAAAATTCACAACGCCGTATTGCAAATACATACCTACGTATTATGAATTTAAACGTCATAGGAATGCCTTGGAGCGTTGAGAAGCTATAGGTGTTAATTATTTACGTTACTATTCTTTACTCTCTGGATTAACTCAAGCAGGTCTAATGGAAGTATGAAGATATTAAGTTTAAATGTTTTTTTTTTTCAAACGGTTTCAACGCCTAAAACATTATCTCTTATTTTTTTGCAAAAATTGTAGTTATTTGCTTTATATCTATGTATTGCTATGATATAAGGCTATGCACTTATATGAAAAACAATTCTTTAAATGCCTGCAATTTACGCAATAACTAATTATATTTTATATGAGACTCTTTTACAAATTTGAGGTTAAATTTGTGAAAATCAAAAAATTTCTTTTTATTCTACTATTCTTAAAATGAACACTTATCTTTGTTAAGAAAGAAGAGATTTGGTTTCAATTATGGCTAGAATAGACCACTACATGTTTCGTTCTTGTTTGAACTCATCAGGTGGACATAATTCTAACCATAATTGAAACCAAAAGCAAACAAGCAGATATATGCCAGAAAGTATAACACTAAAGGGGAATTACACTAGTAACACCCTCTATGATGTGCGGCGAGAAAAAGTTGCAAAGCAACAAACCGGCAAAGTTGCGATCGGAACCTGCTAAGCAGGTATCTGCGATCGCACCGGCCTCTAAGCACAAAACTATTCTAGCCATAATTGAAACCAAATCTCTTCTTTCTTATTTCTTGCCACACGGGCGTTTCTGTTTTGTGCTTAGAGGCCGGTGCGATCGCAGATACCTGCTTAGCAGGTTCCGATCGCAACTTTGCCGGTTTGTTGCTTTGCAACTTTTTCTCGCCGCACATAATAGAGGGCGTTACTAGTGTAATTCCCCTTTAGTGTTATACTTATCTTTGTTTCTTCTTTATAATGATATCCTTAACTCGACAATCGTTGAATGATAAACTCCATCTTATCTGGTTTGCAGTTTCCAGAAAAACCACACCACTCGCCTTTAGTAAGAATCTTCCTCTGCTGTAGTACCAATATGTACTGGACTGCTTTTATATTGACTAATAATTGGGACTTTCTACCATGATAACTGTAAAACTCGTACTGGACCGCTTTTATATTATTCTTCTTTTGAATATTTCCAAAATTAGTTGAGAAACACTTGTATCCGTTTTGTTATAGCTTCTATTCAATTCAAAATCACTATTTATTTCATATAACTCGTTTTCTTTCTCTTTTTCTTTCAGAGAATGAAAAATCCTGTGTTTTTCTTTTTAGGACGAGCCGTAACTAAACAATAAGTTTTCACTTGCTTTTGTCTTCTCTCTTGATCTCCCATTTTTTTTAAACAAATAAATCTCGTGAAACAATGAGTGTTCTTTTTAGACATTTGTCAAATTGACATTCACATCCATAACCCCCACAAATGACATTTAACGATGCACAAAACAAGTAAGTCTAAAACTTCTTATATATTAAACCTTTTAAACATTTCTGAACTAATTTTATAAATAAAATTAACATAAACAATAATCGTATCAATTTGATTGTGTTCTTCTTTCTTTCAGAGTAAACAAAACTTCACAAATAGGAAAAATATAAAGATATAAAGATAACCACATTATTTGAATTTTTAAACAAGAAATTACAGCAATAATACGCAACCCTGAGTTTATAAGTTTGAATACCAAAACCTTACAGTCTTCACAAACCTCCAATCGTAAATTAAATTGTAACAAGCATCCCAAAAACTGCCTTCCAGGAATTACTATACTCCAGTCAAATCAAACAACTCCAAATATCATAGCAGTATATTTTTGAAGGAAATCGAAATTATCCGTATTTTCTTAAGCATAATGTTAAAACGAAAAGTGCTGAAGTGTGGACTTCGAGTAGACTTTCCCATACTAAAACTTATCGTATTTGCAAAAGTATAAATTTTATAATTATAACCTTCCATCCCATCCATCCAAATTCATAGAAATTATACTTTCATAAGAAAAAAACAAATTGTAACCAATACTAGATACTAATACTTGCCGTTGCCGTGTTTGCAAAAGTGTAACATTTAATAATTATAACGTTGTACAGTTCAGCGAGTATTAGATTTCTAAGAAAACAAGCAGCGGGAATTTGAATTTGCGATAGCCTGTTCAATTGGTTTCCGTACCGTAACTCTACCCATAGAGGCAGCGACTACTGCACCACCAAAGCAAGGTAAACGCCTTCCGCCGCGTCTATCGGCGAATTATAAATTTCCTTCGAATGTCGGGCAAAAATGGCTATAATACCTTTATTTTGGAAGTTATCGAAAATATGCTAAAAATGAAAAATATATTTTTTAACTACAGCTAACTGATAGGCGTACTTAAAATCACGGAACTGCCGGAAAACGCGTTGTTGATATTAAAAAGTATCGTTTTTTTTCTTAATTTTTTAAATAGTAAAAATTCTAGCGAATCCTAATCAAGTACTTTAAATAGTCTATCGGGCGTCGTAGTCGCGAGTGGTCGAGTGGTTAGGGCACTGGGCTGCTACGCGGAAGGTCTTGGGTTCAAATCTGAGACTGGATGCCCGGCGGGCGGCCTACCTAGTCGCTTTTTAAACCAACCAAACCAAACCCCTCGAGGGGTGAGGGAAGTAAGGCCGTCTAAGGCTTGGTCCTTACCACACCACCCCGTACTTCATATAAGAGTGCGAGACGGGTATCGGAAGCGATGGACCGGTGGCCCTGACCCACCGCATTGCAGGCCAAACTCCTCATTGGAGTGTAGTGCCACCGACTTTACTTTACTTTACTAAATAGTCTATCGAACTGATAAAAATTTATAACGATCGGCGTTTGCATTTTTGATTAAATAATAAATCAATTGCAAATTTTTCAAAAATTCTTAGAAGGCGTCACAGAAAAATTTGGGAAACAAGTAAAAAATGAATTTGTAGTTCAATGCAAGCTCTATCGGCTCAGAAAGTTTTAAATAAATCGTGTAGACAGTTTTTGAAAAATTTTGTTTGTAAATTTTCAAAATTTATAGGAAAGCATTGCGATCGTTTTCAGATTTTCAAAATTAATTATATTTCATCGTATACTATCTAGGAAGAGCTCTCATACAAATGGTAGCTAATCCCGATCAGACAACTACTTTTTGAGTAAATGGGCGTTAAAGTCGAGATTTTCAAAAAGCTGTGGCGACCGCCATTTTGAAGCTAGAGCGTTCGGTAAAAAAGTTTTCGATTTGCCTTAAGTTCTTTTCTCAGATTTTTAAATTTTATTTTTAGAAAATACGCTACCAAAAAACAGATCTAACTTTCGTTTCCGGTTTCGGATTTTTTTGAAAAGCCTTACTTGAACTACAATTTTTAATATGCCACTTGATTTAAAATTTCATCAAAATTAGTCTAGTACTTTCGCCTGTAGAGGGGTCACAGACCCACCCACCCACCGGCAGACATTTTTTAAAAACCACTTTTTTGGGTTCCTTGAGTCCCAAAACGTGTATTTCCGTTAAAATCTAGATTTCGAAAATTTTCATGAAATTAATACTTTCCCATACCGAAGGTAAAAAGATTTAAAAAAGAAATTTGATAACATGAAAATTAATAACAATAATAAAAATAATCTACACCTCAAAAACACAAACAAAATGGAATAGGTGTACCTAAATTTACGTGTCTTGAAAATTCTTATTTCAATTACGTCCACCTTCAACAATTTAGTACGAAGGATATTACAGATTTTCATTTTAATATACAGGGTGAGTCAACAACGCCTCGGTGGTCGGTATATTCTTCACAATTTAAAATACAGAAAATTGTTTTAAATAAATGTTCTAGTAGACTAAAAGGACTACATTTTACAATTATGTTTAATTATACAGGGGGTTTCGTATAAGAGTGGTATAAAAAAACTTACGTTTTTAAACAGAATGCGCTGTATATTTTTGCATATTCTTTATCGCCTTTTAATTGCCTTTCCGAATATGTTTTGTTTTTTAAAATCCATTTAGGCGTTGCCAAGTTATTCTACTTTTTTTGAAATATTTCACATTTGTATCCCTCACTAATAAAATCTCCACGGGCCGTATTTCCCAAAATTAAACCAATTTTTTCTGTTAAAACTTAGTCAAGCGACCATGTGCTATCCTCGAAATATTTTAAAGTTGAATTTCGTTATACACGGTGTTTGTTGCAGCAGCGCAAATATTTCTAAATTTAAAGGGCCATAACATGATTTTTTAAATAAAACATCCTGTATATTTTAGATGGTTGCATAGAGTTTTTTGCGCTCTACAAATTTTATTAAATAATGTTTATGTCCAAAACCAATAGTTTTCGAGAAAATTTAATTCTAAGCAAATAAAACTGTCAATTTCTAGAAATCCAGATATCATAGGGAGCATTGACACCTGTTCGTTTTTGTTTTTGCAAGAAACAGCGGCGAACATTGTTGTAATGTTTCATGTAAGAAATTTGTGATGCCTCATTTGACAGGCCTCATTAAACTGAACAACTTTTTTATTTAAAGTTTTTCGATAAATCTCACTGTTGCAAAATGGCGGCTCAATTTATAAAAATTAGTATTTTATTATCGGATAATTCGCTCCCTCTACCGCATCTATAAGGCAGTGAAACAGAAATTGTTTGCTGCTTTATTAAGTCTATTTATTGATGTTTCCAACAATATACCACATCGTAACAGTTAAAAGCTTTATATCGTTATATTAAATCCCTAACTGTCTCACCATAACAACACGACTAAATCTTGCATCTCGGAAAGATTTATCATTATAACATGGTTTGCTTTAATTCTAGCGGTTGGTAAATGTGTATTTATCGCACTGACAACAAACAAACACATACCACACGGGCTCGAAACTGTTTACCAAAAATTATAAACGGTTTTCTAGGTACTCCACTTTTAGTGACGCATTCTTTAACACATCCAGACAGCTTAGATATTATATTTAGGTTTAAATCACGTGTGTATTAATTATATCATTATCTAGCACATCAATGTATCTTCTTTCTTCTTCTATATAATACATCGGAAGCGGTGTTATTGTTATGAAAGAATGTGTATGAATCCATAATCACAGAACTCGGTTAGACCTAAATAGTTTCCCGTGTTATGCTAATTAATTTTAGAAATATCTACAAGGACGAAAATGCACGAATACAGGTACGTTCAATACAACGCAACGAGTTGTAACACTTTCGCCAGAAATAAAATATCCCCTAAACAAAAGCAGGTGGATCACTGTATAATTGAGAAAGAGCTTTCCCTGAAAAAGACACGTGTTTTTTCCTTGCTGATCGATTCCTATGAATAGGGGCAAATTTCATTTTGGAATTATACAAAAGTTTTCTGGTGGTGTTTATTAGGTCTAAAAACGTTTTGAAAATCTCTGTTAAGGCACTCTCCTGGAAATGAGGAAAAGTGATAAATTAAACTAATTTTTTTCCCGCTGTTTTTTAAAGAAATTTGTTTGGGGCTCTGAAAGGACTTTTTCGAGTGATGTTTCTGCCAAGTATTTTACGGGGGGTTTTCTTTCTAAAAATTTGTTTATGTGGCTGTTTTTTTACGGTATTTTTAGTTTTCTCTGGGGTTGTTTTGGGGCTTTCTTTCGTTTTATTTTACGGGATTCTCTCTCCGGGAGCACCTCTCAATCCCCAGACCGACCCAGCGGAGGAAACATTTGAAGTTATAAGAAACAAACGGGAGGCGTAGCCCACGGGTTCTGCTAGATTGGACCAATTAGTTTTGTTTTATTTTTGTTTCATTCTCATTTTAGTTCCGCTGCGTCGTTTTGAGTAAACGTTGGCGCAGTTTCTCTTGATTCTTTTTCTAATTCAGTTTTCAATTTGGTTTTTGTGGTTTCCTACAATTATTGTTAAGAGCCCTGATCAATCACCATTTTGTAATCGTGAGAACCATGGAAAAATTTTGAATAGAAAAGTTGTTCGGTTTAATGAGGCCTGTAAAATGACACGACGCACATCCTATTCACCAAACGCTCCAACACATGCATTAATAGTTTCTCAATGGGTATGATAGAGGTTTATTGCGATGTTGAGTTGTCAAACTCCAACTTGCACGTGGGTTTGAATGTTACATCTTATGTGAATAGACTTTATAAATCAGTAAAATGTTTCTGTTTCACTGCCTTATTTGCGGTAGCGGAAGCGATTCATCCGATAATAGAAAGTACATTTTTATAAATTGAGCCGCCATTTTGTAATCGTGAGAACCATGGAAAAACTTTAAATAGAAAAGTTGTTCGGTTTAATGAGGCTTGTAAAATGACACCACGCACATCCTATTCACCAAACGCTGCAACACATGCATTAATAGTTTCTCAACGGGTATAATAGAGGTTTATTGCGATGTTGAGTTGTCAAACTCCAACTTGCACGTGGGTTTGAATGTTACATCTTATGTGAATAGACTTTATAAATCAGTAAAATGTTTCTGTTTCACTGCCTTATTTGCTTGCGGTAGCGGAAGCGATTCATCCGATAATAGAAAGTACATTTTTATAAATTGAGCCGCCATTTTGTAATCGTGAGAACCATGGAAAAACTTTAAATAGAAAAGTTGTTCGGTTTAATGAGGCTTGTAAAATGACACCACGCACATCCTATTCACCAAACGCTGCAACACATGCATTAATAGTTTCTCAACGGGTATAATAGAGGTTTATTGCGATGTTGAGTTGTCAAACTCCAACTTGCACGTGGGTTTGAATGTTATGTCTTATATGAATAGACTTTATAAATCAGTAAAATGTTTCTGTTTCACTGCCTTATTTGCGGTAGCGGAAGCGATTCATCCGATAATAGAAAGTAAATTTTTATAAATTGAGCCGCCATTTTGTAATCGTGAGAACCATGGAAAAACTTTAAATAGAAAAGTTGTTCGGTTTAATGAGGCCTGTAAAATGACACGACGCACATCCTATTCACCAAACGCTCCAACACATGCATTAATAGTTTCCCAACGGGTATAATAGAGGCTTATTGCGATGTTGAGTTGTCACACTCCAACTTGCACGTGGGTTTAAATGTTATGTCTTATGTGAATAGATTTTATAAATCAGCAACATATTTCTGTTTCACTGCGTTATTTGCGGTGTGTTCCAGACACACGCATTAATAGTTTCCCAGCGGATATAATAGAGGTTTATTGCGATGTTGAGTTGTCAAACTCCAACTTGCACGTGTGTTTAAATGTTATGTCTTATGTGAATAGACTTTATAAATCAGCAAAATATTTCTGTTTCACTGCCATATTTGCGGTAGCGATTTATCCGATAATAGAAAGTAAAATATATAAAATGTGCCGCCATTTTGTAACGGTAGCAGATATCGAAATATCTTTCCGGAACCCCAAAAAAAATTTATAAATATTTTTACTGAGTAGGTACCTCGTGTACGATTAATATAACAGATTTTTTATCTTATTCATCTAGAATCAATAGTTTAGCCGTAAAAATACATCTGTTCTGTAGTTTTAAGATCTTTCATAACAAAAAAATGTAAGTTACGATTACATACGTACAGGGCAATTTATTACATTTCGACTATCTAATGAATTGCAATTTACAAACATTAATTCAAAACTCTTACAGCCACATCCGTTACTTGATCACTATCAAAATTTGCCGCTTACTAATAATTTGCCCTCTCTCTCCTTGTCAATAAACTCATTTATTTTGGACTTTGCAGTGTAAAAAAGGTACCATAATTTACCTCAAGACATTTTTATTGCTATCTAAGAACGCTCATCTCATTAATATAATTTTTCTTAAATTAACATTAATTTGGCAAAGCTGCATAATTTTGGGTTTTTTGTAAGAAGAAAAATGTCCCACGTTTGGTTTCCTGCTGCAATATTTGAAATGTAATTTAAAAGCTGACTTAGAATATGTATAAAGACGGAAATATAAATGTTTTTAAACATTTTAAAGTCAAATTAATGAAATTAATTAAATTTTAAAGGAAATATGTAATAATAATAAATAATAAGGATATAACACATAAAATGTGCACACTTTTAGTTCCAGTTCTAGTCACGTTCAGTTTAAGTTTTAAAATTTTTCTAATAACGTTTCTTTTTCCTGTTTTTTTTAATAAAAATTTGGATTACTGCTACTTTTCAATTTTATTTGAAACTCGTTGGTATTGGAAAATGTAATTCAAATTTCAAAATTTTTTTTGGGGAAAACACTACCGAAGACACATATTTAACTTGCGCTTCCGGATTCGGATTTTTTTGAAAAGCTTAACTAGAGCTACAATTTTTTATATACCTTTGCATTTAAAATTCTATCAAAATCGGTCCAGTATTTTTGCCTTTAGAGGCGTCTTCCACGCACCCATCTACACATCTATATTTTCTCTGTCTCAACTTTTAGTGACCGCGCATTCAGAACATTCTCGACGCCTTTCAATAAATTTGGTACCATTGTATGTAAGAGAACAGCGTTGCGCGTAGTCCACGGGTTCAGCTAGATTAATACATTAATTTGCGATTGCTTTAATTGTTTTAATCGTAAATTTTAGCGTTTGTTATTTTTAACTGGAGCTCCCAATATTTGGGTCAATGAAATGTGGAATTTGTAAACATGATCGTCCCCTTTTACAGACATGTTTACAACGTTCTAAACAACATATGCTTAAGTTATTTTATATACTACAAGGACCCGCTAAGTTTCAGTATTAAAAACAAACAGACAGACAGACGTTATTTATAGGAAAAATTAGTGTTAAAATTGGTTGGTTTTTTGTTGCTTATTTGTTTGTTTATTTATTTAGTCCGCATGAGTAATTAATTATATGTCTAATTATTGTCTTTACTTGTCATATCATTTTAATCATACTCATATTTGTACTCACACAACCCGCGATAAACAAATGCTGTTTCTAATAAAAACTAATAATGTTCTGCGTGGAATGACTGTATTATATTAACTGCCTGTTATTGAAAGAAATTATATAAAATGGTCTGTGTGCGATTCCTGACCTGTCAGAATGGAACTAAGCCATAAATAACCAACAGTAGTGACCGCAACATAAACATTCGCTGAAGACAATTGATAACCTGAGTGGAGATTTAAGGGCCCGTCGTCGTGTTATGGTGAGACATTTGGGGATTCACTATATAGATTGAAAACCGGAATCGAAACTTTTCTTAGAAAGAAAATGGTAGAAATTTGAATACAGAGTCGGATAGAGGGCACTTGCTGTTTCTCCCACCACTCTTGCTTTAAATTGGCGGGCCGTTGCAATTTGTTGATTGTTCAAAAACTAGAGCAACGATTTCCTTAAATTTGGTGAGCTCATAGAGCTCAAGCTGAGCTATAATTTGGTTCGTATCCCAGCTAGCTAATTTTTCAGTGACGCATTCGACGATTTTTTGAAAATTACCCAAAAACGAGTTGACAGATCGAAATCAAATTTGGTACTGCAATGGCCCTAGAGAAACACAATGCATGCTATTGTGTAAGAGATTTGTTGTAAAAATGAAAACTGTGAAGTGAAAATATTAAGCATTTTCAAAAAAAAAACATTGCTAAAACTGGTCCCAGGATTTTCTTTTTAATTTTATAGGTTTATAAAGCTAGAGATCGGCTACAATTTGGTTTGCGTCTAAGTCCGCTAATTTCTCTGTGACGCCTTCTATGAATTTTTGAAAATCGTAAATTAATGCGCTTTCTTTAAATATACGGGGAACAATAAAAAAATTCCGTTGAATGAAGTTGCTAATAAGTGACAGTAGAATAAGATTTACAGTTTAATTTTTAGGTGCAGCACTATTCAGGGGGGGGGGGGATAATTTTTCCACCTTCCCTTAATATTGGCGAACCAGCTTGTCTTTGCGTTTTTTAAGTCTTGGGGAATCTTTTTCTATAAAATTTAATAAAGTGATGTTTTGTGAAAAAAACTTGCGTCGTAACTTAGGCAGAATAGCAGCATCGATGACAGTTTAATAGTGTGCGAGGTAGATTGCGAAACACGTAGTGCGTAAGAGATGAACATAGTATAATCAGGGGATAGTAGACAGAAGCTTACAGGATAGCTGCGTACACACGACTTTCTACTCAGGTAGTTTATGATTGTTCTTAGTTGCTCTTTCTTGTAATCACGGATTAGCAGGGTTTTATATTTAAATACTCTACAAATAAAAACAGTTCATAGTTAGAATCGCTGTAATTGTTGTGATTAGATATATAAAAGTAATTGTTCCGTATAAGTATATACGAAAGTGCAGGCGAAGGGTTTCGCTCATGTTTTAGTAATTAAAATGCAAAATACTTCACAAAACCTGAATATGTTTTAAAAATTGCCTCGAAGTAACTTCAAATTGAACACTCCTCAGCGCCCGTTTTCTGAACTTCCACATATTACACAAAGCATTACATTTTGATAAATATAGAACAGGTACAGACGAGTTCAGTCGTTCAGGACACTGTCAAGCTTCATTACGGAATGTCTAAGTCCTAATTTGTCCTGCCAGGATGTCGATAATCGCGTGCAGATTGCAAGTGGTTGGAACCCGGATTCCAATGGCTTACTTAAATCAATTAATTTGTTTTGATAGAAGCCAATGTGTGATGTTCCTAACATTAAGCAAACAAGCTCGCAGTACTCAATCATTTTTTGAAACAAATAAACTGAAATTCCGCTTATTGGTTGCTGAAGTACAGAACAATTTTTTTTGTAAAAAAAACGCTATAATACTCAACTTATTGATACACTAGTTAATGAGAATAATTATAAATTAGCTATTCAGAACATTTTTCTAACTACTTTATCAGATAAAATTAAATACGCGTTAATTCCATATTTTGGCAATAAATCAGGAAAAATTGCTAAAATTATAAACAAAGCAAATAAATGTAAAATAATTTTTAAAACAACAAAAAAAATTTTAATCACTTTGTTTAAGGCTAAAGAAAAACAGACAATTTACTAAAATCAGGCATTTACAAATTCAATTGCTCGCATTGTAATTCGGTTTATATAGGACAAACAATTAGAAATTTTGATATTAGGTACAAGGAACACGTACGTTGTTACAAATATAAACACCCACATAAATCCAATTACGCTAAACCCTTATTAGAACACAATCATTCAATGACATCTACAGTGGCGGATCTTGATTTTGTGGGGCCCCAGGCGCAACCTGATCTGGAGGCCCCCTATTGACCCTAAAATGAACAATGCAGAAAATCATAACATTTTTTATTTTTGGAATCAATAAAGAAATAAACACAAAAATAAGATACGGAAATAAATAAATAATCACATTCCCATTTAAAAGAAAAAATCACATTCTCAGATAAAAAAAAATAATTTTGGTTTTTGAGGATAAGGCACCCAACGATTCTGAGGCCCCCGCTTTGTTGAGGCCCCAGGCACGCGCCTCATGCGCCTGTGCGGTAATCCGCCACTGGACATCTAATAACACTATAAAATGTTTACACTTTTGTGGTGATAAACTTAAGTTAGATAATAGAAGCATTTGAAATTCACAAACAATTAAAATCTGTACCTTTAATGAATGAGCAAATTAATATCTTAATTTCACCATTATTGGACGTTTTGGAGTGAGAAATCAAGTCATCTGGACGCAGATATAGAAAACCAAGATCAAGTTATGAAGAGTTATTGTTCCTATAGCAACACCAACTGTTTACTTTTAATCTTGCCTTTGATAATGACGTGTAAACACGTTGAAATACGTATAGGCTAAAATAAAAGGCCTGTTTCATTTACAATAAATTAAAAACATGTGAGTTTCTCATAATTTCTTTGCAAAGTTTTCTTTGAATTCTTTTATTTCTTTCACTTACAACTATACGTGAGTTGCCGAAGTACTACTTCATTAATTATAATCACATCAAACTTCTACAACGATGAAGCTTCCATAAAAGCAAAACAAATATTTTTACCTTACGTTTATTACTACACACATTTTTTCATTGCTAATATTGAAACGAATTTTTAAAAATGAGCGAAACACTTCGCCTGGACTTTCCTATACTTATAAATTAACATTGTTTTATATTTTCCAACACTTTTGATGTACACCTGACTAGACCCGGCTAGTAAAAGTAAACAGCGTTTATAAAAACTTCAAGCTTGAAGAGCGTAACTTAAACCTACCATTACCACGCTGGCTCCGCCTGCAACTGAGTACATGTGAAACAACCGAACTGGCACGAGTAAGGAAGCGTGTTGATATTTGAAAATGTATTAATAACTCGAGAAGTATTATTTTTAGCAAGAAATTACTTTTATTAATTTGTATTTAGAATTTCAAAACCTTTCTGATTTTAAAGCCAAAATGCCACGTTTCCATTTAAAAAAAAGTTATTTTTTACCGTGGCCGCCATATTAAAATTGGAAACTCAAGTTTTTTTCTTAAATACAATCGAGAAGAATTTGCCCTACAACTTTGCTCTTGGGTTTGCGAGTCTATCTATTAAAATAAAAAAGTTAGCCTACACTGAACATTAAACGACTAGTAAACTGCTGTAGGACAAAAAGATTATTAAGGGGCAAAAAATTCGATTTTTGATTTTTTTGAAAAAGATTCTCCTAGAGCAAACAAAACAAAAAACCAAATTTTTAATTTTTTGTCGAAAAACTTTGGGGAAAGGGGGAACAGTAGCTCCCCTAAATATGAAATTATCGAACAAATATTATGATATTCGGATTTTGCTATCAATGATGAGCTATTTCACATTAACAGAAATATTTTATTGCCCCCGTTAAATAAATAAAAAGGTACCAATTTTCAATTTTCAAAAATTCACAGAGGGCGTCACAGTGAAATTATAGCAATGAGCAAAAACAAAATTGTAGCAAATGCGTATCTTTATCAGCTTACAATGTTTAAACAACAACGTGTGGGCAGTTTTTGAGAAAAATTTTTTTGAAAAATTCCAAAATTTTGGAGTGCTGTCATTGCGATCGTTTTTATATTTTCAAAATTAATTATATTTCATGGTATAGTACCCTTGAAGGGCTACCAAACAAGATGTAGTTGATTCCAATCAGATAACTGGTTTTTGAGTAAATGGGCGTTAAAGTCGAAATGTTCAAAAATTCGTAGCGGCCGCCATGTTGAAGCTAGAGAGTTCGGTAAAAAATCGTTTGGTTTGTCCTAAGGCCTTCTATAATTTCCACTAGTAAAATTTCCAAAATTCCGTTTCTGAAAAAAATGCTACCAAAAAAACATGTCTAACTTCCGCTTCCGGTTTCGGATCCTTTTTAAAAGCTTATTTTGTCGATGAATTTTTGATATACCTCCTCATTCCAAAGCACATCGAAATCGGTCCAGCCGTTCCGGATATGAGCGATACCCACACACACACCCACACACCTACAGACACACATTTTTTAAATACCACTTTTTTAGGATCCTGGAAGCCCAAAACATGTATTTCCGTCAAAATCTCGATTTTGAAAATTTGCATGAAATCAATACTTCCCTATACTGAAAGTATAAATAGGAAAGTAAAAAAGTTTAAACTTAATGTGTAGTTTCAGTACATACTGGAAAATAAAATATTTTTAAAAATAACTGATTATTTCATACGGACCTTTCTAAATTTAAGAGTCATTAAAAATGTTACGTTTGTTATTTATTTATGCGCGCATATCATGCATGCAGCTTTTGATGCTATGGCAGTGACCTGGAATTATTACACACTCACACATCCAATGAAATAAAAAGTAGTATAATAAAAGAACTTTCTTTGGTTCATTCGTTTTCGTTTAATTCGAAATCTTATTTAGTCAGAAGGAAAACTTAACAAAAATACAATTTTGTAGGGATTAATTTTGATATTAAATAAAATACTTTTATTTTACTTCAACAATAATTATTTATTTTAACCTTATACGTATTTTGTCATATTTACATGCCATTATCAAAGGTTATTTTTAAAAAGTCAACAGTTGGTATTGGTATAGGAACAGTAGAACCTGGTGACTTGATCTTGGTTATCTATGTCTGCAAATGACTTGATTTCTTATTCCAAAACATCCAATAAGGGTGAATTTAAGAGATCAATTTGCTCGTTCATTAACGGTACAGATTTTAAATGGTACAGATTTTTTGTGAATTTCTAAAGCTTCTAGTATATATATAAACCGAATTACAATGCGAACAATTTAATTTGTAAATGCCTGATTTTAGCAAATCATCTGTTTTTGATTTTGCATTAAACAAAGTGTTTAAGATGTGACAGAAGAAAATATGTGTAAACGTAAATTCCAAATTTAAACTGCCTTTTTTAAATTATACATACCGGGTCTAAACGAAATATGGTTAATCTCCTTTTTTTTCTTTATTTATTAACATAACGAAATTTGGTACAGGTAAACAAAAATTCAATTATTTGATGGTATTAGAAATTTTTTACCACTTCCGGTTTCGCGGGAAATGATTCTAACGTTCTTATTTTAAATGCAGCATCTTGTATATTTTTACATATTTGGAATCTGGAGGAAATTTTGCATACGATTGTGTACCTGAATTGTTTTTTTGGCGGCTTTAAAATTTTTACTTATTTTTTTTTGTTTTGCGTCTAGAGTGCCGTGGCGGGTGAAAAACTGTTCCTATGAAGCCAGGTGTTACCATAAAACTGTTTATTATTGTTTGTGCTATCCGTATCCGTCGATCCGGGCGCTTTAAAAATTCAGCTAACAGTTTTTTGAGAAAGTCAGAAATGGAACAATATTGGCTCATATTGTTTTTCGGAAAAAGCACTTTCTAACGGTTGCAACAGTACCCATAACTCTATATTTTATTACATGTGTAATTAGTAAAATTTGGTTTAAATTAGTTATTAAATAAGGACGTAACTATGGTCAACTACGGTCGTTATACTTTCAGACAAAAGAACATCATAACATTTAAAACAAAAAAGGAAAGCAGTTTATTAACAAAAACAAATACAAATCAAGTAGACAGTAAATAAACAGCAACTGAGAACGTTTTATTTATAGTGAGGTAGAATTGAATTTTAAATTTTGCGCGCGAATCAGTTTAAAACATTGGAACGAACAAAAGACGAAAAATAGTTTAGGTGCACAGGTGATTGTTGTTCAAATGTTGTAAACCGATTCAGGCGCTATTTTTAAAATACAATTCTACATTATTGTCAATATATGTATATAAAAGTGAATGTTTGTGTGTATGTTCCCTATCGACTCCGAAACTACTCTGCCGATTGAGCACAAACTTTGACACAAAGTGTGTTTTGAGGAGAGAAAGGTTTTAGAAGGTTATTTTTTACAAAAAAATGGACCCGCTAGGTGGCGCTGGCGATATTTACGAAAATGTGTGTTTATTGTCAGATTTCTCTTTATTGAGGCGTAGAAACGCACGCCGGGCATTAGCTAGTTGACAATAAAACGTTCTCAATTGCTGTTTATTTACTGTCTACTTGATTTGTGTTTGTCTTTGTAAATAAACTGCTTTCCTCTTCTGTTTCGAATGCCGTGTTGTGCTTTTGTTCAAAAGTTTACCGACTGTAGTTGCCCGTAATTATATTCTTATTTAACAACTAAGTAAAACCTAATTTTACTGATTACAAATGTAGTATAATTTAGAGTTATGGGTACTGTTGCAACCGTTCGGAATTGCTCTTTTCGAAAAACAATATGAGCCAACATTGTTCTATTTGAAATTTCTGATTTTTTCTCAAAAAACTGATAGCTGATTTTTTAAAGCGCCCGGGATCGACGGATACGAACAGCAAACGATAATAAACAGTTTTATGGTAACGCCTGGCTGCATAGGAACAGTTTTATACCCGTCATGGCACTCTAGATGCAAAACAAAAAAATTAGCGAAACACTTCGCCTGGACTTTCCTATACATTTAAATACATTGTTTTATATTTTCCAACACTTTCGATATACACCTGTCTAGACACGACTAGTTAAAGTAAATAGTTCTTATAAGTTGTAACTTCTTGAAGCGATTGAAGAAAGACCGACCGCTGCGCTGCAAGCATAAGGTTGAGTAAAATATTCGGACTGAAATCAACGGAAGCGCGGAAATTGATATTTGAAAATATATTAATTACTCGAGAAGTATTGTTTTTTGGCAAGAAATTACTTTTATTAATTTGTATTTAGAATTTCAAAACCTTTCTGATTTTAAAGCCAAAATGCCACGTTTCCATTTAAAAAAAGTTATTTTTTACCGTGGCCGCCATATTAAAATTGATTATTAAGGGGCAAAAAATTCGATTTTTTGTAAAAAGATTCTCCTAGAGCAAACAAAAGAAGAAATCATTTTTTTAATTTTTTATCGAAAAAATTTGGGGGGAGGGGAAACAGTAGCCCCCCTAAATATGAAATTATCGAAAAAATATTATTATATTCGGAATTTGCTATCAATGGTGAGCTATTTCACATTAACAGAAATATTTGATTGTCCCCCGTTAAATAAATAAAAGGGTACCAATTTTTAATTTTCAAAAATTCATAGAGGGCGTCACAGTGAAATTATAGCAATGCGCAAAAAAACAAATTGTAGAAGATTCCCAGCTCTATCAGCTTAAAAAGTTTAAACAAAAACGTGTGGGCAGTTTTTGAGAAATATTTTTTTGAAAAATTCCAAAATTTTGGAGTGATGTCATTGCGATCGTTTTTATATTTTAAAAATTAATTATTTTTCATGGTATAGTACCCTTGAAGGGCTACCAAACAAGATGTAGTTGATTCCAATCAGATAACTGGTTTTTGAGTAAATGGGCGTTAAAGTCGAAATGTTCAAAAATTCGTAGCGGACGCCATTTTAAAGCTAGAGAGTTCGGTAAAAAATCGTTTGATTTGTCCTAAGGCCTTCTTTAATCTGCACTATTAAAATTTCACATTTCAGTTTCTGAAAAAAATGCTACCAAAAAAACATGTCTAACTTCCGCTTCCGGTTTCGTTTTTTTTTAAAAGCTTATTTTGCCGGTCAATTTTTGATATACCCCTTCATTCCAAAGCACATCAAAATCGGTCCAGTCGTTCCGGAGATATGGAGCGTAACACACCCACCCACCCACACACCCACCAACTATTTCCGTTAAAATGTCAAGTTTTAAAATTTGCATGAAATCAATACTTTCCTATACTGAAAGTATAGGAAAGTAAAAATTAAGTAAGAACTTTAAAGTTGTCGAAAAAACAATTGAAGTACACAATCGTATGCAGAACTGTTTCCAGATTCCAAATATGTAAAAATATACAAAGTGTTGCAATTAAAATAAGAAAGTTATGGTCACTTCCGGCGAAACCGGAAGTGTTCAAAACTTGCTAATACTCTTTTATGGATATATTACCCATCCCAAATTTCATTTGTTTATCTTTTTAAATAAAGGAAAAAAATGGGGGAACCATGTTTCGTTTACACCCGGTATATTATATTAGTAAATTTTGGTTCTAATTTTGAAAGAGTTTCATACTATACTTCATCAGTTGCGTCACTAAAAAGGGCAATTGAGTTGTTTCGATCGCGATCTAATCGAAAATGAAAGTAGATGTATATTTATTGTCAATGGCAGCAAACAAACACACTCTGGGCTGCATTAACATAAGAAAACAAAATTAGATGAATTGTAGGTCCTTTTAAAATAAACCTCATTAATTATTTATCAGGTTCAGATGCCCGTGGACTGTTAGTAGACAGTATAACAAATCGTTTGACATCGCGAAGTGTAGAATATAATTTCGGCTTTTTAATACTTTCGCGGAGGGAAACTTCTTACATTATACGAAAATGTAAATTTCATAATATTTATAGAAATAAGTTAAATAAATAGTATTATTTGCATATATTATTTAAACATGTCCAAATCTAATCGTCTATTATTTGATATTAATATTATATTATCTATGAGTTTATCTTTCGTGGGATATGGGAATTTACAAACAACTATTTAGAAATTTAGACTTTTCGGAGTGAAATTACTCCTTCATCAGATGCGCGAAATTAACAATACTTACATGTAGTTTCTCTTCTTATAGTGCCATACCCTATTCAGGGCGTTGGCTACCTCTCTCTTATGTCTGTGTTTAGTGCGCGGCGATAGATATTTTGCACAGACAGACATAGGGGACCTACAGTTTAACGTGGGCTCCGAACCACAGGAAGTGCATGCACTTTTTCTCCAGAGAGGTTTTCCTGGGTAAAAATCCATCTCGCTGGTTTCCCGTTGCCTTGCGAGGGAGAACGACCGGGCCGGGGATCGAACCCGGATCCGCTGCATTGGTAGCCCGCGCGCTTACCACTGAGCTACGGCCGCTCTATATAGTTTAAACAGATAATAATTATAACTTATCTCAAAACCGACTCAAACATAAAAAAA
The DNA here is from genome assembly GCA_958336395.1 of Ctenicera cuprea. NCBI lineage: Eukaryota > Metazoa > Arthropoda > Insecta > Coleoptera > Elateridae > Ctenicera > Ctenicera cuprea. Next base: position 50,600,535 of record OY284492.1, on the reverse strand, counting down.
TGCTAATGTGTTAACTTCGCGTGGACTTTCCTATACTAGATATTAATACTTACCGTATTTTCAAAAGTTTAATTTTTTATAATTATAACGTTGTACAGTTCATCGACTATTAGATTTCAAAGAAAACAAGAAGCTGGAATTTGAACTTGCGATAGCCTGTTCAATTGGTTTCCGTACCGTAACTGTGTGCAAGTAGCAGCGACTAAACTGCACGAAAGCAAGGTAGGCGCCGCAGCCTACGGGTAATTACAAACTCCGCTACGGATGTCGTACAAAACCTGCTATAATAGCTTGATTTGTGAAGTTATCAAAAATATGCAAAGAATAAAAAATATATTTTTTAACTAGGAGCTAATTGATAGACGGAAAACGCTTTGTTGATATTAAAAAGTATCGTTTTTTTTCCTTGAGTTTTCAAATAGTTAAAAATTCTTGCGGATCCTAATAAAGTACTTCAAATAGTCAATCGAACTGATAAAAGTTTGCGTTATTGAATATATAATTAATCAATTTCAAATTTTTCAAACATTCCTGGAAGGCGTAGGAGTAAAATTTTGGTAATTAATGAAAAAAAGCAAATTTGTAGTTTACTGCAAGCTCTATCAGCTTAAAAAGTTAAAAAAAATCGTGAGGGCAGTTTTCTATAAATATTTATTTGAAATTTACAAAATTTTGAAGCAGGGCCATTGTGATCGTTCTCGGATTTTAAAAATTAATTTTACTTCATCGTATACTATCCACGAAGGGCTCTCAGACTAGTGTAGCTGATCCCGATCAGACAACTACTTTTTGATTAAATGGGCATTAAAGTCGAAATTTTCTAATAATCGTAGCGGCCGCCATTTTGCGGCTAGAGAATTTGATAAAAAAAGTCTTGGATCTTGTTCTAGCTAGGCTTCCGGGTTGGAGCCGCGTCATCGGTGCATGAACTGCCGACGTTTCGTCCTCGGTTGCACAGCACATCTTCAGGGCTGTGGTCACTTTGCGATCTGGAATACAACACAGTTGTGTTCCAAAGTGACCACAGCTCTGAAGATGTCCCGTGCAACCGAGGACGAAACATCGGCAGTTCATGCACCGATGACGCGGCTCTAGCCCGGAAGCCTAGCTGTTATTAACAACGGCCGCGGAAGCCTGCAACTTAGATTCAAAATTTAATTTTGGAAAAAACGGTACCAAAAAACATGTCTAACTTTTGTTTCCGGTTTCTGATTTTTTTAATGCTTAACTAGAACTACACTTTTTGATATACCTCTTGATTTAAAATTTCATCAAAACCGGTCCAGTAATTTCGCCTTTAGAGGCGTCACACGCCCATACACCGCATATCCTGCACTCACACACAGACATTTTTTGTACCCACTTTTTTAGGTTTCTTAAGTCCCAAAACGTGTATTTCCGTTAAAATCTAGATTTCGGAAAGTTTCATAAAATTAATTCTTAGATATACCGAAGGTATGGGAAAGTTAAATGTTAAAAAAACTCTGGCTAAGAACAACTATCCATCCAAATTTGTTAACAATATTATTAAAAACAAGTATATACGGTCTGAACCCCAAAAAGCAGCCTTATGAAAAGGAAAAACAGAAAAAATCGAAGATATAGTTCAAATAATATAATTTAAGTGTGGTTAGCCAAAACTATATTAAACTTAACTTTCTATACACCAACTTAAAGGAAAAACCGTGAAAGGAAAACAAACACATATAGTATAACAGCATATCGTGCAAATATTGTGTATTATTGGAAATTCGAAAATATATAACATCGAAAATTTGAAAATTTAGGGAAATAATTTTAAATATTTTACAAATTTTGTAGATTTTCAATATTTTAAAATTTTGGAGGTGTTGGAATTTATGAATTTGCGAAATGTTTGAGATAATTTAAATTCACGTGCAAGTTCGAGTTGGACAACTCAAACTCGCACTCGCACTAAACCGTTATTACACCCGGTGGGAAACTACTAATGCGTGTGTTGGTGTTTTGGACGAATTGGATGTGCACCGTGTCGTGATGGTTTTAAATGTAATAAAAAAATAAAAAAATAAGTAGTATAACAAAGGTTTAGTGCGAGTGCGATGTTGAGTTGTTCAACTGCAACTCGCACGTGGATTGAAATGTGAATAGACTTTATAAATAAGAAAAAAATATTTGTTTTACTGTCTTAGATGCGGTAGAGGCTCCGATTCATTTAATAATAGGAAGTAAATTTTTATAAATTGAGTCGCCATTTTGTAACGGTGAGAGATTTTGAAAAACTGTATGTAAAAAAGTTGTTCAGTTTAATGGGACCTTCAAAATGAAGTATCACTTGACTCCTCGTCCTCTTTAAGATTTTTGAGATAATATCTTTTGAATGTTCCCGCTCCTTTGAGGAGCAGAGGGGGTACTAACATTTATTTTTTGTCCTTATACAGTACATCCTTGGAAAGCTAATTTAACGGGGCTTAAACGGTCAGTACCAATTTTTTTGGTGCAATAGTTCATGTGCCGTTGGGAAAAGGTTTATGCGATGGCCGCTTTTTTTATATACTTAATTAGCCGCCATTTTGAAATGGTTTGCGTTATCTATATTTTCTTTTTTTTGGTTCTTGGGTTTGAAAGTGCCTTTGAAATGAGGTACGACTTGACCCATTTTTGCATTTGAAAATCTCGAGAAACTCTCCTCCCCCTCCCTCAAAAAATTAGCCGCCATTTTGAAATGGTTTGCGCTATCGATATTTCTTTTTTTTTAAGTTCTTGGGTTTGAAAGTGCCTTTGAAATGAGGCACGACTTGGCCCATTTTTGTATTTGAAAATCTCTAGAAACCCTCTTCTCCCCCTCCCCCAAAAAACTACCCTTTCCGGAGCCCCAAATAATTTATAATAATTTTCACTGAATACCTCGCGTACAATTTATGTTACAAACTTTTTATCCCATTCGCTTATTCTATAATCAAATGTTTTGTATTTGTTTAGTCAGTTTACCGATTTGGTTTAAATAACACACAGGCAAGTATGTGGAAAATAATTTATTGTCACAGAATTAAAATGAATGGAAAAAAATCGGTAAACTGACTTTTGGCCCACCCTGTATATATAAATTGTATCGTTAGTAACACAGTTCTTCTTGTTTATAATTTTCTGGTTAAATTGTGTCCTATAATTTAAATTAAGCTGTAACTAATTTGCGGTTAGGTTCTCGACGATCAATTAATCAAACGCTTATATTTTGGTGGTTATTAACGGAATCCCGACAGTGAAATTGACGTGTTAATAATTACAATTTGTCGTTAGCTTCATAGTCGGCATTACATGTCTGCGTAACCAAAAAATTGCTTGAATTAAGTTCTTGAAGCAAATCAAATCAGTAATTAATTATTATACATAAATGATTGCGATTTTCTGATAAAATTGTGGTGTGTAAGTTCATGAGTGCTAAGTTAACATAGCAATGCTACGTGCGCGTAGCGCGAGTGGAATTACCTAAATCTTAACTAGCACGAGTTAAATTACACCACAATAATATCAAAGCAAAATCGTACTACGAGTCGTATTCGTCTTGACTATATCAATCACATTAGTCGGCAATGCTCGGGTGTTTTCGGGAATCGGCGCTCTTAACATGGTATTGTTTTCGCGTTTTCAAATGTTTTGTAGTGGCGTCCTTTTGCAAATTTAATTTTTAATTTGACGTTCTTATTTACTGTTGCTGTGAAGTGTTGATGCAAAAATGGATCGTTTTGGAAAAAAATCGTTAAAGGGTATTTTATAAAATGTTTGAGATTACGTACATTATTATGGTCTAAGATTTCGGTTCATATAACCTGTCAAACAAGATGCGATTTTAGTGTAAATAAATATTTATGATTTTCAATTATGTTTAATATAGATGAACACTAAAATTTGAGTTGGTCATGGTTTGAACTATGATGTGAACACTCGCGATTCATGTTGGTTGACATCGTTATTATCGGCTACCGTCGACGTTTCTCGTATTTCGCTTTTTGCTTGTGGACGACAGAGACAATTATTGTTTTAAATTCATAAATCATGTTATAATTAAATATGATAGTTACTTCTGGCCGAAGCAATGAAAAACTATAATAAAATAATAATAAATATACCCAAAAGTCAGTACACATCACTTTTAAACGCGTTAATTTAAGACTTAAGTTTACCCGAAGCTACTGCGAGTGTAATTACCGATTTAAACACCACCATGCTGTTTAATCGGTATAAAACAAACGCGATTGGTTCATTTTATGAAAAGGGAAATTTGTGATTGGTTCAATGATATGTGAGCGGTATAGTCGCAATTATTCATAAGTGCCCATAATTACTAATAATAATTAATAATTGTACAGTAAAAAGATATTTGTGATCAAATAACGGCGAAAATAATTCATTAAATCGTAAATAATTATAAATTTCAAACTTAAAACAAAATCAACGTGTTTATTTACAATATTGTACCAGCTCTTACTTATAGCACTGAGCAATTCCCGTGAGAGAACGGAGTCCACGTACGCAAGCACAGTTTATGTCTATCATTGACTCTTTTGGTACAACTATCTAGCATTACATCTTGGTAAAAATGCGGAGCTCTTTGTGCAGTACAGGTAAATGCATCACGCTTGTAGTGCACATCGCAGCAGTTCGCAGTATCTGCATCACTGCCATTGGCCAACGTGGCGTAACTTACAATAAGGAAGTACACAATTTCAAGTCGAAGAACTAATAAATCTGAACTACTCGCGTTCAGTTTATAGGAAAGCTTTGATTTCGTGAAAATTTTCGCGTTCGAGATTTTAACGAAAAAATGCAATTTGGGGCTCAGCTCAAGGAATTTAAAACTATTTTATTGGGAAAAGTCTTTGTCATCGAGTAGGTACGTTCATATCTCCGGAACGACTGGTCCGATTATGATGAAAATTTAAATGTGCCAACATGACAAAAAAATAACCGGAAAATAAGTTTCTAAAAAATCTGAAACCAGAAGAGGAGGTCAGACATGTTTTGTTGGTATCACTTTTTTCTAAAACCTACGATTTAAGTCGAATATTTAATCAGTAATAGCAGAATTCAGAGAGGAACTAGACTCGTTAGTTTTTTGGGCTTATATGTTTTTCTGATCTCTGGCGTTTTTTCATACCAAGCTATTTTCTTTTGCTAAACTCAAATTTTTTGGCCGTATTTTATGAAAGATAACTACTCTGGTCGATTTTAAGTTTCTAAACTGTATACGAGTATAATCAGTTAATTACTCACCAACAGTGGTTACATGTGAGGAGTATTCTGACCTTGTAAGGAGTCAGTGGCGTAGCTAGGATTTGGCCTTGACGCAAAATTAGTGAGAGGCCCCTCCCAAACAATGTTTTTTGGGGAAAGGCGCGTTCAAGGCGTTGTCAAGTAATTGTTTCCGCGTAACACCTTAAATTAAAGCATTTTTGACCGCAAATACGCCACTGACTTTAAGAATTAACTGGACTTCTTAATAAAAAATTGAATAATATTTAAAAATTCTAAAGCATTAAACATTTTATTTCAAAAAGAAAAACAAAAACAGTTTTTAAAAACAAACACAAGAATGTAGACCCTATTAAATTTACTGCTGTGTATTATAGTATACATATATACCAGGTGTTAATGAAACATGGCGCACTTCCTTTTTTCTTTATTTATAATAACATAAATAAATGCAATTTTAGTATGTTGAATAACAACAAGTTATATGAGCTAAAAATTTAACTACATTCACTTCCGGTTTTACCGGAAATGACGTTATCTTTCTTATTTTTAATGAAGCACCCTGTATATTTTTGTATATTCGAATTAGGATGAAATTCTGAGTCTATTTATGTCAATTAAGTGTAGTTTTGACATTCTAAACATATTTTTTTTTTAATTTTTTTTTGCTATATTGACCCACCCAAATCGATTCTAATCAAGTTACATACGCCAACAAAAAATAAAATTTACAACCTAGAAAACACAGTTGAAATATTACTTTTGAAAACTTGCAATGGGTATTTTTCAAAGTAACTTGATGTTTTTAAATGGAAAGGTGGTGTCCCATACGTCTTTTTTAATACAGAATTTTTCAAGGACCTCAGTAATACCCATAACTTGTGTTATTCTTTGGTATTTAAATGTTTATATACACTGTGCCTATAAAGTAACCCCCCCCCCCCCCCCCCCCCGCTGAACTAAAAGACCTTTCAAATGAGGTGTCACTCGACCCTGGATAAAAAAATCAAAACAATTTTGAATGGAGTGAGTTCATTTGTGTAAAGTCCGCCACTTTGTTATGGCTGAATATTTTTTTTTGAAACTCTAGAATCAGACGCAGAATTAGAAGACCTTTCAAATGAGGTGTCACTCGACCCCCCTTTTGATTTAAAAAAAATTTTTTAAATGGCGCCCAGTCGTCATTTTGGATGATACAAAATTTTAATACGGTCTGAAAAATAGTATTTAATTTCCCATTACAGCACACCAAATTTTGTAGAAAAATATCAAGTCGTTCAAATGTTAGTTGGGGGGGGGGGGGGTTACTTTACGGACACAGTGTATATTTGTATATAAGTTTATTTCAAACCATCTTGAATCTAGTAGTCCTTTTGAAAAAATGAAAAACTTAGAAGTAGCATTGCTAGTAAGTTTAATAAGTATAAAGAAACAATAATTTACAATCAATATCAGTGTGTAAATTGATGCGAATCAATTTGAGTGGGTCAAAACATTCTTAATCCTAACAAACAAAATAAAAAAAATTTTTGAATGTCAGATCCTCACTTAACTGGCATAGACAGAATCTGAATTTTACCCTATTTCTGAATATGCAAAAATATACAGCATGTTCCATTAAAAAAAAAAAAAGTTAATGTCATTTCTGGCGAAACCGGAAGTAAAAATCGTTTTTAGCTAACATAATGCGTTATTGTAGTCTATAAAATATACTAAAATTTCATTTGTTTATCATAAATAAAGAAAAAAAAAGGAATGCTCCATTTTCATTTAACACCCGGTATATAACTTTTATATAAAGTTGAAAAAAACCTGTTATCTATCCGATGTTTCGAATTTCGATACTTTAGATTATTTTTTTACCGGTAGCCCCAAGGGGCCTCTAAATCTTCGGGGCCCCATCGCTTTGCCATCATTGGCGGTGTGATAGCTACGCCACTGTAAGGTATTTTGATCTTCTAGGAATAGGTGAAATTGAATGAATAATCCTTGAAAATGCATTTTATACGGCCCTGACACTACCACCCAAATTTAAAAAATAGTAGTTACGTACAGAGTACAAGATTTAAATAGATTTAAAAATAACGATTGTAGAAATTTTAAATCAAAAGAATTAAAATATAAGCAAGAGATCATTTAAATATTCCAAAAATGTTCACAATTTTGAATAATTTTAAAAAATTCAAACAATTTAAAATTATTAAAAAAAGGTTTCGAAACTCAAAAATTGGGCTTTTGTTTGTAAATTTTAAAAATTATTAAAATTTTTGAAAATTTTAAAGTATTTTATTTATACATCAATTTGGACTCTAACGAAGTAAAGCTGAAACTTATTAATCAAGTTTCTTTTATGCTATGGACAGCGGCTCGGGTAGGGATTGCTAATTTACCAACTTTTGAAATTACCGATAATTTGGTAATTGTTTCGAAAAATACCGGTATATCGCTGAATTTCGTTTTTTTTTAAATTACATAAAGAATTTTATTTATTCAAATAAATAAACAAACAAAACTTGTATTTCAGAACATTCTAACATTAAAGTTAAGAAAAACACGCAGGTGCAGGGCAAGGGGAAAGCAACGAGAACTCGTGACTCACATATGTGGTAGCAGCCATCCTGTAGATTCAATTTAACTGCAACTTTATTTATTTATATTATTTGTGGGATTACTAAACTTTGCCAAATTATGTAATTTACATCATCAGAATCAGCACGAATTAAGCTACAATTTATTAGCAGATATGACAGTGTTAAAGGCAAAAGGCTTGAAAATGATTAGTATTTTGGGTACGTTCGAAGCGAGAAACATTTGTTTTAAAAATTTTAGCTCCATAAGGGGTCGTGTATTTTTACAAATCAAATAATATTTTTTGAAAAATAGAACGACCACAAAAAGCTTTTGAATATCAATTTTGTGTTTTGTTACGTGCAAAACTTCGTTACAATCTAAGAAACATTTCGTCTCATACAATGTATAGTCGCGTTTCTAAACTAAACACGCTAGAGCCCTTACAGTTGCGCCTGTCCCATCCGGGACTACCTATTAGCGTGCCATTCGGAGAGCACGAGGCGCCGCGTTGACTCGGCTTTCGGACACCCATCCAAGTTCCAGGCAGAGCTTAACTTTACTGATCCCGCGCCAACTTAGGACCTTATATTAAATATACAAGGTGTTAATTTTTTTATATTCTAATATAGTCAAGCAAATTACGTTGCAAAATAGATCGAAATTCAACTTATGATTCAGATTTATGTTTAAAAAGTTATAGCTCACAAGGAAAATCTACATTCAGTATGTTTGAAACTCTGCATCATTTTCATGAATAACTTTTAGGAGTAACAGAGCACAACTAAGTGAATAAACTAGCACTAAAATGATAATAGCAGCCAGCGTCTTGCATACGTAACAATAAATTATGTATGTTTTGCGGGTAGCGCGAATGGTCGGCCGTCATCAAAACTGATGAATGTTTTAATTGTGTTCATGACAAACTGCGTGAATTATATTTATTACGGAAAATTTCTAAAAGATGAAAATGTTTTTTCTTTCCAGAAGCAACAACGTGAAAAACGAAAAGGGTCTAATCATCAGTTTTATTTTAAGATAGCGAACAAGAATTCGTCTTCTCGAGGGATGCGGTGTTAAATGTGGGCAAACCTTATCATTTATCACGTACTTACGGGAAAACCATTTCCGGCATTTTACTGTTCCGAAACCGAATTTATTTTTGTCTAGTCCTAACATCTTTTACCCTAAAAATACAATTATTTCCTTTTACGAAGACGGAAGTGAGGTCCGCATTTAAACTACTTCTTTTTCCAAATTGACTTAAGAGTTACTGTACATTTTGATATCACTCTGAATAGCAAAACGGAGAGATTGATATTTTGTTTTCAAAGTTATCAGGAAAGTAATATTTTAAATACATCTTCATTGCACGCTTAGTCTTATATGCCAAAATCAGGCAGGATCACAATTAAACATCATTTACTCGTATTTTTCTGTCATTTATATTTTGACTGAAGCAAATTAAAAAATAAGCTTTTTTGAAATTATGATTTATTTATTAAAACCACCCGTTCCCACATAGAGGGCAAAAACTGTGGATTTTGCACAAATAAATTATATAAGTATCGTTTAATAATGTGATATTAGAATTTTAGTTATGAGAAACAGAAGTTGTTTAGATGATTTTATTCGAAAACTAAGGTAGGGGAGACTGTTGTACCTTGGAACACTTTTTGGTTTTTAATTTTTTTGGTAATGTAAACTTATTTTTTTTAAATACAAAGGTAGCGACTTAAAGTGTGTACAGTTGGACAACATGCCCCATTTTGGCAAAGCAGTGGAAGAAAGTACATTCAAGTTAGAAATTCTCAAAAATATTTAAATACTTGTTTCAATGAACAAAACGTTTATGTACTTTACAGCACACCCTCTTGTATTTTGGAAAACTGATATTTTTTCTAAGAACTTTGGGGATCATTCAATTAGAACAAGATGTAGTTTGTATAAAAGAAGAAAAAATGTCAACATTATTTAAAAATTGGTTTACATCTTTAAAATATTAGAAAATCCACTTTTGTTTAATTAAAAACTACGAATTGTGTTTTTAAATAATGCAAATACAACTGGAAATTCGTTTTTCTAGCTTTGTTTACGTTCGCTTTCAATGTAGTTTACTCATATTCCGATAGATGGCGACAGCATAGCAGTAGGAAACAGCCGCTATGCTTACAAGGTACAACAGTCTTCCCTACAATATCACATTCCGAGACGATTTTTTAAATGTAGTTGTGGGGTACCCACCGTTGACTGTTCTCGCCCTTTGTGTAGAAAATGTTGACTTCTAGTAAAAATTGTAAAAAAAACAGTAATTTAGTAAAATTATACCTAAAAGTAAAAAACGGATTTTTTTTATTAAAAAAAAGGAAAATTCGATGGTGAAATCTTATGGTAACTGTTGACTTTAAAACCTTAATACAGGAATAATATTGAAAATATGATAACGTAACAATTCCTACAGTCAAAGAAACTCCTGCCGAAGTTCTTTTTTGAGAAATTCCTAAATCTTTTTAAAGTTTAAATTCCGTTTCATAAAGCTTTTAAATTTTATTTTACTTAGACTATACCGATCACATTTCATTGAACCAATCACAAATTCCCCCTTTCATAAAACGAACCAATCATGTTTGTTTTATACTGATAACAACAGCATGGCGCTGCACAGTGGGCCAGAATCCAAAAAACCTGGTCATAAATCGAAGATGTCTTTTAATGTGCACAAAATTCGGCAGTCAGGGGTTTTCGATGTGGCTGATTACGAATTTGATATCTAAATTTCAAAAAACAAAATGGCGGATTCAAAATGGCGGGTGAATTTTCGAAAAATCTCATTAATTTGCTTGGAAAGTGATATAAAGGGGTTTTCGAGGTCGCTGATTACGAATTTGATATCTAAATTTCAAAAAACAAAATGGCGGATTCAAAATGGCGGGTAAATTTTCGAAAAATCTCATTAATTTGCTTGGAAAGTGATATAAAGGGGTTTTCCAGGTCGCTGATTACGAATTTGATATCTAAATTTCAAAAAACAAAATGGCGGGTTCAAAATGGCGGGTGAATTTTCGAAAAATCTCATTAATTTGCTTGGAAAGTGATATAAAGGGGGTTTCGAGGTCGCTGATTACGAAATTAATATCTAAATTTCAAAAACAAAATGGCGGATTCAAAATGGCTGGTGAATTATCGAAAAATCTCATTAATTTGCTTGGAAAGTGATATAAAGGGGTTTTCGAGGTCGCTGATTACGAATTTGATATCCAAATTTCGAAAAACAAAATGGCGGATTCAAAATGGCGGGTGAATTTTCGAAAAATGTCATCAATATGCTTGAAAAGTAATGTGTGGTGGTTTCTGAGGTAGCTAATTACGATTTTGAACTCCTGCCACTTAGTTTGCATCTTGATGAGCATCTTTCTAACTATTTCTTTCTCACTAGGATCAAATTTGAAGGACTTCTTCGTTTCCTTCGAGAAAAGACTCTCTAAAGACAAAAGCTTTTCACTCGAATCAACTCCAAATTTGTTAGCAATTGCTTCGAAAATTTTCAAACGAGTGCGTGAAAACTGCATTTTTTCGGATCCTGTAATGAAAGTGAATGTATTCATAAGGATATATCAAGTATAATTTATTCCATAATCAACCAAAACAAAAATGAAAAGTTTGTGTTTCAATTAATTTAAGACAATCATGACTAAAAAACTAGATTTTGGAACTAGAAAATGTAATTATCTGCATAAAAATATTATACGATAAACAAGGTCAGTAGGAAATTTCAAAACTCGAAAATGTTTTTCAAACGTGTCTTAGAAATTCAAAATCCGGAATGTCACCCAGTACATTGAATTTCCAGTCTCATTCGTTCAACCCTCGCGAGGCCTCAGTCACACCTGTCGCGCATGATGCCACGCGCGTCTACCTGTGTGTTCAACGTCGCACCATAAAAAAAGTTGCAGCTAGTAGCAGCTGATTCTTGGGAAGTTTTATTCCAAATCATATTCCGGTTATGTTACAATTAAATGTAGGGCGGGCAGTAGTGGGCAATTTACTATTTTTATGGTTTTCTAAATTTTGATGCGTCCAAGAATTATATTCACAACCTATATTCCGCGTAGTTTTTAACTATGAAAGAAAATTCATAAAACAAATTATAATACTACTAAATGTCCTACATACCTTTAGGATTAGCCGACATTTCCCCGATTTTGAATCAACTACAAGGGAAAAAAGTTTCGGGCACTTTACGCGGACCGAATTTTTGACACTTTCATTGCAGCGCGTAAGGCACTCACGGTAGTGACTTTCAGCTGTTTGTGAAACATGCTGGTAAATAAGATACCGACCTATCCTTCCGTGGATAGTTGCAGAAACACTTCTGGTACAAAACCCGATAGTTAAAATTATTGAATTTGAAACTTCATTTTTTGATTTATGACCAGGTTTTTTGGATTCTGGCCCACTGTGCGCTGTTTAAATAAGTGATTAAACCCATCGATAATTGCTCTTAAGTCTTAAATTAACGCGTTTAAAACCGATGTGCACTGACTTTTGGGTGTATTTATTATTATTTTAATATAGTTTTATATTGCTTTGTGCAAAAATGCGTATCATATTTAATTATAACATAATTTAAAAATTAACAACAATAATTATGTCTGTCGTCTACAGGCAACAAGCAAAATACGAGAAACGTCGACGGTAGGCGATGATAACGATGTTAATGTCAACCAACTTGAATCGCGAGTGTTTAAATCATTATCGAACAAAATTTTAGTGTCAACCTGTAATAATTATAATAACAACATGCTAATATGCATTAAAAAACATAAATATATATTTACATTAAAATTGTATCTTGTTGGGCAGAATATACACTGTGTCCATAAAGTAACCCCCCCCCCCCCCCTAACTAACTTTTGAACGACTTAATATTTTACTTCAAAATTTGGTGTGCTTTAATGGGAAATTAAATACTATTTTTTAGCTCATAATTAAATAATGTATCATTCAAAATGGCGGCTGGGCGCCATTTTGAAATTTTTTTTTAAATAGAAAGGGGGGTCGAGTGACACCTCATTTGAAAGGTCTTTTAGTTCTGCGTCTGATCCTAGAGTTTCAAAGAAAAATATCTAGCCATAACAAAATGACAAACGTTTGAAGTAAAGAAGGCTATTAAAAAAAACTAAGAATTAAAGCAAAAACAAATGAAATTAACTATTCGAAATGTTCACCATTCACTTCTTGGCACATAAAAAGTCGGTTATGACATTCCTGCCTTACATTTTCATAAGTTTCTGGAGTGACATTTCTGTAAAAAACGCATTACAGAAGTTTGCAGAAATATCACTCCAGAAACTTATGAAAATGTAAGGCAGGAATGTCATAACCGACTTTTTATGTGCCAAAAAGTGAATGGTGAACATTTCGAACACTTAATTTCATTTGTTTTTGCTTTAATTCTTAGTTTTTTTAATAGCCTTCTTTACTTCAAACGTTTGTCATGTCTAAAAGACCTTTCAAATGAGGTGTCACTCGACCCCCCTTTCTATTTAAAAAAAAATTTCAAAATGGCGCCCAGCCTCCATTTTGAATGATACATTATTTAGTTATGAGCTAAAAAATAGTATTTAATTTCCCATTAAAGCACACCAAATTTTGAAGTAAAATATCAAGTCGTTCAAAAGTTAGTTAGGGGGGGGGGTTACTTTATGGACACAGTGTATAACTAAAATCTTAGGTCAAAATAATGTACATACCCTCAAAAATTTTATGAAACACCACTTAACGATTTTTTTTCAAAACGATCCATTTTTACAACAATGCTTCACAGCAACAGTAAATAAGAACGTCAACATAAAAAATAAATTTACAAAAGGACGCCACTACAAAACATTTGAAAACAAGCAAACAATACCATGGCAAGAGCGTCCATTCCCGGAAACACCCGAGCATTTCCGACCAATTTAGTGTTACCAAAAATGCGTCAAAATTAATGTGTTAAATTTAGTCAAGACGAACACGACTCGTGATACGATTTTTCTTTTATAAAATTGTGGTGTAAGTTAACTCGTGCTAGTTAAGATTTGAGTAATTCCACGACCACGTAGCGGAGTGGAATCTTAACTAGAACTCGTGAACTTACATCACAATTTTATCGAAAGATCGCGATCACTCATTGTATTATTATTTATGATTAAATTTAAACATGAAAACTGTTGGAAATACGAAACAAACGATAGTTTTTTCCTAATAGTATGAAAAAAAACAAGAAGCAATTTCTTCTTGTTTCGCTTAATAGCATAGGAGGCAAAAGTTGTTTGCACTGTTTTAAACTGTATTATAACACGCTTTTAACGATGCATTGTTCGCAAAGGGGTAAATACACTCTTGGAATGTACCGCCGTGAATTTGTCATTGTTTTCTCCATGGCAAAATTATCGCTGCAGATAAATAAATATATATGAAGAATGATTTAAATGTGGTAGTAAAATAACCGAGATTGACGCTTTCTTTCTTTAGTTATAAATGGTGGTGAACTTTTCCCTGTTAACTTGCGGCACCTACTTTGTCAGTTATGGCAATATTTTTAAACGAAATTGCACTCGCAATGCACTAAATAATTGCCGTAGCAGTGAGTAATTCAAATCAATTTGTATTAATTTCACTGTAGCGAATAGATTTTACACTGAGTAAATTAAAATTATATTTTGCTAAACTTTCTACAGGATTTATTAATTTAATTTTGCCATTTTGTGCTAAATATTAGGTTCTTTAATTTCATTTGTTAAGAAAGTTTTTATCTTGTTTAAGTCTAAGTGATTGTTACAGTATTCAGATTTTTTTGTAGGTTATCATTATGTAACTCTGATTTACACTCTATTTTACACTATATGAGAAACAGAAATAGCTCGACCTTTATTATGATTTATGATTTAATTGTAGTTTCCCATCTATGAACTAAATCCGGATTCCTTCCACCTGTCTCAACTTTTAGTGGTGAGGGGCCTCCGCTACTACAACACACATACATACCGGGAGATCGAGAAAGGTTGTCCGAAAAAAACTACTTTCTACAGAGCGTATATCAATCATTACATCCTCCACCTGTCATGGTGCTGTCATGTATGAAATGAAGTTAGCAATTTCTGGTAGATTCAAAAGAGGAAAATAATTATGAAAATAAGAAGTTATTTGCAATCAGTTTTAATTACGGTTAATAATGGAATTAATTAGAACATTATTTGTTTTATTAACTAATTAGAATATTAAATTTTACAAAAATAAATTAACAAAATTAGTAATTAGTAATTACAGTTCATGTTCGAAATGAGCCCCCTTATTGTTGATACAGCACCCTACTCTTCTTTTCATGCTGTTAAAAACATTTTGTAGCTGTTGCACAGTTATATTTGCAGTAGCGGCAGTAATAGCATCCTTCAGTTGGTCAAGTGTGTGCATGGGGGTCTGATATATCGTGTTCTTTAAATGCCCAAAAAGGAAATAATCCAGGGGTGTCAAATCGGGTGACCGTGGGGGAAATGCAATGATACGATCGTCATAAAATTGTTGTATATATTGATTTGTTCGAAGGGCTGTATGTGCAGGTGCATTATCCTGCTGAAAATATCCCTGACGTAATTCATCATCGTGAAGCTGATTTATAAATGTGTTTAGAATTCCGATGTAGCGGTCAGCTGTTACGGTATCTTCAAAAAAAATGGGACCAATTATGCGTCTTCTGGAGATGGCAATCCACACGCCAATCTTTATCGGATGCAGTGGAGTTTGTAAAAATTCACCAGGGGCCTCTGCAGACCACATCCTGTAATTTTGTTTATTTACGTAACCGGTGAGATGGAACCAGGCTTCGTCTGAAAAGAAACTTGAATCCAGCATTTCATCGTTATTTAAATTTTGGTTAAACCAATTGCAGAACTGCACACGTTTTTCATAATCGGGACGAAGTAATTCTTGCATTACTGAAATTTTATATGGGTGTAAATGCAGTTTTCGTCTTACTGCCTTTTGACACGTTCCATAGCTTAACCCTGCAATTACAAATTATAATAAATTTTATATGCAAAAATTTATAGTTTACAAAATACACACCTGTTTGTTGCGCTAACTGTCGTAATGGTTTTTTAGGGCTGCGTTCGATACGCGTCTGTATATCCTCTAATGTGTCCTGAGTTAAAAGGGTTGGTCTTCCAGGAGATTTTTGTGTATCTACACTACCCGTTGTTTGGAAACGATGTACGATGCGCTTTACATGCCTGCTTAGATTATCGTAATCAAAGTCGACGTCGGGGAAACGATTAACGAATTCATCTACACACAAATTTACTGAATATTTCCATTCATCATCATTTTCATTGCGTTGGCCATTGCGGAAATAAGATTCAATAATAAACTTGTTGTGTTCAACGGAATACATAACCTTAAATTTACAAACAATTATTACTGTTTTCAATTAATTGGAAACACTGTACTTACTGTAAACTTCGTTTAACAATCCCTAATTAGTACTGAAAAATACTATTTGTATAATAATAACAGCGTCCAAGAATATAAAGTGAAATTAAGAAACGTAAACACACGGAACAAGCATAAACAAACGACGGAACAAACGTATTGCGCAGTATGGCTAATATCACACTAGAAAGAAACATTGATAACTACTTAGAAGGTAGTTTTTTTGGACAACCTTTCTCGATCTCCCGGTATGTCACCATTACATAAAACTTAACATTCCTTTGTAGAATGGACCGCTGATGTATATGCGCTAAAGAAGCAAATTCAGGTTGTTCAAATTAATTTAGGCCTGGGGAGGGATAATAAAGACGCGCTCGAACAAGAAGCTTAGATTTTTTGTTCTTTAAAAATTTACGAATTTTGTCCTCAAAATCGTTAAATTATAGTAGGAAGGAGTTTTCACAAAGAAAACAGCTCTAAGAAGTTGAATAAATTTTCATGATTGTTCAAAATTTTCAAAAATTGTAAAATTTAAAAAAACAGCAAAATTAAAAAAAAATGATAATTTTGATCATATTCAAAAACATTTTGAAATGTCAACATCTTCCAAAATTTTAAATATTTCGCAATTTATCCGAAATTTTAAAAATTTCAAATAATATAATAATAATTTCAAAATACTCCAAAAAATTAATAGATTTAAAAATATTTTTGCAAATTTCAAAATGACTAAAATTATTTTTAAAATTGTAAACGAATTTTTTGTTTTCTAAATATAAAACACTTAAAATTTTCAAAAACTGTAAAACCTTAAAAATGTCAATAAATTTTCAAAAATTTAAAAAACATTCAACAATTAAAATTTACCTAAAAAAGTTTGTAGAATATCAAAATATTTTTGAAAATTTTAAAATGTCCAAAATTGTAAACTTCTTTTGTTTTAAAAATTTTTGAAATTATATTTTCATTGAAATTTTCTTACGTTTTCTAAATTATTCCAAAAATCTATATAATTTAAAAAACAAATTTTGAATTTGAAAAGTTTAATCTTAAAAACTTTCTTAAAAGACAAAATTTCCAATAATTAAAAAAATGTAGGTCTCCAAAAATTTAACAAAAGTTTATTTATTTCCAAAATATTTTTGAAAACATTGTCAAAAAATTAAAATTTCAAAGAAGTTCATACATTTCCAAATTATTTCTGAAAGTGTTGAAAATTTTTAACCATTTTCAAAATTGTAAACAAATTTTTTGTATTTTACATTTTAAATATTATTGAGATTTTACATACTTTCATGATAACTTTATGGAAATTTTAATTTTTTTGAAGTTTTCAACACTTTCAAAAAATTTTAAATTTTAAAAAATTGCAATGTTTAAAAAATTTTGATAATATTGAAACACTTTAAAATAAGTAAATTTTTAAAAATTTAATTATTTTCAAAACTTGAATTTTTTCCAAAATTTTAAAAAGTTTGTTTTTCAAAATTCGTAAACAATTTCAAAAATTGTAAACATACTTTTTGTTTTCCAAAAACTATAATTTTTTTGAAATTTTTATATTTTTAGAATATTCAAAATTTTATAAATTGAAATTTTTCATAATTTTCAAAATATTTCAATTTTTAAAATTATTAAAAATATTTCAATTAATGCGAGGTAGATCTCGTGGCGGTTGCCCGACAGTTTTTTCTTGCTAATCGATTTAGGTGAATATTTAATTTTAGAATTCTATACAAATGTCTAACAAGATTTGTTTTAGTGGAGCCATGATAGGTTTTTGTTTTAGGTTGTTTTTTCGAGCTGTGTCAATAGGTTCCTTTTTGTCCGGGACTGTTTTTCTGGGATTTTTTTCATGGGGTTTTCTGACAGCAGCTGTCATTCCCGATTACGACTCGGAAGAAACATTCTGGGTATGAAGTTACCGAAAAAATCGGAGACGTAGCTTACGTTGCAATACTTTCACATGTTACTGTTTATTTGACCTATTTTTATGCGATTTTCGTGCACTTTTCAAACTATTTGCATATTTATACTTACAACAGTTTAGAAAAATTATATTTTATTCGTACAGACGAAAGCGAAAACTAAAGCAATCCCCCATAATTATTACATTCGTGTTTAAGTAAGCACACAACTCATTTTTAACATTTTTTGAGAACGTTAAATAAGATTTATAAATATCCAGTTTACACTACAATACAAGCTCGTAAATTTACGATGCATGACCTTCGCCGTTTAATGCACGAATGTCACACTTTCACCGCGCCTCCGCCTTTGAACTTGAAAGAAATCACGAAAGGTTACGTTTTTACAAGAATTTTTTCTCGCGTTTCATTTGAGGGATTTCTCAATAAGCTTGTTTCTGTTAGCACAGAATACTAGTAAATAAAAACAAACCTGTAGGCGTTTCCTAAAAGTTTCTCATTTTTCAGCAAAATATTTGATACACTGAATAATTAAAATAACAGTGTCTACGCAGAGGCGTCACATCTTGGCGGTGGGCCCAAAAGCTACGCATTCTTTGCATTCAGTTGGCTACGCCACTGTGTCTAGATTTCTAATAAGTTCAGTACGATTAATTGTTAAAGAATATACAATTAAAGAGAAAAAATATACAAGCACAGAAAACAATATTCAAATATTCTAATATACCAAGAAACGAAACAGGAAATTGGAGAACGCGTGAGCAGAGAATTCGAAAGGAACTAGTAAAAGTTAACAAAAGAATGAGAAAAATGGAAAGCGTAGAAATAAAAGCGAATGTCAATGGGAAAATAAAAAGGGGTAGGAAAAGAAAAAAATACAGGGGAATCAATGGAATAGAAAGCAAAGCAAACGAAAAAGATCAACAATTCGAATAGGGGAGACTGTTGTACCTTGGAACACTTTTTGTTTTTTTTAGCAGTGAAAAATTAATATTTTAAAAATATAACAGTAGGGTCTCAAAGTGTGTACAATGGAACAATAGGTAACATTTTTTCAAAGTCAGGGGAGAAAGTACCTTCAAGCTAGAAATTTTTTGAACATTTTAAGTTTTCTTCCAAGGTACAACACGTTGATGTACCCTGGAACACAATTTTTTGCGCCTAAACAAACTTGGAAAAATGGGAGGATAATTCAATTAGAACAAGATAGTTTGTAAAAAAGTAAAAAATGTCAACTTTAAAAAAAAATTGGTTTACAACTTTAAAATATTAAACATTTTATTTTTCGGAAACAATTTTAATAGTATATTAAAAAACAAGTTTCATAAGACATAATTTTAGAGCACGCGTCCAAGTTAGAAAACGAGCCGCTTGCGGCGAGTTTTCTAATGGACAAGTGCGTATAAATGTCTTATGGAACGTGTATTTTATACTATTTTTTCTATTTTGGCCCAAAAAAGTTAAAAATTACCTTATTTTATATTTTAATTTAAAAATATAATCGATTAGGAAAATTTTTTGTATTTTGTTTTGGTTTTGTGGCTGTTGGTGACATTTAAAACAATTTCAAACAATTCCAACTACTGTAAAATTAAAATTTAGACAAACTGTGTTTAAGAGTGATTTAATTTTTAAAATACCTAAGATTTGAAGATAAGATGGACGAAGAATTATCTTCCTATCACCCTACCCGAGCTACGCAAAGAAGCGGAAAATACGCTAAATAATCTTAATTTTTAGAACTTACAATTTGAAGGTTATGTTTATAACGCGTGAAGGTTTTGTTGTCACATGGCTGTCACCAACCTAGCAAAATAAAATTTCGAATTCTTTAAGGAGTTGCTTTATGAAACCCAAGTGAGTTTCATAAAGTAGTCAGTAAAGAACCAAAATAGAAAAAAAATTTAAGGTTAGGTTGAATTTCAAAACATTCTCCACAATTAACTCACCATTAATAGGACTATCCAAGGGTGAAACTATTAATTTAATAGGACACATGCACAAACATAGAAAAAAAGATTTTAAACTTTTGTTTACTTAGGAACCACGAATTGTGATTTTAACGAATGTAAAACTACCCACACAACTGGAAATGCGTTTTTGTAGTTTTGTCTTTGGACGTAGTTCATTCATATTCCGATAGATGGCGGGAGCGCAGCGGTAAGAAACAACTAAAAGTGTTCCAAAGTGCACTAAGCTCAAGGTACAATGGTCTACTATTCTTGGCGCAAACAGTACATAACAAAGAACATAAGAAAATGGGCGAAACACTTCGCCTGTAGTTTCCTTTAAATTGTTGCTTATCATACTTGCAGAAGTAACGGGTGTAATTTATGAAGTTGAGCTATTTTGTTCAACCAACTAATAAGGTCAACTTTGGGGTTTCATAATTTCGGACCTATTAAGGTTAGAGGAATGTTTTTTTATATAGATTTACAGAAAATTGACTTTACTTTCACTTATTTGTAGACCACTTTTTCGTAGGATAATCAGAATGAGCAATTTCATAAAATTTGAACAGTATGTTTTTTTGGACAAAAATCACGGAAAAAAGGTCACATTTGAGAGGCCATATCTCCGAAACTGTTTGAGCTAGGACATTATTTTTTTAAATTTTGTTTGGACTTTTATATACAGAGTGGCTAGGAAAACCCCGGCCACTTTTCTTGCGGCGGTCAAGAGATGGCGCTTTATTAAAGAAAAATTAAATTAAAATACTGGCAACAGCGCAGAATCCAAGACGTTTTTGTTATTAAATACGCGCCATATTAAATCAAGACAACTAAAACGTCTTGGATTCTGCGCTGTTGCCAGTATTTGAATTTAATTTTTCTTTACTAAAGCGCCATCTCTTGACCGCCGCAAGAAAAGTGGCCGGGGTTTTCCTAGCCACTCTGTACTTTTATTTGTCTAAGAATTGATATTGAGATTGGGTGCACCGGAAACAAGCAATTTTGAAAAACATGATTTTTGCAACTATTTCTTAAAATCCAGAAGGGTTGCAGGGCTCGGCCGAAGTCAAAAACTTGAACCCTTTATTTTGATGTCATAAGCAAAAAATGTCATTGCTGAGTTACAGCCACATCTTTGTACTTGATGACTGGACTATTTTACGTTTTATTTTATCTACTGTGAGTACCTAGATTTTGCTTTTTAAGGCTTTTTTGCGTAATGTTCAGCAACTCGGCGTGACTTGGCTTTTCCAAATCTCCCCTTTCCGAAGCTTAAACTTTAGATTGCTCTGCGTTTTCTAAATAATTCCACGAACTGAAAACAACCTTTAAGAGGACATTACAGTTTTTTGCAGCAGCGACTTTTTGCGGTCAGAAACAGCAAAGGATTCCCAAAGAAACCACGAATTGCTGTCGATAACAGCAAATGATCCACCCTTAAAGCCAGCTCTTTTTTTATTACTGCAAACAAAATTGCGACTAGAAAGTGAAGTACATAGAGAACATAAATAACTAAAAACGCAGTGATTGATAATAATTCGAGAATAAAAATAAATAAATGGATTTATAAAATCACAAGATTTTTATGAAAGAAGAAGGCAGAAAAACAATATTATTATTGTAACAGAAAATAATAAAAAAATGAACAATAGCAGAAAAATAATAGCAATTTTTAGGATTATCAAAATTAAACCTTCGAAATTCAAGAAACTGATTTTCGGAAATTAAAAATATACCACATAAACACGAGAATTGTATACCGCGTGATTCAGTCTAGATGTTCCAAGTTAAAATTTCAACAAATTCTTTACAATACCAAAGTCAAATTTAGTTTACAATGATTTCCAATTTAGGTGGAACATGGCAGATTAACATGGAAAAAGTGAAATAGGTCTATTTTATGTCCCTAGATGAATTTTATTACTTGCAGTCACCTTGAATGGAAAGATAACATTTTTTTTTACATTACCTGATGGTAATTTATTTGACAATTCATAGTGCTTTCGTTAAATTATTTAATTATAGTCAAACCAATACTGCAATAATGTAACTTGTAACGAAGTCGATTTTCAGATGTCTTCGTGGCGGGCAGGTAAAGGATTTGCTTCGTAAGCGACAAGTTATGAGCTCAAATCTTGATGAGATCTATTTTTAAAATTCTTTTTTTACTATAAAAATACAATCGGGTTTATATTATTTTATTAAAAATGTATAATTATTATTTTTTAATGCTACATAACAAAATTAATCAGATGATACATAAAAAATTAAGAATAAACATTTTACGTTTTCATGGCTTGAATGCGCAGAAATCGCAGATTTTTAGGTCATGTTTTCAGAACAATTTCCACTAGCAAGATATTATTTTTAAAGCTTAGAATAAAAGTTAGTTTCTTCCTCTTTCCCATAATCAGAAAAAACAACCTCTTCTTTGGTTTGTGGTTCTGAAAAATAAATCTAACTAAACCCCTGAAAATGGTTAAATATTAGGTTTTTTGATAAAGTTGGCCACTAAACAGTTTGAAAAGTTTAAATAAAAGACAATTTTGTATTAATATTTAATTTTGTAATAACACTGATTGCTTCGAAACAGTTTTAGCGGATTTAAATATGATGAATTCGTGGCCCACTTGAATTTTGACTTCAACGCTCTCTAGCAGCTAACCGTTGAACTTTTCCAGTAATTTTCATACATAAATGAATAGAGAATTAAATGCTGTATCAGAATCAGAAACAATATAAGGTGCTTTTTAAGAAAAAAGTTGGCCTCTCATCTAATGTAACCAGAAGTAGTGACCTGTTGTTTATAAACCTAATTTAAAGGTTTCTAAATACCATAAACATATCAAAACTTAATTATGGTATCTTGAAATACAATTAAAATTGCTAGCTTGGGACGTCTAGGCTGAGTTGTTTGGTACATTGGAACTATATAAAACTAAAAGATATTGATAAAGTTCATTTTAGACGTTTGAAACCGTTGAAACAGACAAGAAAACTTAAAAAAAAAGGTAAGAATAATAAGAAGATCTTTGTAAGAACTTGGGTAGAATTCAGCTGTTCTGCATCTCTCCACGACAGCTAAGGCGAGACTGAACGCTGCTGGAAGGAGATTAATGAAGGAAGTGTCGGCTGCGCACTCAGGCAGACGAGCAGAAAGTCAAGTCAAAAATCGGCCTTTAATATATCGATGGATAGATTGTGAAACATTGTAAAGAAAGTAGATAAGTTTGTTTCGATAAAAAATGAATCAAGCTGGAAAATGTCACAAAATTAATTCAGATTGTTGCAAACAGCAAGAAATTGAAATTTAGAAATATTGAAAAGAATACGATAAACGGGCACAGCGCTTCCTGGAATTTCCCATACTTTAAGAATAATTGCGTTTTATTTATATTTGCAAAACCATTCTATATTAATCAAATGTAGGTTTGTTGGATCTTGTCAAGTAATTCGAAGTCAAAATAGAAATTATTTATTGAAAGAATTACAAACACAAATTAAGAGAGCTCCCAGATACACTTAGACCAACAGTGAATGCAAGGCTATCCATATGTTAAATACTTTACATATTTATATAAAAATGCGAGAGTGGCGGTAGCTTAGAGGTTGAGCGCAAGCCTCTAACGCTAAAGGTTTGGGGTTCGACTCCCCGCCGCAGTCAAAATGTATCAATACAAATCTGTGCTGCAACCCGTCTCTCAACTTTCCCAATTCGGTGAAGGCGGCCGTGGGGTCTTAATGCCTAAAACCTTCTCTGGTATTAGTCGTTCGGATTAGACGTTAAACTGTAGGCGTCTCGTACTACACTTTGGCGTTAAGAGAGAGTACGGTCTAGGATGTTTGGGCGCGAGCGATTAGGTGGGGCCGTTTAGGCGCAGGTACGTTTGAGCGCAAGGACGTTCAGACGCGGGAAAGTTTGAGCGTAGAGACGTTTCGGCCCGGGCCGTTTTAGCACAAGGACGTTTGTCCTTATTTTTAATTAATTAACATTTTTTTTAGCCATTTAATTATTTATTAACACTTAACACGAGAATTTTTACATAAATATAATTAGCAAAATTAACAACGCAATCTCACACAAAATAATTTTATAATTCCGAAAAAATATGGAAAATGTCTCCTGCTTAACATTTAACAATTTGTTTTTCAAATTGAATAGTTGCTTTTAATACAAATTTTGAATTTTCTACAAAATAACCTACAATAGTTTACGTACCTGCGCCAGAACGACCCTGCACCCAAACGTTCGCGCGCTGAAACGTCCCTGCCCCAAAATTGCACGCTAAAACGTCCGTCCCTGCGCCAAATCACCCTTCGCGCTGCGCCTTACGTCTCTGCGCCAAAATGACACGCGCCAAACCGTCCGTCCCTGCGCACAAACATCCCTGCGTCAAAACGTTTCTCTGCCCAAACGGTCCTACGGCAAAATGGCACGCAGCAAACCGTCCTTGCGCCCATACATCCCTACGTTGAAACCTCCCTACGATAAACCGTCTCTGCGCTAAAATGGCACGCGCCAAACCGTCCCTACGCACAAACATCCCTGCGTCAAAACGCCCCTATGCCAAAATGACACGGGGCATTTTTTAAATCAGTTTTTTGAGTTTAGTTTGACCCAAAATGTGTATTAGCATGGGCACATTGATGGTTTGGTGCGTGCCATTTTGGCGCAAGAACGTTTGGGCGCAGGGACGTTTCGACGCAGGGACGAAAGGAAATAACCGTTATAAAATTAATTTCGAATGAAAATTACCTTCCGCGCCTTCTTCGACTTGGCGCATGGTGCAGTAGCACAGCCCTTGTTGCGCCACTGTATCGCACCCACCCATCTGTTTTCCTATAAACACACATTTTTTTAAATAAGTTTTTTTTGGTTTCGTTTGCTCCAAAATTTGTATACTCCTTAAAATCTCCAAATTGAAACTCAATACTTTCCTATACCGAAAGCAGGAAAATTTTCAGTGATGACTGAAATCTGCTGAAACGTAATTTCAGTTTTTACGTCGGTTCTAAATGAAGTACAATATTCTATTTTTTCTCTAACAATACATTTAACGATTTAATATTTTACGGTAATGTTCAGTAAACAGATTAATTTAAAAGCTACTTTATGTCAACACTGATTAAATTTTCAATAAATAGCCCATACACCAAGCGATGTAGATAAAATAATGAGACACTAAATACCTGAACTCTATGCTACACAGGACGTGAAAATTTATTTGGAAACATTGGAGTGTCGCGCTCTCACTTAATTCATGTCGATTATTTTCAGGACGTCAATTTTAAAAATGATTTAAGCGTTTTCCAATATCCGATATTTATATCACATTTGCATTACCTGCTGCAGTTGAAATTCCATCAACTTTTTCTGGGATTGATTTGCACCGGATGCGAGAAAAATAAATCATTTAATTAATTCCAGTAAAATTACGGTTCTAAATAAATGCCCGTATATGAAACGAAATTGCGCTAGCGTGCAAGTATAATGTGGCGGTTTTCTTTTAATATTCTATATGTAGCAGTATTACGGTTAGTTTTCCTTATTCTCACGTTAAAAGTTGCTGTTGCAATGCGTCAAAGGCACGCAATAACGGGCCTGTAACTAATAGCGATAGGAGCCGCTCCCTTCAGATTTATAAACCATTATTTATTTGTTTGCAGAGCAACATTATGTAGCAGCCGACTCCAATAGTTCCTCGACCACCAAGTCTTTCGTTCCCTGCAAGGTATGCGGAGATAAAGCATCTGGATACCACTACGGGGTTACTTCGTGCGAAGGCTGCAAGGTTGGTGAATGACTGATGGGATTGTTTTCCAGATAAAGGCGCTTAATCTGTCTTAATTTAACGGGACTGCAAGTGCCGATCACTTCCGTTCTTTTCAACTTCTGCGAAGAACTGTTTCGTTTTAGCGAAACTCGTTTTTGTTGTTCTCTTCCTTGCCCATTCATGGCGGAGCCACTTTATCTTGGTTTAAAAGTTGTGTTTTGAATTTTGATGAGGTCGATTTTCTATCGCAATTAAGCATGCGGTGTTAATGGTCTGTGTTATATAATAAAAAAATATAACACATACTGTTATATAATGCACGGAAGATAGATTTTTCAACATCTCTTGTACATATTTCTCTCATAGCGATTATCACCGTGAGTACTTGATACGAAGCACGTGAGTATTTGAAAACGATATTACAAGATTATTTATACTACCGCATCGTATTTCGTAACCGATTGCAGGGACGTCGGCAGGTTGTTTTGGCTGGGGGGCATGTTCCAGGTGGGCGCAGTAATCGCACAGAAATCGTTGTTTTCAAACATTAGCTATGCTTATTTTTATTACCATACTACAAAAATGGCGGTTACAGGCAAATTTAAAATCACTGTTATTTTTTTTATTTTTTGCTGTAAAGTCAGTAGTTGAGGTAATCTTTACCATTTATCGTAGTTGTTGTGTAATATCCATATAGCACAAGCATATCCATAGGACGCCCCATTCTATGGATGTTCATGGGATATCCTTTTATGGTTCCCAGGACATCTTATGGACATCCCTACATAGTCCGTTTGTCATTGTAGCGTTCTTCATATCTTGTATTTAGCTGAAGACAATATTTTTTTTATTTTTAATCAAACCATTCGCAAAAGTGGGTAAATTGGTTAAGCCTGAGCAGTAATTTTAAAAAAGAAATTATTTTCTATAATTTACAGCAATATCCGAAATTTTGTTTCCACATGCACCTGACCTTTAATTTAAACTTGACTGCTTAAAAAAAGCTATGGCAATATCAACTGTAAAGACTTACCCACAATAGTTTTAAGGGTAACAAAAAGAATAATTTATAAATAATACTGTCTAAACACTTGAAACTACCACAAATACCAACCTAAATCACAATTTCGAAACACGAAACGACACTGAGGCTGGATGCTGGAGTAAATATATGAGTCAGTTTTTCGCAGCGCACAACGTGCAAACTTCCTTCACGAAGATAGCATAAACAATCACATGTTAGCACGAATGTTGGTAAATTCAAAAATTAATTATTTTTGTATGTTATGTCCTACACTTTTCTGCTAAATTGCATTTATAATTTTTTGTTTAGTTTTATTATTTGCTGTTGTTAAAAACATAATATAAACATTTAAATGTCCACCACCGGACGTAAAATGGAATCCTATAGGCCGTCTTTGTGGGATGTCTTATGGGTATCCAATTCTGGATATCCGTTTCATGTCCATACAATCTCCAAACAAGTCGGAGTGCTACTCCTGATGTGGATAAGTCACCGTGCTAGTTTTAGTCTACCCTGGGTATTTTATTTCTTCGGTACCCGCCATATCTGACGGGCATTCACCTAACCATCACATGGGGGACTAGCAACCCCGCACGGAAGCCTGCTAATATAAAGAAGTTTTTCTCAAAAATTTTGTGATGTGAGAAGATACATTTGAAAAGAAAAAAATATTCTCTATCTGATGAGCCGAGAAAAGGACGGCGGCGGCGGCGGTGCTGTTTAAATAATAGTACATTATACACTAAGGGAGGGAAACGTCTTATTTTTTCTGAGGTGTAATTTGAAGCCCGAGGGCTACAAATAAATCGAGGGAAAAATGGCGGTCTCTCCCGAGGTGCATATACTGTTTTTTCCACGATCGGGAGTAGAAACACTTAATTTCATAAATAAAGAATTATAATAAATCGGAGCGAAATTACAATATTTAGAAGCCTTTGGGATGTTTCCATGCAACATATCATGACAACCGAGATTTGTTTACAAAAATAAATATGAAATGAAATAAAAGCTCCCCTAGGGAAATTGTCGTCTTATTTCGTCCCTAGAGAGCAAATGCTTTACTTCTGTCACAATGCCATACAAACCGACTTCTAACTCCCGGTCGTGGAAAAAATTACATTTTCTTTCTCTTTCTTGATTCGTTTCAAAATTAAAAAGGGACCACCCTGTATATAATGTGCACTTTCTCGTCCCTGAACCTTGAAGGTTGCTTTTAACTTAAATTAACTAATGAAATTTGTAGCACAATAAATTATTACGTAGAATAGGTACATCTTAGAAACTGTTATGTATTGTGTATTGTGATAATCACGAAACGTCCCTTTTTTAACATTTCTGCTCATGTACATTAACATCTTGTGATTTACACATCGCGTGATAGTTTTTTTTTAATTTTTCCATATAAATAGCTTTCTTATTATTAGGAAAATGTTTTTATGTGTATTTTTTATATTGTCAAGTGTTTACAATCGAGTGAATCTTATAATAAATTGTTTTCAGGGATTCTTTCGACGAAGCATACAAAAGCAAATAGAATACCGGTGTCTTCGAGACGGCAAATGCCTCGTCATACGCTTGAACAGAAATCGATGTCAATATTGTCGTTTCAAGAAATGCCTAGCTGTCGGCATGTCTAGAGACTGTAAGTTCAATTCGCGCAAGTTTATTCACTTTTTATGATTGTTTAAAAATTTATAGTCCGCCAACCTTTCGAAAGGTCGAGTTTTAACCCACTAGATTTCTTGCAGAAATTTACTTAACTCGAATTTCAGTAAGGTTGTCTCATTCAACAATGTTTCTAAGTTTTCACATTTGTTTTAGCTGTAAGATACGGCCGAGTGCCGAAACGTTCCAGGGAACGCAGTACGGAGGAAAGTTCGAGGGTCACCACCACGGATGCTGACCAGTCCGACACGGAAACCAAGCAGTTAGCTGTGTATGATATCATCTTGACCGTCTCTCAAGCGCACCACGCGAATTGCGGGTACACGGAAGAGCACACGAGAAGTTTAGTGCGGAAACCCCTATCACTTCCGCCACCGGCGAGTCCGGAAGATAACGAAGTGGCGACTTCGACCGCGGACTCGCTGGAGCAACAGAAATGTTGGTTGTGGCAGCAGTTCGCAGCGAACGTTACCCCATGTGTTCAAAGGGTCGTCGAATTTGCCAAGAGGGTTCCAGGATTCTGCGATTTAGGGCAGGATGACCAACTAATACTAATAAAAATAGGTTTTTTCGAAATATGGCTTAGTCATGTTGCCAGGCTAACTTCTAACACTTCGATGATGTTCGATGATGGGACGACGGCCACGAGGCAGCAGTTAGAAATTATGTACGATGTAAGGGGCGATGTTCCCAACCGATAACAACTACATCTAAATGTGCTTTTAATTTTACAGGTGGACTTTGTTGCATCGGTAATACACTTTACGAACACCTTCAATGCTTTGGCCTTGAATGACACTGAGTTGGGGCTGTTTTCGGCGGTTGTACTTTTAACGGCGGATAGACCTGGAATTACTGATGTTAAAACGATAGAACACCACCAGGATAAACTTATAGAAGCTCTAAAAGTACAAGTAAGTAGAAGGAACGCACATTCATTGGCTGCTGTATTATCATCAATCACGTCGAAACAACCGGTCTCTGCACATTTCAAAATAATGGACAAATTAGTGTCAGAAATTTAAGCTATAGTCACATTCCGCACCTGTTACCAAATCCTATAGGACAAAACAAGTTAGACAGTAATAAAATATTATTTTGCATAGAAACGGAATTGAAACTAAGGCAAGTTTTTTTTCCGGGTCTGGTTTTTTTTGGTGAATTATAAAAGTAGAGAAAATATAAAATCAGTTCTGTATCCCTAAGATTTAAAAAAAAAGCAGAGTTGTCGAAGATTTCTACATATTCGCAGAGACTGGTTTCAAAAAATGGCTAAGAATTCATGGACATTTATTTGGAAATTTCGGGCCTAGGACACAATTCCCACCGTGTCCATAACTCCCATTGTCGATTTTGTCCATATCTTCCACCGCGTCCAAAAGTTCCACCATTGGGTTTTGTCGGCTGTGGCCATATATTTTAAAAAATCGACTTGCACTTATATGCTATTTTAAAATTGAAGTCAGTGAGTTATGCAACCCAACATACAAGTGGGAGATGCAGACAATGGAAGATATGAACAGTGGGAGATATGTCCAGGTACGGTCAAATCACAGAGTTGTTTTATGTACTACAGAGAAAGTAAGCAACAGTGGGTGTTGTGGATAGATGAGAATTATGGCCAAAGCTAATCAAACCCGGGACTTATGGGCACAGTGGGAAATATGGCCAAAATCGAGGGTGAGAGTCATGGGCCTGGTAGCAATTGTGGTAAACGCCGACGGTGGGACTTATGGCCCCAAAAAACTATTATGGCTACCAGATATCTGGACAGTGAAAGCTGTCTCAAAATTTCTTGAAATCGTGCAGTTTTAACAGTTGCTAACACGGCATCTATGTTGTAAATGTGGAAGGAGGGGCACTTTGCCTGGACTTCTCCATACTTCAGAAACTTTTACTTTTCCTATGTCCAAAAGTTTTATCTACAACATTGTAGGCTCACAGCAGTGGAATGGAACACGTCGCTTCATGTCGTACAGATAACGCAAGATACCGGTCGTGCAACAAAAAAGACATAATATGACGTTTCAAAATGCACTAAGCTGTAACTACCACCTGACTGAAGATGATTGAGCCCGCCAGTTGCCGTCTTATTGTGTTTCTATGGAAAATAATTGATGTTTAGTTTTTGGGAAAGGGATACCGTGGAATGAAAGAAAATTAAAAACGAAAGGCCAAATTTGTCTGCCAAAAATTTATTGGGGGGGGGGTCAAAATTAACCTCCTTAAATATTATCGCACCTAAAAATTATTAATAATTGTTATTGCGAATTTTATTCTACTACCAATCATAAGACATTCAGTTAAAATGGAAATATTTATCGTCGCTCAGTTATTAAATAGAGAGGCATGAATTTCCGATTTTCATAAATATACAAAATGCGTCACAAAGAAATTAGCGGACTAGAACTTGAATCGCGTTGTAGTTCATATCCAGCTCTAGGAGCCTACAAAATTGAAAAATAATTGTTTGGTCAGTTTTAGAGCAATATTTTTTTGAAAAAGTCAAATAGTGTTTATATTTTTTTACTTAGCAGTTTTAGTAGTTCTAAGAGTTCTAGTAGCTTGCAACATTGTGTACCCCTAGGACATGTCCAATATCAAATTTCATTACGATCTGATAACTCGTTTTTAACTAAATTGGAGTTAAAACCGAAATCTTCAAAAATTCATAGAAGGCGTCATAAAGAAATCTTTGAGATTGGATACAAACCAATTTGTAGCTCATTTTCAGCCGTATTAGTCTACAAAATTTTAAAAAAAATCACATGAAAGTTTTTGAGCGATAGTTTTTTGAAAATTTTAATCAAATCAGAGCTTTTAACATTTACAAAATTTTTGTGCATAATAACATTATGTCTCTATAGCGCTATTACGATAAAATATTTGAACCCGATCTGTCAACTAGTTTTTGAGTAATACGCCGCTAAAATACAAATTTTCAAAAAATCGTAGCGGCCGCCATTTTGAAGCTAGAAAGTTCGAAAAAAAAGCGTTGGATTTGCCCTAAAGTCTTCTATCAGACTGTTCAAATTTATAAAATTTGGTTTATGAAAAGACTGCTACCAAAAAAACATGTCTTAACTTGTTTCCAGTTTCGGATTTTTTTAAAGCTTACTTTATTAGTGAATTTTTAATATACCCCAGATTCTAAAGCTCATCGAAATCCGACCATCCGTTCGGTAGTTATGACGCACCACACACATCACATACATACATACATACACCCACCCACAGACAGACAATTTTTTTTTTGGTTCCTGATGGTCTAAAACGTGTATTTCCGTCAAAATCTCGATTTCGAAAAGATTCATTTACCAAAAATAAATCACATAAAAATACTTAAATCAGACTTATTTTCTGAAATTATATTGGAAAAGCTTGTTCACCTGAGGAAATTTGTGAACCTGAAGAAGAACTTTGGGTCAAATTGATGCTGTTGGCAACCCTAAACAGTTAAAAAATGTTTACATTTTTTTTGTTGTTTCGTGCTTCGTTTATTGGGCAACATATTAAAACGATGGATTAACTCAAAAGAAATATTTTAGGAACTGTAGAATAGGTTAAATGAACCCCTTCTCTAGGAAACCACCAATAAAAGTTGTTCTTTCCCTACACACGCTCCACTAAAAGATTTTGATTTCTCTGGTGGCACATTGCCAGGGAAATGCTCGCTTTCAAATGCAGCACCCCTATATCACGACAATGCAATGAGCCAGCAGTGTAGCGAATGGCGGGGATGTGCAATTTCAACAAATCTAAAAAACAAACACGTTTTTATAATTATAATTAAAACATAAATGCATATTACAAATGTCAATCAATTTACAAATTCAAAGATGCTGAAGAACTCTCTTTGTTGGAGATGATTTCTTGCAAAGAAGTAAATCTTATGACCTATAATGCAATCCTCATGTGGCATTGACACTGCACGCAGCGTGCGAATTAATTATTAGAGGAAAATATAAACTAATTAAACCCTGGCACATTAGACATAAAGGGTAGGTAACAACACCGCTGTTGGCTATATCTCCTTCACTATTTAAAATACAGAAAAATATATCCAATAAATGTTTTAGAGCACTTGAGAGAACCACATTTGAAAATCATTTGCATATAAGAGTGACATACCAAACTTAGTTTTTTTAACAGAACACCCTGTATATTTTTGCATATTCTTATTAGCCTTTTTAATTGCCCTTCTGTATATGTTTTGGTTTGACCGCGTTTGGTCACATTGGGTTTTATGACCTGTAGCAGTTTATGCGTTGTGGTCGTAGTGGGCATTATAGCCCTCATGAATTGGGCTTTATGGGCACATTAGGCTTTGTGTCTCTTGGGGGCATTCTTTAGGCATTGTGGGCGTTTTATAGCTTTGAGCCATGTGGTTCTTAGGCGAAGTGTCCTAGACCCATCAAATCAAATTTAAACCTTACCTAAAGAAACAACCCCACACGTTATTTGACAAGAAATCAAATAGTAGTCGTTTTTATGTAGATAAACTACATAGACTGCATCACATTAGCTTTGATTATTATTTTGAATTTTATAACAACACAAACGAGCCTCGGACATGATTTCTATTAGATCTCTTAAGACATGAAAATATTTCTGATAAACTTTGCATAGTTTAAGTTTAGTGTTGCAAACGAAAGGCACCATTTCCAAGGGCCTATGGTTCACATACAGTATAGGGAAATAAATATCACTGAGGGCGCTGGTGCCAATTTAAAAATGGCCGTCATAGGTAGTACTGTGCATTGACCTACTGTACTAGACATACTAACCTCTGCAGTATTTTATTGAAGTTGTACTTGTTTCTGGACTGTGAAATGTAACAGCGGTTGAAGTATTTTTTTTTTCGGAAAATTACGCGAAGTGTAATTAGTTATATTATTATTCTATTAATTCGGTTATTAATTTATTATTTAGCAATTCCAGCTTTACTTCGTTAAAGTCCATATTTAATGAGTATCTGTATATAAAATACTTAATCACTTTAACAATATCTATTTATTTAAACCTTATACGTATTTCGGCATGTTTACATGCCATTGTCAAAGGTTATATGAAAGTAAACAGTTAGTGTTGTTATAGCAATAGAACTTTTTTACTTATCTTGGTAATCGTCTGCAGATGACTTGATTTCTTATTCCAAAATGTCCAGTAATGGTTATAATACTAAACTTATCGATACATTAATTAAAGAAAAAGATTATAAATTAGCTATTCAAAAAATTTATCCGAATATCCTAACTTCGTTCGATACAATTAAATATGCTTCGATCCCATATTTTGGTGAGAAATCAGAAAAAATTGCTAAAATTATAAACCAAACAAATAAATATAAAGTAAGCTTTAAAACAACTAGGAACATCTTAAATACTTTGTTTAATGCAAAATCAAAAACAGACCATTTGTTAAAATCAGGCATTTACAAATTAAATTGTTCGCATTGTAATTCGGTTTATATAGGCCAGACAATTAGAAATTTTGATATTAGGTATAAAGAACACGTACGTTGTTACAAATACAAACACCCACATAAATCCAATTACGCTAAACACTTACTAGAACAAAATCATTCAATGACATCTAATAACACCATAGGATGTTTACACTTTTGTGATGATAAACGTAAATTAGATATACTAGAAGCTTTTGAAATTCACAAACATTTAAAAACTGTACCGTTAATGAATGAGCAAATTGATCTGTTAAATTCTCCTCTACTGGACATTTTGGAATAAGAAATCAAGTCATCTGCAGACGATTACCAAGATAAGTAAAAAAGTTCTATTGCTATAACAACACTAACTGTTTACTTTCATATAACCTTTGACAATGGCATGTAAACATGCCGAAATACGTATAAGGTTTAAATAAATAGATATTGTTAAAGTGATTAAGTATTTTATATACAGATACTCATTATTAATTTATTAGTTATATTGTTTCTATTAATAAGCAGTAACTTGCAGAGGTCTTTATTACAGTAGATAAATACATATATAACTATTTTCTTAAAACGGTAACAGTAGAACAGTACTAGGTTATTGAAAGTTTTATTGGTTTAGATAGTTTTATAGTGGACAAGCAAATGTGTTGCTTATAATTTCCATACTTTTCAAACATATTATTTGTAATTGGAATCTCATCGACAGAATTAAATTTACAAAATTTATTTTGTAACTATACAGTGATAGTTTTAGGTTTAGGAAATTTATGAAAACTAATTTAAGGGTTTATTCCTTTTCTTTTTGTTACTGTGACAACCATACACACAGCAATTAGTATTATTCATTTTAGCGTTACCTTCTATAACTGAAATAAATTAATACCTTCTAAATTGATTTAATTTACGTTAACCATGTACCGGGTGATCGTAAAATACATGATTCAGAGCAGGCCATGACCGAAGTGTTAAAGTTGGCAATACTTAATGTAAGCCAATTGTCAAATGTTGACAGCTGTAACAATTTTTGGTTAGATACATTTAACTTAATGTATTTAACCAGAAATTTTTACAGCTGTCAACATTTGACAATTGACTTATATTAAGTATTCCCAACTTTAACACTTCGGTCATGGCCTGCTCTGAATCATTTTTTTTACGATCACCCAGTACTACCACAAACCGCAGAAAGTACTTCATATGGCAGCCATTACTAAAGTGCAAATTATTGCCACTAGGCGTCGCATAAGCGCCATAACGAAGTCACACTGGATTCAAAACCTTAAATATTAATTTATATAGGAGAACTGATTGATGTGTTATTTTTGTGAAGCTAATATAGACAAACCGAACTTGCAAGAAAAAACTACAAATTTGAGTTCAACTCCCCTTCCCTCCTCCCTTTCAACTTATTCTAGTAATCAATTGTTGAATAGTTTAAACACTATGAAACATTTGTTACACAATTGCTTGTGATATAGCGCTTTAAAAGGCATTCAAAATATAATTTTAATTACAGGTGGGTCGTAACCATGCTAGTGAGCCGCAGCTGTTTTCAAATCTGCTGATAAAACTGCCAGAATTAAGAAACTTAGGCGCTAAACATACAGCTCATTTAGATTGGTTCAGGGTTAACTGGACTAAATTGACGCTGCCTCCGTTATTTGCCGAAATTTTCGACATTCCTAAATGCGAAGACGATCTTCAGTGACCTCAACAACGTTGCAAGACATAAGAACATTTTCAAATAAGTGACGTTGGAATTATACTAGTTATAATAACTTTGTTGGCTTTGCAATTTTAATTCCCAGTACTTGTAAATGTGATGGCCAGACATCGTGTTCTTGCTTGCCTGTTCTTGCTCAAATGCCCTAAACCTCAAAGGTTTAAAAACATTCACTTGGTTATAGGATAAGGTCATTCCACGTTTATAGAGTAGAGTGGCAAAAAAGTTCTTTTATGATGTATTAAATGGGTTAATAATAGTTCCAAATTTTAAGGAGAGATTTAAATACAGGACTGATTGTCGTTTTAGCTTTGCAGAATTAACTGTGTTAAATTTATGGTACAAATACATAAAGAAGATGCTTCAGAAATATATGACACATGTGCCTTACCACCTACCAAATTTATGCTTTTAGGTTTATTCCACTAGGTAGTAAGATTCATGTGTCGGATATCTTTCATTTCCCACAATGATTAAAATATTTTGGAAACTTCTATTATTTGATGGCTTGTGAAGTTTTTGAAAGAGATCAGAATAAATTGTTTTGAAAAATGAAAAACTTAGCAAGCTTATTAAAACTATTAGTGTTTAGCAGCTATAACGTAAAGCAGTAATTTGAAGTAGTTCAAGTTACACGGTATGTTTTTTTGAGATGTTAGAAACGTAATTTTTATTTTGAATTTTTTTAATATAGAAGTGTATAAACTATACAGGGTGTCCAAGATGAGGGGATCTCGTAAGCGGTAAGAGATACAGATTCGGTTAAGTGAGAAGAATTATTCAGCATCTTAAGTACTACCACAGATAAGGTTAACACTACAGATATACGGTAATTATGTGAGCTATCTGCAGCTTGTTTTATATGATTAATAATCTGCAAAAAGATGGCGCTACAATGACAATTTATAATTAAGTCACAGATGACTGTAATTGAGCAGATTACTTAGCACATATTCAAACCAAAAGTTAGACAGCCATCTGCCATGTTTAATTGTGAAATCGCAATTTTTCGTAAATAATTAATATTGAAGCCAATTCTACTTAAATTATATTCATGATGTGACAGATGCACTCAAATCCCCGATAACACATTTTCCAACACATTTCAACAGTAATAATCAAATAGCGATAGCAGCGCCCTAAAATTGGTCTGGTGCGTTGTAGCCAAACTAACGCTAATTTCGTCTCCAGATATGAGCGGACATTTTGTATAAAGGGTCGTATATCTGTAGTGTTAACCTTATCTGTGGTACTACTATGATTTTTATTCAAATACTAAAATTTTTGCTTAATATTCAGTACAGACTAAAAAAACTAAAATTTTAAGTTTTTGCTTTTTTTGTAATTTAGTAGCATTATTCCTTAAAACATTCAGGTGTTTTTTATTTGTTTTTTTTACAACCTACCATGAGCAAACAATTTCTCGCTTATAACTTTATTATTTGGGAAGATAAACTGACCAAAACTCACTGAAAACAAATGCAATCTTTTGTTTTCTTTTTCATTATAATTTTCAGCCTACTACAAGAAAACAGTTTTTCGCAGCCTACTATAAGAAAACAGTTTTTTGATTTTAACTCCTTTATTTGCAAAAATAATCCAAACAAACCTTATATCAGAGAAAAGAGGAAAAAGAGCTCTAGCCAATGATGACATGCGTCCTTTGATGTATATTTAAAAAAGCAAAGTTAATGTCAATATCTTGAAAATTTATAGACCTAGAAAAATTTTAATTTAAGTTTCTAAATCTGTGTAAAAAAGTGTCTTAATAATGTCAAAACTGCTTTGCGCTATCTTTGATAATAACCAAATTATACACAAAAAGCAAATACTGAAAATTTTAGTTTTTTTGGTCTATACTGAAAATTTGATTTGAATGTGGATCATAGTAGCACTTGAGATGCTGAATAATTCTTCTCATTTCACCGAATCTATATCTCTCAGTGTTTACGGGATCCCCACACATGAACCCCTTATCTCGGATACCCTGTATAAGGAAGAAAGGGAGTTCGGTTAATTTCTGATCATTTTAAAGAATTTTGTTGCTGCACAACAACAGCTTTTTTATTGTTAAATAATATACTATTTTTCTAGCTTTAGGGAAATCCCATCTGCATTGAATTTTTTAAAATATGTAAATTAAACCGCTACATGTTTGCAATTGAACTGAATGCTTTATGGTTTTTATAATAAAGTTAAAAGAAAAAGCTCTTAACTACTTATTGTTAGTATCAAACATACTCAAATTCAAACCTTTCTACTCTACTTTTATGTAATATTAGTAAAATAATGAGTAAAATACTGAACTTGAAACTTTTAAATACCCTCCCAGTTTACGTTAACTCAATGCGAGATTACATGTAACAAGTGTTTAAAAAAAGGGCAAGGGGGCTTTGATGCTACTGTGCATATGCCATACTGGCAAAACATTAGCGGCCAAGCCGCATGTTAACTCCAAATTTAGAACAACACTTCAAGTAAAGATTTAAAACATTCTAAAATGTTCAGTAAAGGGGTAAACTAAGTGCAATTCAGCAAATGCACTGCCATTTTATTTTAACAGAAAAGCTTGATTAAACTGCCAAACTTTGATCTCGAAATGTGGTTTTTCATTTCTTTTTTTTTTAATTTACGCTCATTCACAGCAAAGTAAATGTGAAGAATCTTTTTGACACTCTACTCCTAGTTACATTTACTTAATAGTCATGATGTGAATAGGTGTCACAGGGTCCTCGGATTTCATTTTGCCATACATACCAGGAATTTTAAAAATAACAATCAATTGTAACAATTTGAGAAGCTGCATTTTTTGACAACAGGAAATTTGCTATTACGAAACAGAATTTTCGGTGTAACACTATCAGGCAAACTTTATTGTAATTTCATAAATGGTTGACCATTTAATAAAAAAACTTAGTTTCTATTTTTAAAAAGTTTCAAATAGTAACACGGCTGTTTTTTGTTATGCTACGAATTAAATTTCTGAGTCAAAATATGCAACCCAAAAATAACACGATCATCCCAGAATTTTGATATTCATCAGAGTTATACATTTCGACAAATGTCGTTAAACATATCAATGTTAAACATTTCACGAATAATGTTAAATAATTTTATGTGTCTAGTTTGCTAGTTTGTAAATAGTTTTAAGTTGTAAACGATTAGTTTATTTTTGGTGGAAATTCGCAAAAAAGTAGTAGTTTAAAACATGACTGTATTTTAGATAGATGTTTGTAAATTACCCATTGTAGATGCAAAAACAAGTTCATCCTTGGCTATAAAGCACAGATTATGGTTGTTAGTAGAACATAAAAAATAACGAAAGGAATAAGTCATTTCAGCTTGGATTCGAAAGCACCACAACAGTATTAAGAATGTTATATTATGCCACCCTCACTGCACTCTGCGATATTTTCACTACAAATAACATATTACACTACAAATTGGTGTTGAATTAGCTATGTTAGCTTTATAAAGCTATAAAAATAATATTGTCGACAATTGATAGCCATTTATTGTGCTTCAAACTGAACAATCATATCTTTATATAGCACTCGCCCCTCCCAGCTGTGTTCTCGGGGCAAATTATTTATATATCTCTTAGAGTACAAAATGATTCTTATAGAATGCTAATTTTATTAATAGTTATGCTTCTATTTTTAGAGAATTTAATTCTCGATAAATTTTTTAACTTTTAGATGTATAATTTTTGAAGAAAAGTATTTAATATACTACTAAATGCAATTTTATTCTGGGTAGTCCTTATACATATCTTATATTTTTAATGTGACTGATGAGAGGTTCATACTTAATAATTTGTGGTTAGTGATTACATTGTATGTATATAAAGGTGAGGCTAATGGTATACATAATAATCTACCTATAGATATTCTACTCTGTGAGAAGTTACATGACAATTGACAAAAGACATTTTGATGTACCTAATTTTCATACTTAATCTGTAATTGTAAATAGTCCTACATTTTATATTGTTAGAACATTAATTATTTATGGGTGTTTAATCAATTTCCACTGCCTTATCCATGTTATCATGCCATTGACTACATACTATTTATTTGCAAGTGCATGTAAATTTGACGTCAAACGTTCGCACCTCTTTGTTTTATCGCTGAATAATACTGTCGTGTTAAATTATTTTGTACTGAACTTTCAATAACAAAAAACAATTTAAATTGATTATATAAACACAGTCATTAGCTATAATGATAAGTAAAACATAGTATTATCTAGAAACATTCAAAACTGTCAGTGACGAAAACACATAGAAGATTTAGAAATTTCATACGTAAAGCAAAATAGGACAGAAAACATCCACACTGCCTTT
This sequence comes from Ctenicera cuprea, assembly GCA_958336395.1. Taxonomy (NCBI): domain Eukaryota; kingdom Metazoa; phylum Arthropoda; class Insecta; order Coleoptera; family Elateridae; genus Ctenicera; species Ctenicera cuprea. The sequence continues at coordinate 50,560,397 of OY284492.1, read as the reverse complement.
AAAATAAAGTTTGCATAAAATAAAAACGCAGGACTTCATTCAGTGTGTAATTTTTTAATTTCTTCAAACATTGCATGTAATCTAAAGTAAATTAAATTATGCAAAATTTGTGTATTAGTATTATTATGTTTAATTATGCCTACAGAAAATTAAAATGTGACACTGGTTTTTCAAAAGTACAGTCGAACTAATTTAAAAAAAAATTGTGTTAGGAACGTGTATTTATTTTATATTTCGTTATTTTCGGACAGTATTATTCAGAGTTCATAATTTTTGGGGCTCATTTTTAAAAATATCTATGAATGTTAAAATCGTTGTTATTAATCTTGTTTATTCTATTGAATTTTATATAAGGTATTGTTTATGTACTAAATTTTACATTATTTTTAATCTAAGGTAGGTTTTCACGTCATATTTTATGCTATTTTGATATGTAAAAAAGTAGAAATTTTGTTATGAAAATATTGTTTAATTTTCAATATAAAATATAAACGATATTCGTATTTATTTATTTAGGAACTTGGAATTTCTTATTCTGTCTTGATGCACACATAGCCTTAAAATTTGCTACCTTCCCGGGTAATATTTGCACCTATTCGCTAGAGATAATAATTAATATATACAAAACATCATATCCAATGAAAATATTAATCACAGTTCAATAAAAAAATTTTATATTTTGGTTATTGTTGTTACGTTTGACTTATTTTTTTATAATATTTTTAGATAGGTACCTATTTGTCTCAAAATTGTGAACTTCAGTCGATAAATGTGTCTGTTTTAAATCACAATGTAAAATCGAAGATTTTTCAAGACTTAAAAAGCCCCATCAAATTTTTTTTAAATTCAGAAGAAGTGTGTTATCAGAGATGCTTACAAAACTTTTTAGTAAAATTGTTTTCTAATAGGTATTTTTGTATTTCTAGCATAAAGATAAAAAATAAAAAACTTTCCTATTTCAATACCTGTTATTATCTGATTGTGGATCAGTAAATTTGTAGGTTTTTCCAGGAGCTGGAGCAGAGCCAGAGTGTAGATAAATCGTGACTGCTTCACTACTCCAGGTTAATTGCATTTTCAATCCAAAATGAATGACATTAACAAGAAAGTTTTAAAGATGCCAAAAATTTTTTGATTATTGAATGTCTCGTGAAGAAAACTCGAATACCCTGTGTACCACCATCTTGTATGAATCATTGCGTGTTAATGTATACCCAATTCTTTATGCAACAAAAGAGGCTAATAATAGTATATTATATACCAACGGACTGTAGTGCTTCATTTAATACCGAGTGTGGAAGTTTATTGCCTGAGCAGCACACGAGGAATTGAATGAAGCACCTCAGTCCTGTGGTGTATACGCTATTTTTTGCACTTCCGAATAATTTGAAAACAAAATAGTCGACATTTTATTATATGCTGTCAACGTGACAATCCAATTTTTTAAATCGTCAAAGATAAAATTGTAGTTTATGATGGCGACAAAACATACTCGGTAACTTAACAATTTATATACATCTTAGCAATGTAATCTAATCCCTTGGGACTTTTAAAAATATTTAATCCTTCTGGCGTTAAAAGTGACACTTCAGTCCTTGAAAAAAGAATTCAAATTAGTACTCTTATTCCCGGAAGTGTAAAAAACAGTTTTTGATATACGTAGACGCTTGTTAACCATACAAAAAATGTTAGATATATGTTTTTTCAGAGAGTAATCTACATTTTCCTACTATAATATTTATCAAATTATTTGTTGCATAAAACAAAACAAGATTGTTATTCATATCGTGGGCCACACTGTAGGTAGCGAGTTGTTACAAGTTGCAAAAAAGTACATTCAGGCCCATGTCTTGCCTTTTAAAAAGAGATAGGGGCAATTTAGCACCAACCCAATTTATTTAAAAATGTATTCATTTTATCATTATTCAGAGCGCTGCATTTTAATACAGATATGATATATACGGTATAAATTATACAATTTAAGTAATTTAAAATGGAAAAACTATTTTAATGAAAACAATTTAATAAGCCGCCCCTATGCGACTGCCTTCCCGCCTACCCGGTTACGACGGCCCTGGAGGTGTTGCACACTCCTATTTCGCTAAATACATGTAAATAATAATGTGGTCATCCTGGTAAGTATTGTTGCTAATTTCAGCAAGCAACCTTATATTATTTCCGATTAATTAAACAGGAAATAAAGAGTAACGGCAGATTTCATAGTTTTGTTAGCAGTTTTATAGAACACAGTTTTCATTTGTTTTATTTATGCAGAATTTACAGTTTTAACAACGTTTGTCTCCATCTAACAGGAGAAAGTGGAACTTACAGCAATTAAAATTTCAGTTTTTGCCATTGAAATTGTAACGCTTATTAAATATTAAATCTTTTAAATTAGAAATGTTTTCTTAAGTATTTACATATTAAGGTTAATGTATTCGCAGCAACAATATTTCAGGAAGTAAGCTGACCTGTACAGTGTCGCCGCGCTGTGGCACAATGCGTTACTAATTAATCGACATCAACACGTTGAAAAAGGATAGACAAAGATAGAAAGAGAGATAAGAACTAAAGATGGCAGATAGCATAGAGAGGTGGGTTTGAGTGTAGTGCAAATTCTCTTGAAAAAACTTGTAATTAATCAATAAAACAATGTGCGATTAGCCGAAAATGATGCCTAGGGTGTGTGTTGTTAATTCTGTAAATATTATGTAGCGGTGATTGTGATATTCGCGAAATCCACCCCGTTTGGTGTGGTTCGGTCGTCGTATTGTCACTAGTGAATTTATGACAATCTGGAAGCAAAAGGGAATGGTTTCAAGCCATGGGCGCCCAGAATACCAAGGAAAGAACAGTTTCTATAGGAACACATTCTGCAAGAACAACTAGAAATAGACCGAGAATTCCGAAAGATGGGCGACAAATCATTTCGAATATTTTCACAGAACACAGCGGTATGAATCATTCTTTATATTCCTAATATTTTCTACAAGCTAATTACCTATATTAGATGATTGTTTTACACGAATTCCTGAATGATTAACCAAAATTCCAAAGCGTGGCCTTCTTAAGTTTTTCGTTTATTTATTAGACTGAAATAGATTTCATTTGCGCGAGAGATTGTCGACTGAGATTGCTAAGCTGTCTGTCAACGGTTAGCTACATTTCAAAATAGAACAGGTTTGTTTTTGACGATAAATAACATATTTTGCTGGCTATGTATCAATTGTTTTCTAATCAGATATTTAGGGTAAAATGCAACCTGTGAATTTTTAACAAGCAGGCTTGAACATGAATAGAACAACTGCAAGCTGCAGCTTGTTTCGACATGTCTATGCTAGATAAAATAACTGTAGAAATCGGCAGGCTTTTGTTCGATTTTGTTTTGTTTTATCGCTACCTACAGACTTATCTGCATTGTAGTCGAATGATTGAACACGTTTAAGTCTAGGATACACCACAAATTATGAATATTATGAATAATAACGGTTTTCGTTTTTTGCAGATTTATATTTCCCTTATAATTGTTTTCTAGCTCTTATTTTTTTTCTATGCATTTATTGTTGCAAAATGGTTGGTTCTATTCGCAATAAAATTTGTAAAATCACTAGTTATAAGTTTGGCTAACATACAGGGAGGTTCAAAATTAAAACAAAAATATGACTTCCTATTATGCGCCAATCGTTAGTGCTCTACCCAGAAAATCAGCAAACAATCACATTTCCGAGTAATTAAAAAAAACAAAATCACCTGCCAGCTTCACGCTTGGCAGACACACTTTAAGCACTAACGAAAAAATTATCGCCAATTGTGAGTGCTTTGCTAGTACTTTTTAATGCTCTAATTAAAATATCACATACAAGCCTGAGTAATTAAAAAAATATAGTTGCCTGCCAAATTCACGCTCAGCAGCTACACTTTAAGCACTAACGAAAAAACTGTTGCCAATCGTTAGTGCTCTAGATGAAAAACAGCAAACAACACATGCCCGAGCAATTAGAGCCTTAAGAGTGCCTACTGAGCGTGAAGTTGGCAGGCAAATATATTTTTTTAATTACTCAGACATGTGTTTGTTGATATTTTAATAAGACAGAGCACCAACAAAGCACTAAATATTGGCAATAGTTTTTTCGTTAGTGGGGGTTTCTTTTTGGGTTTTTTGCATTTTTCTGGATTCGCAAAATTTTTTGCAAACATGTTTTCTTGAGGAATTTCTTCCGTGGAGTTTTTGCTGCGACCTTCCAATCATCCACAGAGAAAATAGTTTAAAAAACTTCCCGAGGTTCTTTTGAAGGTTCTACTTCTACATTTAGTGGTTTTATAATTAGTTTTACATATCTAAATAACAGAAATATCATTTTTTCTTATGCAGTGTATTCGGCAATGTACAACCTACCGTTTCTTTGAAATAGGAATATTGTTTTTCGGCGTTAGCGTTATACAGGGTGTGTAATTTAAGTGTAACTTTACTATTATTTCCTAAAGTGTTGGGAATATCAAATTGTTGTCTTTACAAAAGTTGTTGAAAATTAAAAGCTGCGTAACGTAAAATTATTACTAATTATACTGGGTGTTGGGTTATGCCCGTGCACCACATTACTTTGCTATTTTAAATTGAACACCTCGTATATTATTGGATTTTTAGCTTTTACATTCAATTCTAGATGTAAAAGTGTTGAGGTACTACCATCTTAAAATTAGTAGTTTTCGAGTTATTTGATTTTTCAAAAATTTTGTAATTTTTGTACCAATATTACAAAATTATTATTATAGATACTAAAAACGTTGACCCATCCCGTTTTTTATATGTAAGACGAAATTCTCAAGGCGGGTTACGTTTGACAACATTGCTCGAAACACTCGTATACTCTCTACTGTCGTTAGTTGCCGGAACACGCTACTAGTTATATTGTGCTTATGTGTTGAGTTAGGACTTGCTGACATCGAGGATTCGAGGGTGATATACACTTGTTAACGTAATAAGCACCCAAAGAGATAAATACTTTAAATAAGGGTGTGTTACGTACTACAACAGAGACGTCAGTTGTTTTAGTTGCGAATGTCATGTAACAACTGACTATTTTACTCAATTGATTTAGCACTTTTCTGTTATTATTGAAAACGGTCACCCTAGTTAAGAGTATGTTCAAAATAACAATAGCTGAACGCTTTTGACATCTAAAATATTAATTTTTTAATACTAGCCCAGAAATTTCAAAATCTTTGAAAAAGTCAAATAGTTCCAAAACCGTTAATTTTAAAATCATAGTACCTCAGCACTTTTATATCTATAATCAACTGTAGAATCTAAAAATACAATAATATACAGGGTGTTTCATTTAAAATAACAACGTAATGTGCTGTAGGGGCGTAACCAAACACCCAGTATAATTGGCAATAATTTTAGGTTATGCAGCAGTTAATTTTCAGCATCTTCTGTTAAGAAAATAAGTTGAAATTTTTAATACTTTTGGAAATAATGATGAGGTGACACTTAAATGACTCACCCTGTACATCCTCAAAAATTCTGGAATACAGACGAGCAGACTTATAAATTATAACTAATTGTTTATAACATAAACTATAGACAAATATTTACTTGAAATTAGTATTTTAGTAGAAAGTAATGCTTCTATCGCTATAATACATAAAACTTAATTTATCTTGCATACCCTTGTGTTTTAGGTACCAGAAATTAAAAAAAAGAGAATGTATTTTTATAGCCTGGAAATCTACACCTTAATCGAGTTCAAGTGATTAATAATCAATAAAAAAGCCTTCACATTCTATTACCAACTTAATAGAATTATAAACTCCTGAATCGATCGTAAATTAAGAAATTTTACGAATCAATGACCTGAGGGTAGGTTGTGTCGTGTGGGATGTCTGCGTTCTGCCAATTCACATTTGGTAAGCGGTGCGTCAGACTCAAAAATCGAGGGTTCATTCATGAATTCATGCACTCTGTCCTTCGTCAGTTTACTCAACCCTCACCGATTGGATTTCTCCCTGCGTCTGTCGAGTTTCAGTTTCGATGCCACGCTTTGTTCCTTGATACAAGTAAAAGTTAAAACCTACTAATGATAATATTCGGCGCTATTGATATGTCACTGACCTTTTTTCGTTCGATAGAAAGTTCCGCTACCGTTTAGAATTGTGGGAATTCTGTTTTGTTTCTTTTATTTCTATGGTTGAAATAATACAATATATAGGATGTCCCAAAAGAGAAAGCACAGGGTGATGCAAGTGCAACCAGTAATATAGTTTAAATTTTAAACCAGGGCCGAAGTAGCAATAACGGTAGGTAGTTGTTTGTGTCTCCATATGTTGGAACATTGTTCGCTTCTACTTACCTGTGCTCGTTTTTAGATTATAAAACAAAAAAATGATTGTGCTAACGGACAACATAAGGAAATTTCAACAAAATTTTCGAACCTCATAGGTACAAGTTCATTTGTTTTCCGATACTAAATGAATTACAAAGTGGCGAACGCCTCTACGAAGTGTTGTCCCGTTATTGGGACACTCTGTACAAGAATAACGTTCTAATAAAAATTTATTTTTACTCTGTCTTTGTAAAATTTAAATACTGTATTATTACGTTGCATTAAAGTATAGTCGCTTAAACCAGCCGCTCGCCAAATTGTCAAATAGTGAATTTTATTGTCATTTGGCGAATCCAATCCATCGTGTGATTTGCCAAATTGATTCTAAATGCACCAGTCAAATTTTGAATTTTAGCGAAACAATTGAAAACAAAACAAAAATTTATGAACTAATTTTTTTGTTATTTTTATAAATGCGTTGGCGAATTCTGCATCAACCGACTTCAACCCAATTCGCCAAATACCCAAAGGAAAATAAATTCGGCCTCAACTGTGGTTAAGCACTGGTTAGTTGAACCTAAATTATTGTCGGTGGGTGAATTGCTACTACAACTACAACTGTCACTTTCCAGATTGCCTCAACAGCCTAAGAAGCATTTACCATGCCCTGATCCCTGGTTGTTTTAAAGCCCTTGCTTTATGATATACACGAATAATAGCGCCGTCAAAAATGGCACCGTCAAAAATGTCGCCGTCAAAAGTAGCACCGGTCATAAATGTCGCCTGCAAAAATAGCGCAGGTCAAAAATAGCGTCGTCGAAAATAGCGCCGCGGCGGTCATAAATGTTGTCGGCAAAAATAGCGCTGTATAAATATGTCGGCAGTTAAAACAGCGCGGCTCCAAAATGTCGCCGGAAAAATAGCGCCGTTCAAAAGTAGCGCCGTCAAAAATACCGCTAGTCTAAAATGTCACCGAAAAATAACACCGGGGATAAATGTCACCTGTAAAAATAGCGTCATAAAAAATAGCGCCGGTCAAAAATGCTGCCGGCAAAAATAGCGCCGTATAAAAATGACGCCCGCAAAAATAGCTACAATCCAAACAGTCGCGAACAAGAATAGCGTCGGAAACATAGCGCCGGCAAAGTTAGCGCCGTATAAAAATGTCGGCAGCTAAAATAACGCCGCTTCAAAATGTCGCCGACAAAAATACCGCCGTCAAAAATGTCGTCGAAAATAGCGCTAGTCTAAAATTTTGCCGGAAAATAGCACCGGGGATAAATGTCGCCGGCAAAAATAGCGCCGGTCAAAAATGTTGCCGGCAAAAATAGCGCCGTATAAAAATGTCGCCCGCAAAAATAGCGCCAATCGTCGGAAACATAGCGCCGGCAAATATAGCGCCGTATAAAAATGTCTGCAGCTAAAATAGCGCCGTACAAAAATGACGCCCGCAAAAACAGCTACAATCCAAACAGTCGCCAACAAGAATAGCGTCGGAAACATAGCGCCGGCAAAGTTAGCGCCGTATAAAAATGTCTGCAGCTAAATTAGCGCCGCTCCCAAATAGCGCCGTACAAAATTTTGACTTTTTCAAAAACATACTGCTTAAAAACTAGCCACACGATTTCTTTTAAATTTTATAGGCTAATAGAGCTAGAAACGAGCTACAATTTGGTTTATGTGCCAGTCCAGTAATTTCTCTGTGACGCCTTCTATGAATTTTTGAAAATCGAAAATTCATGCCTCTCTTTAATAAATGGGAGTTTATGTAAAACTTCTGTTTGAGCCAAGTTGCTCATGACTAATAGTAGAATCAGATTCAGAAATTCACTTTTAGGTGCAGCAATATTTGGGGGGGGGGGGGGGGTTATTTTCCCCTCCTCTTAATTTATGAAAATGAATTTTCCTTCTGTTTTTGTTGTTGCTTAATCCTGAAGAATCTTTTTCCAAAACATCAAAAAATCGATTTTTTTTTTCTAAAAAAAATTTCTGTTGTAACATAGTCAACATAGGAGCATCAATGGTAACATCAGAATAGGCGTGATAAACAGTATAATCCCGTGATAATAGTCAAAAGCTGACCTTTTAGCTTTGTACCTCATGAACCTAAAATTTCTACTCGGTTTAGTTGTCTTTCTTGCAATGAGATATTAGCAGAGTTTTATATTTAAATACCCTACAGCTGAAAACAGTTCTTAGTTAGATGTGCTTTAATTGTTCTGATTTAATATATAAAAGTAATTATTTGCATAAAAGTATAGGAAAGTCTAGTCGTGCTTTGCTTATTTTTTAGTATAAAAGTATAAGAATGTATTGTTCAAAATTTTTTTAAATTGGCAATATTGTTTATTATCTGTTTTAATTACACTTTCCTATGTATTGGGAATGAGTGGCGGTAGCTCAGAGGTTAGGCGCTTAGCCTCTAACGCTAAAGGTCTAGGGTTCGATTCCCCGAAGCCATGCAGCAATAAAAATCTATGCCGCAACCCGCCACTCACATTTTCCAATCCGGTGTAGGTAGCCGTGGGGTCTCAATGCCTAAAACCTGCTCTGGTATTTAGTCGTTCGGATTCGACGTTAAACTGTAGGTCCGCCGTACTCCACCCTAGCGCTAAGGAGTGTACGTGGCAGAGAAGAGTGCCTGTGCCCAGCAGTGGGACGTAAAGGCTGATTGCGATTGCGATATATTGGGGACGTTCCCCTAAAACTACTTTCTAAGAAAAGGTGCCCATCATTTATTGGAATTAAAATTCGCAAAAAGCCAAAAACGGACGCTGAGCGCTTTTGGTATAGTTATAGTTATGAAATGCTGCCAGCTAGTTGAAATGAATATTAAGACCACCGTGTATGTGTGACTATTATTAATAAAGTTCTTAATTGTTTTAATTGTCAAATCTGGCATTGCATACAAAACAATTTTACAGAGTTTTAATAGAGAATCGCATGAAATTAAGCTTTAATATGATCTTCCGTAACGCTCGTTTCTGCATTAAACTGAAACAATAAAAATTATTGTATAGAAACTTGCTTGCCTTCTTTCTTGTCTTACATTTCCCCATGCATTCGTTTCAATGTCAAGTAATTCTAGTGGATGATTGAACTATTAAGTTTCACGTTCTCCAGTTACTTTTAGTACGTATACTTTGCTCTGGCTTTAAACTCATTCTATTGGGAGTTTTTCCGGTCCTATTGTGTAATCTCTATTTTGTATGAATAAGGAGGCTTTAGGAAACGTGAATCATCTCTCTGGTGGTGATACAATAAGCAATTTGGTTTGCAGAAATGTGCTTGTAACGTTTTTGTAAGCGAACACGATTTCTCTGTTTCCGAGTTGCAGTGGCGTAACAACAATTTGAACAGGGTCGCTGTAAAATGTCAGTAAATAAGTGCATAGTTAATTTACTGTAAATTCTTAACTTTAACAGGTTTTTTATTTTAGTGAGTATCTGTATATAAAATACTTAATTACTTTAACAATATTTATTTATTTTAACCTTATACGTATTTCGGCATGTTTACATGCCATTGTCAAAGGTTATATTAAAAAGTAAACAGTTAGTGTTGTTATCGCAATAGAACTTGGTGACTTGATCTCGGTAATCGTCTGCAGATGACTTGATTTCTTATTCCAAAATGTCCAATAGAGGAGAATTTAAGAGATCAATTTGCTCATTCATTAACGGTACAGTTTTTAAATGTTTGTGAATTTCAAAAGCTTCTAGTATATCTAATTTACGTTTATCATCACAAAAGTGTAAACATTTTATGGTGTTATTGGATGTCATTGAATGATTGTGTTCTAGTAAGTGTTTAGCGTAATTGGATTTATGTGGGTGTTTGTATTTGTAACAACGCACGTGTTCTTTATACCTAATATCAAAATTTCTAATTGTCTGGCCTATATAAACCGAATTACAATGCGAACAATTTAATTTGTAAATGCCTGATTTTAGCAAATCGTCTGTTTTTGATTTTGCATTAAACAAAGTGTTTAAGATGTTCCTAGTTGTTTTAAAGCTTACTTTATATTTATTAGTTTTGTTTATAATTTTAGCAATTTTTTCTGATTTGTCACCAAAATATGGGATCGGAGCATATTTAATTGTATCGAACGAAGTTAGGGTATTCGGATACATTTTTTGAATGTCTAATTTATAATCTTTTTCTTTAATTAATGTATCAATAAGTTTAGTATTGTAACCATTACTGTATGCAATTTGTTTAATAATTGAAATTTCTCTATTATAATTAATTTTATCTAAAGGGGCCGTCAAAGCGCTATGTATCATGGACCTGTATGCTGCTAATTTGTGTTTTATTTTAGTCTTATACGTATTTCGACATGTTGACATGCTATTTTCAGAGGCAAGATTAAAAGTAAACAGTTGGTGTTGCTATAGGAACAATAAATCTTCATAACTTGATCTTGATTTTCTATATCTGCGTACAATTGACTTATTAGATGTCATTAAATGATTGTGTTCTAATAAGTGTTTAGCATAATTTAATTTATGCGGGTGGTTATATTTGTAGTAACGTACTTTGTTCTTTATACCTAATATCAAAATTTCTATTTGTTTGTCCTATATAAACCGAATTACAGTGCGAGCAATTTAATTTGTAAATGCCAGATTTTAGTAAATTGTCTGTTTTCTTTAGCACTAAACAAAGTGTTTAAAATTTGTTGTTTTTATAGTTATTCGACATTTTTTGTTTTGTTTATAATTTTAACATTTTTTTCTGATTTATTGCCAAAATATGGAATTGACGCGTATTTCATTTTATCTGATGAAGTGTTTGGATAAATTTTCTGAATAGCTTATGTATAATTTTTCTCTTTAATTAGTGTATCAACAAGTTATTTTTGGGTGCAAGCTGTTAATACAAATTAAGAATTCATTGATTAACTCAAATGAACTATCAAAACATGCTAAAATGTCATCAACATAACGAAACCAAAATATAACTTTCTCAGATTGATTTGATTCGAATATTTGGTCTTCTGGATTTTCCATGAATATATTAGCTAAAAGAGGTGAAATTGGACTTCCCGTGAGTAAACCATCGTTTTGGAAATAATTTTATTTATTAAAAGTAAAATAATTTTGATTGATGCAAAGCAGCATGCCTGCATGCCCAGCATACAGGGCCATGTTACATAGAGCTGTAACGGCTCCTTGTAATAAAATTAATTATAATAGAGAAATTTATCCAAGTACTTCATTAGATAAAATGAAACAAGGGTAAATTCCATATTTTGGCAATAAATCAGAAAAAATCGCCAAAAATTATAAACAAAACACAAATGTAAAATAATTTATAAAACAACAAAAAAGATTTTTAAACGCTTTGTTTAATGCTAAAGAAAAAACAGACAATTTACTAAAATCAGGCATCTACAAATTAAATTGCTCGCACTGTAATTCGGTTTGTATAGGACAAACAATTAGAAATTTTGATATTAGGTACAAGGAACACGTACATTGTTACAAGTATAGGCATTCCTCCCATAAATCCAATTACGCTAAACACTTACTAGAACACAATCATTCAATGACACCAAATACCACTATAAAATGTTTACACTTTTTTGATGATAAACGTAAATTAAATGTACTAAAAGCTTTTGAAATTCACAAACATTTAAAAATGTACCTTTAATGAATGAGCAAATTGATTTCTTAAATTCATCGGTATTAGACGTTTTGGAACGAGAAATCAAGTCATCTGGACGCAGATATAGAAAACCAAGATCAAGTTATGACGATTTATTGTTCCTATAGCAACACCAACTGTTTACTTTTAATCTTGCCTTTGATAATGACGTGTAAACACGTTGAAATACGTACAAAGCTTAAATACAAAACCTGTTGAAGTTAAGAATTGTTTTATTTACAATAAATTAAAATGAACTTCAACGAAGTAAAACTGGCAATACTTTTAAATTACACAGTTTTTATTTCCTATTTAGTATGACTTACTTTTACATCCTTAACTTTTACAACTAAATAAATACTACTTTTAAACAGTTTTTAAAACTTTTTAAGACATGTTTATTTGAAAGCTTGTAACTCACAAATTGAATTTAGGTTTTCGGGTGAACGCGTCGTCACTAAAATATGGCAGATTAGTGAAAGACGTGTTCGTGTACAGTAGGTATCACATTTATTGTAATATTATCGAAAGAAACAAAATATAAGATAAAAATTTGCTTTGCGAAAATAAGATGAAATAATAATTAAAACAGTGGATATCTTATTTTTAAATTTGTTTTTAATACATCTATTAAAGGAGAAACAAACCCCTCCACTGCGGAATAAGATAAATTGTGTAAGAAAAAATTAAGTTGATAAGGTGCTTTTTGTATAATAGCAATAGTCCTACCCATTTTTACTTTCCCATACCTTCGATATAGGGAAATATGAAAATGTTGCAAATCGAGATTTTTGCGGAAATGCAGGTTTTGGGGCTCAAGGAATCCAAAATAATGTTTTTTAAACGTCTACCTATGGATGGGTGGGTGGGTGACGTCTCTACAGGCTAAAATACTGAACCGATTTTGATGAAATTTCAAATCAAGAGATATATCGAAAATTGTAGTTCTACTTTTTGGTAGCGTTTTTTGCCAAAACTAAATTTTGGAAATTTGAGCCTAGGATCTGAGAGTAGAACGTATGGAAAATCGAAAGCTTTTTTACCGAACTCTGTAGCTTCAAAATGGCGGCCGCTACGATGTTTTGAAAATCTCGACTTTAACGCCCATTTACTCGTCTGATCAGGATCAACTCCAACTTGTTTGTGAGTAGTACACGTTAATTTCGAAAATCTGAAAATTATCGCAATGGTCATCTTCCAAAATATTGAAAATTTTCAAAAAATATTTTCTTTAAATTGCCCAAGAATTTTTTTAACTTTGTATACTGCTAGAACGGAAGATTGGATACAATTTTTTTTTGACGAAAGCTATATAATTTCACTGTGACGCCTTCTATTAATTTTGGAAAGTCTGAAATGGATACCATTTTATTTATTTAACGGGGTCCGATAAATTTTTTTTCTTACGCAGAATTATTCATAATTAGTAGAACCAAAATCGAATATATGTTTGCTTTGCGTTTAACATCTAATAGATTGTACAAACCTATTTGTCACTGGTTTTATGAATGCAAACTTAACTTAAAATTGCTGACATGGAGAAGCAACAGCATAAAGCAGTGCGCTATTGAATTTAAAGATAAAGAATACCGCATAAAACACTCTACCGTCTCGGCTTTCGGGCGTAAGTTGAACAGAGATCGAAATACAAACAGTCTTAATGACTTAAGCTGCTATCCCATTGAAAAATTCCGTATTTATTTTTATAAAAATGACGTCATGTAATAATGCCGTAGTACCCCCCATCCCACTGTCAATAGTTATTTACGTCACTAGTCCGGGAAGTGACATATTAAAGTATGAGTTTAGATCTTTGCGGACGAGGCGACGAAAGGAGCCGAGTCCGAATTTTCTAAACGAATGCTTTAATAATCACTTCACGGACGTGTATCGTACAAAATTTTATTTCATTACTGCCAAAACTATTTTTTATTTGAATATTTTCTTTTTATAAAAACGTCATTTTTAAAATTTATATTCTGTCAAATTAAACATTCGCTGTTGGTATTTCTCGTTGCTTAGGTACAAATAGATGTGTTTGATGAATTTTTCTCCAAGCAGTCCGGGAAGGGCTGCTAAGCAACACTTCCCGACCTTGGCCTGTAATGTGCCATTTCCCGGACTCAAATCAATGACGTAAAGTGGTATATAGCGTACAGTATGAAATAAAATATTTTTACTAACATTTTATGACAATTGTTAGATGTGTTGCATAACTGGTATGTACGAATGAACTAGACCAATAGCACTTAACCACAACCTTCGGTTGCAACAACGTTAACGCCCACGCTTCCATCAAGAACCAATCAAAACGTGAATACAGACGTGACGTCACATACAGTCGTCAAAATGTTTTTATGATTCCATACAAATAACATCACGCTAGCAAAATCGTTGTTATAAATTTTTTTATAAAAACAAATACGAGCGGTTTTACAGTCGGATAACAGCTTTACGTTCGTGCAGCAGGTTCAAAACTACTGTTTGGTATGGAAAGGTAGACGAGACGTGCGTTGCCACTCATTTTTACGTTCCCCTATATCTCCGCAACTTCTTGACCGACCCCTTGACCGATTTTCATAAGATTTGGTGTGTGGAAGTTTTTTAGTTGCAGGCAGTTCTTTGTAATGCCGTTAATCTGAACCGGAACCGGAAACGGAAATTAAACCTTGTTTTTGGTTTAGATTATTTTGAAAATGAAGGCCGCTACGAATTTATGAATACTTTAATACCCGATTACTAAAAAACAAAATATCCAATCATTAAAAATTGTCATATTATTTAATAGCCTTTAATAAGTATAATCAAGTGATGTAAAAATATTTTTGGAAATATGAAAATTGTAAATATGTTTTGCGGCTCAAACGCCCACATCATTTTTTGTAAACTTCCTGAGCTGATAGAGCTTGCAATGAACAACGAATTTGTTTTTTTTGCTAATCCCAAATTTTATTCTGACGCGCTTCACGTATTTTTAAAAATTTTAAAATTGACGCGTTTTCCCGAAGTTACGTGATTTTAACTACGCCTATCAATTAGCTTCAATAAAAAAATATTTTCATTCTGCATATTTTTGATAACTCTATAAATAAAGTTGTTATAACCATTTTTGACCGAGGTCCCGAGCGTACCAGCGACCCGTTTCGCCTATTTTTACTAAATCTTTCGGTAGCCACATAAAAGTTATGAGCAGACTATAACAGTTAATCTCACTGAAAATTGCGAAGAGTATGATGCGCTACAACATGCAATAAAGTGTCAGGCTTTATTCTGGAGTGTCATATAAACTAAAAGAAGTAGGCAAAACACGAAGTAAAACAATATAATTGTATACAAATAGGTAGATTGTGTGAGCATCGAGGTATTTTAAAAACAATTTAAACCAAATTTCCACCTGTGCTGCAAAACGAACAGCAAAGATTATAGAGAGATAACACAGTCCATTGTAACCTCACAGGAATACGAAACTCATTTTAAATAATTACAGAGCAGCTAGCTACTTTGCTAGATAATTATTTTCGTCGTAATAATTGACCGGGAGAATCATATCTGCGCATTTACTAAACCACATCGGATGCAGATTTAAAACGAGTGCCTAATGAAACGCAGTTCACAGCATAGTTATTCAACATCATAGCGAAATTAAAAATTTAGGTTGCAAGCAAATTAGCCTAGCATAGAAATTTCAATAACGTATTCATAGAATGGTCGATAGATTCGTGAATTTATCATGATTTCTACTAATGTAGGCGGACAGATATAGCCATTTAGCGATTATTTCTAACTTTCCCATATTAATATAGCGTACAAGTAAAGATCAGTGTCAAATAAAATTACTCGTAACATTGATACAGCCAATGGCGTATTGAGACAGGAATTAGAGGAAGAAAATGTCATGTTTACTTAGATTTAAAAAAATGTTTTGATTTCGTGCTGTTTTTTGGTAAAAAATTAAATAAAATTTATTTAAGGGGAAGAGTACAAATTTTGCAATAACTTTAATAATTTAGAATTCAAGTACTTTTTTTTTAAATTGTAAAACATGGCGATAATAAAAATTGAGTCTGAACATATGTATGTACCTACGCCACTGGTGCGGACACGTTAATCCGCCATGACCCCCATTGAAATACTCCCAAGGTCTGTGCAAACAGAAAACGAATTGAACCACCGTTGAGCAAACCAAGGGCGAAGGTAATATGTGAGGTTTGGCAAACGTTTGGGGACGAGAAACTTATTGAGTTGCGTTGGTGAAAAGAACTCGCGTAAGGTAACGTACTGAATTGTTTTCACGATTTTCAACGTGTTCTGTGGAATGTGAATTAACTTAATAAGTCAGTGATTGTCAAAGTTGCTTTGATTTTATTATTATTATTATTAGGCGAATGAATCATTTTTGTTATCTGTGAATGTTTCATTTCGTGGAAAATTAATTATTATTGAACAATTGGAAGTTAACCAAAAGTGATAGTAGAATAAGATTCTAAACTTAATTTTTAAGTGCAGCAATATTTAGGACGCTAATTTTTTTGCCCCTCTTACACTATTTTTGGTTGAGGAATAGTTTCTTTGATATCTTCGTCGATATCAGTTTTCATTAATCTTGAGAATTTTTTCCAAAAATTAAAACCTCGATTTTTTCACAAGAACTTGGAAACACTTTCGATTTCTAACTAGAGTAAGGCCTGCAGTTTATTTCTGTACGTTTCCGCTACAGTGGCAGAAGTGGTGCTATCTTCTAGTCATTGTAAAACGTTGATACAAAAATACTTTTGAAAATATGATATATAACAATTTTTAAACTTTAGGAAAGTCCAGGCGTTCATTTTTACTTTCGCCTAATTTCAGTGGAGGAATGGGCTTCGGAATCTGGGGATGTATCAAACATTTATCGAAAAAATATGGCTTTAAAAAATCCGAGCCTGTATGCGATAGTTGGAAAAGTTATTTTGGTAGCTTACTTTCTAAAACCTGCTTTATGTAAATTTATAGGCGGAATCTTATAGAAGACCTTTGGGCAAATGTAACCGTTTTTTCCGAACAGTTGCTTTTACTAGTTTCAGTTTTCGGACCATATTTGGATGTTAGCTCCGCCTCGATCTTTAAAACGAACTGACTCTGTTCAAAATGCATCGCTTTGATCCTCTTTTTTTACTGTCGTCGCATAGCAGACGTGACGATCGTAGCAGGAAACGGATGTGATCTGTTGCTTAGTGACGTACAAAGTAGACAGACCTGCATGTTTAGTGTCGCTTTTGTATTGACTAATTTTTGTTTGGACATGGAAGAATACGAGTTAAAGACGGTGGAGGGCCGAATTTATGGATCATGTCAATTAATGTCTATGGCTATGGCTTATTTTACAGGTTCCTATTTTTGTAAGTTTCTTTCGAAGAATCACAAATGGATCTTCGCTTTTGGATCACCGTATTTAAAATTTCGTTAAAGTTCGTAAAATTGCTCCTCTTCTGCCAATCCACGTGTTAGGAAATCTATCATTGAACCAGTGCTGATGAATAATACGTAAATTAGCAGGGGCTCCATCTTGCTGATAGTGAAGAAAGTTTTCATCCAATTGTAAGTTTCCAGGTTCGTCATGTTGGGTTTTCTAGAGCTTCTGTGATTAAGAGGATCGATAGCATCTTGCAGTATATTCAAGTGTCCCCCAAGATAGTTGTCTACACATTAATTTTTTATGACCACTGAGTATGTCCATTTCTAAAAATATTGTGATTTACATCACCCCAGTAGCGGCAGTTTTGTTTATTAACAAAACCATTTACGAAAATAGTGCATTCAGCGAAAAAGCAAATATTCTTCAAGAAATTTGGATCATTATGCACCATTTCATTCATTTATTCGCAAAACTGCATTCTCCAATCAAAGTCATCTTCATAGAATTGTTGGTAGATCTGTATTTTGTATGGATGAAATTTGTTTTGTTACTACGTGGACCAAACCAAGTGAAATTCCAGTCAGACTAGAAACCTAGCGTAATGAGTGTAGTGTAGGATTTGTTGCAAACTGTCCCAAAACTTTAATTCCTCCTTAGTTCAACACTGTACTTTCTCCACGTTTCTTATTTCCACTTTCCACAGATGTTTCTTGTAAGTTCCAAAACGTATGTGCACGATACACATATTTTTATATAGTTTTACTATATACACGACTGCAGCTTATAAACAATCAAATAAGTGAAACCGCGGCCATTTTCTAGGAGGTCAAAATCAAATAAAATTCTATGTATTACATATTTAACACAATATTTAATCATTATTTTGTAATAATCGTATATCTAACAAATTTAATATAAAAATTAAATTTAAAAACCACAAACCGGCTCATTTTCTTCCACGTTTCTTGCAACCAACCGTACAAGATTGCAACATACTTTCCAATTAAATTTTACTTTTTGAAATTGTGTATATATTAATCGACGTTGGGTTACAATTAACGGCGCTTGCCTTGATTACTGGCACACCGGGACAAGTAACAAAGCCACACACAACATTAACATAGAAATAAAACACATGGCTTGAATGAATGTGCAGGAAGGGTGGCATAAGCTTCGGGAGCGTGGTGGTTTAAAGGCCAAAAGCCCCACTACCTTCTACTACACAAGCGAAGAGCCTACCCGGAGTGAAAGACCTCGACACCTTCAGGTATATGAGGATAGATTATGATGATGATGATATATTAATCTTTAGCAACGCTAAAATGCGAAACATTGGTTTGAATTTGTGATATATCACAAACTGCCATTGACCTTCTAGAAAATGGCGTCTGGCTTCAATTTTTATATAGAAATCATGTTTCTACTGTAACTAGAGAAAAATCTGTGGCGCGGCATTTCTATCTGGGTGGCGTTGGTTGAAGGCAGCTGCTGTTTTCAGGAAACATTGATTCTCGGCTTCGTAAATGAAAATAAATTCTATTCTTTCATTTAAAGTAATGAATAACCACTGTGTAACTACAGAACCGACAGACGATTACAGAATTTTGTTGTCAAACTAAAACAAAATCAGAAAGAAGAGATTTGGTTTCAATTATGGTTAGAATAGACCACTACATGTTTCGTTCTTATTTGAACTCATCAGCGGGACATAATTCTAACCATAATTGAAACCAAAAGCAAACAAGCAGATATATGCCAGAAAGTATAACATTAAAGGGGAATTACACTAGTAACGCCCTCTATGATGTGCGGCGAGGAAAAGTTGCAAAGCAACAAACAAACCGGCGTTACTAGTGTAATTCCCCTTTAATGTTAAAACAAAATTGGTTGAAATCTATGGTAACGGGGTGCATTTGTCTAACCTTCCACTGGTGGCGCCAAGTCCCACAGACCCAGCGCGCACATTGTTGTTAATTACTGGGGGGTGGGGTAAGTTACATAACTGCACATTCTTGCAGCTTTCTATTTTAGGCTTCAGTATCACCCCCGCAAGTGTTGTTGTGCGTGCTGTTATTGTTTGCGAGCTATTTAACAAAAAGTCTGTGGGACTTGGCGCCACCAGTCATGTAACAGGATTTTTTCAAACAGTCGTTTTTATACCATGTAGGAGTAACTTATATTGAAATGAAGAAACTTCGTCTATTTTCTCCTAATATATACACTCATCAACAGAGACTCAATTTAGTACAAAATATTCTCATTTATTAAAAAAAATATTCTCATTTATTAAAATGTATTTCAAATCGTCATTGAATGTTTACTTGGTGTGTTTATCTCATGCGAAAGTTTCGTGCCCTCAATGTGTAAATATTGCCAACAATGATGAAAATTAGTGTCTTAATATATATACTATAAGTCACAGAATGTATTTTTAAATTTTCTAATAAACTTAATTTTTTACACTATTTTCATTACAACCATGTTTTTGAATTAGCAGGAAAAACACATATTTCAATTTTTGCGAACACTATCTAACAATTTAAAGTTTATTTGATTTTAATGTGTACAAACCCACCAATAAAGATGTAAAATTATAAAATAGGTAAAAAAGAATTTTTATCACATGTTAACATACCCAAACAATGGCCCTAAGCGCTTGGGTCTGCTGGACTTGGCGCCACCAGTGGTGTTCCAATTATGGGCGCCACCAGTGGAAGGTTAATAAATAAATACTTAGCTCCTGTGTTTTACACAATAAAAATACTTTTTAATTAATAACTCGAGAACGAATCAACCAGTTTTAATTTTCTTTGCGCCAAAAATTTTAATTTTTTCAGGGCTTTAATTTGATGTCACATAAGGGGTAGGGTGCCATTTAAGATTTTAAAGTTGATTAGGCTGTGAATGAGGGGATAAATTGCTACCTGAAAAATGTGTCTGTTCCCTTTGACACCTAAAAAGCTCCCACGAAACGAAATTTTGAAAACTCAAAATTTTTATGTTACATTTATTTCAAAACTAACTGATACAATTTTAGAAAAGCTGTTGCTCTTAATGAATTATAGAATGGATAACTACGGCTGTTTGCATTTATTTGAATAAATTATACCTACAGGTGTTTGCATTCACAGTTCATGTTTACCTACTCATTTATATGGCCAATTGAAAAATAAATATGTGTATTCAATTGTATATAATAATGTGAATAAAAAATTGGTGAAATTGGTGGGACATATTTGTCCCAGTTTAATTGGCTCCTGTTACAACATTGCTGTCTAAATTTAAAGCAAAGATTAACACTTTAACAGTATGGAGTTATTTATAACATACTTATTGATGATATTAAGGTCGTGGTGCATTTTTTTACTTTGTGCTATTTTAATATTTTTGCTTTCCCGTGTTTCCGGTATTGATTTAATGAAAAATTTTAATTTTGTGATTTTAACGATACAACCACGTTTTGGGGTTCAAGTTAGCCATTTGCCCATTTGAATAATGTTATCGGATTATCACAATGTTAGGTACGGGGAGGGGGGAAACTATTGAATTTTTTACAATTTCATACTACTCGCCATTACCCCCACCTTTTTCTGTAATTGCTAGGTTTTCAATTATGTTGTTGGAAAATTTCGAATTAAAATTAACGTTCTTCATTGTCGCAAATGTTAACATCTGGTCATAGTAATGGTGTCTCTCTGATGTGCAAATTTTTAATCGGTGTTCGGATTTTTAGTGCAGTATTTAGTCAGTATTGAAAGTAAGGGGCAATAATGATCATTTGAAAAATTCCCACCCCCAATATCTCAGTGCACAAGGCTTTCTGAAAAAATCGTCGATACACGTCAACAGTATTAGCGAGGGGGACATATTTTTACATAATAGTGACATAACACGTTTCATCCCCCTACCCCCTAGAGCCGCCCCCTTAAAAATTTTAAATGGCAAGGGGGGTTATGTGATACCTCATTTGAAAGGTCTTCGTACTGCCTACATTTTGGCGTTTTGTTTTTTAAAATCGGTCGATTCTTTTTTGAGATATTAAGGGAAAAGTGCCTTTTTGCGTACATATTATTCTATGCTAAGTTTTGGTTGCCATATCTGTAAAACTCTAGAAAATAGGGGCTGTCTAATGATTCCGTTGGCACCCAGTTGTCAATTCTTTGCAATTTTAAACGAATTATCTAGGTGATTATAACAGCAATACGACTATATGTTTGACCTTATGCGATCTGGTTTAGTTGCATATTATTTATTTGGTCAGCTGCTTTATTATTTCGAGCGATTTGATAACGGTACTACACGAAACAATTTTATGAATATATCATTTTAATCTATCTACTTTGTTCATCTAATACCATTTCTTCCTCCATTTTACGATTCTTCATTTCTTCGTATAGTTCAATGGATTTGAGTACGCCCATGGTTTTTGTTTACTTATTGAATTTTAACGAAAGTTTTGCTTTTTTTTGGACTAAAAGTCCGGACTTTGTTTGTGTAATCAAAGACCGGACCTTTAGTATCCGAACAGCATAAAATTTCGTTGAAATTCAATAAGTAAACAAGAACCATGGGCGTACTCAAATCTGTTAGTTAAACGTGAAACATGTTGCATGATTTTGCCCGTTACCATTCATATTCTACGCTTATCAACTCCGTTATCAATCCACTCGAAATGATAAAGCAGCTGACCAAATGAATAATACGTAACTAAGCGAGCTCGCATAAGGTCAAACACATAGTTGTGGTATTGGTCTTATCACGTAAATAATTCGTTTTGAATTGCGAATAAGCGAGAATTATTTTATTTTCATTTATTTACAGGAATTATTAATTTTTACTTATCCACTACCCAACACATTTTTAGTGCTAGGTACTTTTCATGTCCTAATTCTCAAATTTTAACGTTTTGTAAATTCAGATCTTCATTCTCAATTTCTCCCCATTTACATTTTTACATCCTATTCAATCTTGCCCCGTAATTGTTGCAAATAATTTTGTTTTTCCGGATGTTTTCCCCAAAACAGTCGTTACATAATAACTCATTGTATTCATCCACTCGGAATTTATATGTGACTTCATTCGAATTCTACCTGCATATTATAAAGAAATTCCTGCGGTTTACCTATGATAAGTTCTGATTTGGTTATTTTTATCACGATTTGTGGTTTCTCTCAAAATCGTAACTAAACCGCTAATCAAGAACCTAATGATTCCATTTGGTTCTAATACGTAAAATATCAAGATATGCTAACTGTTCGTCGCCCATCTAATTAAAGTTGGCAATTTGACCTCTGCTAAAACCTCGAAAGTGAGATTGGAGAAAGATTCTTATTACGAGATTCCATATACGAATTCTAACGGTTCGTTTCCTTTTATGATGCTAAGGAAGCGACATTCGACGCGGTGCATTAGGAAAACGTTCTTTACTTGTCTTTTATGCGTGGAAAATCGTTAATTTAAAATTGTCTACGGTAAGACTGGTCGGTTAAACATTTTGTGATACTAGCAAAGTGATTTTTTTGTTAATGAGTAAAATGTGCCTGTGGTTTTTTATTGAAAAAATTAAATCGTGTAACTACAATAATAAGGAATTGAAGAATGTTGCAGTATTTTCAGGTTGAGTATACTCAATTTAACCTTTTTAACATTTTAACGTATTTTATCCAAGCTGCAAGGCGAAATTAATTTTAAAAAATCAGCCAAAACTTTGCAAAAATAGTCTTGAAATTCTCGCTTGTATGTTTACTTTATCACAATTCAAATTCATTTTATAATTACTTTCTCATGCTTCCTGTCAATATAGAAAAGTGTGTCGCTTAGTTACCTCGCATCTCGTGGTCCAATTTTTATAAAATTTGAAATGAGAACAAACTACTCGGAAACTGTGCTTTTAAAATTTTTTTTAGTAAAAGCGGAAGTTAGGCTAGTTGTGGGCAGGGGGTGGTATAGTGGTTAGAGTCTTAGATTCTAGAGTTAGATCCCTAACGGCTGTAGGTTGGAATTTTCTGCACGTCAGTAATTTTTCTGAATAAGTTAAACCCGGCGGATCCATTGTCGTTGTGTGTGGTGTGTATGTTGGATTGCATGTTAAGACTGGTGAATAGCGCTAAGTGCGCTGAGCCAGGGTAAGGGGGTGGGACATGAATTTTGTAAATCTGATACCTACGATGTTACCAAACTCACCTTCAAAATGGTAGCCGCTGCTATTTTTATTTGCATTTCAACTTTTAAATCAGAGGTGAGCTGTAATAGGCTCCCAAAAGCTCATTTTTATTTTTTTTTCAATATAGGTGTCGTTTATATACGGAAAATTAAATGTTATTTTTTGCTGCACATATAATCAACGCAACAAATTGTTCTGTATCATGTCTCATGGCAACTAGACCGTTGTGTCACGATATATAAATAGGTTTTAATTATTGCTGCATTTGGGCCATATATTTCAAAAACTTTTCCGGGCACCGCTTTCTGTTGGTAGTATTCTATACTACCTACACCCCCGGGTCACAATAAAAAATAGGCGAAGCACTTCGTCTGGGCTTTTTCCTATACTTGAGAAACTGTTGCTTTCCTATGTCCAATAGTTTTATCCGCAACATTTTAGGCTTGTAGCCCCACAACAGTGCCAGTAGAAAATAAACGAACATTGTTATTACTCCGCAAAGCGCAAATGGAACACGAAAAAGACAGAAGGGGATACCTTGAGATGAAAGAACGCCAAAAACGAATAAAATAGGACCAATTCGTCCTTTTTAATTTTGGATAGAGGGGGAAATTAACTCCCGTAAATATTGACATTATTAAAAATTATGTTGTGAATCTTATTCTACTATCACTCATGAGCAATTCAGCTTAAACAACAATATTCAACGTCTTCCATTTATTAGATAAAGAGACATGCATTTTTGTTTTTCAAAAATTCATAGAAGGTGTCGCAAAGAATCTACCGGACTAGGGCACGAACCGCATTGTAGCTTATTTCCAGCTCTGTGAACGCACAAATTTTAAAAATATTTGTTTTGTCAATTTTAGACTAATATTTTTTGTGAAAATGTTTACAGTTTGATTTTTGTTTTACTCCACAGTCTTGTTAGTTGCAAAAGTTCTCGTAGCTTGTAACATTGCATACTTCTAAGGCATTTTTAATGACAAATTTCATCCCAATCGATTAATAACTCGTTTGCGGGTAAAATAGGCATTAGAGCTAAAATTTTCGAAAATTCATAGAGGGGGTCACAGAGAAATTAGCCAACCGGGAGAGGAACCAAATTGTCGCTCATCTCCAGCTCTATTATTTTACATTAAATTAAAAAAAATTCCGTAGCTAGTTTTTTCAGTAATTTTTTTTAAATTTTTATTTAAAAAAATGTTTGACTTTGTATGTTTAGGGTTTTCAAGCCTTTTTGGACATAACAACATTGTGTCCCCCTACAATACCAAAATTGATCCCAATCTGCCAACTCGTTTTTGAGCAATTGTAACACTCAAAGACAAACAATCCCTGGGTAAAAAAAAACACCGGAAATAACATCCCCCGGAAAAAACATCCCCGGTAAAAACATCCCCGGTGAAAAACATCTCCGGAAAAAACATTCTCTAGTAAAAACATCCCCGGAAAAAACAGCTCTCGAAACAGCCTCAATTGAAAGTACCTTTAAAAATAGATAATAAGCATCCCACAGACAAAAAAGAACGTGGTTTTTGCCGTGTCTTATTTTACTCTGCATCGTCCATATAAATGTATATTATTTGACCGATTGCAGCATTATTCGCAGGTTGACAAGTTGTCTCTAAGAAGAATACTAAATGTTATAAAATGTAAAACTAATTTTATTTCCAGGGACTTTTTTTACTGAGACATTTTTTCCTGGGACTTTTTTTTCCTGGAAATTTGTTTTTTTCAGGGTCTTTTTTACCGGGGATATTTTTTCCCGGAGCATTTTATTTTCCTGTGGCTTTTATTTCAAAGGGCTTTTTTCAGGAACTTTTTACCAGGGGCTTTTTTACCGGGGATATTTTGTCTGGGGCTTTTTTTCTTCCTGGAAATTTTATTTCCAGGGTCTTTTTTTACCGGGGATATTTTTTCCGGGGCATTTTATTTTCCTGTGGCTTTTATTTCAAAGGGCTTTTTTCAGGAACTTTTTTCCAGCGGCTTTTTTACTGGGGATATTTTGTCTGGGGCTTTTATTTTCCAGGGGCTTCTTTATTTTCTAGAAATTGTATTTCCAGGGGCTTTTTTTCGGGCCTTTTTTTGAAGATTTTTTTTCAAGGACTGTTTTCCGTTTATTTTTTCCTGGGGTTTTTATTTCCAGGGCCTTTTAATAGCGGGGATATTTTTAGGGAATTTTTCCGGGGTTGTTTTTTCTAGTGATGTTTCATCCTTCATATATCAAAATGCAGGTGGAATAACCTATTCCTTTGAATTAATATTGATTTATAAGTTTTATAAGAAAAAATACGGCATACATTACATTTGTCATAGCTGCTCTAATGAATTTTATCTTGAAAGCACTTTGATGCAGTATTATTATTGGTTCAAGGCACGACCTGTTTGATGCGTGAGATAGAAGTCCCTTAAGTGTCTCATTTCTCACGTTTCAAGCAGTTTGCTATTAAAGGCATCGGCCCAATAAACTTTGAAGTAAATGAAGTGACTTAAGGGGAATGGCATAATTTGGTAAGTTTAGAAAGTTAGCAAAATAAACCTTTATTTATAAATTCCAGTTTTACTTCGTTAAAGTCCATATTTAATGATTATCTGTATATAAAATACTTAATTACTTTAACAAGATCTATTTATTGTAACCTTATACGTAACCTTATTATTAAACAAATTGCATACAGTAATGGTATAATACTAAACTTATTGATACATTAATTAAAGAAAAAGATTATAAATTAGCCATTCAAAAAATTTATCCGAATACCCTAACTTCGTTCGATACAATTAAATATGCTTCGATCCCATATTTTGGTGACAAATCAGAAAAAATTGCTAAAATTATAAACAAAACAAATAAATATAAAGTAAGCTTTAAAACTAGGAACATCTTAAACACTTTGTTTAATGCAAAATCAAAAACAGACGATTTGCTAAAATCAGGCATTTACAAATTAAACTGTTCGCATTGTAATTCGGTTTATATAGGCCAGACAATTAGAAATTTTGATATTAGGTATAAAAAACACGTACGTTGTTGCAAATACAAACACCCACATAAGTCCAATTACGCTAAAACACTTACTAGAACACAATCATTCAATGACATCTAATAACACTACAAAATGTTTACACTTTTGTGATGATAAACGTAAATTAGATATACTAGAAGCATTTGATATTCACAAACATTTAAAAACTGTACCGTTAATGAATGAGCAAATTGATCTTTTAAATTCACCTCTATTGGATATATTTGGAATAAGAAATCAAGTCATCTGCAGACGATTACCGAGATCAAGTCACCAAGTTCTATTGCTATAAAAACACTAACTGTTTACTTTCTAATATAACCTTTGATAATGGCATGGAAACATGCCCAAATACGTATAAGGTTAAAATAAATAAATATTGTTGAAGTAATTAAGTATTTTTTCTACACTTATTTAATTATATGACAATTAATAGCATTTTTTTCGTGAAAAATCGTGCCTTATAATTAACTGTAGTGAATTATGGATTCATAATTAACTGTATCCGAAAAATCACAAATACAAATTTAAAAATCACTGTTTCGCTGATTCGATGATATTTTAAATCGCCCGCGATCAACTCTTTCTGCGGCTGACAATGGACTCGCGTGACAGCCAAGTGTATCGCCATATTGCTTGTTTACGTTTTACAATCTGTGCAAACTAATAATTCAACCACTAAAACGAGTCTAATTTATTGGTTTAATAGCATAGTATCACATTCGCGATTATGGCCATTATTCAGTCGGATGATTAGCGCCACTCGCCTGCGGCTCGTGGGCTCGGGCATCATCTTCGTGAATAATGGCTGTCATAATCGCTCATATAATAATATACTATTATATACAGATACTCATTAAATAAACCTTTGTTTTTGTACTATCCATAAAAGCCAAATTTTTATCCAAAAAGGGCAAAAACTGTGGCTAATGCACAAATAAATTTAAAAAATCGTCTATTAATGTGCCAGCATTGTACTTTTATTTTTGATTAAATGCAAACCTAAATTCCAGGAGTGCAACCTTAAATTTATGAGATGTATTTCTGAATCGCCCTGTATAGGTGTAATAACTGTAATAAAATTTGGATAAAATTTTACGAACGCTTATACGAAATTATGCGTTTAGTAGTAATTTTACCGCACTGCATGTACCTAGTTTATGTACAATTACAAACCGCAAGACAATACGTTTGTTGCTATTCATGCGTGCATCATGAAATTTTACTGTTGCTGTTACAAACGATACATTCTCTGTGTGTGTGGGTTTGACATTTGCCAGTGTCATTTGTAGGCTTATTACCTTTGACGGTGCTCGGTTGAGTAGGGCAGGGCTTTGACAAGGTTATAACTTAATAAGATTATTAACGCAGTTTGGGTCTTTGTGAACATGCAAGAAATATTTGGTGTAATTAATAATAATAATGATGATGATGATGACTAGGGCTGGACGATACCGTAAAGCAAGCATCGAGTATTGATACCAATTTGGCATCGATACTGTACAAAAGTATCGAGTTTATTTTTTCGTTCAAATTTCACGGTTTGATTAAAAATCTCAATTATTGTTAGGCTGCAAAAATGGCACACCGGTGGTAGGTACTTTCGATACCAGCCAAAGTATCCATACTTTGCCCAGCCCTACAAGTCGTATGTCAAAAATTAGGGGTGGTCAGTGAGGTAAAACTTTGAAAATTAAGGAGACAGATGTGCACAGTGTAAAGTAAAATTATATCGCAAATCCCAGAATCACATATGTAGTTTAAATGCTGTTAGTTGGGGGAGGGGGGGGGGGGGCGTGCGGAGCACGCAAATTCTAAGTGAAACTTCATAGCGTGTTCTCACTGAAAGTGTATTTTGAATTTTATGATTCAGCAGAAAACGTAAACGGTTATGTTATGTTCGAGTCAGTTGTAGGAACGCTATAAAAACGTTAATGCGCGTGAGAGTGAGTTACTTAATTTATGTAATTATTATTATCTCGTAACTATCTTAGTTTTAGGTTTATTGTTGTTTTAACTTTTAAGTTTGTATTGCTTAATAACATGTATTAGATAATATAGAGGGGGTCTCCGTTTTAGTAGATAGATATGTAGATAAGCAGTGATAGTATTTTAATGTTAGATTGCATTACCGAACAATTATTACTCTCTGCGGTTGCGGGTCCTTTTAGCTAGCATAGATAATACGATTCCTCGTCCAGTTAAGTAAAACGACAATGCGTGCGCACAGTATGAAAGAGACGTACAGCAGGAACTCTGAGGCTGGTGGAGACTGGAGTTTGGCCATGTTTCCAGCATTTTACATTTGTTTTGTTTTAAGGTTATGATTCACGGTAAAAATATAAAAATGTTAGTTTGGCAACAGGGTTGGGCATGTAGAATATTACATGTAAAATATACTTATTATACATGGTTATTTTACATGTAGAATAATAAGCTCTTTTTCTACATATTCTACATGTAGAATAATACAGGTGCAAAATCAGACAGTTTAAACGTAAAAAAAATAGAAATCTCATTGTTGGTGCATTCTTCGCGAAGGGGCGGTCGCTATGGAGGTTTTTTACTCCGCACTCCAGTCCTAGATAAGGGGTGATTTCCGCGGATAGTACTGTCTCAGTATTTACTTTATGCTTCAGGAAAACCACGTGAAAACCTGG
This sequence comes from Ctenicera cuprea, assembly GCA_958336395.1. Taxonomy (NCBI): domain Eukaryota; kingdom Metazoa; phylum Arthropoda; class Insecta; order Coleoptera; family Elateridae; genus Ctenicera; species Ctenicera cuprea. The sequence goes on along the minus strand of OY284492.1, from coordinate 50,531,169 downwards.
TGCAATACAGCCGGCCGGGCCTGGGAATCGAATGAAAGGTGAACGCGCTTACCGCGGAGCCACCTTTCTCGATTTTAAACACGTATACAACCTCCCCTACACCAAAGTGAAATAATTTATGTCCATAAAATAAATTTTAAAATATCTCAAAATAGTAAAAAAACTAAAAACGTAAAATAATTGCGACCAGTGCCGGAGTCATGGTGGGGGCGTGTGGTACTTCCGCCTCAGACGTAATTATTTAAAAAGCGCAGTTTCATTGTTTTTTTATGTCGTTTAATAACTGCCGACAATTAAAAACATTATGCAGTGCGGTTCGTTTGAATAGAGAAAACTTCTTACCGTTGTATAATCATGTTTTCACCCCCCCCCCCCCCGTCTACTATGCACACACGCGTTCATCTACATAGTAAAGTTAACACAATAATTTTATGCAGATGTTTTTCTGAAATCTATCTGTACATATTTTACATATTCTACATACTTTACATGTATAACATGTAAAAAAAGGTAAATATACTAGTTTTATTTAACATTCAGTTTCTACATATTATTGTACATATTCGACGTATTCTACACACTTTTCTACGTGTAATGAACATAGAAAATAATTTTCTACGTGTAAAGTTACAACCCTGTTTAGCCATCATAAATAATAAGACAAGAACTTTACAGTTATTTTTTTTTCATTTAAGGCCCGTTTGACATGCGACTGATGGTCGGTCCTGACAAGCTAGTACCAACATTCTTAATAGACTATTTCATATGCAATAGGGACCTGAAAATTAAGGCATACGAAGAAGTGGCTGCTATAGGCATTGATTGACATGATCCACAAACTCTGTTCTCGACCATATTTGACTCACATTCTTCCATTTCTAAATAAAAATTGGTTAATGCCACATTTATCTGTGTTTTACCTCACTAAGCAACAGGCGACTTCCGCTTTGGAAAATACTAAAATCACACCGTCTGCAAACGTTTGTTTCTATTGACATGTTAAACTAAACAGCAGACGACTTCCGTTTCCTGCTGCGGTCGCCACGTCTGCAAATGTTTCATAATTTTGCTATGCGACGACGGTCAAAGAAGCGTATAAAAGCGCTGCATTTTGGACGGAGAGTCAGTTCTTTTTCAGGATCGAAACGGAGATAACCTCCAAATACGATTTAAAAACCAAAACTAGTAAAAACATTTGCTGCTCGACCGAGCACAAGTTAACGCTCCCACTTGGTTATCAAGATTGAAAGCGCTCCAAAAACTAAAACTATTAAAATAACTGCTGCTAGATCAAGCTAACGGTTCTACACAAAGTCCTACTGCACCCAGCTCCTTCCAGAGCGGCGAAATAAATAACACCGCTTCTTCTCTATACACTGCAACATCCCCAGCTCTATCCAGAGCACCTCAAAACCTGCCCGACGCCCACTAGACATAAACCTAGAAAGCCGCTACTGCTCAGCGAATTACGTAGTGTACGTGCGTTGATCCCTTAGAGGACATGTGTTTCGTTTATGCGAATTAACTTTGTGATTAATTTGCTGTACTAAATCCGTGTATATTCATCCGTTCGTTTAATGTACCTATTGGTTTAATGTTGATCTGCTTGTTCATGTCTTGTTATAAAACCTTCACTGTGATATTAACAGACATTACCCTGTAAGGTGTTAGAATCGTTTCATGGCTCTAGGATGTCCCCACAACCGTATAGATCTTTTTTTTTCTGTTGTTTTCTGTAGTTTATGAATCTAATCAAACAAATAGCGGCAACGCCGCTCTGTTGACCCCCTTGCAGATACATTTTTAAACTGGCCGCCTTGTGCCATGTGAAATTGATGCGCAAAATGGACCTGGTCCTAACCAACCATCAGAGTCGCATGCGAAACGAATCTTTGCCGTAGATGTCCAGATAATCGTAGATAAGAGCGTGGCGCATTTTCGTCTCCGCGAACTATTTTTAGTCCAACGAAATGTGTAGGTGCCGGCAAAGAAGTTTCACTTCAAAAAAACGAAAGCTTTTCTGTACCTTCGTTGTTTTACGCTACTGCACATAATAAGGAATTGGAAAATCGATTTCTTGATTTCTTCTTGTGCGTATTCTCAGTAGCAATTCTTTGTGGTTTCAGTTAATTATCCTTTTAAGGCTAATTTAATCTAAAAATAATTTTACGAATTGGAAACGTTGTGGTCTAAACAAATACGCTTTAATAATAAATTAATAAATTCCCGGATTCTTGACCTGTAGGTCAGATTGAGGATGATATTATTGATATTAAAAGTCGAATAGATAAATATTAATAAGCGATTTTGAGAACATTAATCGAGGTCGAACTTTTTATTTACAGTATACCTAACTTGACTATTAAAAATTGTAGAATTTTAACAGTTATTTTTAGCGCTAACTTCTGGTAATTTATGTTTTATGAAAGCTATCATTTTTTTTTAAATTTGCAATTCGTATTTTTTTTTAGACCAAAAAATCGTAATTGGCCATCGTCCATTGTTTTTGTTTGTTCTGATTTGTAGACTTTACTGCAATATTGACAATTTAATCTAATTAGGCGTAATTATTATTCTTTTATATTATTTAAGTTGATTTATTAATTTCAGTTTGAGGTTCAATACATAGCCTACGCTTATGTATGTCATCTGGGAGAGAATTTTTAGATTGTAGTTTAATCTCACGAACTAACGAATTAATATACTTAGCCTGCGGGTTGTCAAAATTAAGGCCGAAACATGTCCTAGTAATTGTTTTCTCTTCCATATAAAGATTTTACAGCGCGCGGCGAGACTGGTGTATGAGATATTATGGATCATTTATCTAATTTTAATCCCTCGTGATTTTAACTTTTAAATCTCTTTTTAAATTAAATTTAGGTTAAAATAAAAAATTATTGTTAAAGTAAAATAAATTATTTTATTTAATATTAAATTTATAATGTAGGGAAGTAATAATTTCATAAAAATGTTCGGAATCGCGATTTTTACGGAAATATATGTTTTGGAACTCCAGGAACCACAAAAATGTTTTTTTAAATGCCTGTCTGTGGCTGGGTGGGCACGTGTGTGCGGTGCATCATAACTATCGAACGGATGGTCGGATTTCAATAAGATATCTGGGGATATATTAAAAATTCACCGACAGAATAAGCTTTTACAAAAATCCAAAACCGGAAGCGGAAGTTAGACATGTTTTTTTGGTAGCATTTTTTCCAAACCCAAATTTTATAAAATTTTAGCACGGAATCGGATAGAAGACAAATTCGACGACTTTTTCCCGAACTTTCTAGCTTTGAAATGGCGACCGATATTAATTTTTGAAAATTTTGACTTTAGCGCCTTGTTACTCAAAAACGGGCTGACAGACCGCATTGAAATATTTTATCGTAGTAGCCCTGTAGAGACGCAATGTTACCGTGCACAAAAACGTTCGAAAAGTTAAAAGCTATAGAGTAAATAAAATTTCACAAATTTTGAAAAAAAATATTGCTCTAAAACTGACCACAATATGAGGGGGGGGGGTAGTTTTTCGTATCCCACTCAATTTTTGGTGGACGAATTTGTTTTTCCATTTTTGGGTTTCTTTAATTCCAAGCAATTTTTTGCAAAAAAAAGAATGAAAAATTCGGCTTTCTTTACAAAAACACTTAGCGTTCTATCTATAACAATATCACTTGCTCTCTCTCCATTTGACGCCCATGCGTTGACCGAAATCTTTCGGCGCGTGACCAAAGTACACACAGCTACCTGTCGGTCGATCTTTGCGTCACTGTTTACTCTTTGTTGTTAAGATTGGGCCGTAACACATTAATAAGATATTTTTAAATATAAGATAAGTCACAATATCTAAAGTATGGGAAAGTCGAGGCGAAGTGCTTTGTTCATTTTTATCTTTCCCATACGCTTGGGTATTGATTTCATGAAAATTTTCAAAATCGAGATTTTAAATGAAGAGGTATAGCGAAAATTGTAATTTGTACTTAAACTATCAAAAAAATCCGAAGCTAGAAGCGGAAGTTAACCGCGTTTTTTTTTGGTAGCGATTTTTTGGCACAATAAGTTTTGGAAATTTGAGAAAAGAACGTAAGGCAAATCTAAAACTCTTTTACCGAACGCTCTAGCTTCAAAATGGCGGCTGCTACGATTTTTCGAAAATACCAAATTTAACATTCACTTACTCAAAAAGCAGTCGTCTGACCGGCCGGCATCAGTTACAATTTGTTTGAGAGCCCTCTGTGGGTGGTATGCGATGAAACTAAATTAATTTCCAAAATTTTAAAACGATTGCAATGTCGCTTTGCCAAAATTTTGAAAATTTTCAAAAAAAACTAAAAACTGCACACCGATTGTTTATTAACACTTTGTAGGCTGTTAGAACCGAAGGTTGGCTACAATTTGATGTTTTTTTTGTGAAAGCTATAATTTCACTGTAAAGCCTTCTATGAATTTTTGAAAATCGAAATTCTTTACTTATTAAACGGGAAACATTAAATAACTTCTGCATAAGAAGAATTATCTATCTTGACTAGTACAACCAACATCTGTTAGTTTTAAAAAAAAATTATATTTGTGGGGCGTACACGCCTCCTCCCTCTCTAATTTTTTGGCTGAAGAATTATTAAGAATTAAAAAAAAATGTATTAAATTCTAATTATTTGTAATTTCAAAATGATTTCTTTCAGGAAAATGTTTGGACTTTGGACAAGTTAGGATCCGAGCAGGTATGATTACTAAGCCCGCGTATATTTTTCAGACGTCACGAACTGACTAAGCTGTAATAAAGCTTGAAGTATGAATGGGAATGGATGGTTGCCTATAGAGGGTTATCCAAATTCGTCACTTACTTACCATTGGGATCTCGCAAGCAAGGATTATTGAATAAGCCGAATACGCTTAAATTTTCGGCCCAATTCTAAAAATAATGTACTATTTGGTTACCGTTTTTCTGGATACCAATTCCAAATAGCTTGCTGGCTACTAACGTATTGGCGGCTATTTAAAAAAATGAAGTTTATGATGGTTCCAAAAAACGAAACGTGTTATATTAAATGTGATTTTATAATAATATGCAGAAAACAAAGTTGCTGTAGAAATTAAAGTGCTTTTAGATTTTCAAAATTTTTATTAATAAAGAATATGGCGGCACAAAAAATCGGTATTTTTCATTTTTCCCATATCGCCGAAACAAAAGCAGCTAGCTCAAGTTTCTTTTTAGAGTATTAATCATAAATAATACAATGAGTGATTACGATTGTTATACGCGCTCGTGGTATTACTATCTTCACTAGTACTCGTGAACTTACACCAAAATTGTATCGAAGAAAAATCGTATCACGAGTCGTACCATATCAGTCACATTAATTTTGACGCATTTTTGGTAACACCGAACTAGTCGGAATTACTCGGGTGTTTTCGGGAATCGGCTCTCTTAGCATGGTATTGTTTGTTTGTTTTTAATGTTTTGTAGTGGCGTCCTTCTGCAATTTTTTTTTATTTTTTCATTTTTATTTATTGTTGCCTGGAAGTGTTATTGTAAAAATGGATCGTTTTGGAGAAAAATCGTTAAGTGTTATTTCATAAAAATTTTGAGGTTATGTACATTATTTTAGTTTAAGATTTCGGTTCATATAACCTGTCAAACAAGATACAATTTAAATGTGAATATACACTGTGTGTCTATAAAGTAACCCCCACCCCAACTTACTTTTGAACGACTTAATATTTTACCACAAAATTTGGTGTGCTGTAATGGGAAATTAAATACTATTTTTTAGTCCATATTTAAATTTTGTATCATTCCAAATGGCGACTGGACGCCATTTTGAATTTGTTTTTAAATGGAAAGGGGGGTCGAGTGACACCTCATTGGAAATGTCTTTTAGTTTTGCGCCCTATCCTAGAGTTTCAAAGAAAAATATACAGCAATAACAAAATGGCAATGTTTGACGAACGATAAAGAAGTCTATTAAAAAACTAAGAATTAAAGCAAAAAGAAATTAAATTAAGTGTTCGAAATGTTTACCATTCACTTCTTGGCACATAAAAAATCGGTTGATTTTAGATATCCTCATAGAAAAAGATCTAAGGGGGTTAAATCTGCGGAGCGAGCCGGCTATTCTACAGGCCCCTGCCTACCAATCCATCTTCCAAGAAAATGTCCGTTGAGAAAGTCAGAAACAGGCCTATAATAATGAGGCGGCGCAGCGTCTTGTTGTAACATAACGTTTTCAATATTATTTCCAGCCACCTGAGATATTTCTGGAAAAATTTTGTCCTGCAAATGAAAAAGTGAACTACTGGATAGAAAAATCAAAACATATTTGAATTGAGTGAGTCCATTTGTTAAAAATCCGCCATTTTGTTATGACTGAATATTTTTCTTTGAAACTCTAGGATCAGACGCAGAACTAAAAGACCTTTTAAATGAGGTGTCACTCGACCCCCCTTCTATTTAAAAAAAAATTCAAAATGGCGCCCAGTCGCCATTTTGAATGATACAAAATTTAATTTTAGGCTAAAAAATAATAGTATTTAATTTCCCATTAAAGCACGCCAAATGTGGTAAAATATCAAGTAGTTTAAAAGTTAGTTAGGGGGGGGGGTTGCTTTTTAGACAGACGGTGTATTTATATTTTTTAATGCATATTAGTATGTTATTATTATATTTATTATAGGTGTACACTAAAATTTGGGTCGGTCATGATTTGAACACTCACAATTCAAGTTGGTTGACATCGTTATCATCGGCCACCCCACCGTCGACGTTTCTCGTATTTTGCTTTTTGCCTGTAAACGACAGAGACAACTATTGTTTTTAATTCATAAATTATGTTATAATTAAATATGATACTTACTTCTGACCGAAGCAATGGAAAACTGTATTAAAATAATAATAAATCCACTCAAAAGTCAGTGCATATCAGTTTTTAACGCGTTAATTTAAGAATTAGGAGCGATTATCTGACGGTACTGTGGGTTTAATCGCTTATTTAAACAGCACCATGCGGTTCAATCGGTATAAAACAAACGTGATTGGTTCGTTTATAAAACGGGAATTTTGTGATTGGTTCAATGAAATGTGAGTGGTATAGTCAGCATAAAATTCCGCAACTTTGCCGCAATTTAATCAAATCTCCATCTCGTATAATAAGCGAGATCACAAGGTGAGCGTCGAATTTGAATAACCCTGTATAGTTTGTTTTCTTAGAAATCTAACAGACGGTGAGATGTACACAGGGAAATACGTTACATCTTAAATTGGATTTTAAATTCACAGAATTATAAAACTACAAACAAGTTGCAGTATCCTTGGTATTGTATCTGTTAAAATTAATTCAGTATACGAAAACCGCAAAGCAGATGTGATAAAAGTTTTTTGCTGCCGATATTTTACAATCGCAGAATGTGGAACAACTACTTAACTATTCCGAAGTGGTTAAAGCTGTTCTAACTGTATTCTCTGGTGATGTCCAATTACGTTTAATTCAATTTGCGCTGCTGCTTTTATGTTCCTTTACAAATGACTATTTTTATTTTATAATCGCGGTTTTGTGTTGTTAGCCGACATAATTTATGGTTGCAGCCGAGAAGAAAAATTCAGACGTACGTTTGCACCATCTAATGAAAATTGAATTTGTAATCAATTCGAAGTAATTGATGCAAACAAATTCGCTTTAACGAATTACCCATTAATCAAATTGATGATCAAATTACTGTCTTCCATTTCTAAACTCTAATTATATGGTGGTAATTGAGGAGCTTCTTTCGGTGGATGTCATTTATGGGGCGCCAAGTGTAAAGTGAAAATTTGCTGTGCATTTCACGGTATTTAAGGCAATTTGTCCCAATATTTATTACACACATTTAGCTAAATGTTTTTTATTTTAATAAATCATTCTAGATTTAAATAAATCTTGAAACATTTGGTTTAAATATTCCAACATTTAATAAAGCATTAGAGATTTAAATAAATCTTATTTTAAATTTTCAACTATTTAGTAAACCTTTATGTATTTAGCCAAATCTGCACATATTTGTTTTAAATCTTTCAATATTTAATAAATATTCGCAGATTTAAATAAATCTTTGCCGATATAAATAAATTCTTGCAGATTTAAATAAATATTTCAACATTTAATTTTAAGTTGTCATATTTAATGTTAACTTGTCATATTTGTTTGACGTTAGTAGATCCAATCTACATACAAGACCAAGACCGTTTACATCGGTAGTATGGCGCAAGGCAGGGTCATGGTGGGAGCGTTCGACGCTTAACAAAACAGACTGAAAATTACGTTTTCAAAGGGAATGTTGAGGAAACTTTCATTGTATGAATAATAAATAATGCAATGTTTATGTTGTTAAATATGTTCTTATTGATGATTGAACTAACATTGATTGTACAAATTCTTGAAATACGGCAAACGTGTTCATAATTGTTGAACGTTACCACCAGTTTAAACGGTCTTGGTCTTTTATGTAGGCTGAGTCTACCAAGGCAAAGAACATCAAAACGCCCAGAAGCGTCACTTCGATATTTTTTCTACTTTAGTCGGCCATATTGTAAATGGTTTAACTGTCAAGTTCTGACAGATGTGGTTCGCGACTTGACGTACCCTTTTCTGACGCTGATTTAAATTTAATTTAATGTAAGGTTCTTCTTTCATCCATTTTATTCAGGTATCGTTTTTAAGGGTATTACAGTTATTTAGCGTGTCAAATGTAGCACAATACCACAACAGCATCACAGACGGAGCAGTTCGTTTGGTTGACTTAGCAGTAAATTGTGTTCTGTGAATTTTACTTAAAGTAATCAGTTTTAGATCTTATTATATACCGTGGTTTTAGTCAAACGTTGGTAAATACTCGTACCATTTGGACATAACAATACGCGGTAGGTATACCTACTACAAAATATTGAACAATGTAATTTTATTTGCATTTCACGTACCTAATAAAAATCCTACTCGATCTACAGAATTATTTTTACTTATTACTTCATTTAATGCGTGCTTCGGTTTCCTGCGAATTACCTTTAGCAATATTATTTAGTTCTTTGTGTTGTATGTCTAGAAGTTATATTTAAAATTGGCGCCATTTAATTTTGACGTTAACCATTTTCAATATGGCGAAGGTCACCCAAATTGTGCTCAAAACATCAAAGGAACCGACACAAGTGACGCTTCTCTCTTTGATATTCTTTGACCAAGGTCAAATAAATAAGACAGGTTACCATTAAATGTGACAGCTTAAATATAAATGTTGAAATATTTATTTAAATCTGTAAGGATTTATTTATATCCGTAAAATTTATTTAAATCTGCGGCTATCTATTAAATATTGAAAGATTTAAAACAGATATGTGCAGATTTATCTAAATACATAAAGATTTACTAAATATTAGAAAATTTAAAGTAAGTGTTTCAAAGATTTATTTAAATCTCTAATGCTTTATTAAATGTTAGAATATTTAAATCAAATGTTTAAGGATTTATTTAAATCTACAACGATTTATTAAAATAAAAAGCATTTAACTAAATGTATGTATATATAATAAATATTGGGACAAATTGCCTTAAATACCGTGAAATGCACAGCAAATTTTCACTTTACACTTGGCGCCCCATAGTCATTAATGTGAAAATCAAATTAAGTTTACAACATTTATTTTTCAACGCTATTTGTAGTATAATGAGTTAATGACTAAAATTTACTGTACTTTATACAAACAATTTAAAAAAAATTTAGTTTCTGCCCCGATGTGTATCGATAGTTTTTACTTATTTCTAGAATTTGAATAGATTGTAATTAGGGACATGTATTATTATATAGATTATACAGGGTGAGTCAACAACGCAGCGATGGTCGATATCTCCTTTACGATTTAAAATACAGAAAAATGTTTTGAATAAGTGTTTTAGGGAACCAAAAGAACCACATTTTAAAATAATTTTTAATTATACAGGGGGTTTCATATAAGGTGGCATACGAACTTAAGTTTTTTTTTAAATGGAACACTGTATATTTTTGCATATTTTTATTCCTTTTAATTGCCTCTCCAAATATGTTTTGTTTTTAAAATTCCGTTGCGGCGTTGCCAGGTTATTCCACTTTTTTCGAAAAATCTGACGTTTTCATACCTTACTAATAAAAGCTGCTCGAGCCGTATTTCCAAAAATTAAACAAAATATTTCTGTTAGACCTTAGTAAAACTATCTGCTCTTCTCCAGGTGTTTTAAAGGTGAATTTCGTTATACAGGGTGTTTTTTGCAGCGGTGAAAAAATTACTAACTTTAATGGGTCATAACTCGATTTTTTCAAATTGCACGCTCTGTATATTTTTGAGAATTGGATAAAGATCTCAGCTCTCTATAAGTTTTATTAAATAATGGTTATACCTAAATACAACGGTTTTCGAGAAAATGAGAATGTAAATAAAAATCCGGGATTGAGACCTGTGTTTTACTTTAACGAACTCATTTTACTGTGAATATCAACGAATGTTACGGTGAAGTTTACAAACTGTAAATGTTAGGAATTTGTTTCAAATAATTTTTAAACAAATTTAATGTATGGAATGGGAAATTGGGCAATCTACCATTTCAAAATTTATAAAAAAACAATTTTCTTACATGTTGTATTTGTAATGTTTGTAGTTGTTTTGTGCAAAAACAAAAAACAATTGTCAATGCCTTCTATGTTGTCTGTGTTTTTAGAAATTACCTGATTTTTTTGCTTACAATCTCAATTTCTCGATAACCGTCGGATTTAGGTATAGAGCGCAGAAATCTTTATCCAATTCTCTAATAATATACAGGGCGTGCCGTTTAAAAACACCAAGTTATGACGTACTACAGTTAGAAATTTTTGCACAGCTGCAACAAAAACCCTGTATAATGAAACTCAACTTTAAAATATCTGGAGGCTAAGCACATGGTCTTGACTAAGGTATAACAAAAAAAGTTTAATCTTGGGAAATACGGCTCCTGCAGATTTTATTATTCTGCAAATGTCAATTTTTTCGAAAAAAAGTGGAATAACTCGGCAGCGCCGCAATAGAATTTAAAAAACAAAGCATTTTCGAAAAGGAAATTAAAAGGCGAATAAGAATATGCAAAAATATATAGAATGTTCTATTATAAAAAAATTTAAGTTTTGTATGCCACTTGTATAGGGTGGGCCAAAAGTCAGTTTACCGATTTGGTTTAAATAACAAACAAGCAAGTATGTTGATAATAATTTATTGTGACAGAAATAAAAAGGAAATGGAAAAAATCAAAGCATCGGTAAACTGCCTTTTGGCCCACCCTGTATGAAACGCCCGTATAATTAAAAATGGTTTCCTAAAACATGTATTCAAAAATTTTTTCTGTATTATTTTAAATAGTAAGTTATAACAATTTACGTAACTTTCCAAACTGGCAGAAAATCAAAAAAAAAAATTTTTTTAAATAAAATTTTGAAACTTATTTAAAATATTTATCAATTCCAACTTTACTTCGTTAAAGTCCATATTTAATGAGTATCTGTATATAAAATACTTCATCACTTTAACAATATCTATTTATTTTAACCTTATACGTATTTCGGCATGTTTACATGCTATTGTCAAAGTTTTGTTTTTTTTTTAATATAACCTTTGACAATGGCATGTAAACATGCCGAAATACATACAAGGTTAAAATAAATAGATATTGTTAAAGTGATTAAGTATTTTATATACAGATAATCATTATTCAAAATATTTTAAAATTTTTAAAAATTTCAAAAAAAAAATCTAAATTTTCAAATTAATTAAAACATTTTCAACAATTTGAGCGTTCGGTTTTCAACTCGTAAAATTCGTGATTATACCTTCTTGTACTAAATTTTGGGACAAATCTTTGATGGATTTTCTGTTACAGGTGATTGTTGATTGTTTCCTTATCGTTATTTAGAAGAACAAATACGATAAGTGGATTATGATAACACAATCATGATGGGCTTAAAGAATAAAGTTTGAATTGAAAAAATAAATCACAAATCAGTTGCCGCTTAAAAATAAAAATGAAGTCGTTCCGTGCTTCCTCACATGTATTTTTATTGTTCTATTATTTCGTGCTTACTTCAATTAATAATTCAATTTCATTACCTAGCGCCATTGACGGTAGTGATAACGCAGGAACTTACGGCTCAAAGAAATTTATGCGTCGTTTAATAAATTTAATGTACATTCCAATTCCACTAATGCACGAAACTTTGAAAACAGAGCACTTGTGTTGCTTTTAATTTATTGTGTATAACATTGTGATGGAAAACAAGAAAAGGAAAAATGATTTGTGGACCGGAAAACTCAAACATTTTTGCAGACTTTGTTACTTTATGTTTTTTTAATTTGATTGATAAGAAAAAATTAGAAATTTAAATTTTGTGGTTGAGAAAAAAATAGAACAGCGCTTGTACGAAAATACGTTTTCACAACGTATCTGCGTTATTCGTATAAATCGATAAGGGTTAGTCTCATTAGCTCGAATATAAAACGTTAAGGTATTCAAACCAGTGGCGGCTGGTACAAAGAGGGCAACGGGACACTACCCTCGCAGCTTTACTGGTTATAAAAATTTTATGTAATTAAAAATCAAAGAAAACAAATTTTCTCGAGATCCTTAGTAGCACGAAATGGGATCCACACAAAATTAAACAAATATTTTTAGAACAGCGAGTAGAGCGGGACCTTGGAAGTTAGAGCGAGACCCCGACACATATACAAAAAGTGACATCTTAAGCGGATTTATAAAAGAAATGCGCAAGTATTGGGAGGTACAGGGATTACAGCCTTTGAATAGGGTCAAAGGGACATTAAATAAGCTGCCGTGTAGGTTTGTGTATTATGCGCGCAGGATGGTTTGTTTCGAATTGCCACAAAAATGGCTACGGATAATTTGGTAAACAGTGCGATCGAATCGAGTAATCAAAATAATTTGACTTGTGATGTTTAAATAACATTTAATAATCGAACACCTCCAAGGCAAGATTCATTAATATTACAATGTGAAACGAATAAAAAGACAAATAAAAGTGTTACAAGAAAGTTTAGTAGAACGCATTTTTTTTGTTATGTTTGTTTGTTCATCACCGACGTGAAGCATCTTTGCGAAATAGTAAAAAACACGAAACAAGTATTTTCTATCATAATACCCTATAAAGACACAAACATTTGGAAAAGATAATAGCTATGAAGTGAAAAATATTTTCAAAATTTTAGAAATTTTAAAATATATTGTTCAAAACTGGCCACAGGATTTTTTTTTTTAAATTGTAAGCTGATAGAGCTGGGGACGAGCAACAATTTAGCGCCCCCAAATTTCTCTGTGTCGCCATATATGAATTTTTGAAGACTTTGACTTTAACGCGTATTTACTCAAAAACGAGTTATCAGATCGGAACAAAATTTGATATTGTAACATTTTGTGACCTGAATCATGCAGAGGTGTCAGTGTGACCACTTAAAAGCTGTTGAGTGGTTGGGCATATGTCTATAGGTCTTATGAAATTTTGCGCCTCTTACTGCTAGAAAATTTTGTGTGTGATTCCACACTACTGTATCATTATTGCCACTGTATTAGCTGCAACTTATATGGTATAGTATATACTTATTTAGTATACAGATATATTTATAAAAGTTTCAAGTCGCTAAACATTGTGGAACTTAGTCACGCTTTAGTGACTCGCGCTTAAACGCGCGATTGTTGATACTACAACGTTGTGCATAAATACTTTTGGAAATATAAAAGCTTTAAAGTATAGAAACGTCCAGGTTTCATTTTTATTATATAATCTATTATTTCGTGCAGTGATGGGGCGGAGGAAGCGGGAATATTCGCCGGGAATTCCCCAAGTGTGAGGAAAGTTCCTAAAAATCGGGAAAGCTGATTTTTTCTCGATGTATACTTTAATAAATCTATATGTACGATGTAAGATTGAATTACTTCGATTTTCACGTATGTAGTAATAAAAACCATCATCACCTTTACGGTCGTCACCTAACTATAATAACTTAAAATTAGTCACTCCACCGTTTGTTTCAGCAGTAATAAATCACAGGCTATTTAAGCCGAAGGGGGGGGGGGTCCCCTAGGCGGTCGTTCCCATATGTCTCCGAATCCCCTTGACCGATTTTTATCAAATTTGGTATGTAGAACTTATTTACATATATTTGATAACTCATCAAATAAAGTATTTATAGCGATTTTTGTTCCGAAGTCTGAAGCGCATCTAATCAGCCGTAGGGCGGGCGGTTGCCGTGAATTTATCTATTAAATTCTTTTACATCGACGGAATAGCTCATTATCTGTTTTAATTACACTTTCCCATGTATGGGAATCTTTCCGTGAACATTCCCCTAAAACTGCTTTCCGGGAAAGTGCTCATCACTGATTTCGTGTGAGTTCCTTTCTACAGTTCTCCCCTTTTTTGTAACATGTATTTGACATTGGAACTTTAAAACAAAAACGTTATTTACCCACTTTGATAATCGAAGGAAATTAGTTCCAACCTTTCCGTCTAAGAATATTGTAATATTGATAATGTTTAAGAAATATAACAACTGTTTTTATTAGTATGGAATTTCTATCACCCGTTTTACCTTATTGAATTGACCGCTTTATTTAATAAATGAACTTCGGATGTCACTTTACATTTGAATGCTTGAAAACAATATTTATTATATTGAATTGCGGCAATGCTACCGTTAACTATAACTAAAATGTCCTCTTAAATACCTGTTTTGCGCTAAAACTTAAAAGCATCATATCCGTTTCTTTTTTGTTTGCGGTTCTTAAACACCATAAACGAGCTTTAAACGATCATCTCGCTTCAGTTAAAGCGCAGAGAACAAAAAGACTGTAATTGTCCGAGAAGAATAAAAATACCGTCTTATATAATGCATTGTTTGAGAGAATTTTATAAGCTAAATATTGTCATGTCGAATTTCTGGATAGAACTTTGTATTAAAATGTTTGTCAAAATGATCAAATTAGACTAGTTAGTAATCTTGTTAGTGTTCGTCAAATTGAAGTAATTCCTGCAGTAATTCAGGAGCAGACATGGCGACGAGGGTCTATCCAACTGTAATTTGATCAGAAGCCTATATCTAACGCTTTGATAATGAGAGACAATGAGAGCGATGGCTTGGATTTTCTATGATTATTTTTAAATTTTGTATTCTTTTAAAAGTGAATGTTTTATCTAGATAAAAAAATTAAAGTGAAAAATATTAATAAATACTTGTGATGGGATATTTCGAATAGAAATAATCGAATCATTCTATTATCGAAGTATCTCGTGATATTTTTTAATGCAAATTTCCTTTCCAATGTGGCTGTGGAAGAACAGAAGCAGTCTTGCTGTATTTGAGCGGTTTTCTTGCGATTTCCTGCAATACGCAGCGTTTGATTTAATTAATTCTTGTATCGATGTAGAGTGGAATAAACGATTTATTATTATTATATATCGAGAGGCCGCAGAAAATAATCATTCGAAAGATTTTACGATTTTAAAGTATTCGGTTTTGTCCATTTCGGAAGCGGGCG
This sequence comes from Ctenicera cuprea, assembly GCA_958336395.1. NCBI lineage: Eukaryota > Metazoa > Arthropoda > Insecta > Coleoptera > Elateridae > Ctenicera > Ctenicera cuprea. The sequence goes on along the minus strand of OY284492.1, from coordinate 50,515,597 downwards.
TTGAAGCGATACCCCGTACAGTAGCCAAATGCAAATTCCCAATGCAAATACATAATGCGATGATATCAGCAGTCGTGGTATTACGATGCGAATACACTAATGGAGAGAAGTTCCGGAATGCGATTGCATGAAGTCGGCCTCCGCGGCGAGTTTCGCCGCGCAAGCACAACCAAATAAGTTTTGTTTTGAACATTCGGATGTTACTAATATTAGCAATAGCAAACACGGCAGTTGCCACCGCACACTGTTTTGTTTCTCGTGGTCATTTCAGTGTAGGGTCGTAGACGAAACCATAAATGAATTAATTTTAAGATTTGGCGTAACACATACCATATGTATTCAAACTGATGGTGCCATTATATCAAGAAGTGCGAGAAAGGAGATCGATGAACTTGGCATAAACGTACTCGTAACATGGATTGATTAAAACTTGTAACCTTTACACATTTAACTTTAAAAATTGTCAAAACTAAAATATGCAGAAGAAAATATTACGTGTGGCTCTCCCATATCAGACGGGACCTTGGTAGGCGAGTGTAGTCGGCGCTTGCAGCCAAGGTCACAGTGGTTTTCGGGAGTCTGTGGCTCTATTTGGCCCGGTGTTCGAATCCGGGACAGGCAGTTGTCAGCTCCTTGAAACCTCTTAACATAGAATAGTTTAAGTAGTTTTTAAGGACTTAGTTAAAGTAGTATGTAAGGTAGTACCGTTGATTGAATCAACGGTAGTACGCACAATGGGCCCGACAATGTGGCCTAAGTGCTGTAAGACTTAAAATACATACACCCATATCAGACACCTCTGGTGCACTTCTTCAAACAAAAGTTAGTAGAAATACTAAGGTAAATCGGTGGGGCTTACATATAAAATTTCCAAATTTTAATACATTTACGGTGAAAGTTACCGACAAAAAAGTGATGAGACTGTTTCGTTCTTAAGAGGGCTGTAGTTCCGTAAGGAAGCATTTTCTGACGTATGTTCGTATGATATTTTCTTCAAGGAATCACTTCCTGAAATTTCTGTACCTACTTAGGAAACACCCTGTATACAGGGTGTCAACTGTTTAACTTGCCCACCATTTCTACCTTTTTTATTTTTAAAGATAGACAGTTGCTTAAATGTGAAAAGAATCAGAATTTGTTAAGACCATTTTGATTATCAGATTTAATCTTTTATGGCATTTCCGGTTTAACCGGAAACGGTAACCACTTTTAATTTTTAAATGGAACACTCTGTATATTTTTACATTTATGGATAGGAAATAATTTTAGCTTTACAAAATCATTATACATATGTATGTTTATTGTTTTGTTTCATGGCAATTGTTATTTTGATAAGATAAAAAAATGAAATGTTTGTTATGAGTGAATTTAAACATACATACAGTGATTTTTTCTTTTATGTATACATATCAGCTATGTATACTTTTGTAAAAAAACATGTCAATGCATTGTTTTACTGCAATCTATAGGCAACCAACTGTACAGCAAATAATAGAGAGAGAAAGGATATTCCTAGTGTGAGGTTATGTTCAATGAGTATATTTATGAATAAACGCAAAATTATTTGAATATCAAGTTTTTTTTAATAAAACTATTATTTTAAAAACATAAAATATCAACAATACACAAATTTTATGCTAAATTCAAAAAATCAAAACTAATTGCTATTAATTTGACATTAAACAATTTGATTACTGTTTCCACAGCAGACTATTCTTTTCAAAAATTGAAGCTTTGAAATGTAGTGTATAGTTGGTTGCCTACTGATTGCAGTAAAACAATGCATTGATAGGTTGTTTCATAAAAGTATACATAGCTGGTATGTATACAAAAAAGAAAAACTCACTGTATGTATAATGATTTTGTCAAGCTAACATTATTTCCTATACAAACATGTAAAGATGTACAGGGTGTTCCATTTACAAACCCAAAGTTGGTATCGTTTCTGGTTAAACCGAAAATACCATCAAGGATTGAATTTGGTATTCAAAATGGTCGTATAAAATGCTGAATCTTTTCCAATTTAACCAACTTTCTTTCTTTAAAAATATAAAAGTTAGCAATGGTGGGCAAGTTAAAGTTGGCACCCTGTATTAACAACCTCAGTTCATGGAATAAAGCACACTTGAATGTAATTTGCCCTGTCGTTACCCGCCCCTTAATCCAAACCGGGAAAAATGAGATTTTTAATTAATTTATAAATAACGAACTTGCTCCTACGTAATTTGATAATAGGACTTGAAGATTCATTTAAATTTAATTGGTAGGAAGGAAATACATCCCAACCTTCGTTGAAATAGAGATTACAATGATGTATTGGTGTTATTTTCATTATGTAGGTATGTATTTTCAGATTTGACCGAAAACTGCAAACAAACAAAAACAATGCAAGATTTAAATTACAATCGTCACGATTTCACAATTTAAATGCCATCGACACATTGTAGATAGAATAATCTGGGTTTCATAATGATGTATGTATGCATGCATCTTTCCACACCGTATGCTAAACATAATGAGTATCTGTAATTTGATATAGCAGCACTGTTAGTGGCATCCCTATTAATAGGATTTTTCTGCTATGTGGTTCTATGAATAAATTGCAAAAATTTATTAGAATTTTGTTTTGCTTGCAGTTTAGGATACTAAAATAATAATATGATTTGTATCTGATAGTGTAATAAAACATGGATTCAATCAAAATGGAAATTATTACCTCGACGAGTACAATTATGCTGGCTGTGAAACAATATAGGAATTGCAGTACAAATTTCACCCACATTTATATATCGATGTTATTCAATCATAAATGAATTGTTTATCATAAAAGAGCAAAATTTTCGAGAGTAAAGTTCATCACATCCCATTGTATGGTTCATTGTTCTGAATGTCCTGTGGATTTATTTCCTGTTTTTCGCTGATGTGATTGATGAATGTGTATCTCATCAAACAGCAACAAAATATGAATATTTGTAACAAAACCTGGTAATAATTAAGTAATCAATGGTGGCTTTTGAATTTCGTACATTGACTTCGTCTTTGTCCTATTTTCTTACTAATAATTGTGAATTAGATAAACCGATCTGTTCTAAAACAACTTATCTTTACAGAAGCACTTCTTCAAAGTAGACCATTACCACACATCCCAAGTTTGCCCGAGTCAGAAGCACCGACGACAAGCACTCTTGGCTCTGGAGGAACTCTGGGAAGCTTGTCGGGTTCTTCAGGATCTGCCGCCCCCTCGACTCCTATGTCCCTTGAAGCAGCAAATCGATGGACGTCAAAAGAAAATCTGCTGGCTCAAGAAGAAGACGATCCTCAACTGTTTGTAGCTCTCTATGATTTCCAAGCAGGTGGAGAAAATCAGCTTAGTTTAAAGAAAGGTGAACAAGTTCGTATTCTTAGCTATAATAAAAGTGGTGAGTGGTGTGAAGCGCATTCTGCATCCAATCAAGTTGGCTGGGTGCCATCGAACTATGTAACTCCTGTGAATTCCTTAGAAAAACATTCCTGGTATCATGGACCCATATCGAGAAATGCCGCTGAGTATTTGCTAAGTTCTGGAATTAACGGAAGTTTCCTTGTGAGGGAATCTGAGAGCAGTCCAGGACAACGTAGTATATCTTTAAGATATGAAGGCAGAGTGTATCATTATAGGATTAATGAAGATTCCGAGGGTAAGGTTTTTGTAACGGCCGAAAGCAAGTTTAATACATTAGCAGAGTTAGTGCATCATCATTCTATGTTATCCGATGGTTTAATAACACAGTTGTTGTACCCAGCACCGAAACATAATAAACCGACTGTATTTCCACTAAGCCCCGAGCCTGACGAATGGGAGATTAATAGGACTGATATTGTAATGCGTCATAAGTTAGGCGGGGGGCAGTATGGTGATGTCTACGAAGCCGTCTGGAAACGGTACAACATGACTGTTGCTGTCAAAACATTAAAGGAAGATACGATGGCTCTTAAAGATTTCCTAGAAGAAGCTGCGATTATGAAGGAAATGAAACATCCAAATTTAGTGCAACTTATGGGTGTATGTACGCGAGAACCTCCGTTTTACATCATTACGGAGTTTATGAGCAAAGGAAATTTGCTGGATTATTTGCGTAATGGTAACAAAGAGCAAATTAACGCTGTTGTACTTATGTACATCGCTACACAAATTGCAAGTGGTATGAGTTACTTAGAAAGCAGATGTTTTATACATAGGGATTTGGCCGCAAGGAATTGTTTAGTTGGTGAAAACCATTTAGTTAAAGTGGCCGACTTTGGCTTGGCTAGACTGATGCGTGATGATACATATACAGCACATGCAGGTGCAAAGTTTCCTATAAAATGGACTGCACCCGAGGGGTTAGCTTATAATAAATTTTCAACGAAGTCTGATGTTTGGGCCTTTGGTATATTGTTATGGGAAATTGCAACGTATGGAATGTCTCCCTATCCGGGAGTCGATCTCACTGATGTTTATCATATGTTGGAAAAGGGTTATAGAATGGAGTGTCCGCCAGGTTGTCCACCAAAAATTTATGAACTTATGAGACAGTGTTGGCAATGGCATGCACATGAGAGACCCACCTTTAGAGAAATACACCATGCTCTTGAAAATATGTTCCAGGAGTCAAGTATTACTGAGGGTAAGTACAGTAAAGAAACATAAAGGGGGGCAAAAGTAGTTTATGTTGGAGATTAAAGTTTAGTCTTTATAATCCTCCTTGAAATGATTGAAAAAAATTACACTGGGCTTATATTTAAAAAAAAATTAATTTAGACTAATACAGGGTAGTCCAGCACTCCCACATTTAACTCTCAAAAAAGGGGAAAGATACAGAAAAAATGTGAATAAAAGAATTTACAGATGATGTGTTCTTTGAAAGAAAAGACAACATACAACACATCCCAAAAAACATTTTATTAACTTATTTTTTTTCTTGTATCTTGCTCGATTTTAGAATTAAATAGGAGCAAAATAAGTGTTAGACCACCCCGTATAAAGAAGAACTAGCTCGAATCCTTTACTAATGTGTAAGGAAGGGTTCGATGTTTTACCTCAAGACGTCCCTAGTGGAATACCTTGTGCTAGCTACAGCGTACTTTTCTAAAGTTGAAATTTGTGACTTTTTTGCTTGGAGGCGTTTTACTTAACGGTCAACTTCTCGAAAATGGAACAAGGTACAAAGAAGCGCCTGTTTTTTTAAAAAGGTTATAAAATTCCTGGAATTTTGATATATAATTTGTAAAATAAATTTAACACCTTCAAGGTTACTACAGAGTTACAGCCACCCTAAGATGAAATAGTCTAAAATTATGTTTTAAGTAATATTCCTACATAAATTGAAATTTTGTATGAGGTAGTGCACTAAAACTTTTAAATAGTATTTTTCGAAAATTGTTCATTTATTGTGAAAAGCTCCAATGAGTAGAATTTTTTGAGTTTTAGTCAATAATAGAAATACAATTTTTGTCTTTAAGGTCCTCTAACTTCTTGAAGAAGCACTTTTTACTAAGGCATGTTAGGTATAATAAACGTCCAATTACTTACGTTACACCCTGTATAATGATAGTATTATTGTGCTATAAATTATTTTACAATGTTTTTGAACAAAATTACATAAAATCAGGTAGCCTATGACAGGTTTTCTTAGACTATCTGATGATTTAATTTAGTTTTGATGAAATGAACTAATTTATACTATAATGCTACCAATATAGACGATTTTAATGAATAAATTGTAACTAGCTTAATTAAAACAGATTACTACTGATAGTAATTTTTAACGATTTTCACAAAAATCGCTTTTTGTTTAAGTGTTCAATACTTAAAATATTTTGTAATAATCTTTAAAACCGTATTCTCATAAAATAAAGAAGTTATAAGGCTGGGGTGTTTAAGCTGTAACACCCTGGCCTGTATATTAAACAAAACAACGCCAATTTATAAAATGCGTACACCGTGAATTCTGCAGACAATACTTCAGTTTGTGTTTCCAGGGCTACTTAATTTTTTATTTATTTTTTTTTAAATAAAATTGATTAAATCACATAAAACCATAAAATCACAATTGTTTTGCACCCTGTGAAAATTCTCCATTCAAAAATACCCAGTTTTGGAAATACCTAAGGTAATTTTTGTAGAAAACTCCCGAGTACTACTCGGGAAGGTCCGAGTGTTTCCTTAAAACGCGGAAAAGGTTGTACAATCTTTAGTTCTAGAAGTGCTTTCTCAGGCGGGAACAGTCTAGATTGTTTCTTTTCTTCTCCCGAAGGCTGTAACTCCATACGGAAGCGTTTGCAGACCAATCTTTATAGTAATTTTTTTATTGCTTTGGTATGCCGAATTTACCCCTGCTTACACTATTTCCACATTTAAAAGAAAGCACTCTGACCTTCATGGCAACTGGTTTCTTTTTTAGAAAAAGTTGTTTTATTTACCGAAACCGTTGAAATTAGCTACTTTCAACAAATGTCTCGTTGTTGTATATTTCTGAATGGAGAATAAGATTTTCCAGTCGAAAGTTAGAAATTACTGTGAGTGTGTCACGTTCAATTCCGCTGATGCCACGTGTTCGTTGACCAGCTACTCAAGCGGAGTGCCGACATACATTGATTAAATGGCTCCTGTTCGGTTAGCTTCTTAAATGATGCTATGAAATTACGTAGGCATATAGTATGAGCACTAAACTTCTTTGGTGTTTAATTTAATTTTTTTGTGAGATTGCTAATATGGAAGGCAAACAATAAGCCACGCTTCCTGGAATGAGATAATGCTCGGCTCCTGACTTGAACACTACGGAAATTGCTAGACAGTGAACATGTTAAAGAAATATGTCTACCACCCACGTCTCTGATTGATGGATTTAAAGAAAACAAGTGAAAATGGAAATCATCAATAGCAAAATCAAATCAAAAATCTCAACCTTATGGTGGGGACATTAATTAAAGCCTACATACAATGTTCCATCTTCGGGAAGCTGTAACTCTGTAAGGAAGCAATTTTGACTAAGGTGTATTTGTTTTAATTGGTCCATTTTCAAGTAAGGAAGCTCCTGAGCAGTGTTCCATTATTTTCGTCATGACTCTCTGTATAAGAAAATATTGTCTGTATAGTAACTATACAAGTGCTATTTTGATTTTACAAGAAATTTTTTATGTGTGAAATAATAAGCTAATAATTACAATCATGATCTGAGTTTTCAAAATTACTGACTTTTAGATCTGATACTTCAGTTGTGCAGAAGTTCCGATTAAAGATTCTGTCAGTTGCAACCATTTTTGCTAAACCAATGTCGACTTCTGTAACTGAAATACTTCACTTTAGGCTTTTGCCTCACCTTAATGATAACCAACCTTAAACAAACAAAAAACTAATAACATCGAAGATTCCTAAAATAAATCAATTTGAATATATATTTTTTTACAGAGGTAGAAAAACAACTTGGTAGCGAAGCAGCAGTTCCTTTAGGTACCCCACATTTATCGTACAAGAAATCACATTCGGGAAGCACTGGAAACATTCATGGATTGGTTATTTCAGCAGATCAAACAGGTAAAATTTTTGCAAGGACAACTTTTCTACGAGTGACTTCTGTAGCTGTTTTAATTAAATTTTTCACAGAAACCCTCTCAAGTAAACTATCGACATTTATTGGTGGACAAGCAAGTACAAAAAGCAGTCTTGTTCAGATGAGAAGAACGACAAATCGCAAAGGAAAACAAGCTCCAGTACCACCAAAACGCACCAGGTATTTTATTTGGAAATATACAAAATGCACAATAATAACAATGCACCCAAAATATCGAATAACTAATAAATGTCATTGTTTGCAGTCTTTTATCTTCTTGTAGTTCATTTCGTGATAGTACTTGTGATGATCAGGGACAAATTGAAGGACCTGCCGAGGATGGAGCAGATTTAAATGGTATTAGTAAAAAATTTAAAGGTATTTTATTTAATTTATGTTAGGCTTGCTACAGGTGTATAATTAACATACTAACATGTGTACGTATTTTTTGTTTAACACGACTATGGTATTAGATTATATACGGTTTGTTATTAAAGAATAACTGCATAACATAGAAAATTGCATTTGCATAATATTAATCACTGTTCGCTGCTTGTGCCATGACAGTAGTGAAGGCCAGAAAGATTAATTTAAAACGTTATAATTTTTCCTGTCAACTTCTCTTCATTAATGCTTTTTATTTTCATTACTAATATTTATGCTAATTATGCTAATATAAAATTATTAAACATATTAGAAATTATGATATAAAGTCAGTCAAGCTGTGAATGTGCCCATACCTGGGCAAATTATAATGTAAAAGCTAGCGTGTTCCTTATTTTTCGACTTCAAAGGGACGGAATCAATCTAGAGGGCTTGAATTTTTTGATTGTTATTCTTGCACCAAATGTAAACTTTTGAGGAGGTGAAACCATAAAAATATGGAATTTTTTGTTTCTTCAGGTATAAATAAAACCCTAATAAAAGCAAATAATTTAAATAAAATTAAAAAAGATTTTTAAAAATAAAAGCAGTGTAGTATAATGGAATATTATCAAAACTAGGGTCTCCTCGAGTCACAACGTCTTGACTTCTATACAGGGTGAGTCATTTAAGTGTCACCTTGCTATTATTTCTTTAACTGTTCAGTAATTAAAATTTTTTTCTTGATAACAATTGTTGATTGTTAACTACTGCATAACCTGAAATTATTACCAATTTTACTGGGTGTTTAATTACGCCTGTACAGCATATTACTTTATTATTTTAAATGGAACACCCTGTACATTATTGCATTTGCAGATTTTATATGTAATTCTTCATCTAAAACTGTCTTAAAATTTTCGAGCTATTTGACTTTTTTCAATATTTTTGACATATATGAACTAATATTAATAAATTAATCAAAATGGACATTAAATTACGAACACCCTGTGTAATAATCTGCTGTTTTAAAAATAGCTCTGAATACTTTGTACTGTTTTTAGTAGTCTGTGCAAAATAGCGATGGTTGGACGTTTTCGGTATCTAAATATTAATTAATATTAGTCCACAAATGTCAAAAATTTTGAAAAAGTCAAATAACTCAAAGTCCACTAATTTTAAGATGGGCGTACCTTTACACTTTAAGATCAAGAATTAAAACTAAAATCTAAAAATGCAATAATATACAGAGTGTTCCATTTAACATAACAAAGTAATATGCTGTACATGCATAATTAAACATCCAGTATAATTGGTAATAATTTCAGGTTATGCAGCAGTTAATGATCAACAACTTTTATTAAGAAAAAAATTTGATATTTTCAATAGTTTAGGAAATAATAATGGGGTGGCACTTAAATTACTCACACTGTATACGGCCTGCCACATCACTCGTTTTCCTACAAATTCTGCATGCTGCTAAGGCAGTACTGACCGCTTAGGTCAGGCCAGGTAGCAATCAAATTGTTGACAGATTTTGCATATAGATGCATCTGAAAGTGGTACAGATGCTGTTTTTTATTATTATTGTATATAAAATGTGCTAATAAACGTTGCTTACTATTAATAATTAGTACTCTAGAATCAAATATGAACTGTAGCAAAAATAAAATTATATTAAACTATAAAGAAAGCAAATAATTAATTAAAATTCAAATAAAAAATTTCGTTTGCTTAATTTTATAAAATGTTAAAGGTATTGCAAGAGAACTTCATAATTTAGCAGCAAGTGCAAAGGGCGATAGCGAAAGCGATCTTCAAGATCAAACTCCCGACACGGATGACTCTGGGGCTCATTCTTATCCTGAAGCAGCAACTACAAATACTTTTGGAGTTCCTGGAACAAGTTCCTTTAAAAGAGCTCCTGTGATGGGTAACCGTGGCCTGGAACAAAGAGGAAAGAAGTCAAGAACATACCCCCCAAAAGAATCACAAACGCCGGTACGATTACAACAGGTTGAAATTATAGTGACATAATAATTAACAATTTGGACAAATTTTGCAGGAAGGGAATTTATAGCATATTATATATAAATTTATTATCTTATCAGGCCTTATTTGTCAAGTAGGCATGAGCTATTGTTCATTGCCGTCCAAACAAAGGGTCTAACCTCCCACATTGTTTTAGGTACAAGTTGCTGCGTTAGAAGTCCAGAATGTAAGAAAAGCAATCAGTCGCTACGGCACTCTGCCCAAAGGTGCCCGAATTGGGGCTTATTTGGAATCACTACGACAAAGTGGTCTTTCTGGAAACCAAGAACAAGTTCAAACTGTTAATCCTGTTATAGCAGAACAAACTGAACCAACTGCACGATCTTTGTCGCCTAGAACGAACATCCGGACACAACCTCAAATGATCCGTAGCAATTCTTCTAGTGGAGTTACCACGTTTCATGCTCCACATCCACCTAGTTCTCCCACAGCATCAAAATTAAGTAGAACCAGGAACATGACTAGAAATAACACTGTAGATGTTGGACCTGGCTTAAGAACATTTAAATCTGCTCACAATCACAGTGCTTTTAGGCAGGGCAGTCCTTCACGTGCAGTTCAACCAAGTCTTGCAGATTTGGAATTTCCACCTCCACCCACCGATCTGCCTCCACCTCCTGAAGAATTCGATGGAAATTCTGATACAATAGAAGCATTCACCTCCATGACAAGTTCAGCGGAACTAAAAAGGAAACGAGTACCCATTTCACCGCATACTTCTAGAAAATTAACCGAAGAGTCCGATGATCCAGGACATACAGACGTTAGTAATTTACAGCCTTCTGTGGAGGAAGCTAGCTGGAGATTCGGAATAAGCTTAAGAAAACGTGAGCCATCTGCGGAGAGCACGAGCAGTTTCAGAGAAACTAAGGAAGAAAGAGAGAAGAGCCCAATGAGATCTAGTATGAGTCTTACAAGTCCTAGCCAAGAGGGTAAAAGTCCTATGAGTATTGATTCAGATGTTCCTGCAGTTGGATCGCCGCTTGAACCCCTTCCACCACCACCAGAATTTCCAGAAATTGGTAAGTGTAGACTTATTGAAAAATTTGTTACCCACTTATTAAGTTTTCTATTTAGATGCAAATAACTCAGAAAGCCAAGAGCAAAAAGAAAACGAGCAAACAGTAGCCGAAGACAATAAATCCTCTAAAGTGTTCAAAAGTAAATTAGTAAAAAAGGAGATGGAACTAAAATTAGTGGCCGAAATAAAAGAACGTGCAGATCAAAAAAATCGAAGTTTAAGAGAATCTCCACTTGATCCAATAGTAGCTGTGAGTAATATAAATAATGACCCTGCTGCGCAGTTAGTATCAGAATTATCAGAAACTTTGAATCTGGAGCGGGATCCTGAAAAACGAAAGAATTCCCAAAGTGTAGCAGTATTGAAAGAAAAATCAGAAAATAATAGTAATACGTTTATTTCGCATCTCAAAAAAGTTGAACCCGTTGTAAAAAAACAAACCCCAAAAGAAAAGGAAGAAATTAAAAGTAGCAGTAAAATTATAGATTTTAAATCACGCTTAAGAAAAGTAGAAAGTAGTACTGAAAAGAAAATAGAAAAAGAGGAAGAAGATAATAGTCAGTCTTCAGAACAAGGTAAAAATGGTGTAGAAAATGAACAGGAAATAAATAAGCGTGAAAGCACTGCTAGCTCCGACAGTGGAAATTTGAAAATAGAAGAATGTGAGGACAAACGCAAGAGCACGGGTAGCATCAGCAGCCTCAAAAAGCTGTGGGAACCTAAGGACTCGGCCGAAAATGCAGGTAATAATTTTTACATTTATAGCAAATGTTCAGTTTGAAATTTTCTAACGATTGGGTGCATTTGCTTTTACTTTAGTTTTATTACCATACTTTCTCCTATTTGCTATAGAATTTTTTTGTAATCAGCCTTTACGTCCCATTGCTGAGCACCGGCACTCTTCTCTGCCACGTACTCTCCTTAGCGCTAAGCGCACGGCTGCCTACACCGGCGGGTTGCGGCATAGATTTTTATTGCTGCATGGCTTTGGCGGGGAATCGAACCCTAGACCTCTGACCTACCACCACTCTTACTTGCTATAGAATAGTAGGCATTAAATGGGGCAAAATAGTGATGGGCAACTGGGAAAATTTACATAAGGGAAAATTTCTAAATTGTGTTTTTTACTTATTGAAAATTCTCAAATATTCCCAAATTTACATTTGGCGCCAGAACAACAAACTCAATATTGTGTAAAACTGTAAACAGTTAAATAGCAAAAACGGGAAGTTGAAAAGGTGAATTGTAAATTATGAGCAGAATACTAAGTCATCACCAAATGTATTTGCAATATTTTTAATTTACTTTAATTTTTAATTTCTTTAGATTATGAAGATGATGATAATTTATTTAGGGGGTGAGTGAAGTTAATTGTTGGTTAACGCATACTTTGTTTGTTTTGCTATGTAGCTGTTATGGGAACTAGAAAATTTTTGAACTTTCAAGGTATTTCATTCAATAGTTTTGTTAGGGCCAGCGGGTGGTCTAGTGGTTAAAGTCCCAGGCTTTGAAACTAGACTCCCAATGGCAGTAGGTTCGAGTCCTCTGCCCCTCGGAAATTTTTCTGAATAAGTAAAATCCGGCGGGTTTATGGATGGTGTGTGGTGTGTATGTCATGTCTTTCAGGGGTGGGGCATGTTAGACCGGTGAATAGCGCTGAAGTGCGCTGAGCCCGGGTTAGGGGGTGGGATGGGAATCATGGAGTCGTGTTCATGCACGGCCTCATGATTCTTTGTAAAAAAAATAGTTTTGTTATGTAATCCCATGAGAAAAAATATTGTACCAGAAAGAGAAACATTTGCTAAATCCAAAAACGTGAAAAAAATGTAGGTCATTTAAAAAACAAAAGTTGGTTGCCATAGTAACCAAATAGCTAAAGGTATAATAAATAGAACATCGACAAAGTATGCGCTGAAATTTAACAAACATTTTTTATTAAGGCTATTTTTAGCTCTTACCACAATAAGTTTCTTTCTAGCACTCTCTTGAATACCATGTAACACATTGTCAATGCTCATTGCTCTGTTTTTTTTGTAAAGAATACTACTTTGATGAATCCGAAAGAAGAAATGCCTAATTTTTGGCCAAATTTAAGAATATTTGGAAAAAAGTCAAATTATATCGAAAAGGGTAACATTTAGGTATAGGACATACTTTACAAAAATGAAAGGTAATTAAGATCTGCAACTGATAATGTAAAAAAATACAGGGTGTTCTATTTGAAAAAAAAACAAGCTTTAACGCCCTCACTTTTGTCAAGTTCACCCGTCTGTCACAAACAGCGATATTTTGAGCTAGTTTCGTAACAAGAGGTAGGGCATACTTTGACAACTACTCACATGAATTTGTTTAGCTCCATTTCCTAACCGCAGGTCACAATGATTTTTTGATGGGAACTCTGCAAAATCAGTAAATCTCAAGAAAAGTTAAATATCTTGGCAACCGTGCAGCCAAATTCCAAAAACAAAATATGGTCTTGTAGCAATTTTGATGGTGCATTCGAATATGCAGTTGAATATAGGGTGTCCCATTTAAAAAAATTGATCAATAATCTGCGAGACGCAAAAATGAAACACCCTATAGAAGTGAAAATAATTTTGAATGATAGATACTATGACACCCTAAAACTTTTGTATTTCAGAAAATTATCGTATCTCTAACGGTTCACCCAATATCGAAGGAGAACGTACTGACTCACCCTGTATATTTTTCTTCTTTCTCTTTGCATTTTTCACAATTTGGAACATGGAAAAAATCTGCAATATTTTTAAATTTATTAATTATTATAATTTAAAATTAATACAATTAGTCTTTACGTCATAATTTTGTTTCCTTTTCTGTTTTGATGCTAGTAAATTATTTCTCGCGTCATTACATGCTACTTGTAAACGATACTTAAATTCCAATGGATAATCTTCAAAGTTGTACATTGGATCTAATTTTGTAGTTATATTCGAAGGCAAACGACTCGTTTTACCAAAAACTAGTTCATAAGGCGTGTAAAAATGAAACACCCTATAGAAGTGAAAATAATTTTGAATGATAGATACTATGACACCCTAAAACTTTTGTATTTCAGAAAATTATCGTATCTCTAACGGTTCACCCAATATCGAAGGAGAACGTACTGACTCACCCTGTATATTTTTCTTCTTTCTCTTTGCATTTTTCACAATTTGGAACATGGAAAAAATCTGCAATATTTTTAAATTTATTAATTATTATAATTTAAAATTAATACAATTAGTCTTTACGTCATAATTTTGTTTCCTTTTCTGTTTTGATGCTAGTAAATTATTTCTCGCGTCATTACATGCTACTTGTAAACGATACTTAAATTCCAATGGATAATCTTCAAAGTTGTACATTGGATCTAATTTTGTAGTTATATTCGAAGGCAAACGACTCGTTTTACCAAAAACTAGTTCATAAGGCGTGTAAAAATGAAACACCCTATAGAAGTGAAAATAATTTTGAATGATAGATACTATGACACCCTAAAACTTTTGTATTTCAGAAAATTATCGTATCTCTAACGGTTCACCCAATATCGAAGGAGAACGTACTGACTCACTCTGTATATTTTTCTTCTTTCTCTTTGCATTTTTCACAATTTGGAAAATGGAAAAATCTGCAATATTTTTAAATTCATTAATTATTATAATTTTCAAGAAAAATCGGGTTTTTTTTCCTAAAAAAATGAATTCCCATCACTGGCATCACTAAGACAAAGTAACAGAAGTATGTAATTTGTTCATCTTTTATAACAATTTAACAGAACTGTATAAACCTACATGGTAGGTAGGTATACTGTGTGATATCAAAAAGAGATTAGTAGCTGTAAGCCAAGGCTGCCCAACCTTTTTAACAGTTGGGCGAAATTGGCGATTTAAAAATCACTGGCGGGCCACTGATTACTGACGGTTCCTATTTTTGTTACCTAAGCTTTTTAAAGTCTTGTTTTCTGCAACAAAAAAATCAACATTTTGAAATTTAATTGTGGTTTATTAAAATAATAAAATAAATAGCATCTACTGCCAAATAAGAAACAAAATTTTATGTAACGAAAATCTAAATCCAACTAATTGGTACAATCAATGTGATTTCTGACATTGTTTTTGTTTTAATAATTTTCCTATGTTAGGCGTCAGATGTTGACAGTAACAACAAATCAGATATATGTTGCTCAGTTAGAGATGTGCGGTATTTAGTTTTTAGAAAACTAAGATTTGAAAAAAACTTTTCACAAACATATGTTGATCCAAAACTACTTAAAAATTGAAAGGCCAGGTCAGTTATTGCAGGAAAGTCTTCCTTTGGCGCCAATGTCGAAATTCTTCTGAAGAAGTTTGTGACTTTGAAGATATTTTTTCTGCAAAAGGTTTTTTTTAGTGCAGAATGATTTTGCAGTTCAGTGAGTTCCAACTAATTATTGGCAGGATAACTGATTATTTCAGTCAAACTGATTGTGAAAGGATTAATAAAAATTTGTAAATTTTGTTTTGTACCTACTTTCAAAGTCCTGGAATCTGCTCTCAAATGCCTGTAATAAGCATCTAATTTTAGCTACATACTTAGTACAGTTATTGAGCTTCTCTTTCAAATCTTTGAGTATGGGAAAAAGGTCAATATTTTCGTTGGCTAAATTAATTAAAAACAAAACAAAAGGTCTCACTTTCCGAGCGGGATAGCAAATCACGTGACCGCGCGCAAGGCGCATCATTTGTTTTACTGCGGCGCGCGACACTTTTTCAAATTGGCGGGAATTTTGAAACTGCTTCACGCGGGCCACTTATAATTCGTTCGCGGGCCACAATGTGGCCCGCGGGCCTGGGGTTGGGCAGCCTTGCTGTAAGCTGTACATTGTTTTAGTGTTGTAAATTTGAAATTTAAAAAGAATTTTTTCCATTGGCTCTTGAAATTTTTTAACATTTATTTAAAATTAACATTTTTAAATTGATTTGTCTTTAGGTGCACTATGGCGCTATGTATTTAAAATTTTAAAAATGTGTTTGGGAAATAATCTATTCCAAAAAAAACAGGTCCAATTTCTGTTTCCGGTTCCGAATAACGATCTCAGAAAAAACTACCTGCAACTAAAAAACTTCCATACACCAAATCTTATAAAAGTCGGTCAAGGGGTTCCGGAGGTATAGGGAAATGAAAGCACCCACAGACAGACATTTTTTTAAAACACTTTTTTGGGTTCCTTGGACCTCAAAACGCTTATTTCCGTTAAAATCTGAAACTCGAAAATTTACATGACATAACTTTCCTTACGTCAGTAGAAGTATGGGAACGTAAAAAAGTTATTTAATTTTTGCAGAAAATATAGTTTGCGATTAAAGAACACCAGCAAATAAAATTCTTCGCTCAGAAATCGTAGAGGATGGGTTGTGAAGAATCTGCTATAATTTTGTGTTTTTTTGAATGAGACTGAGAGATGCACCACACGTACAAAGAGACATTTATTTGAAATCACTTGTCTGGGTTCCTAGAAGAACAAAATATGTATTTCCGTCAAAACCTCGCATCATTTTTTTTCACAATTACAATAAATTGTCACACCAGAAATATGGTATTGCAAAATAAGTGTCAATGTCAAATTTAGTCTTTAAAATTTGAATTGCAATCAATTTATTTATCCTATCTTTCATTTATTATTTCAGGTAATATTCAGTTGAGCCCCAAGTTATCTTTGAAAAACACCAAGAATGAAGATAAAAGTGAAATTTCTCCAAACGATACATCAGACGATTCCGCAAAATTAAATAAAACCGAAATTAATAGAACAGAAAAACGAGTGTGGCCTCCAACAAATGAAGACAAACCGGTCATTCCCACTAAACCCCCAGTAAAAGCTGTAAAACCGATTATAGCTAATCGGCCAGCAGGTTCGGCAATATATGCAACTCCAATTCCGCCTTCGAATAATTCTAAACCCCCCATTTCTGCAAAGCCTACAAATTTAGATAGCAGAACGCCCGAAGATGAGGTTAGAATCAATACCACTGATAAAAGTGGAAAAGATAATATCTTGGAGATTTCACAAGCTCTGGAATCGACCTTAAATAGCATGAAATCAAATTCTAGCATATCTACAGCTACATGGCTACAACTCTCAGATAAAATCGGTCTATTACATGTTTCGTGTATGGATTACGCCGATAACGTAGTTCCTGCTCACACCAAGTTCCATTTTCGAGAGTTACTGACGCGTCTAGAGATCCAAGCAAGGCAGTTGAGAACTGCAGGCTCGCGTAACACAACCGAAAATATGCGGTATGTAAATGAAGTTAATAATACCATTAAAGATGTTGTGAATGCAGTGTTGCGGTAAACGATTTGCAATTCCCATAATTTATTCGACTGTGCAGGACCACTTATACTTAAGAATATTTAGGTAAGTTGTGCATTTATCAAATTTCGTGGATATAATACCGTGTATGTGTAGTTTGTTTTTGACTGTGAGGCCTAAATTTTAATGATTTCGATTGTTGTTCTGCCTTAAATAGTTTGAATGTTGGGTATAACGAGAAGGTCCTGAAATTTAGGTCTCCGTTTTTAATTTTATTTTCACTAAGCTGTGATACCAGTAGATTTATTTTTCAATGCTCAAACGTAACTTATTACTTTAGACTTTTTATCTGTTTTAGCATTGTTTATCCATACTCCTTGGTTGAGTGTTTTATATTACCCGATTTGACACTCCGGTTTGGTTTTGCGTGGCTACTTTGTTTAATTTTAATTAAATTAATCTGACTAAATTTTTTTTTATTATAAGTTTAAGATGGTCATTATCTTTGAAACCTACCCATGTTTTATTAAGCACTATCTGTGAAACAATTTTTTTTATACCAAATGCTATATAGGAAGTGTACACAATTTTAGCTCCGTAACTAAACAATTTGGCAATCTGTTCCAATATTTTATAGTTTCCGTGAGATATCGGCTTCATCATTCAAAGAGAAATAAAATCTATAAAACGTCGAGTTTGCATTAAATTACACAATGTAGCCACAATATTTATTAATGCTAGTCTTCTTTTGTACATACAAATTTGTGTTTTAAGTGTGCGTGTTGAGACAATAGTTTTAAGAAACTACTGATGAAATGTACTGCTAGTTCTATGATAAGAAACTAATTTTATACAATCCAAAGATAAATACCTAACTAGTAAGTAGTGAGCAGTGTCGTTATTCTGGTTTTTAATTTTCTTCCGTACAGTTTGAATTCTTAATGTGGAAAATTGAATATTCCACTAGTTTATAACGTTATTGTAAAAAGTAAAGTTTAAATAATTTTAAAAAAGGTCGAGATAATTTTTGCAAAAATAATTGTATGAAGGTCACATTTCTTCTCTTAGCTTTACATATTCATATTTTTGGTATACAAGGTTCGGCAAAACCCTGCTTTTCTTTGATAGCTCTGTTTGTACTAAAGATATAGGAAAAGTTTAAATACAAAAGTTGTTGGTAATTAACTGCAGCATATCCTAAAGTTGTTACCAATGACTACTTTTTTGAAATTCAATTTTACATTGTAGGATGAAAAACATTGACCCCGTATTTTTTTTAATTTTAAATTGACTTCTTATTAATCGCAAAATTAATTATTGAAATTTGTGTTTTAAGAAACCTTTAAAAAATACGCCATAATATGACGTCACCGGGCGCCGGTTCATTTTTTAGTGTTTTTGTCGCTGCTGCTGGAGTAATCATAGCGATAACCTGATTGTTTACCCTGTCAAACATATGATTTGCGTGTTATAGGCGAGCTGAATAATCTAAGTGACTTTTTACGTTTTATTTCCTTATTTAGCAAATTAATGTGTTACCTAATAACTGTCATGTTATGGCAGATAGGGGTTTCAAATAAGGTAGGTGCATACAATATGGCCATGCTAAGCTTTGGGAGTTTTTTGAGCATGATCTGGTATTAATAAAAATAAACAAAAAATAAGATGTTGAAACGGATATGTTTACTACATACAAAAAAATATCAACATAATTACACTCATATTTTAGCTGTAATTACCGTTTTTATGATAAAGTAGCAAATGGCTATATTGCCAACTGTTTTCAGGTGGAGAAATACCGTAAAATACGAAATTAAAACTAGATTGTCTTTGCAAAAACTATTTATTATTCGTAATACAACCATAAAAGAAGAAAATACTTAATTAATCTGACAATCAGGGCAGACAAAAAGTTCTTTATCATCCGCGGTAAGACCAACGCGTTCTTCATGCACATACCCTTTGCAAACTTCACACAACCTCATATCAGCTAGTCGGTCTTCATCGCAAATTTTGCAATACCCTTTCATTAATATTGCTCTTTGTTTTTGCATTACCTTTTGCAGGTTTAGGTTCCTTGGTCTTTTCCGTAGCTACTGTTTTCTTCACATTTGTCTTTGATGGTATTGCCGAAGTCGACGCCGCAGTTGAAAAAATAGTTTTCTTCACAATGACAGCTTTACTATTGATAGCCTTCCTTCTGATCTCTTTGGAAGTATTGGTCTTTTTTTGCCGGGTGTCGAGCATATCTGTAAAGGAAATGTTCAATTTATTACTATCAGGAGGAATGTTTTGATCATCTTCTGAAAATGCGCCGTCGGAGAACTCGTCTGAAAATTCCTCTGATTGATACTCATCTTCTGTTTTATCGCTGTCATCAGATACTGTTGTTTGTTTCCGCGAAGCCGTTGTTTTCTTCTTCGGAGCGTTTTTTGCTGTACCAGATGGTCCTGGCTGATCTGGACTATTGATTGGAACGTCAAGATTTGGTAAGTCTTCATATGTAATTTCTGTTACTGCACTCGGCGCAAATGCTTCAGCAGGAAGCACGTCCGGATCGAAAGGGAAGATCCCTGTGCTGGACAATCCAGACCGTATATTAGCTGGAGTTACAGATTTGTCCCACACTTTAGAAAAAGTTTCTCCAAAACGTTGCTTAGTAATTGCACGGTCCTTATATTTTGCCCAATATCTCAAAACTTCCCTTTGGGAGTCATTAGAGGTAAAGATCCTGGAGGTAGTGAATCGGACCATTCTGGTTTGAGCCGCTTTCCCTTAAACAATACAGTGGGAGGAATCACCATGCCAGCTGCACTTCCACATGACACAATTGTCACATTCTCCTCGTGTTCCGGAGCCACGAGGTGAACACTTTTGGCGCCCTTCTTTGCCAAAACTGTTTGTTGGTGATATAGACTCAGTCTGCAACCCTTTTCGACGATATTATAAATGCATTCGGGTTTATCCTTGATTCCCAAAGTTTGCAGTATATTTCCTAGTTTTTGGAAATGGTCTTGTACGATAAACTTGTTTAGGTTTTGAGCCCTTGCCTCATTCATGCTTTGGGCTTTTCTTTTGCGTATTTCTACATTGCTTTTCAGAAATCCATTTAACTAATATCGCCCCGCCAGTTCATTTGCGTTTGAAAACCAATTATTAATGCCATTTCTTTTACAGTAATTATAAACACATCTTCTTAGACATCTTTTTGTAAGAGGATATCCCACTTCCGCAAGTTGAATGATTCTCCCCTTCCTCTGCGGTAGTTAAAGTCGGTTTTTTTTAGTAAAGCCTTTTGAGTTCTTTTACTTTGCAATTTGCGGATTTAATTTTTATATGCGTTCCTATTTGAAAATTATTTAAAATTTCTACAAACTGGAATATGTTGGGATGAGTAGCATAAAAATTAGAATTGAATTTCGAGTGAAAGGACTTGCATGCATTTGTTGTTCTATACATACTATTTGTCATGCAAGCTCATATACTCGGTGGAAATGTAGCGCCATCTTCGCTTATGCCGAGATTTTTTCTCTGTTTTTTTTATAATTTCCATCAACTTGTATTCTCTAGATGTTGTGGCATTTTTTTTAATAACACGTCTCCGCTTTAG
This sequence comes from Ctenicera cuprea, assembly GCA_958336395.1. Classification (NCBI taxonomy): domain Eukaryota; kingdom Metazoa; phylum Arthropoda; class Insecta; order Coleoptera; family Elateridae; genus Ctenicera; species Ctenicera cuprea. The sequence goes on along the minus strand of OY284492.1, from coordinate 50,494,682 downwards.
AATTTGTTTTTTAGGGGGCGGCTTAATTTTAGTGGGCGAACCAATTGCAAAATTTATTTGTTCCTGGTTTTTTATTAGCTCCGATGGTTTGGGGTTTTCGAGTTTGGAAGTGAGCATCCACGCAGTTGTAGGAGAATATATTCTTCCCTGCTTTTCAACCGGAAGCCAATTTTGTTCATCTAAGATCGTTGGTTGATTGGTGGCTGTAGTTTCTAAATCTAACTGTAAATATGAAGTTGACGCATGACAATTGATGACTGCCGGGCTTGAAACATCAGTTGATGATGCACATATCAAAGGAACGGCGTCATGAACTAATCTGTGTTTAGTTGCGTTTATAAAACTTATTTCGAAAAAATGTTGCTCACAGATGGTTTTATTTTTTAACTTTTCCGGCGATAATCCCACTAACGATGAGTTACCTGCAATGTTAATTCATTTTTACGATTATATCTAGTAAATTTTCTAACTGCGGGATGGTGGTGTAAGTTTTACTTTAAAATTCCCAAAAAAGTGAATTAATTAAGGAAAATTCGTTTAATAATTAGTTTTTGGGAAGTAAATTTAGTTTTAAGAATTTTTTATTTGTCAAATATAATTATACCATTGATCAAATGGTAACACATACCTACGTTTAATACCCACTGCTCACATCTTTCTTCATTTTTCACTGGAAACGAAAACATTTTTATGCCCGGATGGATACGCTGGCAGTTTTCGCATCCATGATAAGAACATTTATTCCCACGTATACCCATGTTAATTAAAAAAATTAAAAAGTTGATACACAAACACGTTAAAAATTACTATTGCATGAAACGATTGCTCTAAACGAACTGAAGATATATATTAACTATTAAAAATTAATAGTTAATTAATAAAATGAAACACTTAGTAATTGTTTCACAATTTGTTGGATTTTATTTACGCGACTCGAGTTTCAATCATCTCGCTTATCTTCAAGAGTTTACAAATAAAACTAAACTAAAGACCTAAAGATGTACAATACCACCCATTCTGTCGTCGCAGATTTTAAGTGTTACCACGTGTTTCCATTGTTGGTCGAGTTTAAAGTCCCAACCCAAAGAATGCTAAATGACGTACGTTTCCAACAGTGGCAGGTATGCGACGTAGAACTTAGTATAAACTAGACGCATGGTGCACAGCGCCCCTTAGTGTAGTCGTCTTCAACTTAAGCGTAAACGAATTACATTGGTTGCGTATCTATAAAGGTATATAATCAAAGCTAATACATTTGTTCAGTTAATGATACTGTTGGTGACATCTGTGTTTTCATTTTTGAAAAATGGCCAGATGGCTTATTACCAACTTGGCTATATTGTATGCACCTACCGTATGTAGCGGCATTGCTACAACAAATTCTTGCAAAATATACGTCCACCAAGTATTTCAGCCGATACTGAAAGCTGAAGTTAAATGAAGTAAACTGATTGCGAGTTTGCGTATACGCATTGAACGTGTAATTAGAAATCCACGAGAATTTCACATGCGTGAACCACATGCTTGTATCGATCACGAAATGGTTTGGAAAGTTTTAGTAAATATTTTAGAAGCTGCTTTAGCGCTCCAAGTTGAGTAGAATAGTTGATATCAACATGGGCCTACAAATGATTTGCATTTGTTAGCAATATGTAAGCATTGTAGCATTATTCAAAATTTGGTATCTCAGTATCATAGTTTTTGCAAACCTGTATGCAAAGTTTCCAAAATATCCTATACCAAACATTTCAGACTCGTATGTTGAGCAACGCAAAGCTTGTACAACCGTGTTGATCTATGAATGAACAAATGGATCTCTTAAATTTACCGTTATTGGACGTTTTGGAATGAGAAATCAAGTCATCTGGACCCAGATATAGAAAACCAAAATCAAGTTATGAAGATTTATTGTTCCTATAGCAACACCAACTGTTTACTTTTAATCTTGCCTTTGATAATGACGTGTAAACACGTTGAAATACGTATAAGGCTGAAATGCAAAACCTGTAGAAGTTAACAATTGTTTTGTTTACAATAAATTAAAATGAACTTTACCGTACGAAGTAAAGCTCGAACTTATAAATAAAATACAAAATAACCCTCTTTCTTTTTCACAAAATAGCATTAGCCGTAAAATTTGGCAAACATATTTAAGGGCTAATTTTTGATTTAATTTAAAATAATTTTTCATGGTACCCTCTTTAGTGGGGCATTTTACTTCAATGACGTACTTATTACAAACGGCATCTGGTGATGCACCTAATGCTGGGTACTCTTTTTTTAATAAGACTTGTCGATATTTTAAATTTTTTTCGTTGGCTACTGCTTTTAAAACCTCGCCTTCTAATAGTTGACCTCCCCTCCATTGCATCTATATCAGGTATGCTAGTGGCTCCAAATATTGTTTCCACTATAGACTCATCCATGGTATCGCAATGTGCAGCTTTATATATTTTGGAAGTCGTTATTCCGTAAGTCATACCACAAGGCGGATTTGGACTGTAAAACTGTTTCCGTAACAACTTTTTTACGTAGATCTTTCCCCATGTTATTAGCACAGTAACATAAAAAATCATCACTGCTTACGCTTGGATTATTGTCGAAATAATTTAATGACAAATTGTGCATCGACACAGTCTTTACTTCTGCCGCTTTTACTTTTTCAACAGCTTTCTCGAGAAAACCTTCTTTGTTTTCCAACGCAGTGAGTGCTAATTTATGAAGGATGGTAATTTAAAATCTACGGCATAAAATAAACCCGTAATTTACGGTAATTGATATTTATTACCAACAATAATTATTATATTTTAATTTACGTAATTTACCATATAAAATACTGTCACAATAAGGGGTTACACTAAGTTGTTATGATTGGTTCATAATAAACCAGACTTCGTAGTTTGTGACCAATGTCTAGGGTGAAACATAATCCTAAATACAACAACAATATATTTGGTTGATAGTTATACATCATTACTTAAAACTAATACATGTTACTTACATGAGTAACAGTAAACTAAACCAAGCCCTCATTATGATTATATAATGAGAGTATGGGGTGATGTGTTCTAGATAAAGTTTTTGCTGTAGACTGATGTTTGTACAGAGAGTAGGTACGCTTTTATGGACCTTAGAGTGGGTCAAGTATTTAAGTGATAATCAGTAAAGTACATGTCTCCATGCCAATTATCATGTATGCATTGAGCCCCAGGTTGTATCTAAAAATACCCTAATTACTACTTTATGCAGAGTCCAACAAAGTACCAACGCATACCCAATTAATCTATTTATAAATCTGAGATGACTTGGATCAATACTCATACATGCATTATGAAATCTTAATAATTTAAAGAAATAGTTATAGCAATAATGAATGCTTTGATTAAGCCCAAGTCACTTTGTGACAATACGGTAATTAATTCAGTAAATTACCATTTTACATCCCTGAATGTAGAATATGACCATATCTATCTTGTGTGTTTATATCTGCACCTTTTCTCGTGCAGCATCTATTTTATTATTATTAATAATAAAATATGTAATAAGATGAATTAGTAAAATGATTTTGTTCTAAGAGTCGGTGGTTATTAAATTAACGCGGGCTGTTGCCATATTTGTTTGCTGGTTAATTTAAAAGTTTCAATAATTTTAGTATCATAACCTGCTTCAGAAAAATGCATTATGATGTGGGGTATGACCATATTTATCTTGTGTTTTTTAATCTGCACCTTTTTTTCGTGCAGCGTCTATATACGCTGGTGCGTATAATAGATAACTCAGCACACTTAGTGCTTTTTCATGGGTCTAACATGCCCCACACGGAAAAACCCAACTAAACTGGCCAGCCCGTCCCTGCTGCTCCTAGTTCATAAAAATACGACGACCGGATAAGGCTGCAAGCTCTTAACACATTCACTACCGCCTTGTAATTTGGCTTCTTACCCTCGTGCTAACATACCTTTTTTTATTCATTTATCCATTTTGGGGTAGACGGGCCCGGCCTGCTCCGGAATCACTCGTCCTGAACTCAAACGGAATTTTTTTTATTTAAATTTAAGTCCGTGTCACGCTCACGCAATATCATGGTCCTTGCACCGTTGCTGAGCTCTCTCTGACTGCTTAAAATCGTTTAGTTGCATGGCGGTTACTGACGTCATGCACACCGGGTAATTGGCGCTGGTGACCTATAGTACCGTCATGCGCAGTGAAGGTGTTAACTTGCAGACGAACCTCCAGACTATTATTACATTACAATAATATTTCAACATAACAATTTTTTATGCACTTTGTGTGCATCCATTGTGTAGCCTGTTATGTGGTATGTCCATTTTTACCTTGTGCTTCTATGTTTGTTCCAATAAACACAGGAAGTGAACATTTCACATTAAATTCCTTTTGTGCTTTGTTAGCTTCGGAAAAAAAATACAAATCTAAAGAGGTTTCATTTCGGAACTGTTATCTCTCCGAGATATTATCAAACTATAGCCGGGTTTGCTATATAGTTCCTTTTGTACTTTGTAAGCATCTTCTATGCTTCGAAAATATACACAAAGACATTGTTATCGTACACTTAATTCTATTTTTGTTGTATTTTGTATTTAATCCTGTTTGAATATAGTATGCAGCATATGAAGAAAAAATACATTCATTCAAAGGCAATCATTATTTAGGAATGCTTTACCTTTTGTGGTTTTTATATATTCATTAAACTATTGAAACATAGTAAATAATAAAAAAAAGACTTTTTTCTTGGGTTGTGTATACTTATCTCATATAGCAGGACATCCATAGAAAGTCCACTGGACTCCTAGCGGACGTCCAAAATTAATACAATAGATTTCCAGTAGACATCCGGTGGACGTCCGTTTGCAACAACTTTGGACATGTAGATGTTGGATCTCCATGACAAGTGACCACCTCATGAGCGAGTGACTGCTTTTCTAACTTGTAGAGATATTTGGGAGCGGAATCATCCTATTTCCCTGCGATAAGGGGAGATGTGGTCGCTATGTAATTCTTTAACCAAAATTTCATCAAGTTTTATTTCAGCGGGTCTAGCTTTTTCTTTACTAATTCATTGAAAAACTACTGCTATGTATTAAAAATGTTGATTTGCTGTATAGTAATGCACAGAATATAATTAATATCAAATCACTTAATATTCTTTTTTTTTTTGTTGTCGCTGCGTTTTTTTAGCTCTATGCAGCCATTTCTTTGCAGCTTCCTCGCAATCTGTGTTACTTCTGGATTTGCTATTTTAGCAGAATCTGTAATATGATAATTTGTTTTAATATTATATTAATTCAGTAATAAGAAACAATTTCAATTTAAAGGAACCGTAAATATCTACAGGTAAATTTAAATAACAATTTTTTTTACCGATCTTATATGTATTTGCAAAATCATACACATTTCTAGGTTATGTATGACAGTACAAAACCAAACGAAGCTTGGGAACGCCACTCCATAACGGTCACGGTAGTTTTCCTACGACCCACCAAGGTCGGAAACGGCAAGAGGCTTGTAGGATCCTGTGTAAAGTAATATTAAAATAAAGTAATACAAAGTTACCTTATAAAATTTATGTGTCTGTTTTCTGAGGTATTTTCAGCTTGCTTCCCTAGAGCAGATGTACTTATAGCTTCTGACCACAATTTGCTTAACTCGCGTAAGCTATTTTGACAGTTTTCTTTAGTGATGGTACTAAAGCACGAATATCTTGAGCAGTTTAACCCGGTTTTGCCCCCAATTTAAATGGAACCGTTTACTAAGTATTATTTTGTAATATCAGCACAGGACACAGAAAAGTTTATATTTCTTTAATTTATTGTAAATAAAACAATTCTTAACTTCAACAGGTTTTGTATTTTATATTTCTTGCTATTCCTCTACCTGATTTACCAGATAGTTGGCTGGTTATAATAATTTTGCGTATTCCCACACCTACAGCTTTAACATGAGCTATAATTCACCACAAAAAATTAAATATAAAAGTAGTATGTTTACTATAAATAGAAAAATTGCATGCAATTTTTCAAATTTTTTAAATAAATATCAATTATTCAAAATATTTTATTGTATAACGTGAATAAAAGCTGGAAAATAAGTCTTACTTCTTGCGTTGCCTAAAAGGGTTTATGATAATCTTAGTGGATGCCACTATATTTTTGTAGAATTTTATTTTAAGTAATAGACAGAAAGGTCAAAATAGTGCTGTACATACAGCTTATTTTTTATAACATAGTTTTTCTCTTCAATTTTTATTTTATCTAATGAAGAGTTCCAATATTTCCTTTTCTTGCTTGTTTGTGTATGTAAAGATATCTGCTGGGTCCAAAAAATCAATCGTTCTGTATATAATGCATATTATTTGCGAAACTTTGCCACTGGTTTTATATGAACCCTTGAAATACGTAATTAAAATACGTATCTTTACTATTTGCTAGCTTTTCTTTGTGTGTTTTGTATGGGCTCGTGAAATTGTAAATAAAATGTAACCCTTTGCGAAATTTTAATACCTTATTTGCGCCCTCATTTTTTTTTAAATAGCTACTACTTATGTTTTTGTACTCACTTGTTAGAGAATTGTTTCTATTTTCTTACATAACAAAATTTCCGTGAAAAACTTAATTTTAGCAGGCCCTCAATTCAAGCAACAGCGTACCGCTGCAGAGGCAGCAGTGTCCTGTGACTGCTATCTCTTAACAATTGAAAGAACAAAACTGGACTGTACTAGGCTGTTGTTTGAATTCAGGGCTTGCTAATATGAAGGAATTATTCACACAAAAATAGGTATTTAAAAAAAGATACGATCGGGTCACAACGTCTACACCATTGGTTAAAATTTATAAGTTTGCAGAAAGGTAGCTGAAACGTTACCAAAAAAACTTTTATTAACAGTTTTTCTTCTCTCTCTCTTGATACGTTTCAGAATTGAATGGGGGTGTTGTAATGGTTGGACGACCCTACAACCCTCTATACACGATGTATCAAATTGTGTGTTAACTATGGGGATCTCGCTTATTTGAAGAGATATGACGATGGTTACATGCCCATTAATAATCTGAAAAGAAATTAGAGCTATCTTGCTTAGTTTCTGAAAAAACTGAAATTTTGGATTTTTTGTTTTCGGCTATAACCCATTTATCATTTATGTTACATATTTCTAGTTATCGCATTATTAGGACACTTTATCTAAATCTATTATCAGATTTGGCATAACTGCTGAAAAAATTCTAGTAGGCCATGAACTGATGGAAGCAAAACAAACCACTACTTTTATTTAATTTTACCTCTAGATACATTAGGTACGCGAAAATTTCAGCAAACTTTGTTTTGAGTGTAGGCAGCAGGTTATCTTATTTTTTATAAAAACAAATAAATGACAAATTTTCTAACATACACAATTTACTGAAAATTTTACTTACAGTTTGTATGTTCGCAACTGACACAGCAAATTTGAATAACAGGTTAAATAAACAAACGGATAACACTAAAACTGCACTAATTCAAACAATTATTAAATAAATGTTTAAAGCATTTGACACCTTTGTATAACATGTTCAGAAGCTCTAATAAAATAAACTCTAATCTGTGTTAGTAACTGTGTCATTCATTTGTTTTTGTGAAAAATGACAACCTGCTGCCTACGCTCAAAACAGTTTCCCGAAATTTTCGCGTACTTAATGTGCCTCTAATTTAATGTAGGCCAAAGTAAATAAAAGTGGTGTTTTGTTTTACTTCCATCAGTTCATGGCCTACTAGAATTTATTTAAAATTTTTTTTTTTTTTTAAATTTACAGCAATCAGAATTACATTCTATAAGCTATTTAGCTGGCTGGGAGACTGGTTAAGGTCTCTCTATGTCCGGATGAGGCTTCGCCATTGAAAAGACCTCTTCTACACCCCTCATATCAGGTCTACTGGCCGTTTTCTTTTCAGTCTTCTGTTGTTTCTCTCTTGCAGTAGTGGCTGTAATACAATATTGGTGTGTGTTTCTAGTTTCTGGTGATGTTTTTGGCTTCTCTTTTGAATTGTCTCTTGGACTGTTAGGATACGAAGGTCTTGATGTATCATCTGGTTAGTTACATACCATGGAGCATTAGCTATTGTTCTTATAATTTTCGATTGCGCTCGTTGGATTATGGCTATGCTGGACTTGCTAGCGCAACCCCACAGCTCGATACCATAGGTCCAGATTGGGATAATTACTGCTTTGTAAATTAGAATTTTGTTCTCTAATGACATTCGTGAGTTTCTCCCGATCAGCCAATACAGTTCTCTCATTTTCAGATCTATCTGCTTTCTTTTCTTACTTAGGTGTTCTCTCCAATTAAGTTTAGTGTCAAGGTGCAATCCCAAGTATCTGACACTGGTTGTAGATGGTATTTCTGTGTTGTTAATGTACACTGGGGGACATTTTTCTTTTTTTAATATGAAGGTTATATGTTGTGACTTGCTTTCGTTTATTTTTATATTCCATCTTGTAAGCCATTCCTCTATTTGGAAGAGATGGTCCTGAAGGTTTGCAGACGCTATTACTGGGTCTTCATGGACAGCTAAGACAACAGTATCATCTGCAAACGTGCCAGTTATGGTGGAATCTGATGTGGGAAGGTCTGATGTGTATAACAGATATAAAATTGGCCCTAAGACGCTGCCTTGAGGGACTCCAGATTTGATGGGTTGGAGCTGAGAAACTTCATCATTAACCTTTGTTCTGAAATACCTGTCTGTTAGGTATGATTTCAAAAGGTAGTAGTAAGGATCTGGTAGTGCTTGTTTAATTTTATGTAAAAGACCCCTGTGCCAGACCTTGTCAAAGGCCTGGCTCACGTCTAGAAAAACAGCAGCGCAGTACTTTTTTTCCTCAATGGCTTCATTAATTGCATGTACTATTCTGTGGCATTGTTGTGTTGTAGAGTGTGCATGACGAAACCCAAATTGGTGATCAGGGATAACATTGAGGATAGGGTGGATGCGTTGCAATATTAGTCTCAAAAAATTCAAAATATCATTTTTTTTTAGTTTATTCAGAAACTAAGCAAGATAACTTCAATATCTTTTTAGATTATTAGTGGGCATAAAATTCCACAACTTTTCTCTAATTTAACCATCCTCGTATCTCTTCAAATAAGCGAGATCCCCGTAGTTGAACATGCAATTTGATACATCCTGTATATGGCATAACCCCGATTGAGCGGTCCCCAATTAAGTGGTTCCTAATTGAGTGGCCCCGATCAAGCAATCTCTGACCCAATTGGGCGGTCCTTGATTATCTGGTCCGACTGGGCGCTGAACTAATTGAGTAATGATTCGATTGATTGGTTGTTAAATAATATAAATAAATAAATGTAATCTTTATTTAGCACAAAGCTAACAAATTCAACTTACATTTTGTAATACATATTTCACACACAATCGCTTATATTCTTTTATACTAATACAATTTTTTTTATATCATTAGGTAATTTATTATATAATATTAAACCATGAAAGAAAACTGAATGCCTGTTTCTAACAGTATTTATACCGTGAACATAAAAATCATCCTATTTCCTCGTTTGATAACTGTGAATATCCCTAATATAATTAAAGCAGTTGTTTAAGTAAGTAGGGAGCAGATTATTCTTTAATTTAAACACAAACAGCAGAATGCTTAAGGTTAACAAAAATAAAAATTAATAAGTTTGTATCTTTATCTAGATAATTGAAATGTACAATGTCTAAAGCGGGGCATACACGCTCGAACATGCTCGCCGAGCATGTTGGTGAAAGTAGTTGGTAAATGGCTCGGCGGACATGCTCGACAGTGTGTGTGTTGAACGAGCCTAGTTGGTGGTTGGAATACTCGGCTGGGGGCTGGGCTCGCGAAACCCTACGAGCCCCCACCGCTCGCCGGACAAGTCTGAGCGTGTGTTGTAAACTGTCGAGCATGCTTGCTGATTACCATATAAAATTAAAATCTTGAGGAGTAATTACATACTTTATAAAATTTTAAATATTCGTGTTTTCTCGTTTAGTTTTTTTAGTTATGTCATTCAGTGATAATAAAATTTTTTGGGCAGAATTCATTACTTTGTACAGAGACCAGAGGCCTCTTTGGGACGTGCGAAGCAAAGAATACTGCAATAAACACATCAAGAGAGATTGCTGCAGTAATCTTGTGGAAAAGGCGAAGGAAATATTTCCCGGTGCAGACGAAAAGTTTGTAAAGGGAAAAATTGAATCCTTGCGAGCTGTATTTTGCTTCCCAATGCTGCCAGAAACACGATTCAGAAGTTCTTGAAAAGTTGATTCGCTTATTCGTAGATAGTTTTTCAAATCTTGAGGTTCGCTGGCAGCCATCTCTTTCAAAAGAGGCATATGGCTAAATTTGTTCCCCTGTTTAAGCCAATTCTTTGCCCACACGCGTCCCCGTTTTTTTCTTTTTACTGTGTCATCCAAACACACAAAACCACCCAAAATCGCTACCATCGTTTGGAGATCCATCGCGATGTGATGCTTGCGGTTGCAAAGATTCAACTGAAGTGTGCCAATTTCGTTCGAACGTGTATGAGACGAGCATGCTCGGCTCGGGGTTGGGTTTGAGGTACTTTCTTCCGAGCCGAGCATGTTCGAGCGTGTATGCCCCGCTTAACTTTAACGTTTTCGGTTTATGAGACTTTTTGAGCCAATAAGATTACTGAATTTTACATGTTGTTTTTATTAACTTCAAACATGTCAGAGTCCTCGGTTCGAATCCCGGAGGAAGCAGAAATTTTTTCTGTAATTCTGTGTTTCGAACTCTGTAACCATTCGATATTGGGTTACAATTAACGGCGCTTGCCTTAGTTACTGGCTGACCAAGACAAGTAACAAAGCCACACACAACATTATAACATACAAAATAAACACATGTGTGTGAATGACATTGAATGAATGATTGTAAAGGGCGGCATTTTACTACACAGCGAAGAGCCTACTCGGAGTGAAAGGAAACCTCGTCAATGTAAGATATAAGAGGAGATGGGAGAAATAAATTATTTAATGACCACTTAATCAGGTCACAACTCAATTAGGTCACCACCCAATTGGGGACTGCTCAATCGGTTCACCGCCCAGTTGAGGATTGCTCAGTTGGGTCAATTCGGTTACCGCCCATACGGGAACTGCTCAATTGGGGACCGCTCCATCGGGGTGAAATCATTTCTATATGGCTGCTGTGGGATTGATTGTTCTGTAAAACTCCAATTGATTGGAGAGTACGCATTGTCATGTAGATGTTTATTTGAGTAGTGTGTATTTAGTTTTCTATTAGCATGGATGCTGATGATAAAAATCGATGAAATTTCTTTAAAAATTTCTCCATTCTAATATTGTTTATTGTACGGGCTAAATAAAAAAATTTTAAGCTAGACTGCTAACTGCACCTGTGTGTTGGCAGCTGCCTTCAGGCCGTTGCCGTCCGACAAACCGTAGTACATTAATGGCTAACTTTATGGGGGTAATTTTGTTTGGTTTTGCGTTATCTTGCACTTTATGTGCATCTGTTGTGTTCTCAAAATGTGTTTACAATGAACATGAGGTGATCAAAATAGAATTTATTTACTCGATAACATGTTCATTATTAAATGTGAAAAAAATCATAAAAGCATCAATTAATTGCATTAAATGAAAAGAAAAGAGCTGTGACTATGTATATTTTCAAGGTATTTCATTGATTTTCTTTTTGTTGATGCGCTATAGTAATATTTTCGAGTGAAAATTGACAGAATTTCTAGCAACAATTAGTGTGAATTCTGCTACTTGGGGTTCTTAGAAAAAGTATTAGTTTTTCTAGATTAAGAATATCAAACTGTACGACAATTTGTAAAAGTATAATTAAATGCTCATTCTGTACACATTTTATATTTGAATTTTATTTAAGGACAACCTGAAACGCATTGCCAAAAAGTAAAATAATGTTAGTTATTTAGAATGACGTAGCTTATTTTACTTGGTGATAACAATAAATATTGTACACTGTTAAAAAAAACGAATATTGCTTTTCTAGTTTGTGTGTTAGAACATATATTTATTACAACGATATACTCAATACTTGTGCATAATATGGATACCCAGTAATAATATCCTATTATTCGTGTTAATATTGTTCATTTCTTTCTTTTTTTTTTGTATCAAAATTAATAGCACTCAACATTTGAGTATTCCGAGCTTAATGGCTTTAAAAATGAATTTTGTTACGTGGACCATTTTTCCCTAATTTTTTATACACTCGACTTAAATGGACCATTGTATTGGCATGAAGAACAGTTTGTTTAACAAATATTTCTTTGACCATTACACAGTTTTACATTACCAAACAAATCAAAATCCATCTAATCTAATTAAATTATTATTTAAATGTCATCGTGTGCCTCTCAAGAATTTGAAATTACTCAAAACAGTTTACTTTTTTAATAACATAACATACCTTAGCTGTATTATTTTATGTTAACCTTAAAAATGTTTCTTTTGTGATTTAAGATTTAATCACAAAGTCATAACTAAACTAGCCGTAAAGTCTCTGCTGTCAATATGGCTTCTCATTTTTGTCATTGTCGGCCATTTAGATATTTTTTGTATATATTATGCTGCAGTTTTGTACAGGCTTTTTAGATAGGGAACAACAGACTGTATTATCTATTTAATAATAAATTTACAAATAAATTGATATTTTGTTTTATTTATTTATTTAGGTAAATCTATTTCATAGTATTATTTATAAAAATCAATGTAGATGTCGCCCATCAACATTTTTGTTTCCCAAAAAAAAATTGATTATCGTGGTTGGATTCTAAGTTACAAAATCACTTTTTTTTTGTGGCACCACGATTATTTAAATTATGTCAAAATCAACATGTTAATCATTTTTAATTGTAATTATCAACAAAAAATTTACTAAGAGTTAATAATCTTCTACAGTAATAACAATGTACAATAAACTTGCAATGTGTTCTATTACAGTCTTAAGACCTAGCAGCCGTGGTCGAAGCAGGAGTGGATAATGTGCTTAACCCATGCTCGGCAGAAATTACTGCTGGAGCGGCAACATGTTCATACGTGTCTCTTGTTTCACGTGCTGGGAGTTCGTGTTTTGGAGCTTCTTTTGTAACAGGTGGGGGAGTTAATATTGCTCCCTGAGGAAGATCTTTTGTTTGATGTGCAATTACTCCACTGTTTTCGGTATCTCTTGCTGGACGTTTTTTGTTTTCTTCAGATGACTCTGCTGATTCCTGATCATACAAGAAATAATACATATGTACAACATACAATCCTGCCTGACCAAATCAGATGGTATTAATTTTCAGGGTATGCTTTCTATTATTTTTACTTTACTTCTAGAACAGGTGCTACAATCGATGTTGGGTATTTTTTGTTGTTACCTAGGTTTAGTAGCAAATGGCTCTACAATCAAGGTGAAGTATTAGATTTGTTGACATTTGAGTTTTAAATTTAATTTTGAAAACATTCAACCCAAAATCGTTTTAAAGATGATTTAAAGCAGAGAATAAAAAAACAAATGTAATATTTAACAATGATTACAGTACTCCCACCTGCAATACTCGTACAACATACAAAATGTTTTACTTTTAAACCATAGTGAAAGAACATTTGGGATTTGAAAAAACTGAAAATAAGAGTTTGTTTTTTTTTCACTCCCTTACCTATGCTCAGTGCACATAGCGCTATTCACCGGTCTAACATGCCGCACACCAATTTTAACATTTAAAAAAAATATTATTCAAAAACTGGCAACGCGAATTTTTTCATGCTATAAATAGAGCTAGGGATGAGCTACAATTTGGTTCATGTCCCAATTCTCTATACAGGGTGATTTTGGGAACCAGGCCACTATTGCCAAATTTTTTATTTTTATTTGGTTAAATTAGGAAAAACGTGCAACTTTTTCTTCTGGTTACTATGGTAAAAACGAATAAACAGTTGCGCATCGCCTTTTCAAGTTATTTGTTAAAATGGCTTTTTTTTAAACGAAACGCCCTATGTTTTTTTTATATTTATGAATTGCAAATTTTATTCTCTTTAAAAAAGTATTAGGACAAAATATGATTTAATTAACAAATAAAGCCGTATTTTGACTTTTAATGGTTTAATAACATAATCGTAACGGCCATGAAACAAAAGCTACTTGTTTTATGGTATAGGTGAAAATATCATTAAATTAATATGTATAAGAGTAATTATTATACTAACTACTCTTATTGAGCACTATCATTATCTAGACAGGCATGTTTTAACTTTTAATACTTTAACATCATTGCAACAGCCATGAAACAAAAGGTAGAGTTCGCTTGTTTTATTGTTTCTATTTTGACATTTAGCAGTTGTACTAATTTTATTTAACATATTAGATGTATGTTGGCCCCCACGGTCACCTGACATGAATCGCTAGATTTTCTTCTGTGGGAATATCTACAGCAGGCATGGGCAACCATTTGAGTAGCTGGGGCCAACTGAAGATCTATTTATGTATCGCGGGCCGTAAATAAGATAAAAAAACTTCACTCTTTTGGAAAAATATTTAAAAGAATATAAAAATACAAAAAAGTATACAGAAATATATTCAACAAAAACAGAAATTTTTACAAATGCGAAAATTCAAAAAATAAAAACTATACAAAATATTTCACTTTCGCATAAAGCCGGCATTTTTCTCTCAAACAAAAGAAATAATTCGTTACTGTCGTTTATTTGTATCAGTTTTAAATAATAGTCAGTCTTGCGGGCCGGATTGGTGGTTAAATGAAACACGTCCGGCGGGCCGGAAAAAAGTTGTGCGCGGGCCGCATACGGCCCGCGGGCCGTTGGTTGCCCATGCCTGATCTACAGGATAATATTTATTGAGATAGATACAACAGTGTAGAGATTTAGTCGCATCCATTGTAAACATTCGAATACTGTAGTTCAAGAATTTACTGCTGTCTAGATAATGATAGTGCCCAATTTGAACAGTTACTATAATAATTACTCTTATACATATTAATTTAATGATATTTTGACCTATACCATATAACAAGTAGCTTTTGTTTCACGGCTGTTACGATTTATGTTACTAAACCATTAAAAGTTAAAATATGGCGTTATTTGTTAATTTAATCATAGTTTGACTTTATACTTTTTTAAAGACAATAAAATGTACAATTCTAAAATGTAAAAAAATACAGGGTGTTTCGTTTAAAAAAATGTTATTTTAACAAATAACTCGAAAACGCGATGCGCAATTGTTTTTTCATTTTCACCATCGTAATCAGAAGTAAAAGTTACACTTTTTTCCTAATTTAACCAACTTTGTATCTTTAAAAATAAAAAAGTTGGCAATAGTGGCCCGGTTCCCAAAATCACCCTGTATATAATAAACGGGAAACGACGATTTTTTTATCCTACTAAATGAACCAGTCAAATTTTAGATTTTAGAGAATTTTAAAATTGATAAACTTTTAATTAGGAATTCTTGCAAGTATTGACGAATTTATTCACTATTTGGCGAATTCTGCTTTTACCAATTTGACAAATTGCTAAAGAAAAAATCTGCCAAATATAATTGTATAAATTAAAAAAGAAAGAAGAGGAACCCATGTTTTGTGTAATAAAAACGTAGCAGCGCCTAGCCGAAAGGAGCGTAACTGGCTTGCAAGCGACATGTGTTTAGTCACTTGCTACAGGGATGCTGTAGTTTAATTATGAGCTAAAAATTGGTAGTGAAAAACTGAATTACAAATATTTTTGTGAGAGAAAAAAACTGGAGATTTATATTATCGGAAAAGGATTTCTTGTAATTAAAGATAGTCGGGGACCAAAGATGAAATTTGTTAGGCAAAAATTGAGTAGAAAGGGGAAAACTAATATTTTTATATAATGTTATTGGAACAATTTATTAATAAAATTTTCGATCTTTTGAACAAATTTAATTTTTTGATTAAATCGTAATTATTATGATTTTCTTTAAAAGTTCATTAGAATTTAATTTTACCAAATAGGTTTTTACGTAAACCAATTCTGTAAATGGAAGTAATTATTCCATACCAACTCAGCCCCCCAGGTTGATATAATTATATCCAGTTTTAGGTTGCCACATAATAAATAAAAAACTTATAGGTAGTTGATTATTAAAAAAAGATTTTATTACCTGTGATTCTTCTGAACTGGAAGAAGAGTCATCTTTTGATAGTAGAGGTGATTGTCTCTTGGTTTCTTCAGAATGATGTTGAGAAGTTGGAGTTGTACTAGTAGATAAGCTTATTGCAGGCGGCTTTGCTGTGATGTCGTCTACTGGTGCACAGCTAATTGCGTTTATTAAAGCAAGTGCTATAAAAATATAAGTTATCTGGAAAAACACAGAATTACGGAAACTTAATTTAACAAAAAAAATTGTAAAATACTTACGATACCCATTTTGTTTCGGACAAATAATCATTCTGCTTATCATTTTAACTTATTCCTTTTTATATTACTAGTTTGCTGCATCGTCATCAGCTCCCTCTACAATTATTATATTTTAAATTTAAACAACTTTCAGTAAATATGTTAATTATTTTGAACCATGCACCAAACGTTCTGTCAATATTATAAACAGTATGTAAATACAATAATACAAGGTCATAAAGAGCTTATCCGGTGATGGTTAATCATTTACTGGAAATTTTCATCATTCAATCTGCGTTACTCATTGCAAAAATTAGATATAAAGTACTAAATAGCTTCGTCAGTTGTTTTTATTTGTTTGATATTTACGTTTTATATTGAATAAACTTTCCTATACCTACTTTGTTCTGTTCGCTGTAGAATAATTAAAGCGGGGGTTGTTGGTAGTAAGTAATTTTAAAATAGTCACAAAATATGTCGTAGAGTAAGGAAAAAAAACAAACCTCTTAAAAAAAAGCAACGAGACCTGGCAAGAATAAAAAATACAAAAATGTATTGTAATTTTTTATATTTAACACAAATCAGATTTTCCGAAGTAAAAGTTTGTCTTTTATCTGATGGAACATATTTAAAACTAGAAAAGCTTCTTTTAACATTGCAGAATATCCCTGGTGCAAATTTACACACCTACTCTTATCGTAGACACTGCTATTAAGTTTATTTCCTTATTTTCAGAACATTTCGTTGTCGTTCATAATGGGGTCGTTTTCTCCTTTTTTTAAATTCAAATTTACATTGTAGGTTGAAAAATATTGACCCCATATTTTTTTTAAATTTTAAATAGACATTTTATAAATCGCAAAATTAATTATTGAAATTTGTATTTTAAGAGGCCTTTAAGAAATACGCCATAACATGACGTCACCAGGTGCTGGTTCATTTTGTTTGTTTTTGTTGCTGCTGTAGGTAATCACCCCGTTAAAAATATGTTTGCGTTTGCGTGCTGAATAATCTAAGTGACTGTTTTTACCCTTTATTTCCTTATTTAGCAAATAGAAACACCTTTAAACAGTGTAAAGTAATAATAAATTTTTTGAAGTATTATGTAATGTGTAAGGTTATAAATATTTAATATTCTTTATACGTCCGGTAGCAAAAAGTGCTTGGTTCCCTCTTGTCGCAACAGCTCGGTAAATTTCTCAAAAATATTTGTAGCTGTGGCACACAATGACATATTCGACAAAACTGGAGTATCCCAGTAGGAAACAAATGATGAAATGACAGCACAACACAAATCTGAAATATGACAAGTACCAACCCAAAACTCCTTATTAATATTAGTACTGCCAGTAGGGCCCCCCTATGACGTCATATTCCCACCAAAATCCACTTTCAAATCAGCGTTTATTTTGTATCTAACTAATTAACAAATTATCTTAACTAACAGGATTACTTTAACAGATATGCAGTATATTTGTGCAATACATAAATCTTTTTGTATATTTAAGTAGTAAACAAACCCAACACTAACAGGGTATTTTCATACTTGTATTATGTTTATTCTTGTTCTTCGAATAAATATCCGTGTTGTCAGCCTCGTTATTGAATTAAAGCTAGGCACGCTAACAATCAAATTAAAACATTACAGTCAATATCTAACAATTTATTTGCAGAAGCAGACCTATTTTTGTCAGACAGTTGCAAATCGGGAACAAACATATTTACAAAACAATTTGAATTTGGAGCATTATTTTTAAAGTTAAGGAATTCACTTGTAGAATTATTTACAAAATTAAGGATTCATGATTTATTTATTTTTACCAATAAACTTTAAAAATTAGATGAATAAAACCATGAAATTATACATGGACATTTAAGATAGAGGTTTTTTATTGCACAAAATTTGAACAATTAAAAAAAGTAAATGTGGATGCTGGTCTAGAAACAACTTTTCCCAGAAAAGCAAAATTATTCTTTTTCAATTGGTAATTTAAATACAATTCTAATCATATCTTTGATGAACGGAACATTTTCACTTTTTTACTACAGTACTAATTAAATTTGATAATTTACACAAATATTTTCAAATACAAATGATTCACATATACTAAAACAAACACGTTGTCACTATTACTTCCAATATGATCAATAAGGCAGGTATATTTAAATTTATCAATTAATCAATTAACTTAAACAATAATTAATTAGAGTGCTTTATTTACAAACTAATGCTATTTAAAATTTTTTTTAAACCATATTTGTTCTTAAATAATCATGTTCTTCTTGCTCTAAATGAGTATTTAAAAATTCCTCAACAGAATCTGTATTCCATTTTTCAATAGCAACTGTTTCTTGTAAATGTCCATCCTTATCAAACAATTTAATAATAGGGTCCAAGCCTCTCATATATCTAATTTGCAAGTTTGGAAACTTCGATGGTCGATCACTTTTAATAAACGCTTGAATTTGTGGATACGCTCCAAATTTACAGGTACATACTTCTAGTACAGCTTTTGCGTATTTCTTTTCTGTTACTCCATTTTCGTCTTGATGGCAACATTCTTTACAATGATCTCTAAAATTGAATATCATCATTAATATATACAGATTGGGGGGGGGGGGGGGGGGGGTATTAGTCTCATAATTATCTTACTTTATTAGGTCCAAATTGAATTTACTTAGTAAATCACAAGAAGAGCATGGTAAATCTGCTTTATTGAATCCTAATGACCAACAATCTTCCGTGGAAAATTCAGCAAAAGTTTCACACTGCAACACATACATAACCTCAATGCTAGACAATTGTTTATTACAAATACAAGTTAATTACCAAAAATGTGACAATTAATGTACTTAAAAGAATTAATTTCATGTTTTCTTTAATAATAGAAATACAGAAAAACTATAAATATTACACAATCCACACGTAGTTTTGCTATTGGTTGACGACGATCAAGTTTGACTTTGAAGAGTCACAGACTTTATGTTTGGCATGTTTTGAATTTTTAGAACTACTGACTTTTTTAACTACTGTAGTAAAAAAGAACTACTACTATTTATTTTATTTTTAAAATTACTCTAAATTATTATTGCCTAGGTCTATGCCAGGTAGAGGAGAATGAACTACTTTTTTTAAACGCCTATAAACAAATTGTAATCAGAGCAATTAATTTTCCATATTCAAAAATCATTATTTAAAAAATAAATTTGTTTTACGTGTCTGTAATATTAATTCAGGGCTTGTTTTCTAAGAAAATATCAAATTCTGCAAAATCAACAAAGTTTCATAAACGTAGAGCAGAATGCAATACACATTCTTGCAAGGTTGCATTTGTGTATTGCACTGGTCAGTAATTGAATAGGTAATAATTTTAGATATAAAAATAAGTTTGAATAAAGTACTCCAATTCCTAATGCAACTTAATTATTTTTTATTTAATTATTACAATCAAAATTTTTCGCCACTTATTATAAACAGTCAACCATTAGGGATTGGAATACAGTTGCACATTAGTTACGATAATATTTAGTCAAGTTCAAGTTACGGTTGTAAGGTAATATTCAAGATGTAATCTTGATACAAGTTGTCTTCCTTAAGGGGAGGACTGCAGCTGCAGCTACAGTTGTCAATTATTTATATTCAAAGATGTAGAAAAAAATAATTAAACAGTTATTTAATAGGAGATAAGTGGTAATTTTTACGCAATATTATATTATAATACATATTATTGTTACTAATAATTTATTCTAGTATTTCATATCTCCTAGTATTAATGTTTTCATGTTTCGTGGGCTATGAGGATTAAAAAACAACTATTCACGAATTTATGCTTTAATTTCCATAATGTTACGTTTCGGAGTGAAATTACTCCTTCATCGGACACCTGAATTGACACTATTACAAGCAAACTTTCCGTGTTGTCTTAATTTTTTCTGTCGGTACTGTATTTGTGGGCTCTTATCCGGTTTTCTGTCCAAAGTACTTCTTGTCACAATCTTTACATGGTATGCTGTATACTACGTGTGTTTGTTTCCCTTTATCACTTTTTTTTCTTCTTTAGATTATTATGCAAAAAGTCGAGTTTATCCTGGTTTTAGCTAGCCACAGTTAGATTGTATGTTTTTTTTCTGTAAGCCCTTTTATATAAGGCATTGGAATCTTCTTTCTTTGGCCGTTTTTGATTGTAAGGTTTATGTACTTGTTTTTTAATAATATTGTTAACGAAAGTGGATGGGTAGTTGTTCTTAGCCAGGGTGTATTTAACTTTTTTTATTTGCTTGGGTCAGTTCTTAGGGCTAGTAAGAAGGATGATGGCTCTATCAGCTAAGCCTGGTAGAGTAGTTGCAAAATCTCATAATCCATGAATTGCACACCGCGGGGTGTGAGAAGGCTGTAGAAAAGGACGCCCAAACAGTGTTTTCGGCTCAACCTAAAAACATCAGGCTAGCATGTAGGCGCCAAATTTAAAATAGACTATGCCTTAAGTGTGTAATTTAACTCTTTAAATTTCACTAAATTAATGATAATATATTAAAAAAACCACTTCCCCAAAAAAAATTAAATGAATGAATGTAAATATTTTGAAATATTAAAGGGAAGTGTTTTCATTTAGCAAAAATCAGAACACAATAAAACAAATTGTAGGTACATGAAGTCAAATTTAATGCAGATATCGTACAACACGATTACACAATTAAATATTATACATAAATTCAAATTGAATGCAAATACAATCCATATTAAAATGAAAGGAATGAATGTAAACAATTTTAAGTTAAATATCAAATCAAAGTGTCTTCAGATAATAAAAAGCAAAAATTATATATAATTATAATGGTTTACAACCTAAATCGTCTTCATCGTCAGAAGACCAATACAGTTCCGAGTCATCACTGCTGTCATGAACATTTATAATAAGTTCCTGCACATCATCTATTATATATTCCCTGGCAAGATATTCGTCCTCGACCTTCTTCACATGTGAACAAATGTTTGCCCATTCTTGCACACCAACAACATTAAATGTATCTTCTGCCAACTTCCTGACATCATCCATTTTAAACGTTGTATTATGGGCAGCCACATGATTTTTTACCAATGCCCATATTTTTTCTATGGGGTTGAGTTCCGGATGATATGGGGGCAAGCGCAGTGCCACGTGACCCTGTTCGGCTAAAATTTTGTAGATCACATATATACTTTGTTAACTGGTTAATGCTGGTTTATGTTTGCATATAATTCCACTTTTGTGTCTTGTAATTGAAACGGTAAGTTTCTTTCCGTTAGCCATCTCCTCATGTCCTCTTTTTTCCAAGCCGAGGTTGGATTTGGTTCGGTGGTTACGTTGTGGTACGATGCATTATCGATAACCAACACAGAATTTTGTTGCATATTTGGAAGCAATTTCTCTTGTAACCACTTCGAAAAATTCTTGTTGTTCATGTCGTCATGATAGTCCCCAGTTTTAAGGCCCGATTTGAAAGTAAGTACACCATTCGGAACAAAGCCTTCTTCACCGCCAGCATGCACAATAATTAAACGTTGTCCTTTGGCAACTGGAGACTTCATACATTTGCTTGATCCGTCATCCCAAGCTTTAGGTGCAGTGTGTGAACTATGCAAGTAGGTTTCATCACAGTATATAATATTCCTACCTTCGCTTCTGTATTGTTTTATTTTCCTCAAGTATTCAAGTCGCTTCGCTCGGATTTCTGTTTTCTTTTTTTACAATATTTTTCTTTGTTTTGCATACCATAAATTTATTTTTCTTTCTAGGAACATTGGTAGAGTTCGATAGAAGTACCAAAATTTGTTGCTGGCCCGGTTTTGCATCGCTGGTATTTTTTATAACAGATTGTATTACTTCTGTCCATGATTCTTGCCTAACCTCTCCTTTTTTTACAACCCCTTTACTGAAAGAGCCTTTGGCTGCGTAACGCTCTTCTTTGGTTATGCATTTGGTATGGGCTACGCAGTCTTCATCTCTATATTATTATTGTTAATATTAACTTATTTAATTTTAGTTACGAAAAAATAAAGCACTTGCAAGAAATCCTTCAAACAATCCACACAAGTTAAAGACTTCCCTGCTTTTCGACAACTAGTGAAATAATGTTTTTCCACCTTAGGTTTTTGCAAACTTTCACCACAGTGATTGCACGTGAAAACCACCATTATTGTACTGCTTTATTAACTTATAAGTTCTGAATAGTAATGTAACAATCAAACGCACAAGAAATATGAATCCAATAATAAAATTCAGCAAAAAAGTGTAGTAGAACACTTTTTTGTATTTGGATGGTAGGTCTGCACGGAAGAATGCGAAAGCACTCGAAAAGGAACGAAGTGGCAGAACGAAAGCTGCTGTAGTTGGCCAAATTTAAATCTACCGCGGGCTAGCCTACCCTGCACTGGTTTATGTTCTGTGCCCTGCACTGTTCAGCTACTCCTTGATGCGCGCGGTCAACAATCTTTCTTACGTTCGCATGTCTGTTGCTAAAATTCTAACCTCACTTTTGCACGCAATTTTAAATTGACCTCGTGTTTGCTGAATTTTATTATTGGATTCATATTTCTTGTGCGTTTGATTGTTACATTACTATTCAGAACTTATAAGTTAATAAAGCAGTACAATAATGGTGGTTTTCACATGCAATCACTGTGGTGAAAGTTTGCAAAAACCTAAGGTGGAAAAACATTATTTCACTAGTTGTCGAAAAGCAGGGAAGTCTTTAACTTGTGTGGATTGTTTGAAGGATTTCTTGTAAGTGCTTTATTTTTTCGTAACTAAGATTAAATAAGTTAATATTAACAATAATAATATAGAGATGAAGACTACGTAGCCCATACCAAATGCATAACCGAAGAAGAGCGTTACGCAGCCAAAGGCTCTTTCAGTAAAGGGGTTGTAAAAAAAGGAGAGGTTAAGCAAGAATCATGGACAGAAGTAATACAATCTGTTATAAAAAATACCAGCGATGCAAAACCGGGCCAGCAACAAATTTTGGTACTTCTATCAAACTCTACCAATGTTCCTAGAAAGAAAAATAAATTTATGGTATGCAAAACAAAGAAAAATATTGTAAAAAAAAACAAAAACTACTTTATTTATTATTTTTAGAATTTTGTTAAGAACGCTTTGTCAAGAAAAATATCGGATCAAGATACTGAGGAAGTTTGGAACATAATTGAAAAATACAAAGAACAACAGGGCAGAACACCAACTACTACAAGTGAAAACAAATCGGAGGGGGAGAATTTAAACCAAGAAAATGGTTCGTCTAACAAAACTGCTGTTGAAAGTTCCAAGAAAAGGAAGAGAGCGAAGAATTTAGAAGAGAACAATAAAGTAATTGTGGTTAGTAGTAATTTAGAAAAAGTTTCAAAGCAAAAGAAGCCCAAGGATGTTGACGAAAACGCCAAAAATGAATTTGAAAAGACTCTGGACCGTAGCGACAATACAGAGCTAACTGGAAATGAAATATCTGTGGAATCGAAGAAAAAGAAGAAAAAAGCCAAGAATGTAGAGAAAAATGTAAATGATGATGCACCCGAACATAAAGATAAATCGAATGTTAATGGTGCTGATAACAAAACTGTTGTAGAAACTTCAGAGAATAAACCCAAAGTTGTTCAAGAAACCAGCGATGTTGCGATTACAGGGATTATAGAAAACAATGAGCGTAATGCAAATGATGTAATTGTAGAGAGTTCAAAAAAGAAAAAGAGGAAATCTAAGAAATTAAATGAAGATACCGCTGTAGAAAATGCAAATTCCACTTTGAACCTAGAAGGGGAAATGGAACCATCCAAAAAGAAAAAGAAGAAAACAGAAAATTTGACTGAAAATGACGTAGCTCTTAAGGGCCAATTTTCGCAGCAAAATAAAGTACAAAATGGTGAAGAACCAGCAGTGAACGGTACTGCAGAAAATACAAAGGCGAAAAAAAGGAAATTGAAGAATGCGGCTACCGAAGACGTTAAAGAAACTGAAATTCCAAGGGAAAAGAAGACTAAAAATGAAAATATCAACAATGAAGAAGCACCATCTAGTAATTTTCTTTACAAGGAAAAAATTTTGGAAATATTACAAACAAAAAGTAATATTTCTCTGAAAAAATTACGAAAAAAGGTCTTGGAAGCATATCAAAATGCTACTGGAACAGCACCTTGCGAAAAGATTATTAAGAAATTTAACAAACATTTAAAGAAAGTTAGTGGTATTGAAATTTCTGAAAGTAGTGTGAGGCTTATCGATAATAATTAAGTAGACCAATAATACTTAAACCAATTTTATAACTGAAGGATTTAATGCAAACTGACGTTTGTTGTAGGAATCTCTACTTTTAACATTTTGTTTTTTATTTTACATTTTGCAGGTTGTGGAAATGTTTTAAAACATTGTTTTTTGTTATCGTCCAGTTTCCAGCAAAGTACTAAAAATGTTTATAAAACAAAGTTTTGGCATAAATTTAATTATAAAAAATTTAGTTTACACAAAATTATGTAAAGACAAACTAAAGGTTTTACAAAATAGAGCAAAAACTAGATGATCTCCATCATGGGCCGTCCGTCCCTAATTCAACAGAAAAGTAGCAAGGATCGGAAGAGGTGGCATTGGCAGTTAAATTTATGTTGACTTTTTTCTCAACGCCCTGTACTAATTAAATGTTGCCCAAATTTTTGAAAGCCTGTGTAGATGTACTGTTAAGATGTAAATCCATTTACAAAAAATGTTTGTATTAAATCCATCACATGTATTTCCACTGTATTAAAAAAATATAGATTTTCATTTGTACTTTTGCATATTGATTTCTTTTATTACAAAATTGTCGACAAGGTAATATTAAACAGATTAGTGTAAGTCAATTAGTGACACTACAACCCTGGGAGGATCGCGGCCTGCTCCAAATAACGCTTCCATTGGGAATGGTTGTTTGCGATGGTTTTTCACTTTCTGACGCCAATAATTTTTAGGTCTCCAAGTCCATCCATTCATCTTAGTTTAGGTCTTCCTCATTTTCTTGAGCCCTCTGGTGTTCTGAGCTTCAATTTCTTTGTGGGGTCCTCATCGTCCATTCTTACTACATGGCCCGCCCATCTCATTTTAGAGATTTTTACTTTTTTGGATAATTTGATGTCATTGTAGGTACTATACTGCTCATGATTGTAACGGCACTTCCATAAACCGTTTTCTTGGATGGGGCTGTAAACTAAAGTCGGTGGCACTACACTCCAATGAGGAGTTTGGCCTACAATGCGGTGGGTCAGGGCCACTGTACCATTCCTTCCAATACCCAGCAGTCTCGCATTCTTTAACAAGTACGGGGTGGTGTAATAAGCATCACACCTTAGTCAGCTGCCTTACTTCCCTCACCCCTCAAGGGGTTTGGTTCCTAATTTTTAGAAAGTGACTGGGTAGGCAGCCTGCCAGGCATCAAGTCTGGATTTCAACACAAGACCTTTTCCATTGCAGCCAAATGCCCTAACCACTCGGCTTCTCTGGCGGCCGGATGGGGATCACAGGATCAAGAGCTTCTTCATTTTTCTTACTTAGCATCCAGGTTTCTGACGTGTATAGCGCTATAGGGATTATTAGGGTTTTGTTCGTTTGCCTCGACAGTGCTGGCGATATTAGCTGCCTGCGTAATCCGAAATATGCTGTATTTGCTGTCAGTATTCTTGCCTGCCCGGAACCCTTTTTGGTATTGGCCAATTGTCGCTTCTATATGTGGTCGTAATCCCTCATGCAGTACATTCGCAAATATTGTGTATCCAATATTTAGTAGCGTGATACCTCGATAATCATCACATGATAATTGGCACCCCTTGTGAATTGGGCAGATGGTTCCCTTGCGGCATTATTTCGGAATTCCAAATTTCGTTCACTAGTTGATGCATCTTATTTTGTAGTACTTCTTCACCCTCCTTGAATAACTCTGCCTGCGACATTCCTGGGTGGATTGAGTAGCCCAGGGATGTTGTTGCCGGTCCCAAGCCCGGATAAAAGAGGAGGGTTGGGATAGGGCTTTTACCGAATGCCCTATCTTCAAAACTAAGGCCACTACGAATTTTTTACCAATGCCTGATTACTCAAAAACAAAATATCTAATCGATAAAAATTATCCTATCATTTAATGGCCCTTACAAATATAATCATGTGATGCAAAATATTTTTGGAAATATGAAAATTGTAACTCAAAATTTTGGACTTTTTCAAAAAATTATTTCTCCGAAACTGCCCACGCCAGTTTCATTCAAAACTTTGTGAGCCAATAGAGCTTGCAGTGAATACAAATTTGATTTTTACTATTCTTCCGAATTTTACTTTGACGCTTTCCAGGATTTTTTTAAAGTTTGAAATTGATCAATTTATACAAAAACGCCAATCGTTATAAATTTTAAACGGTACAATAGATCTTTTGAAGCAGTTTATTATTGTATTTTTAATAACAATGCGTTTTCCGGAAATGTGCTTTTAACTACACCTATCAATTAGCTCTAGTTAAAAAATATATTTTTTATTTTCTGCATATTTTTGATAACTCTGTAAATAAACCACTTATAGCGATTTTTGATCTAAAGTCCGAAATACATAATCAGCCGCGATTACCGTACTACCATGCAATTTAGCCGAAGTAATCGTAGCTTCCTATTCTTATACGGTAAGCCACATCATATTGCAGAAGCTGTCGCAATTACAAATCACCACCAGGCTGTTACCTTTATTTTTTTTCCTTGCTTGTTTTGTTTTCTTTAAAATACAATATACAGGGATTCCAGTTCTCCTTAAAATCCTAAAATTTATGAGAAAACGCGAATTGTCCTAAAACTGTCCTTAAATTTGTTTTGAATTCCTAAAAATCCTAAATTTATACTCTTATTCGATATGTTTTTTTGTGGTTGGTGACTTATTCTAGTTTTTATCAATCTCTCTCTCTTCTCTTTAGCCCTCTTCAGTCCACTTTGTGACATAGGCCTCCTTTTCTTGCTTCCACCTCGTTCTATTTTGTGCCAGTTGCTGCCATTTGAAACCTCCAACTGTTTTAATATCGTCAGACCACCTTGTTTGCGGGCGTCCAATTGGTCTTCTGTGATTCCATGGTCTCCAATTTAATATATTCTTGGTCCATCTATTCTGTATTCTCGCAACGTGACCTGCCCGTTTTTATCAATATTAGTTAAAATTTATCATACCAATAATTTTGACTTTAGCGTCTATTTACTCAAAAACAGGTTAACATACAGGGTTCAAATTTTTAGCGTAATACCCTTAAGGCCTTAAGGAACACTATGTTACTGTGCACAAAAACTTCTGAAAAGCTATGAAGTGAATATTTTCAAAAAAATATTGCTCAAAAACTGGCTACACGATGTTTACTTAAACTTTTGTAAGCTCATAGCTGGTAATGAGCTACAATTTGGTTCGTGTCCCAGCCCGCTAATTTATATGTGACACATTTCATGAATTAAAAAAAAATTGTTTTAATCCCTTTTCTCCCAGAGCATTAAAAAAAATAGTCCATAATGTCTATTAGCGGTACCCGCGCTGAATTTTCTTTATTTCCAACATTAACAAACTTAAAGCTCTGCACCAGTGATCCTTAGGAGTATCGCATAAGTATCAGTTTTAAAATTTGGCAACAGAAGCGCGTTTGGTAATTAATGTTAAAAATGTCAGAACGGTGGGTATTGTTTAAAATAGATTGCTTAAAAGCTGGCTCAAAACTAATTAGAACTAATTTAGTTCGTGTTACAGTTCACTAGTTTGTCTGTGACGCCTGTTATGAATTTTTAAAAATCAAAAATCTGCATTTTTGTTTAATAAACCGAGGATTATAAAAATAATTTCTATTTTAAGTAAATTGTAAATAAAAATAACCTAGAAAAATTTCTGTTTCTTAATACAATAAGTCATACCCCCAGTCAAAGCATAAGTTTAAGTGAGTTGACACTGTATGCTTGGTGTTAGCATATTGATCCGCTCATGATCGATGCGGAGTAGTGTTTCTCTACGGTGCGCGGAGAGAATACATAGCTAGTTCTGTTCGCTTGTAGTAGACCGAATGTATATTATGAAATATTTTATAAATTGATTTTATTTTGTCATTGTTGGCTCGTAAGACGTTAATACTGAAGTTATGAAACTGAAACTATTTCTAAAGTACAGAAAAGCCCAGGCGAAGCGCTTTGCTCATTTTTATGTATGTTAATATTTTTACTTTCTCATGAAAAAGGCATTGCAATTGGACAGCTTGTTGTTTTTCAGTTTTCTTGGCGACTCCTGTAAATTCTGCAAGGACTCCTAAGTGGGTCACGACCCCCCCCCCTCCCCCAGTTGGCTCTAAACCGTTCGGTTCTGTCATTGTGATTGTATGGATGATCTCTTGTAGAATATATGAGTATATTAAGTTTGTTTATATATTAGTCAAAAAGGTCTATCTTCAGTTTTGGCACTTTTCAAATTACAGGGACGGATTGATGACAAAAAAACAATCATCTTAGAAGGTGGTAGCACACCACAATAGCCGGTTTAGCTTTACACTTCACTTATCAAACCAAAGCAACATTGTTTTCGACATTTAAAAAATCAGAGCACCGTAGTCCATATGTCTATTTTTTACATAATATTTGCAATGTAGAAAGTTATAATAAACATGTATTTATTGACTTTAATTTTTGCTTTATTAAAAATAGATATATGCTTTGAGACTTTCGCGGTTTCTCGAACTGTCAATATTACAATTTACTTTCGGCTTAGACCGCATCGTCATTTGGGAACTACACCCAGCATAATCTAAGCACACGGCCCTGTTTCGGCAGGCAGTGCCTACAAACAAATATTGCTCAAACTTCTACTGCGAATGCTTGTAAAGGCAGACAAGCTACAGGTCGGTCCTTACGTGATTATGCTGGGTGTAGATCCCAAATGACGATGCGGTCTAAGCCGAAAGTAAATTGTAAAAATAGATACCTATATGTAAAAATTGTCCTAAAAAATATATGACAGGATACATATGGATTGCGCTGAAGAACAAAAGCCGATCACAAAAGTTAATTAATCTCATAAAAAAAGGCGATAACCTGTACAAATGCAGAGCTCTACTTGAGGGCAAGTTGTCACCGGCATTTGAGACAAGAGTGCATCACGTCATTTTCCGGGCGTAATGGTACCAAAAAAACACGTCTAATTTTGTTTCTAGTTTTTGGAATATTATTTTTTAAAAACTTATTTTGCCGGGAATTTTCGATATATCCCCACATGCCAAAGCTCATCGAAACAGTCCATTAGTTCGGGAGTTACAATGCACCACCCATAGACAGACATTTTTTAAAAACTACTTTTTTGGGTTCCTGTCTGTCCAAAACATGTATTTCCGTCAAAATCTCAATTATGAATTACGATTTTCAGAACGTTTGGATTTATACTTAACAATTTGCGTGGCATACAACTCAGTGTTTGGAGGTTAAGCTGTGCTTTACTTTGTTGGTCCTACATGTAAATAAGGTTAAAGATAAATACCGTAGCATATATTAGCACAACTTCTGCTGCTGCCCACGAAAGTCACTGTAGATGGTATCTTCACAAGACCCTAAACATTTAGTAATAAAAACTAGTATTTTTTAAGCTTTTATAAACAATTTCTTCAATTTAATACAAGACTATGCTAAATAAAATAGCGTAACGTTTAAAAATATATAAAAAGGAAATATAAATTTATAAATTATGCACCATTCAAGTTAATAACCAGGAACAGTGTCTTACCAAAGATATGTTTCGATAAGACTACAGTTCATTAGGATAGTTCTCATAAATAACCGCATTAATGGAATTGGTAATCACTTTTAACGTACCTACCTTTTTCCAGTCATATCAAAATATTGCAATTTTCTTCGGATAGTCATGCGAAAACGTACAAGAAACGATAAGCGATACAATGAAAATAATAAAATTAAAAGATTGCGCTCATTAGGCTTCATAGCAAGCACAGGCCGCAGAGGGCACTAGTAAACAGGGATATGCGAAAAAAATTGCAAAGAACTTCATTCTGAGGAGGAAAGCGATATTGAACTAAGTGCTATTGATATACAAGCAAAACATGGTTCACCCCCTTTTTTTTCCTTTAGTTATTAAAGGGTCCGAGTGGTCCAGTGGTAAGAGGATTAGGCTCACAATGCGTGAGCCCTCAGTTCGAATCCCGGAAGAAGCAGAAAATTTTTCTGTAATTCCGTGGATCGGTATCGAGCTCGGCAACCATTCGACGTTGGGTTACAATTAACGGCGCTTACCTTGATTACTGACTGACCAGGATAAGTAACAAAGTCATAAACAACATAAAAACATACAATTAAACACATTGAATGAATGGGCATGAAGGGTGGCATAAGCTTCAGAAGCGTAGCGGTCTAAAGGCCAAAGGCCCCACTACCTCCTATTACACAAGCAAGAGCCTACCCGGAGTAAAAGTCCTTGACACCTTCGGGTATAAGAGGTGAAAGATAAAGAAGATAAACGAATGAAGTTTGGTATAGGTAAAATTCAATTATTTGATGGTATCAGCAATTTTTTAACACTTCCTGTTTCGCCGGAAGTGACCATTTTTATGCCTGTCATGGCACTCTAAAAGCAAATCAAAAAAAACTAAATAAAAATTTTAAAATTGTAAAAAATACAATTAAGTACAGAATCATATGCAGAATTTTCTCCCGATTTCAAATATTTAAAAGTATACAGGGTGTTGCAATTTAAAATAAGAAAATTTTGGTCACTTCTGGCAAAACCGGAAGTGCTAAAAAATTGCTAATACCATCAAATAATTGAATTTTATGAATATATTACCCATACCAAATTTCATTTGTTTATCTTAATAACTAAAAAAGAAGGGGGGGGGGGGGGTGAATCATGTTTCGTTTACACCTCGTAGACCCCAGGAAACCTTTGCATGATTACATTAAAATCATTATTGTTGATTAGGCCTACAGGGGACACTACATAAATAAAAGCAGCGCCTTTATTCTACCTCATGATGGTGTAAAAATAATTTTGCTTTTGCAAGGCGCAGACTAGTTAAACTAAGCTAGGCGACATTAATCAAGATTCTCCGTCTCCAGAACAATGCTTATTTTATTTTACAACAATAATGTTAAATATGCTTCACTTTACTCAACTAATACAACGAAGCTATAAATTTTACCAAAAAAATGCCGAAGATATAAATTGCAGAGAATTTAATCTTTTACTTATAATGCAGCAGAAAAAACAAAATTTTTTTAAAAATTTAAATAAATTAGAGGAAGTTCCCGTGGCAGTTGCCCCGTCAGATTTTTTTAAGAATATTGCAGCTTTAAGGTATTGTTTTGTAGTCACTTATAATTAAAAAAATAATAAATACGCACAGAAATATATGCGTGAGAGGGTTAAGCAATTATACCATGTGATGAGACTTGGCAACAGAAATTAATCAGGATCAGTAGATTAATTAAATCTAGCCGAACCCACAACTTTCACTTCGTGCCGCTTTAATAACTTCTAACCCTTATCGAGATGTAAGTCACATCGGCACATGTCATGCCGTGTGGACGTGACTGTAACATTAATATTTGGCATTTGCTGCCAAAAAACTAACAAATTCGCTGTATCGAGATTAGAGCAAACACATTGTAAAAAAACCCTTAATGTGTAGAAAGAATAATATACAGAATGGTTCTGGCAAAACGAGAAATTAAAAAATGTTCGACATGTTTTTATGGATGAATATGCACAAAAACTTTCAGTCTTTACTTGCTACTGTTAAGGTAATAGTGGGGCTGAAAACTTTAAAAAGCAATATTTAAGTCAAATCACATCTTACAAATGCAACAACATGGTCTGGCCAGCATAATTATAAAGAATCAATTTAAAAACATGTGATTACCATATATTACCATAGAGTAGAAGAAAAACATTATTATTAACAATTTAACAAAATTAATCAGACTGTAGGCTCATCGAGACACACCCTGTATAATATGATATGATAAAAAATATTAAATGCAAAACCCTAATTACAATAAATAATTGAAACGTATTCATGTTTATTGTAAGCACTACTTTGTTTCAGCATCAAATCGTCTGTACATTATTCCAAACGGTGTTATTTTCCGTTTCTTGTCTAACTTCAACATTCGGCGTTTTAATGTCAATATGTTGCAGTCTACAATTCTGTAAAAAGACAGCCAAGGCATGATAATATCCTTTAACAGTCCAAGTTTCATTATGTGTTCCTGCTTGCAATTGCAACAATTGTTTCTTGGCGCTTCCGCAACGATTATGAAGGTCTACCATCATGCGTGGAGGGACTAGAGTGTCAGACAAACCTGATATGAAAAGCGTTGGAATTCTGAGCTGCATAACTTTAAAGTATGAAAGAAACTAAAAGAAAAATTTTTTTTAAGCTATAATGCATGAATATTATGTACTTACTTTATTTTTATAACATGCTAATGGTAAATACTGTAGCAATCTCCAGCTAAGTAATACTTTTGCCATATCTGGAATGCTTGT
Source organism: Ctenicera cuprea (assembly GCA_958336395.1). Classification (NCBI taxonomy): domain Eukaryota; kingdom Metazoa; phylum Arthropoda; class Insecta; order Coleoptera; family Elateridae; genus Ctenicera; species Ctenicera cuprea. The sequence goes on along the minus strand of OY284492.1, from coordinate 50,461,734 downwards.
GAATGTGTTTTCTATCACTAGACACCATATTTTATCGGCATATTCGGCCCTACTCGCCAAATCTATAGCTACAGCTCCCCCTACAAATAAACTCGATAAATGAAAAAAAATCGGTACGTAACACAATACACACCCAAGGAGCGTCCGAACACAATGATTTCTGATAAATTTATATCATTCCTAGTGTATAAGTAATCGATACTTGCTCTAGCATCTGCATACAGGCCTTCTTCAGAAGGACTACCTTCGGAAAGTCCATAACCTCGATATTCCACTAATAATATATTGCAATGTAGATTATGATACAAGCCTACAGAATTTTGTAAACGATGACCCATATTGCCAGCATTCCCATGTAAAAATACTATTGTAGGCGACTGGTGTTTTCGTTCTTGTGGTTGATATATGAAGAACATATGCAACTTTGTTCCGTCTGAGGCACATGCCTGTACGTTCTCATATGGAAGTCCATACATGGACGGTATTGGTACAAACACTCGAGAATGACTTGGTAACTCAGGATAAAACAAGAAGTTATCCTCTGCATGATATAAAATCCCTAAAAAAATTGTTTTCTTAATAATAAAAGCCTTATTATAGCTTAGGTAGCCTTACCTGTGGCAGCAAAAATCAGAAGGATAAAAGCAAATATTCCTCCGTAAAAATAATAAAGCAAAAAGCAGAAAACCAGTACTAATCCTGAGTAAGCCCATACTTTTAATACTATTCCAATTAATGTGGCTATAATTCGAGACACACGAACATAACCACCCATTCCCTCGTTGTTTATTTCGCTGCAGATATCCAGTTTTTGTTCTTTGTTTTAATTACATTTTAATTAATTACTGTCAGCTTTGGCCATTACAGAACTTGAAATTTTTTAATAATACAACTTAAAATTGCAAATTAAAAATGTCAATTCTCGAATTCTGACAATTGACACATTATTATTATTACTAATATTTGGTAGTGTCTAAAATTCCGAATATTTACGTTTTTTCATGTAACTACAAACCAGAGGTACGGTTACGGTTAGCTAACAACGTATTTTGAAAAAATTAATCAATACATTTAATTGTTTTCTTTTTAACAGAATTATTAGCGTGTCAGATTTCTTGTCTATCTAATTCTGCCTTGCATTCTTCTCAGTGAAAGAAAAGCACGCGTCTAGCTAAATTTGTTCTATAATTGCTTTTGATGCAAAAAAAATGTAAATCACCCAAGAAGTTTTACTCGTTTACCAAGTAGGCGCGTTTTCCTTTTCTTGAAATATATAATTAATTTTCTGAAGCCACTGGAGGTAAAATAGTCTGTAGGTACTTAAAATTACAATATTGCGGCTGAAGCGAAATAGTCAGTGCCGGCTTGTAACATTTTACCGGTATGACGTCATTGTATAATGTAATATGCGTGATTTACCAGCAGCATACATTCTTTTCTTCTTATTCTCAATTGGCAGTCGACAGCGTGCACTATGTTGCGCTTGCAGCTACTATACGATATAAGAAATAATAATGGTGACATCCTTTGTACCTACACTATCTTTAAAAAAGATTGAATTAAAATTTAAAAAAGGTAAGTTTCATGGATTCGAACTCTCGACTAACCTATGTCTCACAACGCTATACACGCATTCTATCATTAAGCCACGGCGTCTGTTGATAGCAGATGTTAAAATATAGAAAACATACATAAACAATACGTTATCCACTGGCCAAATTTAAATTGCCGGTAAACTACGCAGCGCGTTAGCCGCTAACGTTATACCAGCAAAATGTTGCCAACTGGCACCGGCGCTGTGAAATATTGCGAACATTGTACTTTCTTCTGTATTCGATCTGTTTATTTTACGTTCAGAAATCTGGTAACAAGCATTAATACAGTATTAAATATTAGAAGATTTGAAAATTTACGTTACGCAGTTTTATTATCATTAAAATTTTGATCTTGTTAGGACCAACAATGGCCCAAAGAATAAAATCAATGTTGTGAGTTATATGAAGATATTATAAATTATAAAATAAAACTTCAAGCCTTTCTTCTTAAATTTATTATACACCGTGTCCATAAAGTAACCCCCCCCCCAACTAACTTTTGAACGACTTTATATTTTTCTACAAAATTTGCTGTACTGTAATGGGAAATTAAATACTATTTTTCAGACCGTATTAAAATTTTGTATCATCCAAAATGGCGACTGGGCGCCATTTTGAATTTTTTTTTATGGAAAGGGGGGTCGAGTGACACCTCATTGAAAAGGTCTTTTAGTTCTGCGTCTGATCCTAAGGTTTCAAAGAAAAATATTCAGCCATAACAAAATGACAATGTTTGAAGATAAAGAAGTCTATTTAAAACAACTAAGAATTAAAGCTTAAATTAATTAAATTAAGTGTTCGAAATGTTTACCATTCACTTCTTGGCACATAAAAAGTCGGCTATGAAATTCCTGCCTTACATTTTCGTAAGTTTCTGGAGTGATATTTCTGCAAACTTCTGTAATGCGTTGCTCCAGTTCTTCAATTGTTTCTGGACGGGTTGTGTACACTTTCGATTTCAGATATTCCCACAGAAAAAAATCTAAGAATGTTAAATCTGGGGAATGAGCCGGCTATTCTACAGGTCCCCGCCTAACAATCGATCTGCCAAAAAAATATTCGTTGAGAAAGTCAGAACCAGGCCTATAATAATGAGGCGGCGCACCGTCTTGTTGTAACATAACGTTTTCAATATTATTTCAAGCCACCTGAGATATTTCTGGGAAAATTTAGTCCTGCAAATGAAAAAGTGGACTACTGGATAAGAACATCAAAACAATTTTGAACTGAGTGAGTTCATTTATTTACAGTCCGCCATTTTGTTATGGCTCAATATTTTTCTTTGAAATTCTAGGATCAGACGCAGAACTAAAAGACCTTTCAAATAAGGTGTCACTCGACCCTGGATAAAAAAAACAAAACAATGTTGAATTGAGTGAGTCCATTTGTTTAAAATCCGCCATTTTGTTATGGCTCAATATTTTTCTTTGAAACTCTAGGATCAGACGCAGAATTAAAAGACCTTTCAAATGAGGTGTCAATCGAACCCCCTTCCTGTTTAAAAAAAATATTTCAAAATGGCGCCCAGTGGCCATTTTGGATGATACAAAATTTTAATATGGTTTGAAAAATAGTATTTAATTTCCCATCACAGCACACCAAATTTTGTAGAAAAATATCAAGTCGTTCAAAAGTTAGTTGAGGGGGGGGGGGCGGTGTTACTTTATGGACACAGTGTATAGATAATGCAATATGTACATTTCGATTACGATGTAATCATCTACAGTAGCAAATGCTAACTAACTCTAAAATCTAAGGCTGAAACAAACATAACGGAAATTTTAAGAAACATTTACGGACTAGCCTGGTTTATGAGATAACGGTATCGAATTACACTTCTAAGGGCAGATAAAGGACAAGTGGTGAAAGTTGCAGGTTAGTTTTCTGAAGTTTGAATTAAATCAAGTAAACGGTTGTTTAAGGGTGACAAATCAAAATTTAAAAGGTCGTTTTCGTGTTTTTTCATTTCAATTGCTTCTAACATATTTAAATTATATCCGTTACTTGCCTTTAGAAGTGAAAGGTTATGGGTATTGAATTTATGACCTGTATCTGCAAAATGGGCAGCCAAAGCGGATTTGTCAATATTAATATTTTGAAGATGATAGGTGTGCTCTTTGAATCGCGTAATTATTTTTCTCTTAGTTTTGCCAATATATTGTTTGGAACAATTATTACATTTAATCTGGTAAATGCCTGACTTGTCATTATCATTTTCTTTATCCAAGGTGTTGCCGAGTAAAGTTTTCTACTTGTTTTTATTATTTGAAAAAGCTAAGTCAATATTAAATTTTTAATAGTTATTTAAGTATCAAGGACGTAAGGACGTAATAACATCCGAGGTAGGTGAATACGAGCTGAGGCGGAGCCGAAGCTTGTCGCCTGCCGAGGATGTTATTAGCCGATACATTCCGTGTTACTTATTAAATTTTTCACGCTACCGGCAATGTAAGTAGGCCTACAGGTAGAAATTTAATCATATTTTTAAAAGTTTGTTTTGACAGCTGTCATCGGAATTATTTTTTAAAAGTTCCATTATTCTAAGTTGTCTGTGCTTGTTACCATATTAACGAACAGTTAAAATCAACATTATTTTCCTAGGAATGTAAGTGACACTATTAAGTTTCGTCGTCGAGGGTAACTAGTACACGAATGTTATCAGCCACTTACGATCCCTGTAGCTATGGATGTAAGGCCTACTTACATTGCCGGTAGCGTGAAAAATATATTGTATAATAAGCTATACTTTACCTGGATATTCACTTTTTATTTTAAATTCCTGTGCTATATCTGAGCATTCTTCTTCGTTTGGCCAACATATGGGCTTTCTCATATTTAGACTGTTTCAAACAGCCTACTTCTTGCAACAGTCTTTGAAAGGTATTTCTACCATGCGAAAGTGATTAAAAAAATCGCATTCTAAGTACATTGAAATCCATTTTTTATAAAAATCCGGCATTCGAATGTGAGTTTCTCGAATAAATGGTATTGCTGTTAATACCTGCAAAATATTGGTGAATGTACAAAACAGTAATGTTGATGCAACTTGTGGAAATTGCACTGGTGCTTGGGAAACTTCGTCTTCTACGTATGCCGCGAGGGCTAGTCGCAGTTTTTTTTCGGTTATAGCACATTTTATATTCAAACAAAACATCACCTTGTTCACAAAAAAACAACACGTGTATAGCAACCGTTGCTGCAACCATAGCGTTCGAATTGGTTTGACTGGATACTGGGAAATGACGTCACTGTTCGGCAACCACAGCGACCGCTGTCAAAATTTCTGTCAACCGCAACCAGAACCGCAGTCCTAAACGAACGCGCCTCATCAATAAAAGTGGTGCTTTTTCCTTGTGCTGCACGCTGCTTAAAATTCCCTACAAGGGAAAATTCCCATAAGCTGGCAACACTGGTTAAGGGTATATTCACGTCACACGTGGATGTAGTCACTAACTTTGTATTTTGTCTCATTGGCTGGTGCCTGACGCTTTGCTAAGTAACCTACAAATTTTTTTGTTGACGTTTTTATACACCTACTAATTAAGGAAGAACATAGATACTCTGCTTATTTACAAATTTATACATGCAAGTACAGATGTCCGACAAAGAAAAATCAAAATCTTCACAGCCTCCAAAAAACATCCCAAAAGATGGACAAGTTATAATGGCAATAATGAAAGAAATGGGGATCACAGAATATGAACCGAAAACGATAATCCAATTAACAGAGTTTGTGTATCGTTACGCTACGTCAGTTTTAGACGAAGCTCGCACTTTTGCTAATAATTGCAAGAAGAAGTTTATCGATGTTGAAGATGTACGACTTGCGTTGCAGTTAGCTAACGAAAGTTGTTTCACTACACCGCCTCCTCGAGAAGTTTTATTGGAATGTGCTCGCAATAAGAACAACAGTCCTTTACCACTTGTAAAGCCCCACTGTGGTCCACGTTTACCTCCAGATCGTCACTGTTTGTCTGCTTGTAATTATGTATTGAAGAGTAACTCGCAAAAGAAGACAAATAAGGGTAATAGTGCCCTTGCAGGGGTAACTCCAGGGATTAAAATTGTAACCAAGCCAACTGTTAGTTATATCAAACGCACCAATGCTTTGCCAGCAAATAAACAAACAGTTACAATACCCAAACCAATAACAAACATTACAAATCATCAGCACAAAACTATATTGAAACCTAAAATTCAAATTCAACAAAATGTACAAGTTGTTACGTCACTTAATACTGCAATGCCCATGGAAATTGATAATAATAGTATTTTGAAACGTAAAAGAGAAGATGAAGATAATATGTAATTTTATGTTCTGCATATGTGTGTAATTTTCAAACATGTACAACATTTTAAGTATTTAAATAATGTAATAATCACCTTTGATAGCTTAATAAAAAAATGAAACAAAACCAATTTTAGTAAGCACAATAAATAAATGAGTTTTTACTTATATTTTTTAACACACATTAGGTATGCAAGCCATTTGCAAGTTAGTCTTCTTCTTAATTGGTAGGCTTAGAATCGTTCATTCCAACGATTTTTTCCATAGTTTTCTTGGCCTTCGCGGCGATCTTTTACCTGTTGGTGTAGTCTCTTACTATTTTCGCGATTCTATCATCTACCATTCTACTTATATGTTCATTCCACTCATTACGCCTTCGTAATACCCAGCTTCCGATGTCTTGAACGCTGCACTGCCTCTGTATGTCTTAGTTTCTAATGTGATCTCGTATAATTATTTGTGTTATTTTCCATTTCCGTTGTCTCCAACATTTGTCTTGTCTTTATGGTATCAGGTCTTATTTGTACAGTGTAAGTCATGATTGGTCTTACAACTGTTTTGTAAATTTTTACTTTTCATCCCTTTTGCGGGAATTTGTTGTACTTTATAATATCAATCAGACATGCTGAGATCTTTGGCGCTTTGTTTGATTGGTGTACTACTTCTCTTGGTAATATCCCGTTACTAGTTATTTGCGCCCTTAAATATGTAAAAGACATAACTCGTTCAATGACCGGGCGGTTTCGATGCGTAACATATTAGAATAATTTTTTTTTTGTCAGTAAATCGAAGAAATGCTTCTTTATATATGGTCCCAGAAAGAAGTTACCAAATGCGTGCAACGTATTAGGTGGCACTTCAAAAAATTCATTGCTCGATCCATTATCATAAAACAGTTTTTCAACACAACATGCAATAGCTAAATTGATAAGGAATATCCAAGCAACTCCTACAAACACTGTACAAAAGGAGTAGGTATACATTGTATTTGACATACAGTATATCATGTTAATTGTTGTAATTGACATAACCCTGTATCAACCCACCCTACTGAAAATCACCTCAGTTGCCTCATAAAACCTCATACAAAATGAACCTGGTTGTTTCAAAAACCGCATAAAACCATATACAACCTGATGAAAACATTATCAGGTTATATGAGGTTTCTATATATATATTTTCAGTAGGGCATACTATTATCATTTGCAACTTGCCAAGTGAAAAATAACGCTTAAACTAACAATCTATTCACTACAATGAATATAACCATAGACTAATTAGAGCGTATAGACGTTTGACCAATGTATTCATTTTATGGATTAGTGTAGGACCCACAAACAGAAAAACAGTGGACTGGGTATGCTTGCTTAAATATGTGTACCCACGTCGGCCATCTTACGAGTCTCGTACTCCTTAAATCAAGTAAAATGGTTTATATCTTTATTACATGTCAAATCTTCATTTGTTAACCCAATTATTCGTATGCACCTACAAAAAGGGTAAGAAATACATTGCGTAATAATACTTAAATAGACAATTTGTGTCTCAGCTAATTTTTGTCACTAATCTGCTCAAGAAGGCAATCTTTAGATACTTATTGCACTAAAAAACTACTAAACGAGACTCATAAGATGGCTGATTTTTAGGTATACTTTTTGGGAGTGGGGACTGTGTGCACAATTAGTCTACTATTTCTAGGATTGTGGTGGGACTCCTACTACAGAGGCGCCACCCTCGTTTTCAATGTGGTATAACAATCAATGTGCTACGTCCTGCGAGCTCTATTAACTGAGTGAGAACTCGGGAGTCTAAGCAGGTTTTTTCTTACTGTAAGATTAAAGCTACAGATGTGTCAATCTTTAAAGCTCAATTTTACTTTAATATTAGTTCTTACTTATATACTTCGAATAACTTGCACTGCTTCCAAGTTACCAGATTCTATTAATTATCTACACAAAATAGCAGTAGCACAAGACCAGAGTGCCAAGATTTAAATCAAACGATTTATTTAAAAAAATCATTGTTTTAAATCAAATAGGGTTTGACTGGGGTGTCGTTTGCATGTGATATTTTCTAATTACTACAATAATGTTCATAATTTGACAGTAAGCTTGAATTGAATAGAATTACATAAAATTAAAGTCGTCATAAGTGGAGAGGTACCTCCTCTTAGCATTCGAGATGCAACGTCCATACAGCTTAAGGGCCATTACTAGGGATGCACCGAGCATTCGGCAGGCCATCTTTTTATAGCCACTGTTTGCATATAAAAGATAAATTACTTTTAAAAATAAATTAACAATTTTTTAACGTAAGTGAAAGTTCAGGCGAGGTGCTTCGATATAAATAAAATAAATTGTTCTTTTTATAATAATCACAACTTATTGCACCCTGCACAAGAATCTAGTTTTATATTGGACAATTTTTAAAATCTATATGCAGAACAATGTACACCTACTACCTAGCAGTGTTTGTTTTATTAAATTAATTGTTTAAGAATTACCGGTCCACTTGCATATTTCAACTTTATTAAATAAGCTAGATGTCTTACAAACTCGTAAAAAATATGTACATTAAACATAGCTAAATATTATTAGTCTCTCCAATTATGTGAACATTCATGGTTGCAACACCGATAGAATGTAGTCATAGGTTCATCAGCCGACCGGGTTTGTAATTGCATAAAGTAAGCCCTTGGATGGCTACATTTTGGACATGTTTCTTCCGTTGAATCAACATTTTTCCAAGCTTCTTCACCTCCTAAAACATCATCGATTTCTTTCAATTTGTAAAAACTTCTGCTAGCTACAGTTTTTGTGATGTTTCGATAAGTGGGGCAAATTTTGCAAGAAAAGCGAAGTCTTCCAGTTGCAGCTTCTTCCACAAACATTAAATTTCCACAAACTGCACAAAAAGGTATCATTGTAAGCTCGTTTGTTATTGTGTTTAGCACAGAGTTACACAGAAATGAGTTTACTCAAAATATCAGCTACCAAAATTTTTAGGGTTAGGTTTTCAAATTCCCCGCAAAAAACTTTCTATTCATTTTTTTTTAATTAAATATGGTATCTTGGTGGTTTTTCATGATTCACGCAAAAGATATTCGTCGTTTTAAATATTGTGTATTAATTACACAATTAAATAACTAAACTAAACGTGAAAGTTAAAAAAAAAACAGTACATCGAAATGTTTTTATAATTCGATGTAAACGTAGACAATTCATAGAATAATAGTGGATTAGAATGAAAGAAAATAAAGAGAAGTAAATCACCAATCCGGACGCGTATTTTACAGTGCTGCCGCAGGACGGTAAATTTTAAACCACTATATCTATTTATATTTCAGCACTTACAGACCATTGAGGCCCATGGCTTGGTCACATTTACTCCAGATTTGGCCTATTGCTATGTTCCGGAGGGTAGTGGGGCCCTTTAACCACTACGCTCTTTCAGCTTACGCCAAACCCTTGGCATTACATTCACTCGTCTATTTGCTCATCCATCTACACTTTGAGGGGACTTTCCAACCCTTCTAACGACTGGCGTTGTTAATGCTACATCCGGGACCACTTATTTGCGTGCTATTTCGAGAGCACAAGGTGCGCGTTGACTCGGCTTTTGGACACCTATCCAAGTACTGACCAGGCATAAGTTTTAATAAATAATTCATAGTGGATACCCGTCAGATCAAAAAAAAATGCAATTCAATTTGTGTTTGTAATATGCTTGTTGCCATTTGTGTGTTCACTGTATATTAACTACATATTCAGCGTTTGTTTATCTGTCGTTCTTATTTAAGCCTAATACAGGAAAGATACATGTGAATACAGGTGTATAATAATGCAGGTTTCAAAAAAAATATTACTTTATGTTGTCAGGAACATATGTATAATTATGTGCATTTTTAAATTTTGAAGTTGTTCTGTATACCCCAAAATGGCAGGTTACTGATACCTTTCTCTGAATTTGATACCTTATTCTGTAGGTAAGATTTTGTTATTACATCGAATTGTTACCGATTCGATGTAAAACGTTTTTACATATTAATTAGGTAACTGATTTTTGTGGTTTGTAGCTAAGATTTAACCAATCAAATACCGTATCGTGCAAGGATGTTGACGATTTTAGGTCAATTGAAAAAATTTGCCAACCATAAAACCTTCAAAAGTATAATTTGACAGTTTTTGGTTAAATAAATTTTTGGACATGTCAAAATCATACGTTTTGCGTCATAGTGTAGACTAAAATAAAAATCTACAACGATAATGTGCAGTAACCTATTAAAAAGAGTTTAATGCGTCAAGATAACAAAACATCCCTACCCTCTGATAAGACCTTATCAGTACTACCTATAGAATCATCAATTAAGCCAAAACAGGACGTGAACTACAATATGTTGGAGTTATTTGTAATACCAGGAACTTCTTGACGAATTATTTTTAACACTTTTTGTATTTACAATGTTTTGTTTGCCGATACTTTTAGTGGTGCGTTATTTAGCTAGTGTATCTGTGCTCTTACTGTTCAGTAAACAATGTTACTGCGAAGAAACAATACCGATGTCCAAACAGGAACGACTGGCACTCAGGTAAACGTATATTTATAATACATAAATGAAAGTTTTTGTAAATTATTTCTCGTGCTATAGGGAGGAAGCACGCGATATGTTTTATCATGCATACAGAGCTTACATGGAAAATGCCTACCCTGCAGACGAATTAATGCCTTTAAGTTGTGCTGGACGATACAGGGGACTTACTCCAAATCGGGGAGATATAGATGATTCTTTAGGAAAGTAAGTTGTACTGAGTGCATTTTTAAAGTGTTATTTTTAATAGTTTTAAATCGCTAATTTCCACTACAATAGTTTTAAAATAAATGTAAGTGTTTTGAAGATATAAATTTTATGCAGGATGTTTCAAATTTTGTCTTAACTATTTTGGGACCTCATTTGTTGAGATGCGAAGGAATTAGAGAAAAGTTTTGAAACTTTTGCCCACTAATGGTTTAAAAAGAAATTAATAAATTGGAGCTATCTTGCAGAAGTGAAAAAAACACACATTTCTAGATAATGCACTATTGGGACACTTTTTACGCTGAATCTATTTTTTTCCTGAGATAAGCGAGATCCCAATAGTTAAAGTGATATAATTTGATACATCCTGTGTATCGCATTTACACGCTAAGTAGTATAGTATAAAGCTGCCAATTTGAATTTTATTCCAATTTTAATAATCTCGATAAGTACTTTTGGGGGTGCTCACGAGGTGTGTTTCACTCCCTGAAAATGTGTACACCTACTTTGAAGTAATTCTAGGTACTTTAAGGTACTTCAAAGAGCGAGTTATAGAGATTTCAATTAGGTTATCCATAAGCATATGTGACAACAATTGTAATGTTTACCTCGCTGAAAAATGGGCTAGGTTTAGTTTTAAAGAAAACATAAACATGCTATAGGCGGTAATATTTGAAAAAATACAAAAAGTTGATGGAAGTCTTTTATACAGAGAAATTCCTTGGAATTCAAATATTTTTTGAAATTTCTAAATAGTTTTACTCGAGATGCGGCTTACTGCTTTACCAAATATTTGATTGCGCAAAAGCTTCAGATAGTTAGCAGCAGATATTAAAATGTGGCGTCATCTAACGGTTTTCAGGTAGCATTATTAAGAATTTAGCTATTGAAGTTAGGAAGCCATACTTATCAATTCACGTAGGAAGTAATTTTTTTGCTCATAAAAACAAACTAAAAGTAGAATTTTACGCTAACCAATCACAAACTTAATCTCAAATATGAAAGCTTTGATGCACGCATTTGGGATTGTAAGTAGCGCCTCTGCTGTACGTGGAATTTATTGGAAAATGTCTTATGCAACAGGCCATATAAAGACGCCAGTCGATATTAACACAGGAGGCCATGGTTTTACTATTTCTAGACGATGTTCTTGCTTCATACAAAAGGGCCCATATAATGTTAATTCAAATATTTATAATGGGAACCTAGTGGGAAGTCGAAGAATGCCGAGAGCATACAAGGCCTTTTTTAAGGGTTTCCAGGGGAATTTTTAAAGAAATTTTTAATTAATGGCTTTTTGTAATTCAGAAAAAAATTGGAAGGGTCAGTTCTATCTCCAGTTCTGACTCAACATTTGCCCTTCCATTTTTGTTATTTTAATTATGTGCATGCCCTTCCATTTTTGTTATTTTCATTACGTGCATTAACTACTCACGCATCGGGGATTCACAAGTCGTCAATGACAAAGCAGGTGCTTGAACGCCGCTGCCGGTTTGCAAAATTTTGCCGGTATGACGTCATCGTATAACGTGATATGCGTACTTTACCAGCATCATACATTTTATCTTGTTTACTTTCAAGCACTTAATGTTTTGTGTTACTGGCAGTCAGTGAGCCTACAGTGAGCACTTGACTGCGACTGCGCCTGCGGATGCCACTATCGCTAACAACATCTCAGGAACATAAACAGCAGCAGGCCACCATGTGCACAATAAAAAAAAATTATAATGATATACCCATGTACACTATTTTCCAAAAATAGTGGAATTAAAGAAAATGTAACCCGTACGGAATTAGAGCTTCGAGCAACCTATGCCTCACAACGCTGTACACGCATTCTACCACTCGGCCACAGCAGCTGTTGATTACAGATGTTAAAATATGAAATACGTACATAAACAACATGTCATCTGCCGGCCCTATTTACATAGCCGGTAAACTATGCAGCAGGTTATCCTGTGATGTACCGGCAAAATTAGTCAAATCCCGGTGATATTTTTAAAACAATGGTCTAGGTGGTCTGCGGGAGGTTACGGTTCAATAACCGTGGTTCTTTTTTATAGAAAAATACAAAAACGCGCACAAATCAAGTGCAGGCAAATCAGGCGCATGCGCAATAAGAGTATTGGCTCTGCTGATTCAACAATCGTCGATTGTATTTCTGTTTTTATAGTCAGGCCAAGTATTGAGTCAAAAATCACAAAGACTGGTTTAGTCGATCCTTTGAATATGTTATCCAGGATAAACGTTTTTTGCTGAAAAAAACCTTATATACCATACGTTTTATTGCTGATGTACCGTACTACTGTGTGATGCTGAAGTAAAACGATAGCTAAAACAATGTATCAGTAGTACCGAAAATTGACGGTTTCTTCCGAGTTTACACGGCGACTTCTAAAAATTATACGAGTATGTTACGGAACTTCGAATGTACTTCCAGTAATTCGACATGTATTTCGAGGTACTTCCAGTACTTCGAATGCTATTGTACAATTACTTCGACGAGTGAAACACCCCTTGGCTCCTCATGCATAACAAGAGTTTTGCACTTTGCTGAACTTCTAATGCAATTTTTTCTCTAATACTTAAAATCTAAGAACATAAAACACTTAATTCCAGATTGAGAAGTTTTAATCTCCACAAATAAATAGTAAACCTGTTAAAAAACCAACAATATGTGTTTTTAAGTCATGATTTAGTTACATTAATGTACCAGAAATGTAAATTAAATATAAATCAAAGTCAGGAAGTGCACACTTACATCAAAACAATATAAACAATTCAAAACAACAAAAATTGTTTGTTTTTAGGAAGCGCACATTTACAATATTTAATAAACAATGCCATACCAATAATTTAGGTAACAATTTATTATTTATGAGGTTCTCCTGTTTTGCTAAAATGGCCTTCATATGCTTAATGTTTTGATAAATATTGTTTATTGTTTACTAGTTTTATAAAACAGAATTTAAATTTTGCTTGAGCAATTTCAACAATATTGTTTAGATATTTCAAAATGCAAGCAATTAATTGTTTGTAAAAATTGCAATTGTATTAATTTCTCAATTGCTAAACAACAGTTAATTATTTTTTATTATACTTATCTGAAAATACCTTGTTTTCATTCGTTTTTACAATGGCATTTTCAGAACAGCACACGGAAAACTTTTCCCGATCTCCAATTTTTCCCGTGCGCTAAATAAAAAATGCAATTAGAGTTAATTATAAGAAAAAACATTTATTTATTTAACTTTTTTGAGATCTCGCCATTCCATAAAAAATTGATACTCGTGTTCATATCTCGACCTGGATTTTGCTGGTAACAAATTAGCACTGGCTTGTGCCGCTTGCTCTAATATGTTCTTAGGAATATCTGGATTTTCTTCCGAGTACATTTTTTAAAACTGACAGAAAATAAAACAATGCCGATAATAAATAAATCGTTGCTATGGAAGTGTTAATCATGTTTGGTACTATTACGATGTATTATTATTATTACTTTGAAAATAAAATGTTCTAAATTTACTTCTTATCCTTTTTTGCGTTGTTTTCAGATAAGTATAATAAAAAGTATCGTTCATTACACGTCCAGAAATGCATTTACCGTGCTTGCATGACTTCCCGTGTGAGGCGAAGCCGAACACGAGAATTACTCACGCGCGCACCGAAAAATCCTTATTTCCAGACTCCTAATGAAATATACTATAGCTGTTGTTATCCTACTGGGTGACGAGGAAACCACCTCCACCCTCAATTTTTTCTACGTTTTTTACGATAATAAAATGAAACACATTTTATTACATTAATTATTTGCCTTTCATTTGTTTACGCATCAGAAGTGATATCATCTTCTTTTTTTCTTAAATAGCACGTTATATTAGTTCTGACAAATGATAGAGAATTAAATTCTTTATTTAGCCATGTATAAAAAGTACTCAAAAAGTAAACGATTAGCCGCTAGAGGGCGTTGAAATAAAAATTCAAGTTGTCTGTGAACTTCATATGTTTGCGTGCCGACACGCTTTAAGTGCTTTGGATGCTTGCATTTACAAATAGGAACTGTACTTGACTAAGGAGTTCTAATAAAGACGAAACGCATCATAAGTTGTTCTTATTTGTAAGTGTGGGCATCTTTTATTGTATTTTTGATCTATTACGATGTTATTCGTATTCACACACAGAAGGCCACCATGCGATTTGCTACAAGCTTAGCCGGTTCATCGCTTTTGTGTGGATTATAGCTTTGCCACATTTATTTCCTCGTATTGGCTATTTATTGTATTTTTCTCGCTTTAAAGTTGATGCAGAATTAGCCGATTTTCAAGCTAATTTTAAGGACCATTTCAAATAGCAAGATATTCTTTTTATAATTTACAATAAATGTTTATTTTTGCTCTTTCCCTTAATTAAAAAAAACTATTTTTTAGCTGAAAGGTTTTTCTGGTGAATTATGTAATGACACTAACCACATCGAAAAAGTTTTAGCAGGCTTAAACATGAAATTCATGGTCAACTATTTTTATTTCAACACCCTCTAGTGGCCAACTGTTCAAGTTTTTGAGTGATTTTTATACATTGCTAAATAGGGAATTTTTGTATAACCGAAAACATAAGGTACTCTTTAAGAAACACGGGAATGGCCGAATGGAAAATAATATGTCGTAAAATGCTCATCTTCGAATAGTTCAACACCCTCAAGTTACATTTTATTATTGTAAAAGTTGTAGAATAAATTGGGAGTTGACACGGTTTTGTTGTCACTCGTCATACATTTTAAATAGCATTGCTTTTATTGTGTAATGTAAATCGTAACTTTTTTTTGTCTTTAATAAATGTTATACTTAACGTGTGTCATAAAATTAAATTTGTTTCAGCTTCTCGTTAACTCTTATTGATACTTTAGATACTCTAGTAATATTAGGAGACTTGGAAGAATTTGAACATGCAATAAAACTTGTGATAAGAGATGTATCTTTTGATAAGGATGTTGTTGTGTCAGTGTTCGAAACTAATATTCGTGTTCTTGGGTAAGTGACATAATAATATTACCTTTTCTTATACTGAAACCACCCCACCACACAGCTCGCTGCTAGTATCTGCAGAGATATTTTGTGTTAGGCAGCAATAACACGCTGTATGTACATAAATTTATTTTTTCTGTGACGGGAAAAAAGTTTAACATTTTGTCTCTCTTGACAGGTACTAAAGTATCACTTTTTATGAAATTACTTTTTTCCTTTTACCCGGGGAAAAAAGTAATTACTTTTTCCCTGGGGAAAAAAGTAATTACTTTTTTCCCGCTTTTTATGTGCCAAGAAGTGAATGGTAAACATTTCGGACACTTAATTTAATTTTATTTTGCTTTAATTCTTAATTTTTTAAATAGACTTCTTTATCTTCAAACATTGTCATTTTGTTATGGCTTAATATTTTTCTTTGAAACTCTAGGATCAGACGCAGAACTAAAAGACCTTTCCAATGAGGTGTCACTCGACACCCCTTTCTATTAAAAAAAAATTCAAAATGGCTGCCAGTCGCCATTTTGGATGATACAAAATTTTAATATAGGCTGAAAAATAGTATTTTTTCTGTGACGGGAAAAAAGTTTAACAATTTGTCTCTCTTGACAGGTACTAAAGTATCACTTTTTATGAAATTACTTTTTTCCTTTTCCCCGGGGAAAAAAGTAATTACTTTTTTCCCGCTACAACAGCTTACTAGTTTAAAAATTCAAATTCCACGTTGACCAATTTTCCGACTTTATTATATATGTTTTTTCAATATATTACATTTTTTCCCGTCGCAGAAAAAAATAGTGTATTATACACAGGAAAAAAGTAAGATTTTAGCTCTCGGTGCGAGTGTCTCCCTCCGCTTCGCGTCGGGAGACAAACAGACACCTCGAGCTAAAATCTATTACTTTTTTCCCTTGTGTAATAAATATCTATTCACGTATCTGCAAACTAGACAGTGTGATACTTTTAGTAAACTTTCCGATTTTAACTGTGTTTTATTATAACAGTGCTAACATGAGAATATTTCAGGGGTTTGTTATCTGGACATATTTTAGCGGGATATTTGCAACAACAGGGTGAAGTTCTAGAATGGTACGGAGGGGAACTATTAGATATGGCAAAGGATCTTGGATACCGATTGTTACCTGCTTTCAATACCACTACAGGAATACCTCATTCAAGGGTATGAATTTTATTCATATTGTGAATAGTCTAGACCCGTGCCTACCAATTTCCGTAGTGTGCGGCCTATTGGTCGCCTTCCATATTAGCAATCCGCAACCAATCGTACACCAAAGAAGTTTAGTGCTGATACTTATGCCTACTTAATTCCTTAGCATCACCTAAGGAACCAACCGAAATGGGAGTCATTTATCAATGTGTGTGCACAACACACATGTGGTCTCGTCGGCACACCGCTTGAGTAGGTGGTCAATGCACACGTCGTGTCATTGGCACTGAACTTGTTAAAAATCGAAGTCCTATCAGCAGATTATATTACTTTTTGATAACCTAAGTTTTTAGGGTAATTTCACTTCGCTTATTTAGAAAATTTTGGTGGTCATCTCGAATTCAGCTTCGGAAGTCCAGAATTCAATATGGCTTCCAAAATGGCGTGATATTTTGCAACAACGTATTTGTACAGCAAAAATTCGAGTTAAAAAAAAAAAAAATTTTATTGCACCGTACTCTGCAGAAACACCGCTAATTAAAGCCCATTTTCAATAACCTAGTAGTGCGGTTGAACCAAGAAATTAACACAAATTTGAAATTATGAACATTATGACAAAAATTAGTCTTTTTGAACTTTGTTTTTCTTACGAAAATTGTTAAGTAGGAAAAGTTCTATCATCTCTACCTTCGCCTGGGCCATCCATTACATGAGAATAGTCTTAGTTGTGTACCAAACATGGTAGATTTGCGCACCTTTTTTAGGCATCGATTTGCAGCGCTGAACAATGTTACAAACTGATCTCAATTATAATAGGTCGCTAGACCGTTTGATTGACTTTTTAAAGGTAAAAAGGTCCAATTTTGCGAACTTCATCCAAACCGTTCGTGAATCAGTTGTCCGATTGGGTTCCACTTTCGATATGTTATAGTCGGGGATGGGGTCTAAATTCCTCTAGAATTTAAAATCGTTCTGTTTGAAAATGCAAATTTGCGACTTCCAAAATTTTGGAACCATTGGGCCCTGTAAAATAGTGCTGTCGACCGGTTACGGTTCAGTGGTGAACCGGTTAATTTTTCTAACAGAAATCGTGCAATTTTTCTAAAAATCATTTTGAATTTGGTCTGTAAAACCGGCCTGAAAAACCAGTCTCAATGCGTGCAATATGCATTTAAAGTGGTTTTGACGTAATGACTAATCAATTCTGTAATTTTTCTTCATATGCCGATATGAATAAGAAGAAAATAAATTTAAATGATAATATATTTCCAATAAGTAGAATTTCATAGATAATATAGGTTACAAAGTTGTAGTTTACGTATATCGACATGAGTCAGGTCACTACCAGTGTTAAGACAGGTTTTTTGGAAAGGTTTTTTAGACAGGTTTTTCCAGACCAGTTTTTCAGACCGGTTTTTAGATACCGATTTTTTCAGACTATTTTTTTAGACTGGGTTTTTTCAGACCGGATTTTCCAGACTAATCTGTTTTTCTCAGGCCGGGCTTTTAGACTGTTTTTTTTCCAGGCTGTATTTTTTTAGACAGTTTTTTTCAGACCGGTTTTGAGGCCGTTTTTTTTCGACTGGTTTATCAGACGGTTCTTTCTAGACTGTTTTTTCAGACTGTTTTTTTCAGAACAGGTTTTGAGACCGTTTTTTTTCGACTGGTCTATCAGACGGTTCTTTTTAGACTGTTTTTTTCAGACCGTTTTTTTCAGA
Organism: Ctenicera cuprea; assembly: GCA_958336395.1. Lineage (NCBI taxonomy): Eukaryota > Metazoa > Arthropoda > Insecta > Coleoptera > Elateridae > Ctenicera > Ctenicera cuprea. The sequence continues at coordinate 50,443,152 of OY284492.1, read as the reverse complement.
CTTTTTTTTTTCAGAACCGTTTTTTCACTGTTTTTTCAGATAGTTTTTTTGACTGGTTTTTACAGAACGGTTTTTCAGACCGGGTTTTAGGCCGTTTTTTCAGATCTGTTTTTGAGACTGGTTTATCAGACTGTTTTCAGAGTTTTGTTCGAACGTGTTTCAGGTCGGTTTTTTGAGGCCGTTTTTTTAGACCAGTATTTTCATACTGATTTTTTCAGATTGGTTTTTCCAGACCGTTTTTCAGCCTGGTTTTTCAGATTGGTTTTTACGACCGATTTTTTTAGACTGGTTTTTATTCTTCAGACCGGTTTTTCAGACTAGTTTTTTTCAGACCAGTTGTTTCAGACTGTTTTTTCAGGCTGGTTTTTCAGATTGGTTTTTCATATTGGTTTTTCCGACTGATTTTTTTAGACTGGTTTTTTCTTCAGACCGGTTTTTCAGACTAGTTTTTTCAGACCAGTTGTTTCAGACCGGCTTTTTCAGATCGGTTTTTACAGACCGGTTTTTTCAGGCCGGTTTACCACAAGGTTCCCACTGACCCTGGATAACCTGGAAGTCATGGAAAAGTCAGGGAATTAAAATTTTAACCTGGAAGTCATGGATTTCATGTAAAATTTGGCAAAAGTCTTGATTTTTCTCTTGATTTACAGTAAAAAACCTGATTTTCTTTCAGTAGTGTTAACATAATTTAAAAAAAGTAAAAATTTTCTGAAGAATTTTTAAAACTGCCGCTTATAAAACAATTGCTGCTAAAAGTTTTTAAAATATCATTGAGGTACTTTTCTTATCCTTGTTAAATTCCAAGGAACGTAATATGGCTTATGATTCGGTGCAAGTGAGACCGCCACACACTGTCTTGTGAATTGATAAAAAATGCATAAACCTGATTATTTTTGCGTCTCTAATTTTATTGATTTTTTTTGTCGAAAGTCATGGGTAAGTATGATTTTTGGTCATGGATATCCTGGAAAAGTCATGGATTCTAATTCTTGATAGTTAGTGGGAACCCTGCACCAGACCGGTTCATCATTGTTGGAGAACCCGTCATAAATTGCAAAAACCGGTTAACCTGTTAAAACAATTTTTTCGACAGCACTTCAAAATAAGCAATAAAAATCCTGAGCAGGAGCATTGGTAGTGAATGAATTTTTCTTTTCTTTTTCATAAAACTTCGGTACCTCATAATTGAGTCACAGTATACAGGATGTATCAAATTGCGTGTTAACTATGGAAGAGATACGACGATGGTTAAATTAGAGAAAAGTTGTGGAATTTGATGCCCACTAATAATCTAAAAAGAAATTAGAACTATCTTGCTTAGTTTCTAATAAATTAAAAAAAGCTAAAATTTTGAATTTTTTATTTTCGTTCATAACTCATTTGTCATTTATATTACATATTTCTAGTTAATGCATTATTAGGACACTTTTTCATGCTGAATCTAAATTTTTAATCAGATTTGGTATAACTGTTACCATTGCTCATTTTCCGCTGTCAACTTTTTTTTTTCTTATAGTCGGCATTTTAAATTTTTTCATAATTGAATAGAGTTTTTAATTCTGATTTCAACGATGTGTCACACTTTGCATTTTGTTTATGTTTTGAGCATTTTATTATAGAAAATAGAAATTTCATAAAAGTGCCATGGAAAAGGCCACGTCATTTAATTTATTTTGAAAAAAATTCTAGTAGGCCATGAATTGATAGAAGTAAAACAAAACACCACTTTTATTTACTTTGGCCTTTAGATACATTAGGTACGCAAAAATTTCAGGAACCTTTGTTTTGAGCGTAGGCAGCAGTTGAGTTATTTTTTACAAAAACAAATTAATGACACAGTTACTAACACACAGATTACAGAGTTTATTTTAGACGAGCTTCTGAGCATGCAAACATAAAAATTGATAGTGGAATTTTCAGCACAAGGTGCATGTTAGAAAATTTGTCATTAATTTGTTTAAAAAAAAAATAACATAACCTGCTGCCTACGCTCAAAACCTAATGTATCTAAAGGTAAAAGTAAATAAACGTAGTGTTTTGTTTTACTTCCATCAGTTCATGGCCTACTAGAATTTTTTCAAAATAAAGTAAATGACGTGGTCTTTCCATGGCACTCTTACGAAATTTTTATTTTCTGTAATAAAACGTTCAAAACTTAAACAAAACGCAGAGTGTGGCACATCGTTGGATTAAGAATTAAAAATTCTATTCAAATATGATAATATTTAAAATGCCTACCATAAGAAAAAAAAAAGTTGACAGTAGGGATGCAGCGAGTACTACTTTTTCAAAATGCCGGATAACGGATATTCGGTATTCGGCTGCTCAGCCGGATACCGGATTATCCGGCATAGTTTTTACTTTCGAAGTAGTTTCAGCTTAAACACAGTAAAATTTAGGTTTTCATCACAGGGCATAATATATACTTAAAGAGTATGCAATGCACGAATCCTATGGTCTTATTCTGTAGTGTTTTAGAGAGAGAGAGAGAGCACAGAGACAAGAAAACTACTAAATGTACTATTTCAAGAATGTGCTAATTCGCGCTCATATTGTTATTTTTTTCACAATTAAGATTTGAAATCTGTCAACGAATTTGACTGTAATTACAAAAATTAATAATTTTTTAACAATGGTTAAAACTAAAATATGTTCTGTTTTGATAGATCCGACACCGTCGAGAAATCAACTGACTAAACCTAACATATACGGTCTTTGTCGACATTTAAAATAAAATATTGACAATTGACGATCGAGTACTTTTTATAGGTTCCTTGTCTCGGATCTCTCTGTCACATGTATTGCAAAATTGAGACCTGCATATCATAGCAACAAGCGGTTCATGCATCTTCCTTATGTTATATATTACTTCGTGATTTTAATAAATAATACTTTATGTTGTTTAAAATTATTTCAAATTTTTAACTCCCATAAATGCTGATGCCAATAATATAAATTTAGTAATTTTATGCAGATCTGCGAAATACTGGACTTATGGGGTTTTTGCCGGATAACGGATAAAAACCGAATATCCGTTGCATCCCTAGTTGACAGTCGAAAATGAGCAATGGTAGCATTTATACCAAATCTGATAGAAAATTTAGATTCAGCACAAAACAGTGTCCTAATAATGCGTTAACTTAACTTAACTAGAAATATGTAACATAAATGACAAATGAGTTATAGCCGAAATCAAAAATCCAAAATTTCAATTTATTTCAGTTTTTTCAAAAACTAAGCAAGGTAGGTCTAATATCTTTTTAGATTATTAATGGGCATAAAACTCCACAACTTTTCCCTAATTTAACCATCGTCGTATCTCTTCAAGTAAGCGAGATCCCCATAGTTAACACGCAATTTGATACATCCTGTATATCTAGCACACTGTACTGATTTTTTTTACTACTAACTATCTATTTCACCGTAGTTCATTTTACATGATATATTAGACATAGACGGTAGCAAAATTTAAAAAAAATAATTCGGAGAGTTAAGTTACACTAGTGAAGAGAATTGTTTCAATATATTGCGCTATATTGGAAGCCATCTTGAACTGCGGACTTCCGGTGCCGAATTCAAAATGACAACCGAAATTTTCGAATTACCCCAAAAACTGTGTTTGTTCAAAAGTAATTTAAACATTGGGTCTAGACTATAAAATCCTTTCTTTTACAATTGATTGCACCGCTGAATTTTTCATTGCACATTTTTCTTCAAAAATAGTGTAATACTTTATGATTATTTGTTTTGTAATTTTCTCAGGTAAAGTAAATAATTGGTTTATTTCGTTTTATTCAGGTTAATCTTAAATATGGTTTAAAAAGTGATCGTTTAGAAGCGGCTCGTGAAACATGTACTGCATGTGCAGGATCAGTTATACTTGAAATGGCTGCACTATCCCGACTAACAGGCGAAACTATTTTCGAAGATAAAGCCCACAAAGCTATGGACGAATTATGGAAGATGCGTCATAGAAGTTCTGATTTAATGGGCACTGTTTTAAATGTCCACTCTGGTGACTGGGTGCGACGAGACTCGGGAGTGGGTGCAGGAATCGACTCCTATTATGAATACTGCCTTAAAGCGTACATTCTTCTTGGTGATGATCAGTATTTGAACAGATTCAATAGACATTACCATGCTATTATGAAATATATATCGCAAGGCCCCATGCTGCTCGACGTGCACATGCATAGGCCGTATACAAATTCACGCAATTATATGGATGCTCTTTTGGCATTTTGGCCAGGACTTCAGGTTTTAAAGGGCGACTTAAAACCAGCTGTTGAAACTCATGAAATGTTATATCAAGTCATGCAAAGGCACAAGTTTATCCCAGAGGCGTTCACAACAGATTTTCAAGTGCATTGGGGAAATCATCCGTTGAGACCTGAATTTCTTGAATCAACTTACTTCCTATATGCTGCAACAAATGACCCATATTATTTAGAAGTAGGTAAAAATGTACTGCAAAGCTTGCAGAAGTATGCTCGTGTACCGTGTGGCTATGCAGCCGTTAACGATGTTCATACAGGAAAACAAGAAGACCGAATGGATTCCTTTGTTCTTGCCGAAACATTTAAATATCTTTATCTGCTTTTTGCTGATAGAGATGATCTCATCATAGACTTAGACGAGTTTTTGTTTACAACTGAAGGTCATTTTCTACCTCTTACTTTAGCTTCACATACCAATAAGTCGCGGGTTAGAGTCGATGAGGATTCGGATGACAGTGAATTTGCAAGGACTTGCCCAAATACTTTGCAGTTGTTCCCAGAGTCTGTTCGAAAACCATTGAAAAACATGGTCGATGGTGTATGTCCGAGGAGATTGACCAGACGAAAACTTACCGCAACTGAATTTTCTGCATCTAATTTAAATCATCTAAAGATGATTAAAGACATGGGCGTTAATATTATAGCATTGGATGATGGAAGAGTACAACTTTTACATACTTTTGCTTCGGTAAGCTTTTTTATTTTTGTTCAATTGAAGATTTAAATCGGTGCACTTTTTTATACAAACTGGAATGCAGTCTGACCGTGAATTGTTAAACAATTTCAAATTTAGGTTAATCCTTAAATTATCGTAATTTGGTTTGTTATACAGAGCCTGTCAAAAAGTATGGAGAGATAAATTTTCGACCCTCACCATTGGGATCTCGCTTATTATAAGAGAGTGCGGCAAAGTACAAATACACAAAATCGATTTTTTTGGTTTTTTGTCCTTATCTACCAATTTAGTCAATAAGTCAATTTTCTTTTTACGTCATTAATCAGAATAAAATTCCATAACTTTTTCGTTTTTTTTTTATGAGAGAATAAAACCAATGTTTTGATTTTATTGGAAAGATTGCTGGGGATTAAAGAAGATTAGTTCCCCGCGGGGAGTAACTTTTAAATATTGCTGCACCTAAAAATTAAGTTTATCTGAAAAATGTTTCAAACGAAAATTTTTTATTTTTTTTCAAAAATTCATAGAAGGCGTGTATCCGGGCTAGAACACTATTTTATTTAGTTTTGCGCAGAATTTTATTAGCTTTTTTTTTATACGACTGCTTTTAACGTAGGATTCAATGGCGACGAACAATTCACAATTTGTGATTTTTGCACTTTATTTAAAAAAAATTTGTGGCCTCCTTATGGAGTTAGAACTCACAAACTCGGGGGTCTTTTTTTGGACGCCCAAATAAAGGGTTTCCCTACAGAAGAATAGCGTCTAGTCTCTTTGGTTAACAAACGATCCCATCAAGGTCAGACTTTTTTATTGGTGCATTTCTATTGCGCACGCATTCAATTGGCACTTTATTTGTGATAACCGCCAAGTTCGTAGTGGCACAGATGGATATGCGGGTGTACTGCTTTCTTAGTGCATAAGTAGTTGTGGGGTCGAATCTCGGTTGGGACCAAAAATCAAAATTTTTTTTTTATTTTAGTTTTTTTTTTAAATACTGTTGCGTTTTGCTGTTTACGCGAGGATATTTGTTAATAGCAGTTATATTTTTAAAGAAAAAATACGAAGACAAATTTGCATTCACTCACTGATTGACGGCATACTAACACGCAAATCTGACCTTGATGAGGTAGGATCGATTGTTTGTCCAAGGGGCTAGACACTAGTCTACAGAAGTACCTGATGGTTGGCCTATATATGTATATATATATAGTAACATTATGTGCCTGTAGGCTATTACAATTCTTACAGTTTATGCCGTTCTAGCAATTCGGTTTTGAGTAATAAGGCGTTAAAGTCAAAATATTCTAAATCATAGCTGCCACAACTTTAAAGCTAGAGAGTTTGAAAAATGTTTTCGATTTGTCTTAAGGTCTTTTATTAAATCTGGTATTGCTGAAACTCGGATTTTGAAAAACACGGCTAAATCCTCTGCCCAGTACCGAATATTAGACCAATTACTCGGCCAACGAGTACATACACTGCAAAGTTACAAGGTTTTTGCACATGTATGATATGATTTTAAAAGGGAGTAGTAGCTGTTGTTCCTTAGATGTCCCTTAACATTTTTTAGAAAGTTTTTTGTGGACAGATTAGTCAAATAACCACCTATGCTTTTATCTCTTTTTACATCAAGATGGCTGTAGAACAACTATTGCAATTGTAGCCATTTTCAAACCCTCAGCCGACAACGGCTATTGCAGAGCAGATAAAAGTCCAAAAAGTTATTCATCTAACATACAGACATGTTAAGAACGGCATCTTGGTTTCTGGAACGGAACCGCGTCAACCTGTTGACACGGTTGCATCCCAGAACCCACGATGCATCAGAACATTAAAAAAATTGTAACGTCATTCTGGGCATTTCCAAATTTACACCAAATCTGCATTTTTTTTGTTTAATAAAAAAAGATATTTTCATGGGGGAGGACCCTTTTTCCTGCACCGTTGTCGTTTATTAAATTTTCTGTTTTATAGGCAAGATCAACTGCGGATGCTGAAGAAGGTCTACTGTTCATGCAAGAAATGGTAGAACTATCTAAATTGCAAGCGCAGCAATCCGACGCTGCACCTCAAGCCGTATCATTCCCAATGAAGGATAGTGGAGGAACTACTAGAAACGTGATTGTTCGAGCAGGACCCTCGCATTTTGGCATTAGTCTTCAGAATGACCAGAAGGTCACAGCTCAAGCAATTCTCGTGACGCCTTTCAAAGCTTGCTCAGATGGGAAGTACTCCAATAAAATAAAAGGAAAAATTGCCGTAGCGGAAAGAGGTAACTGTATGTTTGTTGACAAAGCCAGACGTATGCAAAAAGCAGGGGCTGTTGGTGCAGTAATTATCGATAATACCCCTGGAAGTAGCGCAAGTACTTCTCCGTTATTTTCAATGTCTGGTGATGGCACCGACGACATTAAGATTCCCGTTGTGTTTTTATTCACGCAGGATGCATCCAAGTTGTTGCTCGCCTTGTCGACTGATCCCAAAATCGAGGTAACTATCAGCGAGCTAAAACATGATGGAGAAAATTGGCCAGGAAATGAAGAAGAATCGATGTTTTACAAGTTGAAGGTTTCCGTTCAAGAGTTTTTGAACAAGCACACTGGAATTGCCTTTACTGAAATTGTTTCTGTGGGCGGATTTAAAGCAAACATTGGGGTGGATAAGATTAGAATTACCTACGATGAAAAAGATAAAGAAAGCAGCATTTATAGTGAGGAATCTACGAATCAACAGTGGAGTCAAATTCGGAAAGGTTTAATTAAATCTATTGTGGATTCCGAAACAAAGGAACTGTTTGTTCCTCTAAGTATATTGAGAATTTATTATCAAACGTTAAGCGGTGCTTCATCTGAAGAATTAAAACGACACGATATTATTAAACAAACTGAGTGGTTACTAACCCAGTTATCAATTGAACATCAAAGAAAAAGTGATGATGATTTGGTTGAAGTTAGAGAAGTTAACTCGTTGATTGGTTCCAAATCAGAAATTGAAATTAAAGATAATTCTGAAGTGCTTCTTGAGAGTAAGAAGAAACTGGAAAAATTAAATTCCATTTTGGAGACTATAAGTGAAATAGAAAAAAATGTGATTAATGAATTCAAAAGAAGTAGTGATGATTTAGTAATAAGTAGTGATAAAAGGAACAGTGATCAGGTTATCATTACTGCGGAACAATTAGAAGCCACTGAAAATAAAATTAGTGATAGGATACATGAAGATATTTATAAAAGCAAACGAAAACAAACTGACGAATTGTGATTTTAATTTACTTTCATTTATTATGTTAAGTTTGATTTGGCCAATTTCAATTATTTCTAATAATTATAAGCTGAAACATGATCTAATTATGAAGGTGCAAGTACTTTAATTTTTCAAATTTTTTAATTGTCAAATATTTAGTTAAGCGTCTGATTGTTGCACGAATGGCGGTTATTTTGGTGTAAAATTATGTCAAACATCACATTGTACATTTTATTAATACCAATGTAACTGAACGCAAGAAAAATATGCTTTTAAGATCAAGTTAATTCATATCTTTCCTACGAGAGTGTAACGTTGTACATTATGTACTAAAAATTGTAAATATTACTGTTCATAAAAATAATGATTTACATCGTAAAAAACAAATTTGTAAAATATTTTTATATATTTATCTGAAATGTTACTAAGTGGTTAATAAATTTTATTATAAAAAAATCGAAACAAAATTAGTTTATTTTTTCTTTTATTCATAGGACATAAAAAGCTCTAACTAAAGGTAAATTTTTCTCGCCGAAACTTCCAAAATTCATAATTTTTCCCGCGCAAATCGTCAAATTACATAATTTCTCCCGCCAAAACTTTCAAAATCCATAATTTTCCCGCGCAAATCGTCAAAATCCATCATTTCTCCCGCCAAAACTTTCAAAATCCATAATTTTCCCGCGCAAATCGTCAAAATCCATCATTTTTCCCGCCAAAACTTCCAAAATCCATAATTTTCCCGCGCAATTCGTCAAAATCCATAATTTTTTCCGCCAAAACTTACAATATCCATATTATTTTCCGCGCAAATGGTCAAAATCCATAAGTTTTCCCGGCGAAACTTCCAAAATCCATAATTTTTCCCGCGCAAATCGTCAAAATCCATAGTTTCCATACAGAACAGCCGAAAACCATAATTTTTCTCGCACAAATCGTCGAAATCCACAATTTTTCCCGCCAAAACTTCCAAAATTCATAATTTTCCCGCGCAATTCGCCAAAATCCATAATTTTTCCCGCGCAATTCGTCAATCCATAATTTTTTCCGCCAAAACTTACAATATCCATATTATTTTTCGCGCAAATGGTCAAAATCCATAATTTTTCCCGGCGAAACTTCCAAAATCCATAATTTTTCCCGCGCAAATCGTCAAAATCCATAGTTTCCATACAGAACAGCCGAAAACCATAATTTTTCTCGCACAAATCGTCGAAATCCACAATTTTTCCCGCCAAAACTTCCAAAATTCATAATTTTCCCGCGCAATTCGCCAAAATCCATAATTTTTCCCGCGCAAATCGTCAAAATCCATAATTTTTCCATACAGAACTGCCAAAATCCATAATATTTCCCGCGAAAATCGTCAAAATCCCATAATTATTCCCGCCAAAACTTCCAAAATCCATAACTTTTCTCGCGCAAATCGTCAGTTTTCATGATTTTTCCCGCCCAAAATCCATAATATTTCCCGCGCAATTTGTCATAATCCATAATTTTTCCCGCCAAAACTTCCAAAATCCATTTTTTTTCCCGCGCAAATCATCAAAATCCATAATTTTTCCTGCCAAATATTATTTAATTTAATTTATATTCCCAGTTTGAGTTAAGAATATTACTGACGTCACTGCTGAGTCATATTTGGAAAAGGGGCATAAAGTAGGTCATAAGGTAATGGAAGGGGAGCGACTCTTAAATAACTCGCGCTGTATACCAACAAAAAATATATGCTATTTTACAACACTATCAAAAAGTAATGCATGAGACAGAGGAATTTACGAACCATGGTATCCCATTGCCTTGTCTAATATTGCTCAATAAATAACAACCTGAAAAAATTATTAAATTTATTTTTAAAATAATACATTATTGAAAAGATTCCATTAAATATATAACAGTAGCACTCAACAATAATAAAATTGATTTGAAACATTGCATTGATAGTTGCATAGAGAAGTTGGTTACAAGACTCATGAAACTTATAATACTTAAGTCAGTAAAATCCGTACTAGTTTAACACTTAATTCGGTAAAATAGTTCGAGTTATGTCAATAAAGAAAATGTGAAACTTCTGAAGTCAACACTAAAAACAACAATTCGTTTACATGTTTGTGCGTCTGATTTAATGATAGATTCAAAATAGGAGTTATGATATGCATAAAGTAATTAATACACCTTATCCTAGCAAAAAACAACCAACAATACCAATACCAAACAATCACATCCTATGATGTATGTATGTTAAGTTTCAAAAATATTTTAATTTAAAAAAAAATGACCATCATTTTGTTCCGTTTAAAACTTTATACTCCTCGAACAATTTTTTCATATCTCCTAAAGCCTTTTCTATATTTCTTGCAAATCTGTGGCAATCCTGGAACAAAATATCTTATGCAGTTTACATTTCAAACTATATTAAGAAATTACAATAAGAAACCTGTACACCATTTTTAAAATAAAACTATTGTGAAGATTTCTCACTAGAGAAAAACTTTCGTAGATGATAATTTTCATGTGCATTTTAAAAATATTTTAGTGTTATGTTTTAATACTGCATTCAACAGTTATACCAGAAGTGAATTGCAAAATAACTGGGCAAAAAATTATAAGTTGTTGCATCGCTGTGTTTGAAAATTATTTTTGACACAATAGCAGAGCCAACGCGTATTGCTAGGCAGGAAGTTTGAGTAATTTTCTCCATTATTTTGCAACACACCGAGTGATATAGGATTTGGATTTCTTCACGGATAATATATGGACTGTCAAATTAATTTTTTTTAAAACATGTAAAAATAAACAAATGAGTGGTTTGCTGAAATTTATTTGTGAATAATTTTTTTATGGCAAAAAAATTTTATAAAGCACTGTTTAACTGGTTAATTTTTTTTACGGAAACCATCGGTAATGAATTTTTGCAAAAACCGGTTTCAGACTGGTCTGAAAAACCCAGCCTAAAAAACCGCTCTGCAAAAATGGCTTCAATGTGTTCACTGAACTAGCTTTGACATAATCACTATTAAATTTAGTAATTTTTCTTCATCTGCTGATATAGATAAAAAGAATTGATAAATAAATAAAACAAAAATTAAAAGCATAATACATATAAGTAGGTACTTATTATTTATTCCCAATAAGTAGAATTACATAGATAATAAATAATACTCAGATTTTTAGACGGTTTCTTCAAGCCGGTTTTTCAGACCGTTTTTTAAAATCGGTTTTTCAGATCGGTTTCTCAAACCGGTTTTTTCAGACCAATTTTTTAGACCGTTTTTTTAAGACCAGTTTTTCAGGACGGTTTTTGAGACCAGTTGTTTAGACCGTTTTTTCAAACTGATTTATTTTGAATCGGTTTTTCACATCAGTTTTTCAGACCAATTTTATTCCAAATCAGTTTTTCAGACTGGTTTTTAGACCGTTGTTTCAAACCTTTTTTTTTAATTTGGTTTTTCAGACCGGTTTTTCAGACCAGGTTTACAGGCCGGTTTAAAAAACCGGTTTGAAATAGTTCAAAAATCGTTTTTTTTAATGAACCTGTCAATAATAGCAAAACTGGTTAACGCGTTAGACTTTTTTTTCGACAGCACAGATTAAAGTCATGAAAAAACTATTTGTATGTTATTTGGCCAATTTTTTAAAACTCATTCAATGGTGGAAACAAAAATACAAAACCTTTAACATACATTTAAATTTAAATAATAAGTTACAATCTACTTAACAAATTTGGTAACAAAAAGTAGTTAACGTAATGAACGTAGAGTAATACCATTAAAAATAAAGAAATTTTTAAACAAGTCAATTTTTTTAATACAATATTAATGTATATTATCTAAATCTACTACTGACGTTTGTTTTTTGTAAATTTTATATTTCATGGCTCACTATTTATTTTTAAAATACATCAATTTGAACAATATATTTAATATCTCAATTATTTTAAACAATAAGTATCGCAAATTATATATTTTTGACGAACCTCTGAAAATATCCCTTTCAAAGATGTCAAAACCGACTATGATTCTCATTAAAAAATGCATGTTTGTGTTGTAACTCAAAAACCATAGCAAATATGAGAAATTCTAGGATGCCACTGTCATTTTTCTACAAAAATCTTATAAAAATATCCTGACAGCATTTGTTAATATTTTTAGAAATAAATAAGCTTTAACACCAACTAGATCTGTTAAAAATTTCACTTTTCGACTGTTCCGAGCTCAAAAACAAAAGAAGATTTTGTATTTAGATTCTAACATGAATTCGTCTTAAAAAATTGACTCAGGCTGGTTTCACACGAGACGACAGCGATACGATATGTTGCTCCCGATATATCGTATCGCACCAGTCCCGGATAATGTCGCGATAACAGTAATTTAGATTCTTTAAAAGTTGAAGAGTTTGCCCAGTGTTGCCAGTGTAAAATAATCGAGGATGGAAAGAAGACGTGTTGTGTTATTACTCTTGATACACCGCAGGCGTCAGAGAAAGGCAGCAGTTCTTAGACGTTATTATTTATGTAGTTGACAGTAGTTAGTAACCTTTTTTTATATTTAAACAATACACAGAAAATAATTTTATTTATCTGTCTTCTGTCTTTCGTTCTCCTTTAGATCGGCAAAGTCTTTGACAAAGAAATTACAAATTTCGTTCCAAGCCCTATCACGTATGATTTTGCTTTTGTAGCCTTTATAGGTTTTGTCTCAAAGACATGGTCTTTGTTCGACCATTTTTATTAAATCTAGTGGCTCACAACTCACTTTTCATCTTGTCGTCATATTTTTTAGTAGTCAATCTTTATCCATGCAACGCTGCGAAAGACTAAATTTCCATAGTTCATTGTTAATCCAGACGATACTGTACTGTTTATCGCTTCCGTGTGCAAACGCACACATAATATGCATTGTCAGCAAGAATCGTCGCGATAACAATCCGAGGAGGTTCTAGAAAACAAATCGCGTGTAATTGCGATAACGCCTTGTCGGCGCGATACTATTTATCGCATCGCTCTAGTGTGAAAGACTCCCGCATATTACATAGACTTTTGCTGCATCCGATATCGTAACGATACACCGCGCGCGACATATCGTATCGCTGTCGTCTCGTGTGAAACAAGCCTCAATAACATGCAAACGATTTTCTATAACTATAATATTAACGTTACCCATACAACTACATCGAAAATGGGACACTGTGTACATTCGTACATAAACATCAGAAAGCGATTTCTTGGGTTATTTTATGAAGAAAAGTTCATATGAAAACATGTCCGAAAATGCTTCCATAGATTTCCCAACAGCTTTTGGGATTTTGTTAGTATTATTGTAAAGCAAACTGGATACTTACTGTTTGTTTACTGATTTTTTTATGAGAAATGTGGAAGAAAAACAGATCTTCACCAGCTACAATATAGGAAACACCATAACCGTCATCGGCTACAGGGCCAAACCCGCCACCTGCTGAGATGCAGTTGGGATGTTTATCCAGATCCATTCGACCTGTTTGTCCATGGGGTGTTTGAGAAGTTGACAACCTCCAAGGCTCACTAAGAACTTCCTTTAAGAAAGGCGAGTCTACTTCGAGGTACTTTGAGACAACATACAGGCAAAATAAATGTCTGTCGATGCCTTTACCGCACATGGCATCCTGATATCCAATCTAGAAAAAAAAACATGTATATAACAGAAAAATAAAAATAATTAAAGTACTAACCTGATGTCTGTCACAGGCAATTCTAAGAAGCTTTACCCGTTCTTCAACAGAACACTTTTTGTCTTCCATAGATTTAACCCATGCGGATGATTCTATCGTACAAGGTCTGACGGTTTCAGTTCGGCCCTCCCTAAACAAACGTGTCATACTTGCTTCGTATGTCAAACTAAATTTGCCAGCATCTCTGTAGTATGCAAGCTGTAGAGCCATCTGAATATACGCGTCAGGGCTGAGTCTGCACTGTTTAACAAAACCTTTACCGTAATGGTTATGTACATAAATACGCAGGTCCAAGTCTGCGATGAGATTTTGTGCTGTTACCATAGCACTCTCGATTGCTGTTTGACATTCCCACTTAATTTCCCACTGTAGACGAACTGGAGGCGGTGGAGTCCATTCGGGGATTCCCACACAGTTGCCCTTCTCATCATATCTGTAAAAGTATTGAGGTTAGTATTATTTTGCTACGGAGAAAGTGTTTTATTAAATGTCTCACCCGAAAGTGTTTACTTAAAAGAAGTGATTAATGAAAAGTTATGGAAACTGTTGAAAACACACGAAAAAAATTAAGAGCAAGGTAGATACCGGACAAGAAGTGTTATGGTCATGTATTTGTAATCAAGGATTAAGCTGAGGTTCAAATCTATTTTTTTTTTCATAAAATTTAAATTTATGTTATAGCAAAAAGCAATAGCCCAAATTCGTATTTACACTTAGTGTTGCTGCTTATTATTATTCACCAAAAACTAAATTTAGGAAATTTTTGCACGGGATCTGAGGGAAGAACTTAAGGCAAATCGAAAACTTTTTTACCGAACTCTCTAGCTTCAAAATAACGGCGGCTACAACTTTATGAAAATCTCGATTTCAACGCCCACTTACTCAAAATGTAGTTGTCTGATCGAGATTAGCTACAACTTGTCTGAGAGCTCTTCGTTGGGTAGTATACAATAAAGTAAAATTAATTTCAAAAATCTTAGAATGATCGCAATGGTGCTGCTTCAAAATTTTGCAAATTTTCAAAAAAATATTTTTCAAAAACTGCCCACACGATTTTTTTATTTTTTTTCTGGGCCGATAGAGCTTGTAGTGAACTACAAATTTGTTTTTTTTTTGAATCTCAAATTTTACTCTGATGCCTTACAGAAACTTTTGATAAATTTGAAATCGATTAATTAATTGTATATCCAAAAATGCAAACACTATCGTTATATACTTTTATCTAATCGATAGACTATTTGAAGTACTTTATAATGATCATGATCAGCAAGAATTTCTATTATTTTAAAAATTAAGAAAAAAAACGATACTTTTTAATATCATCAACCGTGTTTCAAATAGCTCTAGTTAAAAAATATACAGTGCATTTTTTTTAAGTGTGGCCACAGGATTTTACATGCTAATATTTCGACCCCCTGTTAATTTTCGTTCTCATGAAAATATCCAAGTTATTTTTGCACTACAAGTTGTAGAATTTTTTACTTTATTGAAATGATTTTAATTTAACACGAGAAGCAACGAAGAAGCTACCAAAAACATTTTTTTAATTTTATTTTATACGACTTTTTAATATCTAGTAGCCTGGATTTTTCGCTGACATTTGTAATTTTTGGTTGACAGGAATAAAAATTCAACACAATTTTTAAATATTAAGGCATACATAAGAGGCGCTTCTAGTTGTGAAATTTCGGCAACATTTGCAGCTTTGCATCTAGATGTCGACAAAAAATTCAGCCTACTAAAAATTAAAGTCGCATAAAATAAAATTAGATGGAATCTAAAAAATGTATTTGGTAGCTTCTTCGTTGCTTTTAGACATTAAATTTAAATCGTTTCAATACTGTATTCAATTCTACAACTTTTAGTGCAAAACCGAGTTGGATATTTTCATCAAAATGAAAGTTAACAGGGGGTCAAATATTAGCATGTAAAATCCTATGGCCACACTTAAAAAAAATGCACTGTATACTTAATTCTTTGTATATTTTTGATAACTCCTCAAACAAAGCTATTATAGCAATTTTTGTCCGACATCTGAAGCGGAATTTGTAATTAGCCGTAGGGCACAGGGCATACCTTGCTTTCGTGCAGTTTAGTCGCTGCTACTATGCGTACAGTTAAGTCTTCCTGCTTGTTTTCTTAGAAATCTAACAACGGGTGAACTGTACAACGTTATAATCATAAAAAAATACACTTTTGCAAATACAGCAAGTATTAATACGTAGTATGGAAAAATCCACTTGAAGTTAACACTTCAGCGTATTATATTATTCATTTTTACATTCCTATACCTTCTGTATAGGGAAATGTTGATTTCATGAAAATTTTTAATTCTAGATTTTGACGGAAATACACGTTTTGAGGTTCAAGGAACCCAAGAACACGTTTTTTGAAAAATATTTGTCTGTGGGTGGGTGAGTGAGTGACGCCTCTACAGGCGAAAGTACTAGACCGATTTTGATGAAATTTTAAATGAACAGATATAGCAAGAGTTTTATTTATTTTTTTGTACAGTTACATTTAAAATGTACAGAATTATTGAAAATAAACGATTCACAACTTTAAAATTACAAACACCTACATTTGATAATTGTTTACGATGAATACGATTGATTGTGTCAACGTGATAAATATTTTAATGAAACATAGTAGTTACTATAAACATAAAAGAAAAGTTTTTTCAGTGTGGATTTGGACCAACAATAATTTTCTACTGTACTTATACGCAAAAATTTTTTCTCAGCAAATAAATTTATTATTATTATTATTATAAGATATGACATGATTTGAAAATCGGCAGCTTAATCCTTGCTAGTATCAACAAATAAATTACCGAGTTTCGCCGAATCAAAAATATTTAAATAAATCCCCAGTAAGTTATTGTGTTAGAAAAGTTAAACTGGAAAAGTAAAATTAGCACAAGTCATTAGTTTATCAAAAAAGGTTATTGTTATTCAAGGTAAAAAGCAAATAAGCAAACAGAACGAAATAGTTACCGTTGGTCAAGATCAGCGAGAATAATATATTCACCCAAATGACAAACGACGGCGGCATCAGCCCTGTAGATTAATCAATAACCAAAATTAAAGACCATAACCAAACAATAATGAGCCAATAATAAGCAAAATATAAACAGCTGCAGGGGGATAATCCAGTACACCTAAGGCTCCTGAAGAAAGAAAGTGTAAAATTACAGCAGTTAAAATTTATGATTACCGAGTAAGAAGCGACTCATCCGTCACTACGAGTTCCCATAAATGGGACATCACTGCAGCGTCTCCCCTATAACATAATGTTACATAAAAATTTGAACATTTGTAATTATTAATCCTGAAAATCATACAAAAACAAGTAATAACCATGTTCGTGGAAATTATAAAACTTTATACATATTTCCAAATTGTGCGAGTTGTTACAGCCATTGCAATATTTTATATTATTGTTTTTCGTTAATGTGCCAAGTGCAAACAAAACATGGCCCACCTCCCCCTTTTTCCTTATTTATTAAGATCAATGAAAATTGGAACACTCTGTATATTTTTTTAAATTTTGGAATCAAAATCATAAAGTTCTAAATTTAAAAAAATAATTTTAAACCAAATTTTTCTGGTGCCATAATTATTTTTTTGTCAAGATTACCACGACTCACATACCGTCTGTCTATAAAGTAACCCCACCTCCCTAACTAACTTTAGAACGACTTGATATTTTACCACAATATTTGGTGTGCTTTAATGGGAAATGAAATACTATTTTTTGGCCACAAATTAAATTTTGTGTTATTCAAAATTGCGACTGGGCGCCTTTTTGAATTTTTTTTAATAGAAAGGGGGGTTGAGTGACACCTCATTTGAAAGGTCTTTTAATTCTGCGTCTGATCCTAGAGTTCCAAAGAAAAATATTGAGCCATAACAAAATGGCGGATTTTAAACAAATGGACTCACTCAATTCACAATTGTTTTGATTTTTTTATCCAGAGTCCAGTTTTTCATTTGCAGTACAAAATTTTCCCAGAAATAACTCAGGTGGCTGGAATAATATTGAAAACGTTATGTTCCAACAAGACGGTGCGCCGCCTCATTATTATAGGCCTGTTTCTGACTTTCTCAACGGACATTTTCTTGGAAGATGGATTGGTAGGCCAGGGGCCTGTAGAATAGCCGGCTCACTCCCCAGATTTAACTTTCTTAGATTTTTTTCTATGGGAATATCTGAAATCGAAAGTGTACAGAACCCGTCCAGAAACAATTGAAGAACTGGAGCAACACATTACAGAAGTTTGCAGAAACATCACTCTAGAAACTTATGAAAATGTAACGCAGGAAGGAATTTCATAACCGACTTTTTATGTGCCAAGAAGTGAATGGTAAACATTTCGAACACTTAATTTAATTTCTTTTTGGGGCCAGCGGGTGGTCTAGTGGTTAAAGTCCCAGGCTTTGAAACTAGACTCTCAACGGCAGTAGGTTCGAGTCCTCTGCCCGTCGGAAAATTTTCTGAATAAGTTAAATCCGGCGTGTCCATGGATGGTGTGTATGTTGGGTTGCATGTCTGTCAGCGGTGGGGTGCATGTTAGACCTGTGAAAGAGCGCAAGTTCGCCGAGCCCTGGTAAGGGGGGGGGGGGATGGGAATCATGGAGTCGTGCTCATGCACGGCCTCATGATTCCCTTAGAAAAAATTCTTTTTGCTTTAACTCTTAGTTTTTTAAACAGACTTCTTTATCTTCAAACATTGTCATTTTGTTATGGCTAAATATTTTTCTTTGAAACTCTAGGATCAGACGCATAACTAAAAGACCTTTCCAATGAGGTGTCACTCGACCCCCCTTTCCATTAAAAAAATTCAAAATGGCGCCCAGGCGCCAGTTTGGATAATACAAAATTTTAATATGGTCTGAAAGATAGTATTTAATTTCCCATTACAGCACACCAAATTTTGTGGAAAAACATCAAGTCGTTCTAAAGTTAGTTGGGGGGGGGGGGGGACACACTGTATAATGGCTCCCATAAAGTAAACTATTTATTTAAATTTCAAAATTGTAGACTGTGCTCCGCTGTGCAAGAGGCTAAACTTAACAAACTGTTTTTTCGAGAAAAGTAATTTTTTTTCAAATCGCACAATATGTTGTTACAATAACGAAAAAAATGAATATCTACAAAATTTTATAAAAGATAATGAGATACAGATTCATTTGTTTTTCACTACATGCATTTATGAATACTGGTGAAATCTACTTAGTATCTTAAATTGCACAAAAAATACAGAAAAAAAAAGAGCGGCTATGTTTCATTTACACCTGGGATAAGCAAAATGTACTATACTTTTCACACCTGCGTGCAAAAACTGTAGGTATATACTAACAGAATTAATGTTTTACAATACGTAAATAAAAATATTGACACTTACCATGAATGCTCAGAATTGAAACCGAGCTGAAAAAAAAAACAAACTTGTTTAGAGTACCAAGACACATATAGGGTTTTTCAGAAAAGTTTAACTATATTCAAAATCTATGTGAAATTACCGAGGGGTTAATCATTTACGTATTCAGGTGTACACTAGCAGAGCATTCGAATACATATTCATCTGCATTCACATCTTCCTGTGTATTCAACCATATTCGTGTGAATTCCTAGTGTACTCGCGTATTCATCGTGCATTCTCTTGTATTTGTGCGATCTTGGTAAATCCAATCATAACTTTTCCGGCCGATTTTAGCAGATTAGACTAGACTAGTTCTGAAGAAATTGAGGATAATCAGACCTTACATCAGCTGCAATTGTGAGTAGAGGGAGTAGAGTGAGCAACAATGCAGTGAACACTCGAGTGAACAACAAACAGTAAAAACCGAGTTAAAAGCATTAAAACCGTAATATGCGAAGTATCTATAAATCGTAAACGAAATAATGTCGGACTATGAAAATATTAGAGATAAGGCGAGCTACCGGCAAGCTTTCTGTAAAAGGAAATCATTAAAAAAAATTGTCCAAATTGGTGAAGCGGTAGCCGCTTGAGGAACCGGAGAGAAATACCCTTTGAGCTTTTATATATGTATAGATATTTGGTATGAAAAACTATTTGCTACATAATTCATTTGATTCATTGCCAAAGTCTGTTGCAGCAGCGTCAAAAACGCTATTGAATCTGCCAAAAAATCTGCTGAAGAAATGTTTCTTCAGTTAAAAGTAAAGATATTTGAAAGTGACTTTATATCGCAAATAAATACATGTGATAATCATGATTCAGAGGTCTCTGATGTAGGCTTGGAGGAGATTGATGATGACCAAGCCCACAACGAAGACTGTGATTTTCCCGACAGGGAAAGCAGCAGTGATAACTTAAAATTAAATACACTTAATGATAACGCTAATGTTTTTCGAGAAGTTTTTTTATACACATTTTTGTGTTTGTTTTATTTGTTATTTTTTTTTTTTTTGTAGGATCTATAATTTATTTTTTGTTTAATAAATATACAGGGTTTTTCAACGAAAAGCAGCCACCCTTAGCATCTTTCAAAATTATTTTTTGCTTGAAAAGTTTTTATTTTTTTTATGTCTCAATTTCAAATGAATAAAAAAATTAAGCAGTAGAATGAATTTCTTATTAAATTACCTTTCCAACGATGTGCCACACATGGTATGGTGCCATTTGAAATTTTAGAGGGGGTGGCTGTGGCGGCTAAGGGGTTGATAACAGATGTCCGGATTTTACGTAAAAAGATGTCCCCCTTGCTGTCTTTGTAGACATGTCTTGGCGATTTTCAAGCAAAAAATAATTTTGAAACGTACTGAGGGTGGCTACTTTTCGTTGAAAAACTCTGTATAATACACATTGTGACAACTTTAAGTTATATTGCCAAGTTTTATTTATTTCTTTGCAGAATGTATAATTTATTTTTTGTTCAATAAATGTATATAAAATATTGTTACAACTATATTGTACTACAGCATTTACCTGTACCTAATAAATATTAATACATAAATGTTTATGTGTATCGTGATTGTAACTTTATTGCAGTAATTTCTGCTCTCGTATTTAGGCGTACTCTATCAGTCTATCCAATATTTGTATGTATTCTCTTGTATTCCCATATATTCACGAGTATTCATAGGTATTCTTGAGTACACAAACGAATTCTTTGCTGTGTATGTACTTAGTCAGGTATTCGGTCGTACTCATTATGTACTTGCTGTATTCATGTGAAATCTGTATTCGGTGTACACTCATTTTTGAAATGATTAACCCCTCGGAAATTACATTTTTCCAGATTTTATATCTTCAGGATACTTTGGCCAAGAATTTAAACTTTTGCAGGTTATTTTGTTAAGGTTTGCTAAAATTTATTTTACTTGTAGGTTATTTGTTAGCTTCCTAGTTATATAAATATTTATTTATTTAAAATATTAATAAATTTAAGACGTGTCCTTCTAATTTGAGAACAACAACAATACTTTCCAATGTTTCGGTAGCGACGCGACTAAGGCTGATGGCTTCTAAGTAGAAGTCCTGGGTTCTAATCCTGGGTAGAACAAACTTTTTTAAAATTGCTTTGTTATTTTTTTAATTTTCACACCAGCAATACAATCAAATAGTACAGGTAATTGTAATTTTAATATTTCAGGTAATGAAATAATTAAATTAATACCTATTTCGTTATTTATAACATAATTAAACATTAAAACTTGAGTCATGAGAAGATGAAAACAGTTCAAAAATTAGGTAAATAACAAATAAAATTAAAAAAAAAGTTTGTCCTACCCACGATTAAAACCCGGGACTTCTACTTAGAAGGCACTAGTCTTTTCCGCATCGCTAACGATACATTAGATAGTATTGTTGTTACTCTTGGATTAAAAAAACACATCTTGAATTTAATAATACTTATTTATATTATTACTTAATTTTAAATGTAAACTTTATTATTTTTTGACTAAACGACACTAATAACAATAATACAGTTTAAATTCTTAGCCAAAGTATACTAGGGACATAAAATCTGGAAAAATATAATTATCCATGCATTTTGGATATAGTTCAACTTTCCTGGAGAACCCCGTGTAATAAAACAAATAAAATGGAGTGGGCATAGGTTCATGCTAAATGTTAAGATACAAGAACAAGAGCAGGAGTTAAAGACATGGTAGCACACTTAGGAAGGATGCCAGAAGAGAGATAGGCTAGCAGAACCACATATTGTATGCCATGTGATGGAAGGCGGAAAATTGGGCGTCCAAGACGAAAATAAGCAATTACGAGCAGAATGCCAAGACAGTTTGGCAATATTTTTTAACTTTATTTCAATATTTATTTTAAATTTATACAGGGTGAGTAAAAAAAGATGCACAATGTCTTTGAAAAATATTCATTCTATGTTCAATTTCAGTACATACTTTGTTGATGTGCAATTTTTTATTGTTAGTTTTGTTATTTGGTTGCAACTAGAAAATTTTTGAAAACTTATTTTATTCAAAAATTTTGTTATGTAATCTTACGAGAAAAATTTTATTCCAGAAAGAGAGAGAATTGCTGAATCCAAAAAGATGAACAAAATATAGGGTTCCAGTTAAAAAACAAAAGTTGATTACCACTGCAACCAAATAACGAAACGTATAAAAAATTGAAAATCGACAAAGTTTGCACTGAAATTTAACAAACAAATTTTTATTAAGGTTATTTTTGATAGAATCCATATTTACAAAGTTACAGACATTGCGAGTTACTTTTGACTCACCCTGTATAGTATAATTTATGTTTTATCCTTCTCTTGGTCTTATTCACATTTTACAAAAAGGAAAAACCAATACAATATAAGTAAAATTATTTTTATTACAATTTTCATGAAAAAACAGAGAAAACCACGTGAAAAATGGGGTTATTTGGTATCAAAATTAATATCTTTGTGCAATACGTCTGATTGTAACCAAAAATAAGTTTGGGAATTTTCCCGGGAAGATTCATGAAAAAACGCAGGGATTTCCTTCAAAAAATTAATTACCAGCGTTTTCCCATCACTGATTTTTTCTCTCTATTTTGATTCAGTTCGGAATTAAATAGGAGGGTAATAAGTGTTGGACCACCCTGTATAAGAATTTAAAAATATGTCTAAACTCACCCTTCCATTACTACCTATGCACAAGGTAAACGATTTATCGAACCAGCGGTCATATCCTTTACCGTGCAACAGTATCTTGCCGTAGTCGTCCAATTTACTAGGATCACTCTGCAAACAACAAGAGATTCAGATGAAAAGTTACCAGTATTCTTAAATCAATGTTAACTGAATATACCATTTACAGAAGGTTACTTTCATCTATTTGTTTGTTTTGTTTAATCTTTCACCTCTTATAACCGAAGGTGTCGAGGTCTTTCACTCCGGGTAGGCTCTTCGCTTGTGTAATAGGAGGTAGTTGGGGCCTTTTGGCCTTTAGACTGCTACGCTCCTGAAGCTTATGCCACCCTTCATGCACATTCATTCAATGTCATTCACACACGTGTGTTTAATTGTATGTTTTATGTTGTTTATGACTTTGTTACTTGTCCGAGTCAGTCAGTAATCAAGGCAAGCGCCGTTAATTGTAACCCAACGTCGAATGGTTACCGAGCTCAATACCGATCCACAGAATTACAGAAAAAATTTCTGCTTCTTCCAGGATTCGAACCGAGAACTCACGCATTGTGAGCCTGATCCTCTACAACTGGACCACCCGGACTCTTATTTTTTATCTATTTAAAATAATAAAATTCAGAGAATCTCAATTCATCTTGAAATCTTACCTCATTATACTCATACGCAACATCATCAAGAGCAACAACGAAAGCACACTTTTCAATTAAATCTAATGACAGTTTATTAATTCCCTTTGAAAAGAAATTTCGCCTTGCGTTGGCCCAATGTACTCTTTCTCCTGCTGTTAGTGCAGCTAGTTTTTCTTCACCAGGCAATGGTTCCGATTTGTCATCTAAAATTTGCTGAATTTGTCTAAACAAAAGCACAACAACGTAAAAAATCTTCAAGGAATAAATAAGAAGCTTTTTTAACTTACATTTGAATTTCACATGGCCTTAAAATTCGTCCCTTGTATATAATAACTTTAAAATAACGTCCTTTGTGATATACAATAATATGGTTGGCGTCCGACCAGTGTTGAATCTTATCTGTTTCAACTCCTGGCAATCGTACAGTATTAAATATTCGTTCATACTGCCATGAGCAAAGTGGTACCAGTCCTTGAATAAGAATAGGTTCCAATTCTTGTCTCTCCACCAATCTCCGATAGTGTAAGCAAGAATTTATAGCAGAAGCAGCACGTGCTGCTTGAATTGTAGTCGGATGCATTAAAATTGCGTCAATGCCATAGAAATTGGAGTTAATCATCAGGGGAGATCGACCTCGCAGGTATACATATTCTTCCCACCAATCAGAAACGTAATTGGATGACCACCATGATTTTAACCAAAGGTAACGTTGAAGTTTAATACCAATACCATTTTCGAAATCTGCTGCTAGCTGCACCATTCTGTCATAGTTTTCATCATTTAATAATGGACGCACACTTCTCAGATACTAGAATAAAAAATTAATTTTAAAAATTAGGTGCAAGTTGAACTGAACCTTTAATACTAGTACAAGCATACATTGTCTGGGTTATAGTTTTCATGTAAGTAGAGCTGGGACAAAAATCGATAGTAAAATTTACAATTGATTTTAATCGATTTTTAAGTCATACTCTGAATACTACAATACCTAGACGTTTTTCCATTACCGATTTAACTTCGCATTTGATGCTATTGTACGAGTACATAATGGTTTAAATAAGCAGTCCATGTCTTGCCTATGCAGATTTCAAGTTACAAATTCGGCATTACAGAAGTACAGACGCAGCAAAATGCTACGCCGCTAATCTATATACTAAATCCGGATCCCTTCTACCTGTCTCACCGCTCCTAGAAGCCGCATCAATACGTCTTAATTATATCAGGCGCATATTCGCATGTACCGCTGAGCAGTCGTCCAGTATAGTTTTCGACGACAATAGGAAAATTGTTTTTATTTCATACTGTCCACCGTACACTACTTTACGTCATTAATTTGAGTCTGGGAAATGACACATTACAGTACTAGGCCGGGAAGTGTTGCCTCGCAACCTTTCGCCAATCACAAAGCAAGAAAAATTTTCAAACATTTGATTGCTATCGTTACTCTAAATAAGGCAACCAGATTATCATTAATAATTTGCTTGATTAAAATATTGTCCTTTATTTAAAAATTTTAAAAAGCGATACAGTATGAAATAAAATGTTGTAGGTCACACGGCCGTGAGATGATCTTACAATACTTGTCTCGAAATTCCAGATTCGGCTCCTTCGTCGCCTCATCTCGACTCGTTACTGTAATAAGGCATCTCCCGGCCTTATAACTATTACGTGCTACGGTCGGACGAAAGGGGCGGAACGCGAAGCGACAGCCTTCGGTGCATTTGCAATCCAAGCTTCATGTTGGACGCATCACATAAGCAGCCTACTTGATTTAATACTAGATTAGAAATCTCAATTCTTGGTAGAATGTTACAAGAAAGGTTTCAGTTCCTTATTTTTCATAAACTTTCCGAACTTCTTTTAGTTTGATACTCGCCAATGCTACTTGTTTTTATTTAATTTCAAAAAGTCCCAGCCCTTCATGCAAGTGTTAGGCGCCCCAGAATTCTATAGAAGTACTTACTCTGGTCATGGTACTATGTAACGATGGCAGTGGAAGTCTGGGAAGAGAGCCCTGAAAGCTATACAGCCTTGGCTGATTCCAACCACTTAAAACTTTGACAAAAACCAGCCACAATTTTGTGGGCAAGGAAACACTTCTACCTCTACCCCTGGCCTCGTACATCCAGCCCTTGTACATGAGCAGGAGTTTTAAAATGTACCGCAAAGTAAATATTACAGATAGCCATAGTACTAAGGATACCAAACCACAGGCCACTAATTGCCACATCAAACTTTGTCTGTAAAAAAATATTGTTAAACGAAAAAAAATTCAAAAATTAAATATAAATGGTAACGTAAAATTAATTCTTATGGTTTAAAACGCTTTATCTACGACTGCTTGAATAAGGACTTATTATGTCATTCATTTGCGTTAGGTAATGAAGTTCATTATCTCACTAGTGAGATAATGGTATCATTACCTAACTAATTAAATTTACAGAAACAAAACTGCAGCTTTGTTTATAAGAAAATTGGCTGGTTGCCATCGTATTGAACAAATTGAATCTATCTCGTTTCTTTAATTTTAAAACAAAAGTATTTTAAAAGTGACCTAAAATTTGCAAATAAATTAATGCGAAATGTCAAATATTATTTTAAGCAAAAACATTCTATTTTTAACAAATTTTAAGCAGTCGTAGATAAAATTTGTATGTTGCACGTGGGCATTATTATGACACTCGTTTGATTACACGACTTGGTCTACGACCTCGTCGTGCAACTTTCAAACGCGTGTTATAATAATGCCTTATCCCACTATGAACATAAATAACTATTACACACTGTAGGTAGTAATAAACTCTTAATAATTAAACGAATAAACGTAAAGTATCCTTACCCTCGCATATACGGCATAGCTTTCGTGACAAGATCGTAAGGCACTTTGAACCCTGAGAAATGAATGCCAGCAAGTACGCTGATAAGTAACCATAAACTCCATAGATGACCAGGATAAACACCGTTGTGCACACTGTTCTGCAATGATTAATTAAATTTAAAGTTTTGTTTGTACCTTAACTACCTTAACTGAATCCACAATTTTTCTTAATACTAAATTTATTTCTGAAATTTTACCATAAGGTGCCTTATCACATTACTAATTTCTTTTGTGATGCACATTATTACATATGTTCACACAAATTCTTTTAAGAAACATTAGAAAAACCATTCAAGTATGTAAATGGACTTAAACGATACCAATTATACAACGAACTAATTGTTGCTAATGCTGCTAACATAGATAGTCTGTTAATCACCATTAATAAGAAAATGAAAGCAGGTTTTATAAATATTCTATATTTTCTACTAAACAAATTAGGTAGTTTAATGAGTAAACCAAATAAGCCTCTAGGTACATTCCCTCGTCTAACCTTCCATGGAACCTCCTCTAAGCTTGTTACTATAAACAGGACCAATCTTTGATTGTTTTTTCTGTATTGTTCCTTTTGCACATTAAAATGTAATGATATGATTCTACTCTACCATTAAGGAAGAGATTCATTTTACTAAATGAACAATCAAATCATAATTTTTCCAAAACCTTAAAAATATAAATTTTTAAACCTCATCCTTCCTGAGGACAATCTACTTCTACAGAGTGGCTAGGAAAACCCCGGCCACTTTTCTTGCGGCAGTTAAGAGATGGCGCTTTAGTAAAGAAAAATTAAATTAAAATACTGGCAACAACGCAGAATCCAAGACGTTTTAGTTGTTTTGATTTAATAAGGGGCGTATTTAATAACTAAAACGTCTTGGATTCCGCGTTGTTGCCAGTATTTTAATTTAATTTTTCTTTACTAAAGCGCCATCTCTTGACCGCCGCAAGAAAAGTGGCCGGGGTCTTCCTAGCCACTCTGTACATAAAAAATTCAAAATGATGATAGTTGTTGGCTAAAGAAAGGTTCGTGGGTAGATCTTGAATTATCAAATTTCTTTGTATTGCATCCCTATAACTTGTGAAAACTGCATAATATACCAGGTGACCACGAGAACATGTAACAACCGGCTATGTTCTTAATTTTTTCAATTATTAATTTCAAATTGTTTTTGGGTAATATACACATAAACATGCATATTACGACGTAAAACGGTGTTAATTTGGACTTCCGGTTTAACCGGAAGTGATACCAATTTTTATATTTTTAATGGAACATCCTGTATATTTTGCATACTTCGATAGACCTTTAAATTTCCTTTGGCGTCACTTGGTATTTTGTTTTTAAAGCCTACTTAGTTGCAACAACGTAGCTATTTTTAATATCCGTTATTAATACAATAATTTTATTTTTCTTGCTATTTTAAAAATAATAAGGTATGTTCTTGGTATTAAATTAAAAGAAATAAAACTGCAATTTAAAAAGTGCAATAAAACTCAAGTAGGGGAATTAAAAAAATAATAAGTTATGATCGTTTAAAAATTGAGATAATTTTCTTTTAGTTTCCAACAAAATGTTTAAGCAAATTAATAAAAAAACACTATAAGTTCATTATTCTTTTGTTATCAAAACCAACCTTAAAGAAAATTAATTATGAATATAATTACTAGGCGTTTAAATATCTTTTAAAAACGCCCTCTGGTGGCCTAAATTAAAAATTAATGGGTAAGTATCATACATAGCTGTAAAAGAAATTTAAAGATCTATCCGAATATGCAAAAATTCATTTAAAAAATGTTTGCTAGCACTTCCGGTTAAACCGGAAGTCCAAATTAAAACGCTTTTACGTCGTAATATGCATTTTTATGTGTATAATGCCCAAAAAAATTTGAAAATTGAGAAAATGCCCGGTTGTTACATGTTCTCGTGGTCACCTGGTATACTCTACTACCTTAGTAAAAAATTGGAAGACAGTTTTGTATAATTTTCAGAGATGATTTTCATTTTTATTTGTTCATAATATTGAAACTTTAACATAAATCAAAATAAAAGAAAACCCATCTAGCATTTCAATGTCGTCTTACACAATACTAAATTAGAACTTATAATAAATAGAAACCTAATTTGTACATATCGTTTGGAGATATCTTTTGAGTAATGAGAAAAATTACCTGAAATCTAGCAATACGTTTCTTCCAAGATCGAACACCAGATTGCCAAACAAGATTGAGAACTTCTCTATCAAAGTTGAAATCCCATCCCTCGTGTGTTACTGTGAATGAAAATGCAACGGCAGAATGTGCTTCTGCCATAATTTGTTACCTGTGAAAGAAAAAAAAGAAAAATATTAGTTTTTTTTATTAAATAAAGGGGTAGAAATATCCGATTTTCAAAAATTCATAGAAGGTGTCACAAAGAAGTTAGCGGAGTGGGACACGAACCAAACTGTAGCTGATTCATAGCTCAATAAGTGCACAAAATAAAAAAAAATCGTGTGGCCAGTTTTTGAGCAGACTTTTTTTGAAAAAGTCTAAAGTTGGATATTTTTTTCACTTCACAGTTTTAGTAGTTCCAAAAATTCTAATAGCTTGCAACATTATTTACTCTTAAAGCATTTCCAATATCAAATTTCATTCCGTTTTTAAGTAAATAGGCGTTAAAACTAAATTTTCAAAAATTCATAGAAGGCGTCATAGAGAAATTAGCAGGCCGAAACACAAACCAATTTGTAGCTCATCTCAAGCTCTATGAAATAACAAAATTAAAAAAAAAATCGTGGGACCAGTTTTTGAGAAAATTTTTATGAAAATTTCCAAAATCTTCAAATTTTTGTCACTTTATACCTTTTAACTTTTCGAAAATTTTTGTGCACAGTAACATTGTGTCTTTAAAGCACTATTAAGATAAAATATTTGAACCCGATGTGTTAACCTGTTTTTGAGTAATAAGGCGCAAAAGTCGAAATTTTCTAAAAATCGTAGCGGCCGCCATTTTAAAGCTAGAAAGTTCGAGAAAAAAACGTTTTGATTTGCCCTAAAATCTTCTGTTTGATTCCGTTTTCAAATTTATAAAATTTGATTTCGGAAAAAAATGCTACCAAAAACAAGTCTAACTTCCCCTTCCAGTGCCGGATTTTTTAAACGCTTATTCCCCGATGAATTTTTGATATACCCCTACATTCAGATCATTCGTTTGGAAGTTATGGAGGGCACATACCCACAGACAGACATTTTTAAAAAACCACTTTTTTGGGTTCCTGGAGGTCCAAAACTTGTATTTCCGTTAAAATTTCGATTTCGAAAATTTGCATGAAATCAATACTTCCCTGTACTGAAAGTATAGGAAAGCAAAAACCATAGAAAAACGACTACTGACAAGGGAGATGAGTTAAAACCGTAGTTGCGCTACAACAGACACGAAATAAAGATCATTTTTTAAGTACCTAACAATCGTTAACAATCACCCAAGTTTATCGGAAAATCGGGATCGTTAGCTATATTACAAGTGAGAAAACAAGAACAGAGGTGAAACAATGGGCATAAGGGAAAGAGAAAAGCGAATTAGGCTCGCGCTCGATAGTTTTCTATTTTATACCTACTAAGTATGTAGGGTACTTAAAAGTTAGGCATTTAAGTGGGTAGTGTTAATGATTAACACACGTGCGATGCATTACATACTTTCTACATTTTGCTTTTTGAATAGGCCTCTATACATATTTATGGATTTATAACTTCCAACTATGTATGAGTTTTCAATTATGAAATATTTATAAGCAATACATTTAAGGTCGTTGACAGTGCCTAGTGGCTTAAATTTTAACACCGATTTTAATTCTATGGATAGTTATAAATGTCCCTAATTTTTTTTAAACTGTTAATATTTAGCAACCAGTACTTGATAATGTATATAAAATAAAAAAAAACTGAAGTGTTAAGTTCGAGTGGACATTCCCATACTAGATATTAATACTTGCCATATTTGCAAAAGTGCAACTTTTAATAATTATATAGTTGTACAGTTCATCGAGTGTTAGATTTTTTTTTCTCATTTCACGGTATGTTAACTTTCTAGGAAAGAGTTATCAAAAATATGCAAAGAATGAAAAATATATTTTTTAATTAGAGCTAATTGATATGCCGGAAAACGCGTTGATGATATTAAAAAGTAGTTTTTTTTCTTAATTTTTAAAATGGTTTAAAATTCTAGCTAATCTACTTTTTAAAAAATTGTAGCGGCCGTCATTTTAAAGCTAGAGAGAGTTCGGCAAAAAAGTTTTCGATTTTTGAAGTTCTGCTCTCAGATCCCGTGCTCAAATTTCCAAAATTTAGCTTTGGATAAAAATGTTACCAAAAAAAACATGTCTAGCTTCCGTTTCAGGTTTCAGAGTTTTTTGAAAAGCTTAACTCGAACTACAATTTTCGATGTACCTCTTTTTGATTTAAAATTTTATCAAAATCGGTCCAGTACTTTCGCCCGTAGAAGCGTCACACACCCACCCATAGACAGGCGTTTCAAAGTTGAGATTTTAACGGAAATAGTCGGGGGGGGGGTCCATGGACTCCAAAAAAGTAATTTTTAAAAAATGTCTGTCTGTGGGTGGGTTACGCTCCATATCTCCGGAACGGCTGGACCGATTTTGATGTACTTTGGAATGAGAGGGTATATCAAAAATTCACCGACAAAATAAGTTTTTAAAAAACCGAAACCGGAAGCGGAAGTTAGACATGTTTTTTTGATAACATTTTTTTCAGAAACTGAATTTTGGAAATTTTAATAGTGGAGATTAAAGAAGGCCTTAGGACAAATCAAACGATTTTTTACCGAACTCTCTAGCTTTAAAATGGCGGCCGCTACGAATTTTTGAACATTTCGACTTTAATGCCCATTTACTCAAAAACCAGTTATCTGATTGGAATCAACTACATCTTGTTTGGTAGCCCTTCAAGGACACTATACCATGAAATATAATTAATTTTGAAAATATAAAAACGATCGCAATGACATCACTCCAAAATTTTGGAATTTTTCAAAAAAATATTTCTCAAAAACTGCCCACACGTTTTTGTTTAAACTTTTTAAGCTGATAGAGCTGGAAATCTTCTACAATTTGTTTTTTTGCGCATTGCTATAATTTCACTGTGACGCCCTCTATGAATTTTTGAAAATTGAAAAATGGTACCCTTTTATTTATTTAACGGGGGCAGGGGGGGGGGGCAATAAAATATTTCTGTTAATGTGAAATAGCTCACCATTGATAGCAAAATCCGAATATAATATTTTTTGATAATTTCATATTTAGGGGGGCTACTGCCCCCCCCCCCAAATTTTTTCGATTAAATTAAAAATTTGGTTTGTTTGCTCTAGGAGAATCTTTATACAAAAAATCAAAAAATAGAATTTTTTGCCCCTTAATAATCTTTTTGTTTTTATTTCACATACTTTCTACAGCAGTTGTATTCTTGTACTAGTCGTTTAATGTTCAGTGTAGGCTAACTTTTTTATTTTAATAGATAGACTCGCAAACCCAAGAGCAAAGTTGTAGGGCAAATTCTTCTCGATTGGATTTAAGAAAAAAACTTGAGTTTCCAATTTTAATATGGCGGCCACGGTAAAAAATAACTTTGTTTTAAATGGAAACGTGGCATTCTGGCTTTAAAATCAGAAAGGTTTTGAAATTCTAAATACAAATTCTTGCTAAAAATAATACTTCTCGAGTTATTAATATATTTTCAAATATCAATTTCCGCGCTTCCGTTGATTCAGTCCGAATATTTTACCCAACCTTATGCTTGCAGAGCACAGCAGTCGGTCTTTCTTCAACCGCTTCAAGATGTTACAACTTATAAGAACTATTTACTTTAACTAGTCGTGTCTAGACAGGTGTATATCGAAAGTGTTGGAAAATATAAAACAATGTATTTAAATGTATAGGAAAGTCCAGGCGAAGTGTTTCGCTCATTTTTTTTTGTTACTTTAGCTCCAAAACGTGTATTTCCGTTAAAATCTGGATTACGAAAATTCTCATGAAATCAATACTTCCCTATAGGAAACTAAAAATATACACATTGAATTAAATTTACTCCAACACATCGAATCCAATTTTAATTTTAATACTGGACATGCCCACGTTATGAGGAGAATTTTACGTAGACGAATAATGGAATTCCATTAAAAGTAAACTATTTTTGGAATTTCCTCTAAATATTTTCCAATAGTAAACCTCTGCCATTTGTAGGAAGCCTGTCATTTTAATCCTAATAATCCTTTTACGCTTTGTGCAGTACAGAGCAACTGTCGTCTTAAAGCCCATTACGTATTTAGGTATTTTTACCTACAGCTAAACCTAATTTAATAATACAGCAATGCGATTCAGTCAAGGAAATGACAGGTATTTTAGTTTCTATTTCTACTACATACAGTAGATATCTATGAATAAGCATGAATGGTTTAAGTCCGCTTTCACTTGCATAAGTCAACATATATTTGCAGTTAGTTATTCTCTTAATTTAGTTAATAAGTGATATTTTTGTTATTACATTGAAAGTTATTAAGAAAAACATAAATACGCAACCAAAACTGATAATAGTACCGACACGAAAGACAAAATCAAAGTAGGAACTAAGCCAAGGCGAAGGTTACTACAATGACTTCAATAGTGCATACTAGAAGTTCCCAACTATATGTGCAACATAACAGACCATGTGCTATTATTGGCGTTAATTATCTATAATTATAAAGGTTGAAACAACACAAACAAAATACTATCAAACCGTTTTGTACGATAAGTTGATAGTAATTTATAAAAAGCTGAAGTGTTAGCTTCGAGTGGACTTTACCATACTAGATATTAATATTATTTGCAAAAGTATAAAAACGTTTTCGATTTGCCTTAGGCTTTTCTCTCATTTCACCGTATGTTAGATTTCTAAGAAAACAATTTATATAGGCAACCCTACAATGTCGCATAGCGTATAAGAATAGTAAGAACGGAACCGCCCTTCCCTACAGCGGACATCGGACTAAAAATCGTTCCGTTACGCTCCATATCTCCGGAACGGCTGGACCGATTCTGATGTGCTTTGGAATGAGGGGGTATATCAAAAATTCACCGACAAAATAAGCTTTTAAAAAAAAACGAAACCGGAAGCGGAAGTTAGACATGTTTTTTTGGTAGCATTTTTTCAGAAACTGAATTTTGGAAATTTTAATAATGGAGATTAAAGAAGGCCTTAGGACAAATCAAACGATTTTTTACCGAACTCTCTAGCTTTAAAATGGCGGCCGCTACGAATTTTTGAACATTTCGACTTTAACGCCCATTTACTCAAAAACCAGTTAACTGATTGGAATCAACCACATCTTGTTTGGTAGCCCTTCAAGGGTACTATACCATGAAATATAATTAATTTTGAAAATATACAAACGATCGCAATGACATCACTCCAAAATTTTGGAATTTTTCAAAAAAATATTTCTCAAAAACTGCCCACACGTTTTTGTTCAAACTTTTTTAAGCTGATAGAGCTGGGAGTCTTCTACAATTTTTTTTTGCGCATTGCTATAATTTCACTGTGACGCCCTCTATGAATTTTTGAAAATTGAAAATTGGTACCTTTTTATTTATTTAACGGGGGGCAATAAAATATTTCTGTTAATGTGAAATAGCTCACCATTGATAGCAAAATCCGAATATAATAATATTTTTTCGATAATTTCATATTTAGGGGGGCTACTGTTCCCCCTCCCCTCAAATTTTTTCGATAAAAAATTAAAAATTTGGTTTTTTGTTTTGTTTGCTCTAGGAGAATCTTTTTACAAAAAATCAAAATATCGAATTTTTTGCCCCTTAATAATCTCTTTGTCCTTTGAAGAATTTCACATACTTTCTACAGCAGTTGTATTCTTGTACTAGTCGTTTAATGTTCAGTGTAGGCTAACTTTTTTATTTTAATGGATAGACTCGCAAACCCAAGAGCAAAGTTGTAGGGCCAATTCTACTCGATTTTATTTAAGAAAAAAACTTGAGTTTTTAATTTTAATATGGCGGCCACGGTAAAAAATAACTTTTTTTAAAATGGAAACGTGGCATTTTGGCTTTAAAATCAGAAAGGTTTTGAAATTCTAAATACAAATTAATAAGAGTAATTTCTTGCTAAAAATAATACTTCTCGAGTTATTAATATATTTTCAAATATCAATTTCCGCCCTTCCGTTGATTCAGTCCGAATATTTTACCCAACCTTATGCTTGCAGCGCAGCGGTCGGTCTTTCTTCAACCGCTTCAAGATGTTACAACTTATAAGAACTATTTACTTTAACTAGTCGTATCTAGATAGGTGTATATCGAAAGTGTTGGAAAATATAAAACAATGTATTTAAATGTATAGAAAAGTCCAGGCGAAGTGTTTCGCTCATTTTTTCAGTTTACTCAGAAACTACGCAAGATAGCTCTAATTTCTTTTTAGATTATTATTAATGGGCATAAAATTCCACAACTTCTCTCTAATTTAACCATCGTCGTACCGCTTCAAATAAGCGAGATCCCCATAGTTAACACGCAATTTGATACATCCTGTATAATTTTTCAATTTCAAATTTTTCAAAAATTTCCAGAAGGCGTCTGAGTAAACTTTAAGATTTTAATAAAAAAACAAATTTGTAGTTCACTGCAAGCTCTATCGGCTCAGAAAGTTAAAAAAAATCGTGTAAGCAGTTTCTAAAAAATTATTTTTGAGCATTTTCAAAATTGCGATCGTTTTCACATGTTCGAAATTAAATTTACTTCATCGTATACTACCCACAAAGGGGTCCTCAAACAAGTTGTAGCTGGTCCCGATCAGACACCTACTTTTTGAGCAAATGGGCGTTAAAGTCGAGATTTTTAAAAAGTTGTAACGGTCGCCATTTTGAAGCTAGAGAGTTCGGTAAAAAAGTTTTCGATTTGCCTCAAGCTCTTCTCTCAGATCCCGTGCTCAAATTTCCAAAATTTATGTCTAATCTTCGTTTCCGGTTTCGGATTTTTTTGAACTAGAACTACAATTTTCGATATACCTCTTGATATGAAATTTCATCAAAATCGGTCCAGTACTTTCGTGTTTAGAGGCGTCACACAACCACCCACAAACACACACCCATCCTCAAACAGACATTTCTTAAAAAATAATTTTTTGGATTCCTTGAGTCGCAAAACGCGTATTTCCGTTAAAAATCTAGATTTCGAAAATTTTCATGAAATCAACACCCTATACCGAAAACGTGGGAAAGTAAAAATGCAATGTTTCACACGCTCCAAAAGCGTTTCAATCAATTTTTTAAATCTATTTTTTGTTCTTCATATTTAATCGAAAAGTAGTACCTACTTAAATTGATTTTTTGTAATGGTGTATGAAATCGATTATTAAATTATAACAATTATTTTTTCCCGCCGATTTTTAATCTAAAATCAATTTTGACCTATTATCAAAATAATTTGATATTTCACAAAAAATATTAAAAACGCTCGGTATCGCAAGAACTACTGAACTAACCTAAATTAAATTTGGAATACCTCTAGATACAACGAAAATTAAATCGAATGCATAAGATTTTTTAAATCATCCGAACCTTAAACGAAAATTAGTCCTGTTGTTTGATATATTTTTTGCCAAACCGAATTTTAAAAACTTGACTACAGCGTCTGATAGAAGGAATTGAATTTTGAAATTGATGCTCTAATTTAATAAACGTAAAACATTTCTCTTTAAGTTAAATTGCTCATCAGTGATAGTTAGTGATCGAATGATTTTATAATCGAACAATTGACAACAAAGTGAATTTAATAATCGAATGATTCATTCGGATTAAATCATTCAGATGTTTCTACGAGGTAAAAAGTAGGTAAAATGATCGAATGCTCCTATGAAGGAATTCCCGTTCTCACCGTCTATCCTCGGCAAAACAGCGTAAACCTTCAGATTTAAATAATATTTTTTATGATTTTCATCACATTTTACTAATTCCGGCCTACTTTTTGAGTAATAATTCCTATAAACCGAAACCGAAAGTGGATACATTTTTCTGTTTACTAACTCAATTATTTTTTGTTTAAATGAGACCAGGAACAAAATAGTATATTATACACCAAGGTAGAAAAGTCTACTGTTATAGCCTGAGGGCTAAGGTTAAATCTCGAAGCGCGTAGCGCCGAGGGATGTAAGGCCCGAGGGCTATAAGACTTTTCTACCGAGGCGTATATACTTTTTTTTTCACTACTAGTGATATAAACCCTTATAATTGTCGAAAAATGGCTATTTTAACTTAAATCCCTGTTTATTTCAAATTATAAAACAAATGAGTTTTTTTGTTTTGCTGGCATGACAGTTGTTTGAAAATTGGTAAATCATCATTGCTATTCAAAAACATTGTTTTTAAGAACTGGTTTCCATCTAAAATACTGAAATTATTAACAATTTTCTCTTTTTTACGTTGTGTGGTTGTATTATAGGCGAAATTGATATTGACAGAGTTGTCATTTATTACGGCGCGAAAAACGTATATTCAAATACACCAAAGTTTTTAAAATTAAATTAATTTATTTAAACAACTATTTTATGCATAAAATACCATTAAATAGAATCTCCCCATTATATTAAATCGTGCTATAAAAACGTTCTCTTTAAAACTGTCACAGGATTATCAAAAAATATAAATTTGTTCATTATTTACCAGTGGTTAATAATGAAAAATTAGTTACCTGTCAGTGAGCAAAGGTAGAGAAATTGAATTTCACAGCATTCTATTATGTGTCAAAATGCTACGCCATATTACTAGTAGTGAAAAAACAATATTCGGTTATTAATTATTATATAAATAATCAATACCCATTTTTTGTAAAGTGTACAACTTGTTTTTATCAACAGAAATACCGTATTATTCTAAATATTAAACAAAATTCTAATACGACCCTGCGTTGAAATGGCCACGAGAATCAAAACAATGCGGTGAAAACTGTTGTTTGTTATGTCTAATATCAGAATGTTCAAGTCAAAACATTCTTATTACGTCGTGATTGCGCGGAAAAGACGCCGCCGAGGTCGTCTTTATGCAATCGCATTTCGGAAATTCGCTCTCCATTTGTGTATTCGCATCATAATACCACGATTCGTGGTGGCGTCATCGTATCATGTATTTGCATTATGCATTTGCAGTTGGCTACTGTACGAGGTATCGCTTCAACACCCGCTTCCGAAATGAACCAAACAGAAATTTTAAAAATTTTTCAAATAGTTTTCTGTTACCTCTCGAGATATCTCGAGATATTTCGATTATCGACAGGTTCGATTATTTTCATTCGAACTATCCCCTTACTAGTAATAGTAGAATAAGATTCTAAATTTAATTTTTAGATGCAGTAATACTTAGGGAGGACTAATCACAGCCCTTCCCCTTTTTTTGAGAGAATTTTTTTTCTGGTCTTTAGTGTTTAATCCCAAGTAATCTACTTCGAAAAAAAATCAAATAATCGACATGTTATACCTACACTTACATAAGTCCAGATGTTAACTTTAGCAATAAATGCGTTAGAATTTTAAGTATTTATACGTACTTAAGGCATTACATTTAATTTATTATAATTATACTTATTTTTATTTGAATTAAGTGCACCAGAAGTGTCTCACATGGCCAAGTCGCAGACTATGTTTTTTCGACTATTTGAAATCATTACACTTTTTGAATCTATTTATCTTAAAACCCCCACTCTTCATACAAAAAATGCAAAAAAATGTCACCTCAAATTTTGAGGAATATTCCACTCACATTGTAACAGCCAATGGCGGCCGTTTATTTTCCGGCTCTTGACCAATCGCACCCCGACTGGCCGTGATAATACTTTTTTTTAGGATGCTGCGGTGTTATCGCTGTTGTAACCATGGCAATCACGTCAACAACGTTTTTTTATTTTTGCATTTAATAATTAAACAGCGCGCTCGTACGTCAGTAAGTAACAAATAATTATATCAACTAAGTGTTTTAATATTTAGTTAGTGGAATATTCTAACAAATACCACTCTAGAATTAAAAACGATCTATAATACTTTTTTTTCATTGACGAACTCAATTGTGTTGATGCAAGGCATTCCTAGAAACAACATAATTTTGTTGTCAATGAAACGACAGAATTATTGATAATTTTCAATTCACTTGTGGTATTGCTGTTGATAAGTTTTGCACATCAAACTAATAACAAATGTTTTCAATAAACATGGATCTGGGAAAACTCACTCACCGAACAGTCTGCACAATTTTTTTTAATTATCTAAGAAATGAAAACATTGCAATTACATATACATTACGTATATATATTGCGTTTGAAAATAAATTGTTTAATACATATATATTCTTTTTAGATTAAACATTACGCGTTAATTAGTAGATAAAAATAATAATAATTTGTTTACTTTTGTTATCATTAGCATTAGCTAATAGACCAAAAAATATGTTTGTAATGCATTTAACCATTAAAGGGGACTGCTTAATGGCAATTTTAATTAACATACAACAAATATACGGTGCGTCCACAGAAGAACTTATTTTTAATTGTACGAATAAAAGTTATTCTTTATAACCAGTTTTGCTCGGCCCATTAATGATTAAAATACATCAATGTTTAATTTCACACATACAGAATGGCTTTTTATGACGAACTATTATACAGTGAGTTCTTCTTATTTGTATACATACCAGCTATGTATGCTTTTATAAAAAACATGTCAATGCATTGTTTTACTGCAATCTATAGGCAACCAACTATACACTTAATTTCAAAGCTTCAATTTTTGAAAAGAATAGTCTGCTGTGGAAACTGTAATCAAATTGTTTAATCTCAAATTAATAGCAATTAGTTTTGATTATTTGAATTTAGCATAAAATTTGTGTATTGTTGATATTTTATGTTTTTAAAATTAGTTTTATTAAAAAAATTTTGATATTCAAATAACTTTGCGTTTTATTCGCAAACATACTCATTGAACATAACCTCACACTACGAGGAATAACCTTTCTCTCTCTATTATTATTTTCTGTACAGTTGGTTGCCTATAGATTGCAGTAAAACAATGCATTGACATGTTTTTTTATAAAAGTATACATAGCTGATATGTATACATAAAAGAAAAACTCACTATATGTAAAACAACATAAGGAGCATGCACGAAGCGCTTGTTGCTAGGATATGCATGCCTCAATTTTGCAGTACATGTCATTCGTCGATATTTTTATTTTAAATGTCGATAAAGACCGTATATGTAAGGTTATGTCAGTTGATTTGTTAACGCTGTCGGATCTATCAGGACTCTCTAAAATACTACAGAATAAGGCCATAGCAACCAGGGTTCGTTGCGTACTTTAAGTATATTATTGGCCTGTATGCATAACGTGAAGTAGGTGCGTTTACTACAATTAGCGAAAGGTGGAAAAGTCACATCATTTGTGGTGAAAAAAAAGAAGCTGCAGTAATAGTTAAGCAGGTTAGTAGGGATGCAACGGATATTCGGTTTTTATCCGTTATCCGGCCTATCCGGCCATTTCACCGAATATTCGGTTTGGCCGGATAATACGAAATATCCGGCCGGGGATTTTCCCTCAAATAAAAGAGATTATGGATGCAATTTGATTTGGAAGTATAGACTAAAATAATTGAACGTAAGAGAGCAAAAACCCCATAAGTGCAGTATTTTGCAGATCTGCATAAAATTACTAAATTAATGTTATTGAGATCAGCATTTATGCCAGTTAAAAATTTGAAATGATTTCAAACAACATAAATAAGTATTATTTGTGAAAACCACGAAGTAATATATGCATAACATAAGGAGTATGCATGAACCGCGCGCCTGTTGCTATGATATGCAGGTCCCAATTTTGCAGTACATGTGATAGAGAGATCCGAGACAAGGAACCCATACAAAGCACTCGATCGTCAATCGTCAATATTTTATTTAAATGTCGATAAAAACCATATATGTTAGGTTATGTCAGTTGATTTCTTCATGGAGTCGGATTTATCAGGATAGAACACACCTTAGTTTTAACATTTGTTGAAAATTATTAATTCTTGTAATTACAATCAATTTCGTTGACATATTTCCAATCTTAATTGTGAACAAAAAACAATATTAGAGCGAATCAGCACATCCTTGAAATATTACATTTAGTAGTTTCCATGTCTCGGTGCTCTCTCTCTAAAACACTACAGAATAAGACCATAGGATTCGTGCATTGCATACTCCCTAAGTATATATTATGCTCTGTGATAAAAACTTAAACTTTACTGCATTTAAGCTGAAACTACTTCGAAAGTAAAAACTATGCCGGATAATCCGGTATCCGGCTATCCGGCTGAGCAACCGGATACCGAATATCCGTTATCCGGCATTTTTAAAAAGTACTGCTCGCTGCATCCCTACAGGTTAGTACTCTCCCCTCTCCATTTATCGACCATGGAATTTTATTTTATTTATTTTATGGCCCCTGGAATGCCTCAATTCCAAATTATCGTTTTTCTCAAAACTCATAACACATCTTTTGTATACAGGGTGAGTCATTTAAGTGTCACCCTACCATTATTTCCTAAATTGTTGAGAATATTAAACTTTTATGTGAATAAAAATTGTTGATCATTAACTGCTGCATAACCTAAAATATTTCAAATTATACTGGGCGTTTAATTATGCCTGCACTGCATATTATTTTGTTATTTTAAATAAAACACCTTGTATATTATCGCATTTTTAGATTATAGATTTAATTCTTCACCTAAAAGTGTAAAGGTACTGCCATCTTAAAATCAGTGGTTTAAGAGTTACTTGACTTTTTTCTTTTAAAATTTTTGACATTTGTAGAGTAATATTAATTAATTAATTAATATTTTGGATACCAAAAACGTTCAACCATCGCTATTTTGCATAGACTATTAATACAGCACCTAGTATTTAGCGGTATGTTCAAAACAAGATTATTACAGAGTGTTCGTAATTTAATGTCCATTTTGCAAAACTGCAATATGTCAATAACTTTTGTTTTTTAAATGAAACGCCCAGTATTTTTTAACACCATCAATAGTAGAATTAAATTCTCTTCGAATTGGGTATAGGGTTTGGTATACCGAATGTTAAAATTACTATGGTTTTTGTGTTTTTTTGCAATTTTTTTTGGGAACAAACCACTTGTCATAAGAAAAATTGATATCTCAATAGTTTTGAAAATAGTATAGGGGGTGACACTTTCTAAGCGCAAGAAAAGAAGAGTTTTGAATTTGTTTTCTTAGTTTCATTAAAAATTTATAAAAAAATTTAAAACTAGTGAAATTTGAACATTTGGTATAAAAACCTTATATTAATTTGAAAGAAACTTTAATTCCATATTTGATTACTAGAATAATTAAAAAAAAATGTTATTCTCAATAGTTTAGGAAATAATAGTGGAGTGACACTTAACTGGCCCACCTTGTATATTTCGTGAGGGACAGAGGGAATTTTTTGCTTGCGGCTTACTACACTTGTATTCTTATAGATGATCAGAGTCTAAACTGTATACTTACTACTCACTACTTATCATAGCTTAGCTGGCAATGTTATTTTCATTTTATAGTAACTGCAGTTATGGCTAGAACATTATGATATGAAATATGTTTGCAAAAATGCAAATACAAAAAGAGAAATTTTTGACTAATTTGTAACTAATTTCGACACAACAAAGGTAATAATTTAAGGAAATAATTATACACAATTAAAAATTCAGATTATCTACCTACTTCTCACTTGGATGCAAGAAGCAGTAAATATTTAATTACTAATTACGCACAGAATGAGCACATATAAAACAAAACAAACAAATTTGCTTTTATTTTCTAACCAAGTAAATGATTTAAAACTTTCTTTGCGATTGCGACTTTCCAACAAATTATTGTGACCTCACATATCTTTAACGTTTAATAATGGCATGAACAAAATATTATTACTCAAGTCTTATTTTGCGGATATTATACTTATGCTCCAACAGACATTGAGTCGACATTAATTTTCATGACGGTATGACAGCTTTGACGCAATAGCTACATATTTATCGGGGAGCTGGGAGTACAGCTAATGAACTCGTGAATTATCTTATTAAGTTCTAATGGTAAGGTTATCGGTAAGTTGTTACTTTTCTAGAACCTCTTCAATACAAACATTCTTTTATCTATCCTGATCGTAACCACAAAAGTTAAATAAATAGTACAATTTGCACTACATTGCTTGATGCAACAGTTTCTAATGGACATTTTTAAACTATTTTAAATACTATTTATCATATTTAACCGAGCTACGAGGGCGGAGTGAGAAATCTGGTTCCAATTTTCCGACCCTTCAAAATAGGCGTTCGTTGCATCGATGATCTCCTCATTAGAGCCGAATCTCTTTCCGTCGAGCCATTTCTTCAAGTTCGGAAACAAAAAACAGTCGCAGGGGGCTAAGTCTGGAGAATATGGTGGATGTGGAAGCAATTCGAAGCGCAATTCATGGATTTTGGCCATGGCAACTACACATGTGTGCACCCGTGCATTGTCTTGATGAAAGAGAACTTTTTTCTTCGCGAAATGCGGTCATTCTTTTTCAAACGTCATTGAAACGGTCCAATAAGTTGCAATAATACTCGCCGTCGATTGTTTTTCCCTTTTCAAGGTAATCGATCCTACCTCACATTGCGCTTGCGCACCTCCTCTGCATGCAGCTGAAATGTGTGTAAACCACAACTTCGTAGTGGCACAGATGGATATGCGGGTGTGTTCGGGTGTACTACTTTCTTACTGCATACGTAGTTGTGGGGTCAAATCTTGGTTGGGACCAAATTTTTTTTTTATTTTATAATTTTTTTAAACACTGTTGTTGCGTTTTGCTGTTTAAGCGAGGTTATTTGTTAAGAGCAGTTATATTTTTAATGAAAAAATACGAAGATAAATTTGCATTCACTCACTGATTGACGGCATACTAACACTCAAGTCTGGTAATAAATAAATAAAAAAAGATTTGTTGTATTCTATTGAATGCAATTTATTAGCAATGAAAAAATCGGCTTTAACAATGCAAATCTCGATGTAAATATCACACTCGCACATATGCGAGCCAATATTAGATGATATTGCGCAATTCAGGATCGGCTGGACGGCCAAGGGGCTAGACGCTAGTGATAAAACCGCCTTAGCCTTCTGCGCCGCAGGTTCGTCAGTAGAAATCCACTGTTTAGACTGCTCCTTGGTCTCCGGTGTATAGTGATTGATCCGTGTTTCGTTATTAAACGAGGCAAAAACTCCTTTTTATTGCGCTTGACAATCGCTAAACCTGCCTCTGAAGTTGTCACACGTGTACGTTTTTGGTCGATTGTGAGCAAACGCGGCACCCATCGCGCGGATATTTTTCATATCCAAATGTTCGTGCAATATATTGCGCACACGTTCATCTGAGATCCGTACTATTTCAACTATCTCGCCCACTTTCACTCTGTGGTCATCAATACAATATCATGGATTTTGTCAATCATTTCTGGTGTGGTCACCTCATTTAGGCGTCCTAGGCGTTCGGCATCAGTTGTGCTTGTACGACGACAACGAAAATCAGTAAACCACTTGTGAATCATTTTAATCGATAATGAAGAGTCCACATAATATTTATCACGCTTTGTTTTGGTTTGCGTAATGGTTTTTCCATGCAAAAAAATAATGTTTATTTAACACACGATATTCACTTTTTTCCATGTTGCCAAAAATACGAGAGGTTGTCTGCTTCCAATGGCTGTCAAAACTGAACTAAATGGCAGATCTGTCTGAAAATATTAATGTGGCCTAGTGACAGATGGTATTGACAAATGTCATCTAAATTTGCGATTGTGACGCCCTCTGTTGTAATTTTACCAAACTTCTCACTCCGCTCTCGTATCCGTTATATTCAAAGAAGTAATAGAGGTTAGGAAGGAGCTTATGCACATTGGCCAGTAAACCTTAAAGGTGTCTGAACATGGCTGCCAAACTGTGACGTAGCGGAAGTGTCACCAGTGGCGGCGTCAGAAAATTATATTTAGGGCATAACGAACAAATTATAAAACATGAGTATGCTGTTTTAGTTGCCAATTTATTATAGAAGGAAACAAGAAATATTGACCTCTCCGCCACTGTCTTAACCTTATACGTCAAATTGACATTTATTATTTACATTTGGTAAAATACTTACCTATGGAAAGTTATTCCTTTCTGCTTGTTAATTTTAGTACTCGAGCAACCACAGCAAATACAACTAACCATATTTAATAACAAAATTTGTAAACATCACCGGCACAAA
This sequence comes from Ctenicera cuprea, assembly GCA_958336395.1. Lineage (NCBI taxonomy): Eukaryota > Metazoa > Arthropoda > Insecta > Coleoptera > Elateridae > Ctenicera > Ctenicera cuprea. The sequence goes on along the minus strand of OY284492.1, from coordinate 50,398,264 downwards.
TGAATCACCAAAAGTGTCTGAATATGGCGGCGATGACGTCACATCCGTCACAGTGCTTTAAGTGCAACTAACTCGAAACCCTCCTTCCTAACCTCTATTACTTCTTTGGTTATATTCGAATGTTCACGTCAAAACATTGTCTCGTTGCGATTGCGCGGGAAACACGAAGCGGTGACCGTCTTTATGCAATCGCATTCCGGAAATTCCGTCTCCATTAGTGTATTCGCATTATATTATAATACCACAACTGGGGGTGTCAACGTATTGTGTATTTGCATTGAGCATTTGCAGTTGGCTACTGTACGGAGTATCGCTTCAACAGCAGCTTCCGAAATGGATAAAACCGAAATCATCTCGAGATATTTCGTTGTCTGCTTCCAATGGCTGTCAAAACTGAACTAAATGACAGATATCTGAAAATATTAATGTGGCCTAGTGACAGATGGTATTGACAAATGTCATCTGGATTTGGGATTGTGACGCCCTCTGTTGCAATTTTACCAAACTTCTCACTCCGCTCTCGTATCCGTTATATTCGAATGTTCAAGTCAAAACATTGTCTCGTTGCGATTGCGCGGGAAACACGAAGCGGTGGCCGTCTTTATGCAATCGCATTCCGGCAATTCCGTCTCCATTAGTGTATTCGCATTATATTATAATACCACAACTGGGGGTGTCAACGTATTGTGTATTTGCATTGAGCATTTGCAGTTGGCTACTGTACGGAGTATCGCTTCAACACCAGCTTCCGAAATGGATAAAACCGAAATCATCTCGAGATATTTCAATAATCGAATGTTTTGAATATTTCATTCGAAATATCTCATCACTAGTTTTTAACCATCTATACCACATGTGACGATAATTCTAAATTGTATGAAACAATCTCAGACGCGACATTCAATTTACAGTGCAAACTACATAAATTACGTACATATTTCCATTTTTTGGTTGGTGAACTATACATAACCTATACAAACAGATGTCTCTTTGCTCAATTGACACGCGTATTGATTATTATCTATTATCAGAAACGTTTTACAGAAAGCTCATTCATTTTGTTGATGATTTTATAGAGAAAATGTGTATTCGAATACACAATACATCATCTATCTGATTCCGTTTTAGGACTGTGAGCCTGGGTGATATGTAAACAACGATTTACTATAAAAAAATAAGCGTTTCCTTCCTTCCCACCACCTTTTTACTTTCCTATACTGTCAATATTGATTTCATGCAAATTTTCGAATTCGACATTTTGACGGAAATATATGGATTTCCAAGGATACCCAAAAAAGTGGCTTTTAAAAAATGCCTGTCTGTGTGGGTAGGTGTGTGCGCTCCATAACTCCCAAATGGATGGTCCGATTATGATGAGCTTTGGAATCTGGGGATACAAAGGACACGGCCCTGTTTAGGCAGCCAGGGTCTACGAACAACTATGGCTCAAACTTTTAGAACAAATCTATGTAAAGGCAGACAAGCCACAGGTCTGTCTTTATCTGATTATGCTGGGTGTAATCCCCATATGACGACGCGGTCTAAGCCGAAAGTCAATTGTATTATTGATAATTTTAATCTAGTTAAAGGAGCTGGTTAGTACTTCAAATACTACATGTTGTTGTTGTAGTAAGTTATATTTGGCAAATTATCTCGATTGTGTATAAGAAGTATGATATATTTTCGTTCTTATCTTATACCTCCTATGTATATTCGTTCCGCGAAAAAAAAATGCTTGAAATCGTATTATCGCGTAAAAATATTTACAATAGATTAAATATAGTTAATGGATTCCACAACACGTTATACTATAGATTATTTTAATAGTACTACCAACAGACTACTACTTTTCAACGTGTTTCATTCATTCTTATAATATAAAATGCAAATTTAAAATTTTTAATTAAAATTTTATTGAATATAACAAACAGAAATCTTACGAGTATACAGTTTTTAAGTACATACAAGTACGACTATACAGTACAGTTAACTTCACACCTGTCACATTCTCGGCTACAACGAACTACAAGTTTAAGTACCAATTAGATCTTTTCACAGCCCCACCATAACAAATTCTCGAGTATATCCAGCTGTGATTTTTGTTCTTACACGGAAGAAGGTTTAAAATTCAGTTTTCTACTATTATAGGCTTCGAACGAACAGAAAGAATAACTACGATAACCTACATACGTTTAAAAATTATAAAACATCTGCAAAACCACACGCCAAGCAAAATTACTTAATTAAATCTAATATCTCTTAATCTCTTTTATGTTTATGCCCTAAAATTATAATTATTTATTAATATTATACCGGGTGTGTCCTTATTAAAAAGATCCACCTTAAATAATTTCAGAATAAAATATGATATTGAGTTGCAAGGTGCAAAACGGGCCACAAAATGGCATTAGTGTTGTTGAGTGCCGACTCACCCTTTCACACCCAGCCACCCAGGCAACGTACCCCCTGTGATACATCAAATTGAAGTGCTTAAAAAGTGCTATCTAACAGTAAAAAGAACATTGAAATCGGACAATCCGTTTTCTATTTATGGCTTAAACAAGTTTAAAATAGTTATTTGAAAAAAAAAAGTTGCCCATGCCTTTGTTTTTGCGTTTTGTGTTTACCAAACTAAAGCTTACGTTACGGCATTATTTTCATTTACGAGTCTGAAAATCAGTGCGCTTAAAGCTGCTGTTTTTAATGAAAGGCACGTTGACAAACATGTATCTCATAAGTATGCTATCGAATTTGTTGCAAAATTTAGAGAATCTGGATTCGTAGCCAATAAAATGCGTTAGCAGTCCAGAGTATTAAACAAAGGCGCAGAAATTGACGTTTTGGGCGAAGCAGCTTTGAATCCGTCGCAGTCTGCCCGCCAACTTTCCGCTGCTACTGGCATTCACAAAATGTTGAAAATACATAAAGTTTATCCATATAAGGTTCGACGCCATCAATGAAGACGATAAAAGACTAGAATTACGCAAAATTAGGACCGAACTGATAAACAGTAACGCCTATCTCATAAGGAATATTATTATACGTTGGGCACATACCGAGGGACCTGAAAAAATTAACGCATGGCTAAGAATATTGGGAATTTAAAATTGTTGGTCCTCTATGGCTCTATGAAAATCTGAACGGTAAGATTTACTTAGATGTGTTGGAAAATGCAATTGATTCTCTAATAACGGAAATAATTGAAAGTGATCGGAATGAAGAATGACATTTACATTTAGATGAAGAACAAGAGCATTTTCAGCAAGATGACGCTCCTCCACTTTATGAGATGCTCGTAAGGCAATTTCCAAATGAAAAGTTTCCTGGTCAGTAGATCGGTCGAATAATACCAATAGAATGGCCAGCACGATCTCCGGACTTGACAACTGTCGATTTTTTTATGTGGGGTCTTTTAAAGTCTGTTGTGAGCAAAACCGAATCAAAATCTCTAGAGGACTCATGTACATGTACATGTATATATGTATATGCACAGTACTTTTCTCCCTATTTATTGCAAACATTTCCTGATCTAACTAGTAACCTAGGCATAGGCACCATGTTCACCACTTATGTGTCAAAAGTGGTCTACAATAGCATTTTAGCCCATAATAACAAATTATAGTTATAAAAAATTTAAATAGATTTACGTCATCATGTATTACTATGCAATTAGTAATCACTTAATATACCTACTTGATATTAACAGCTCATATTATAACACAACACCATACCGGCACCAATAATGGTAGGTAGTTTCTATTTTAATCAATTAGTGGAGAACCGGCTCCGAACATCGTTACCGGTACCGGCACTCTTTCATGTAGCCGGTAGCTCTGCTCTTCTAATTTAAACTAATTATACGAGACTATCGGCTCCGAACTACCTTGCCGGCACCGGCTACCTATCCACTATGTTATCTCAATTTATTTTGAATTTATTTAAAGTGGATCGTTTGAAAAGGGACGCCCGTTATATTATAATAATCAAATTTATGAACTACAAAATGTTGATGGAAAGTAGTTACCCATTTATAATTTATAAGTAAAAAAAGTGACCAATTTATCAGAAAAGTGACTAAATCGTGATAAAAAGTGACCAAAAAAACAATGAAAGTAATAATTCTTTCTACTCCGGTGATAGAAAGTCGACTTTTCGGCCCGCATATTTTTAATTATACATATTGCGATTTCAATCTACAATTTATACCTATTAAGAGTCTTATGTAAACATTTTAGATAAAACACTCGGAACCTTTTAATCCCTAGTGCAGATTCTAGATTCAGTCAAGTAGCCACTTGTGTATAATTTCTCCAAAAAAATATTTCAATCTGTGAAATAAGTAGGTAGGTACAACTGAACCGAAAGTGAATAATACTTAACACAAACTGCTTATTTTGACACAGAGCCAATATTTGAATTTGAGGTATTTGTTAAAAGAGTTGTTTATGAAAGAAGTTTCTATTAATTAGCGAACGCCTCTAACCTTATACCTTGACCTAGAACATGCAAATTGTTTTGGAATGACCGATCCCCTACAGGCTACCACAAACCAATCAGGATAAAACCTGCTCTATATTGTGGTTTCGCTTTCTCTATTTTGTTACCTGTCGCAAAAAGATAAAGGAAGGGATAAATCAGTACGCGCTATTTATGGGCGACCCAGAGGCGTCCTTTAATTCTGAATAAAACAAAAACTATTGGAAGTAATGTAAGAAAGATGACAGTTTTTGTTAATATTATCACAAAAATTGCTTTCAAAACAACGAATATACAATAACAAAAATTAACCTTTTTTTAATGAAAAATAATCTTAATTTAAAATAACGCCATATAAATGGGCCCCTATTTTCTCGAACGCATATTTCAGCAAGTGTAATGAGGGGTTTTCCATCCCGCATAGATAAAATTTACATAAAATTTGTACTTTCTGGAGCGTCTGTTCTGCCCCCCCCCCGCGCGAAATTTTTCTTAACTTTGTGCAAGGCATGATAGTAAAACCAAAATAAAAAAATGAGCGAAACACTTCGCCTGGACTTTCCTATACTTATAAAATAACATTGTTTTATATTTTCCAACACTTTTGATATGCACCTGTCTAGACACGACTAGTTAAAGTAAATAGTTCTTATAAGTTGTAACATCTTGAAGCGGTTGAAGAAAGACCGACCGCTGCGCTGCAAGCATAAGGTTGGGTAAAATATTCGGACTGAATCAACGGAAGGGCGGAAATTGATATTTGAAAATATATTAATAACTCGAGAAGTATTATTTTTAGCAAGAAATTACTCTTATTAATTTGTATTTAGAATTTCAAAACCTTTCTGATTTTAAAGCCAAAATGCCACGTTTCCATTTAAAAAAAGTTATTTTTTACCGTGGCCGCCATATTAAAATTGGAAACTCAAGTTTTTTTCTTAAATAAAATCGAGAACAATTTGCCCTACAACTTTGCTCTTGGGTTTGTGAGTCTATCTATTAAAATAAAAAAGTTAGCCTACACTGAACATTAAACAACTAGTACAAGAATACAACTGCTGTAGAAAGTATGTGAAATTCTTCCAAGGACAAAAAGATTATTAAGGGGCAAAAAATTCGATTATTTGATTTTTTGTAAAAAGATTCTCCTAGAGTAAACAAAATAAAAAACCTAATTTTTAATTTTTTATCGAAAAAATTTGGGGGGAGGGGAAACAGTAGCCCCCCTAAATATGAAATTATCGAAAAAATATTATTATATTAGGATTTTGCTATCAATGGTGAGCTATTTCACATTAACAGAAATATTTTATTGACCCCCGTTAAATAAATAAAAGGGTACCAATTTTCAATTTTCAAAAATTCATAGAGGGCGTCACAGTGAAATTATAGCAATGCGCAAAAAAACAAATTGTAGAAGATTCCCAGCTCTATCAGCTTAAAAAGTTTAAAAAGAAACGTGTGGGCAGTTTTTGAGAAATATTTTTTTGAAAAATTCCAAAATTTTGGAGTGATGTCATTGCGATCGTTTTTATATTTTCAAACTTAATTATATTTCATGGTATAGTACCCTTGAAGGGCTACCAAACAAGATGTAGTTGATTCCAATCAGATAACTGGTTTTTGAGTAAATGGGCGTTAAAGTCGAAATGTTCAAAAATTCGTAGCGGCCGCCATTTTAAAGCTAGAGAGTTCGGTAAAAAATCGTTTGATTTGTCCTAAGGCCTTCTTTAATCTCCACTATTAAAATTTCCAAAATAGTTTCTGAAAAAAATGCTACCAAAAAAACATGTCTAACTTCCGCTTCCGGTTTCGTTTTTTTTTAAAAGCTTATTTTGTCGGTGAATTTTTGATATACCCCCTCATTCCAAAGCACATCAAAATCGGTCCAGCCGTTCCGGAGATATGGAGCGTAACACACCCACCCACCGACATTTTTTTAAAATTACTTTTTTGGGGTTCATGGACCCCCCCCCCCCCGACTATTTCCGTTAAAATCTCAACTTTGAAGTTTTGCATGAAATCAATACTTCCCCATACTGAAAGTATAGGAAAGTAAAAATGAATGAAAAATTTCGTCAGGAATTTCCTATATTTTACATAACATTTTGACAAAAGTATTTTTGTATGAACGTTTTACACGGCAACAGTAATCATAAGGGGCCATGAATATTCGTTTTTCAAAAATTCATAAAAGGCGTCACGGAGAGATAAGAGGACTGGGATACGAACCAAATTGCAATTCATTTCTAGCTCTATGAACCTAAAAATTAACAAAAATAGTGTTTTTTGAGCATAATTTCCAGTATTATGAAAAAAATTTTACTTGGCAGTTTTCATGGTTTTAAAAAGTCTCGTAGATAGTAACATTTCTTCCCCCTACAGCTATTAACAATACCAAATTTGAACAGGTTTTTGAGTAATTAAGCAATAGAGCGAGTCCAAATTTTCAAAAAATCGTAGCGGATGCCATTTTGAGACTATAGCATTCGGAAAAAGTGTTAAATTTGCACTAAGGTCATCTATAAACTTCAGATTTAAAAAATTTAGTTTCTGAATGAAATTCTAGCGAAAACACATGTCCAATTTCAGTTTCCAGCTTCGGAATTTTTTTTATAAAAGTTTGTTTTGTTTTTTCGATGAATTCTTGATATAAACCACATTCCTAACTCGATTCCTAATTGGAATCCTCATCAAAATTAGAAAAACCAAACCGAAACACTTTCCGGGGTCCCAAAACATGTATTTCCGCAAAAAAATCGAACTCGAAAATGTTCAAGAAATCAGTACTAGTGTCGGAGAGTTAAAATGACCGAAGCACTTCGCCTGGACTTTCCTATAGTTTGAATATTTTACTTATCGTATTCTCAAAAGTATTTTTGGATCAACGTTTTACGCGCCAATAGTGACTATATATTCACCACTCCTACCAGTAAGGCTTAAAAGTACGGATTGTATCCACGTACATTTAAACAGAAATTGTTGATAAGAAACATATTTATCTCGTAAAGGTTAGCTTGCGCGAGTTATGTTATTATAAACTTAAAATGCCTATTCTAAATGAAATATGCAAAACTTTATTTTGACTGCTTTTAACAACTTCCTGGGCTTCAACGCTTTAACCACGGATTACCAGACACCCAGCTACGCGTCGTACTATGAGTAATCAAATTTATCCAAGGTTTTTAATGAAAAAAATGATTTACAACTTTTTGAAAAAAGACAACCAAAACCGGAAGGACACATTCTTCCACCAAACATTTAGTGGTAGGGAAACATTAAACCCCTAAACGTTGCTGCGCCTAAATTTTGACTCTTATTCTACTATCACTCATGAGCAATTTAGCTTAAACATAAATTTGTTACCATCTCCCATTTATAAAATAAACATGCATGAATTTACGATCTTCAATAATTCATAGAAGGCATCACAGACAAACTCGCGGACTGGGACACGAACTAAATTATAGCTCATTCCCAGATCTATTAGACTATAAAATTTAAAAAAAAACGTGTGGCCAGTTTTTGAGTACCTAATACTTTTGAAAAAAAAAACAACAAATTTGATATTTTTTTCACTTCACAGTGATAACTCGTTTTTGAGTAAATGGGCGTTAAAACTCAAAAATCGTGTAACTAGTTTTTGAGCAATATTTTTTGAAAATAAGCAAAATTTTGTAAATATTTTCCACTTCATAGCTTTCAGCTTTTCGAAAATTTTTGTAGACAGTAACAGTGTGTCTTTTAACAATTCCGGTTTTAGATTTGGTGCGTTCCCAAAAAATCCTACCAAAAAAACATGTCTAACTTCCGGTTCCGGTTTCGGAACCCACCGACACACAGGCAGACATTAAAAAAAACACTTTTTTGGGTTCCAGGAGGTCCAAAACATGTATTTCCGTTAAAATCTCAATTTCGAATATTTTCATGAAATCAGCTTTCCAACGATCTTGCCATGAGGACAAAAAAATAAATGTTAGTATCCCCTCTCCTCCTTAAACGAGCGGGAACATTCAAAAGATATTATCTCAAAAATCTTAAATAGGAGGGGTCAAGTGATACTTCGTTTCGAAGGTCAAATTAAACTGAACCATTCTTGTATTTAAAGTTTTTCGATATTTCTCACCGTTACAAAATGGCGGCTCAATTTATACGAATTTACTTCCCGTTATCGGATGAATGGCTTCCTCTGCCGCATCTAGAGCAGATTTATAGTCTATTCGCATTACATTTAAATCTACGTGCGAGTTGGTGTTGGATAACTCAACATCGCATTCGCACTAAACCTTTATTATGCCCTGTAATTTCCTGTCTAGACCACGCACTTTTATTTTCCCCTTCCGACTACAAGTTGTGACACCACCATCACCCGCCTCCCTATCTTACATTTAAAACAATCACGACACGGTCCACATCCTATTTGCCAAAAACATCAACACACGCATTAATAGTTTCCCACCGGATGTAATAAAGGTTTAGTGCGAGTGCGATGTTGAGTTTTCCAACTCCAACTCTTTATAAATCCGGAAAAAATCTGTGTTTCACTGCCTTAGATGCGGTAGAGGAAGCGATTCATCCGATAATAGGTAGTCAATTTTTATAAATTGAGCCGCCATTGTGTAACGTGGGAGATATCGAAAAAATTTAAATACAAAAATTGTTCAGTTTAATGGGATCTTTAAAATGAGATATCACTTGACGCCTCGTTCTATTTAAGATTTTTGAGATATTTTTTGAATGTTCCCGCTGTTTTGAGGAGGAGAGGGGGTACTAACATTTATTTTTTGTACTCATGTGGTACCTACATTGTTGGGAAGGTAATTTAATGGACTTTAACGATCAGTACGAGTTTTCTTGGTACAGTAGTTCACGTGCGGTTGGAAAAAGGTTTATGCAATGGCCGCTTTTTTAATATAATTAGCCGCCATTTTGAAATGGTTTGAGCTATCAATATTTTCTTTTTTTTTTGTTGGGTTTAAAAATATCTTTTAAATGAGGTATGATTTCGCCCCACCTTCGTATTTGAAAATATCGAGAAATCCTCCCTAGCCCCCCTCCCAATAAAACTACCCTTTCCGGAGCCCCAAAAAATTTATAAATAATTGTACTGAATACCTCGTGTACGATTTATATTGCAAATTTTTTATCTCATCCATGTAGGTTTAGCTGTAAAAGACAGTGCGTGGGTGTTCTGCAAGACCCTGTATCTATTTCAAAAATATACAGTCCAATAATGTGGGAATGCGGAAAAACTTTTCATTTCTATAACCAATTTAAAAAAAAATACCTGAATTAAAATTTTGCGGGGAATTTTTTTGAATGGACGCACGAGCAAGATGACTGGAAGGTATGGTGTTGTCACTTGAGTTTGATATGGGCGTCACGAAATGTTTTGCGGAGAGATGGCGCAGTAGGTACTAAAAAGACGTTTGCGCGTCAAATTTGAAATCCGCACGCAATGCTATTCTAACCTGACTTTGTTCATACTGTGATATTATACTGTCATAATTCAAGAATTATAAGAACATTATAGTGACAACTATTCTCGATCATATTTTCCTATAATTCATTATTTATTGCAATATTGAAAAGGTTAATATTTAATATAGCCTGAAAATTTATATCTTCACACTGATTATCACTGTAGTTATTCAACTTCGGGAAAACGATTGTTAATGCGAGGAGGCGGTAAAACTTGGTTTTGATTTTCTTGGGAAATTCGAAAAAAAAACAGATTTCAATGTACTCAGTTTTGACATCGATAAGACTCCAAAAGGCTTATTGCAAAGCAAAAATACGAAGAAAAAAAAATTGAAAACAAAATTGGTTCTGAAAGCAATTTGATGCGCCCGATTTGATGTTTATTATGTGCATGGGTCACGGTGGAATGCTACAGTTTATGTAGTTATAGAATGAGATGACTGTAAGGCATTGTAATTAAAAAAAGAAACATGAAAAAAATTGATAATTGAATCATACTTTATTGCTTACTCTACATATTTCCTTAAACACTATAGAGTACTAATTTTTATTGCAATTATTTAGTGAAAGTAGGCAATAGCAGTAGTAAAGTATAAAGATGTAATCGAATTAGAAGACAACGAAGTAACTGCGCAATTTTATCGTAGAATTAATGCAGTGCTTTAATGTCATTTCGGTTAACAGTTGCCTACGAGGGTACCATCTACCTGCACATATTATAATTGTGTAACATACAAACCGCATAAGCACAAAATGATAAACGTAATTTAAAACATTAAAAATAGAACAGAAACAAAAATCAGTACATAATAATACATTAAAATTGTACTGTATTGACAAAATCTATGCGGACAGTCACTCTAGACATAGTGCATCTCTTTAACATTATAATTAGTAATAAAAACAAGTATTTTAAGTACTTCAAAAGTTTATTATTTACTTGTGTGCGGATAGCGATTATCTTACAAAATTTCAGAAGGGCTCCTGCCTATTATACAGATCACAATAAACATTGTATAATATTCATCTCAAACCTAAGATTTAAATATCAAAGGGTAGCTTGTATAAACCAGGATTAAAACACATAAAATACGTAAAAAAACATGAAAACATTAAAATCTACGTTAACTAATTTAGTACTTTTTTAGCATGTTAACTTAAGCACTAGACAAGCATTCCAATAACATATACTTGATATAAACATAAATTCATTAAAAAAATCTTTTAAATTATAAAATAATTAATGCGTTTTGCAAGTCTGCAAAAAATTATAATTAAGCCATAAACCATACATGACTGCATGTCTGTACGCTTTGAATAAATACAAATGCAGCTTTCACTGAACAAGTAGTCACTATTATATTTGTCGTTGTCCTACTATGATGGCACGTCGACAAGGTAATCATAACACAGGGTTCTCGACCTGGTAATTCTGCCACTAGGATGGTGACATACCAGTTGCAGTTGAGGAATCAACGCATATTTTTGTGGTTATATGTGGCGATGCACACAGGATGATTGATAATATGTTGGGATGTACTTTCAGTACAGATTAAGAATCTGAAAATAATAAAAAGTTCCTATAAATATGTGCCCAAAAGCTCTTCATTACCGGGCAAGTTGCAGTCTACAGAAGTGGGAACAGTATTCTCTTCCATAGATTTAATTTCATAAGCAGCTTTTATGGACACATGTTTATAGAATTTACTCTCAAAGTTTTGTGTAAACTATTCTATTCTATCGTATTAAGAAAACACTTATTAGACCTTCATGGCAATTTAATTTTTGAAAAGCATATTATCTCGAAAATTGTTAGATTTAGAAATTTTCAACATGAGAACATGTTTTTGGGCAATTTTGTATGGAGAATAAGATTTTTCAAAAACATGCTAAAATCTAAAATATGTAGAACATAATTAGGTGACCCCCCCCCCCCCCGTACGAGACACCTCTGGTGTTCTTATTCAAACCAAAATTATTACAAATACATGAATAACTAATTACGTGAATAATGCTCACATATGAAATTTTAAAATTTGAGTGCAATTACTGCAAAAGTTATCTACAAAAAGTGATTAGCCTGGTTTATTTTCAAGAAACTGTAACCCTATAATGAAGGGTTTTCAGGCCCATGTTTATGAGAATTCTTTCGATTATATTTAGATTCTGAATCTATCCTGAAAATTCGTTCCACATGTTATGAATCACACTGTATACCATTGCTTTGGCAAACGAAAATTGTGCAGACTTCATTTAAATGAAGTAAAGGGGCTCTTTTAACTTTTCCTTTATTCGTGTTGTTATGAATCCTAAAAAATATTGCAATCATTATGAGAAACATAATTAAATAGATATACCTAACTATTTAGAAATTGTAGAGTATGCTAAATTGTAGTTAATTTAGCATTAGTGTAATTTTAAATTAAACCAGCTTTTTCCATTGTAACATGTAGCTGCCTACTAAAATACAAAGGATGTTGATTGTTTAAATTACAGCAAAAGGAAATTTTTATATGCTGTGATTATTATCAACAGTGATCGGAAGTACAATTCTTTTAACTGCCTGAAAATAATTAATTTAAGTATTTCTCAACTTCTTAACTGTGTTTTTACTAGTTAATTGTTATTCTACATACATATTTGATTAAAATTAAAACAGTACTTACTCGTCTTTAATTTTCTGCTGGTAGTCTGTCTTTTTACTAAGCTGAAGCTTCTACTAAATTGAGTTTTGTGAATTACATTGGTGTGTTAATTAATAAATCACCGAAGTATGCTTTTATTCGTTATTATTTTACTTTTTGAAGGAATCGAATTGTCTCGTCAACTGTCAGAACATTTCAGGAGGATTAGGTTAAAATTCACGGACGCTGTCAGAGAAATCTACCGTCACTGCTGCCCTCTCGCGGCAATACATTTGTGGGTCCCTCGCAAAACAATGTAAATATTAAAAAGTGAAAACACCAATATATATATATTAGCTATCCATGCATCTTGCGCACGAGTTTCAAAGATAAATGTGCAAAGGTAAAGTACAAAGTCCAAAGTTGTCCAAAGGTTGACATAGAAATAAAACTACATAATACTCACGATGTAATAAAGTACGTCGCAAAAACGAGACGCTCCTGGTTTTGAATGTATAAGAAAAAAAAACTGGTCACACAAGAATTTAAATTAACAAAACAATCGCACGGCTATTGACAATTAAAACATCGTTTTTAACTGAAAAACACCCATTCTTATAGCAGGAAAGTTATTACGGGGAACAATTACGCGCACGCAATGCCCGTAACCTCCAAAGCTGTGACACTTGATAGTATGCAAACAAACAGTACCGCGGTTTCTAAAATAAATTCAAATTAATAACAGTAGCGCATTTCTATTCGTTGTTGTGCACGTCACACTCGCCTATCTGCAAACAACGCGGTGGGAGTGTGTGCTCTTTAAACCTGATTGATCAATCAATTACGGAAGAAGACTATTCTGAGTATTCTTGTTAGCATTACTAGACAGCAATCATTACGGGGAGCAAACATTTATTACACTTTAAAAATTCCAAATAATTTACATAAGATTTTTCCATTAAAAAAATTATGAGCTAAATGAAAATTCCGAAGGACAAACAAAAAACTTCCATTAATTAAAAACATCGACCGTAATTCGTTTAAAGTATACTCATCTGTGGGCTTTGAATGTTGTTATGTAAAAACCATATTGTTGTTGCGATCGTGAACGCATAACCATGGCAATAATAACTTTGTTAAATAACAATTTTGTACACAGAATCCCACCACTGATTGTCTTTTCACTTGTTTTGGTGCTTAGAATGCGCTTACCATTTATCGGGCATTTCATAATTTTTTGTGGTAGGTAAGGTTAGGTTAGTAGTGGGTTGTGGTGTGATAATTAGCAACTTCATTTGTTTTATGATTGTTATTGCTCACGGCCAACAAGTAAAAGATTGCCAGAAAGCAAGGGACAACATCCCAATATTGTTATGGTTATTACCAGAATCCAGTCGTTTAGTAAAAAAAAAAGGGCGAAACTGGTCGCTGGTACTTTCCCATACCTTTTACGTTTTAAATGTTCGCGTGCATTAACTGAGTAAATAACATGGTTTTTACAAAAATAAAACAAGGAAAAAATAAAAAGAAAATAACGCCCCATCGGTGATTTGAACTTGCGACAGCCTGTGCAATACGATATCGTGTACCGCATAAGAATAGTGCCTTTGATAACTTCGGCTAGCCGCATACGATAGGAGCACGGTAATACACCGCGACTTACAGCTGATTAGATGCGCTTCGGACTTCGGACCAAAATCGCTTTATTGTAGGAGTTATCAAAAACATGCAAGGAATAAAAAATATATTTTTTAACTAGAGCTAATTGATAGTCGTAGTTAAAATTACGTAACTTCCCGATAATGCGCTGTTCAAATTAAACAGTATCGTTTTTTCCCCTAATTTTTATTATGTTTGAAAATTTTTGCTAGTCCTAATAAAGTACTTCAATTAGACTGTCAAACTGTTTAAAGTTTATAACAATTCGGGTTTGTTTTTTAATAAACAATTAATCAATTTCTAAATTTTTAAAAATCCCCGGAGGGCGTACAGAGTAAAATTTGGGAGATTAATAAAAAACAAATTTGTCGTTCATTGCAAGCTCTATCGGCTCAGAAAGTTAAAAAAAATGATGTGGGCAATTTTTGAGGTATAATTTTTTGAAATCGTCCAAAATTTGTAGTTCATTGCAAGCTCTATCGGCTCAAAAAGTTAAAAAAAATGGCTTGGGCAGTTTTTGACGAATACTTTTTTGAAAATGTCCAAAAATATTTTTACATCACTTGATTGGACTTATTAAGGGCTATCAAATAATATGACAATTTGTATTGATTGGATATTCTGTTTTTGAGTAATCGGGCATTAGTTAAAATTTTCAAAAATTCGTAACGGGCTTGCTTCATTTTGAAGATACAGCATTTGAAAAAAAAACATTTGATTTGTCTTTAGATGCACTACAACGTCATGTATTCAAAATTTTAAAAAAGCGTTTAGAAAATAATGCATACCAAAAATAGGTCTAATTTCCGTTTCCGATTAAGGACCTTACAAAAAACTACCTGCAACTAAAAACTTCCTTCCGCCAAATCTTATAAAAATCTGTCAATGGGTTCCGAAGATATAGGGAAACGAACGCACCCACCCACCCACTGACAGACATTTTTTAAAACCACTTATTTAAGTTCCTTGGACCCCAAAACGCGTATTTCCGTTAAAATCTGAAATTCGAAAATTTGCATGAAATCAACTTTCCTTACTTCAGTAGAAGTATGGGAAAGTAAACAATCGTTTTCCGTTTGGTACCTGCTTGTTGCAATGGTTTATTTCTAATAGCTAGTTTTTTAAGATTATTTCTGTTCCAGTGTGAGTCAGGATCAAAGATATTGAGCTGTTTTAGGCATCCTGGCACACAAATAATATGAATAAACTGTTAAGACGGCGATGAGAAACATCCCATTGCAATAAGCAGCTACCTAACCCAACGAAAAACTTTATTTTGATTAGCTCTTCTAAATGTGCTTTACAAATTAAATTGCTCCCACTGTAATTACGGTTTATATAGGACAAACAATTAGAAATTTTGATAGTTCTGAAGAACTAAATTATTTACTAGTCAATTCTTGTTTTATTTACAATAAATTCACTTTATTTGCTTTTATTAATTTTATGGCCTCTGGAGTTGCTCAATTCACATTATCATGTCTTGTCTTCCTCTTACCAGTGGCCTGTTTAATACCCACAACTAATGTTTTCCGCAAAACTTTAAAAATATTTCTGTATAATATATTTCGTGAGGAAACGAGAATTTTTTGCTTGCAATTTACTACACTTGTATTCTTCTAGATGAACCGAGTCTAAACTGTATACTTACCAGAGGTGACTCGCTACTTATCATAGCGTTGCTGGTAATGTTATTCTTATTTTATAGTAATTGTAGGTATGGCTAAATCATTATGATATTGTGGGCCAGTAAGTAATCCCAACAATTACTAAAAAAAGTCCACTGGCTATTACATAAATTACTGTCATCGACAAAAATTCTCTATCGATACTACTTTAAAACTGTAACTGTTGTAAGTTAGACACATGACAATAGTAATATTTTTTTTGTTAAAAACAAATGAAGATTCCATAAAGCAAGGAACTCAACTATTAAGGTCAATAGTATTACCATCTTTGCGGAACTTATAAATGAAGAAAATAATTATTTCAAAAATAAATAGTGATAATAAGGCAATTTTGTTAAGCATAAAAAATAAAAATAAACTAGAGTGTGGGTACTACTTTGCAATTATGTAGGTTATACAAAGTATTTCGTCTCCTACATAAAAATGCTACTTAATTTAATTAAAATCTATTAGAGAAATGGTCAAACATTTAAAATTAATACTGTTTTAATACACAAATTCAACAAGTTTGTGTTAAAATAAAAGTAGCTAGAAATACATTTTTAAGTTTAGGCAAGTTAAATATAAAACTTTACTTACGGTTATCTGGAACAAACTAATGTGATACAATTGGAAGAACTAATTATGTACGTATTTTGTCACAAGTCACTTAGTGTCAATAACTAACTACACCAACATGTTTCAACTTTCGCGTTTTCCAAACGACTAAACACTTAAACAGGTTAATATTATCGTAGTAAACTTTATGAACACAATTTTCTCTCAACCCGCAAGGCCATGAAACGTCAACGCGTGACGTCTGTACGGGACTAGTATGAAGTTGCTTACAAAATTTAATGCCAACTATAAAACAAAACAATCAGATATTTGTCTTGAAAATTTGAAATACAAAGTAAATACTGCAAATTATTACGATAATAAAATTTACGTTAATTTTACAGAAACATAGGTTGTATAAAGAAATTGATTTACTTGTACGCAGTTAAAGTTGTTCTTGTTGTCCAGAATACTATTTCCTATTTTTCTATCGTTACAGAGACGGATTAAGGAAACTTCCTCTTTATTTTTTTTAAGTAATTCATATTTATCTGCGAAACCATTAAATTAAATCAATTAACATAAAACTATCTTTCGCCGAATGATACTAAAAGTTTTGCTTTTATTAACATCTGACAGTCATTAAAAAATTACTTTTTTTGCGGTGGGGGATACGTTGTCATGGTAACTACGTACTTTTATGCAAAAATAGAGGAAGCCTTATTTAAACATCACTTTAATTTACGTGTTGGATCAGCAATAATACATGAGCTTTGCACTGTTACGATTGTTGTTGATAAAAAAATATGATTAGCAGTGTACGGATATTTAGTCTAGTATTTAGTCAGTATTAAAATTATAAAGCAATACATTAATAATAAATATCCGCATAATTTCTGTAAATATATAAAAATAAAATAGTTGCCGCTTTAATTTAATTTAAAACAAGTTATTTACGTGATAAAACCTATAACACGACTATATGTTTGACCTTTTGCGAACTGGCTTAGTTGCTTATTATTTATTTGGCTAGCTGCTTTATTATTCTGAGCGATTTGATAACGGAGTGCATATGCATAAAATATAAATGGCACGGGTTTTAAAAGTACTACACGAACCAATTTTATGATTATGTCATTTTAATCTATCTACTTTCTTCGTCTAATACAATTTCTCCGCAATTTCAAAATATGGAGTGCGGCACTTTTCTAGCCTAGCTCAATAATAAAGTAACACTAAGCGGTACGGTGCATCTCAAATATTGCAGTTGTAATTGTAAAAACCTTGCAAAATCGTGCAACATATTTCACAAATAACATAATGGATTTGAGTACGCCTATGGTTTTTGTTTGCATACTGAGAGTTAACGAAATGTTTTGCTGTTCTGAGACTAAAAGTCCGGGTTTTGATGATTAGCAATGAATTTATATAACTTTATAAATAAATATTTTTTATCATAAAATAATAAAATTAGCTTTTTACAAATTATAATTATAGGTAAAGCAGCGTCTTACTCGCTTTGCCTCACGAGCCGCCACGGGACATCTGTGGACATTATTTGTAATTTGTGTTCTGAATACAGCTATCCGCAATCGCTAACAAAGTGGCTGACGTCTGGCGCTGAAATTCGGAACTACAATAAGAAGGAAAACAAAGTGTTTAGCCATTAGATGCAACACACTTGTTTTAAGTGAAAATTTTAAAATAAATACGTTTTAAATGACTCCTAGCTCAAAAAGACTTTGTTCAGCGTCGCTGTGTATTTCATTGCACTTCATTCCGCATAAAAAAAACAGAGTTGTACAAAGCATTGGCCATTGCAGCATACAGCATTTTCGGCATTACAGATACACTTTAAAGTGTTAAAACACCTGCTTGATGGTTGTTGTATTACTTAAAATGATATAATTTTCAAGGGAAGGTGAAGAAAGTGCCTCGTGTGTAAACATAAGCTGAAAATTTTATTCAATGTTTTCAATTTATTTTTCAATCAGAATACTCACAATCAAATTTATACAAAACTATTTCCTACTAGTACTACCATTCACTACAGATTCAACTACTGTGCGTGGATGGTAGTTTAATGTTGGATTAATATATTTCATTGCAAAGTAGGGGTGCCGCAAGGTTCAGTAGTAGGCCCGATATTATATTTGTTGTATGTGCACGGTTTGCAGTACCTAAACCTAACAGCGTCACACATCGCTTTTGCCAATGACACCGTTTTAATATACAGCGGAAAAGAACTAAAAGAGTTGGAGATAACAATTAATAAAAGTATGGAAACCCTGAACGCAGAGCTTCAAAGTAAAAAACCAACGCTGACTTCAAAAAAGACAGAATACATGGTGTTCTATCAAAAGAACAAAGCGGAAACAAGAACAGAAATCAAAGTAGAGATGGTATAATCAGTGAGGCCAAAGAAAGTAAGCATCTGTAAGTAAAAGAAGAGATTTACGTAACACAAAATAGCATTAATACATAAAGTGCAACCTAGATCTAATTGAAAAGTTTTTAATCCACATATTAAAAATAATAGATAGGATAGAAAAATCAGAAAAAATAAAAAATTAGGAATACGTTTATTATTTGGTTATAAGTTTATATTAGTTTAATTCATTCGGTAAAATAATAAAGTTAATAGTAATTGTAAATGCTCTCATACCAGCTATTTATGTAGCTGACTGAGCAATACAGAGAGTGGGCTGCCATAAAAACTGCCTCTCCTGTTTTAATTCGTCCTCTTAGTTTATCTAAATATTCAAAAATATCCATCAAGGACATTTTTCTGTGAGCCATACTAATTTTGATTATTTAAATTTTAAATAATCAAACTTATCGAAAACGGTTTGTTTTCATTTTTAAAGTTAACCATTGTAAATGCAGCAGCGCCATCTATTGCAGGTGGCGAGCGCGAATAAGAAAACAGGCCGGTCCTGTCTTCTCCGATAATTTGTTAATTGTTTGCTTATGTTGGCAGTAGTAATAAAATTTCCCAACGTTTGGAAGTGTACTATGTTCACGTCAGCGAAGGTGACACTTTTCTTTGACAGTTCCTAGACTATTTTTGTACAAATCGTATGCACTGGATAGGTTCCAAAGACATTTACAGTTGTGCTGATTACATATATGTGATTATTAAGTGTTTACTGCCACGAGTAGAAATGGCAGGAACGAACGATCGTCATCAATACAACAACAATGACACGAGTAGTGACACTGAAGATTACAACAATGACGATCGCAGACGTAGAGTCTTTAAAAACCGTCTGAGGTAGCCTTCCATTTATGTTTCAGTTTTTTCGGAGTATTATTTATTGATTTCCATAGTTATGGTTCCATTTCCAAGCCAAAGCCGTGCCTTGTCCAACGCTCAGCATCGCTGACAGACCCCAGGTGCCACCCCGTAACTTCGACTAAGCAGTGCCATAACACTCCCCGTAACAGGTAATGCATTCCAATTATGCAAATATTGTATTGCTCCATACATATATAGCGTTGGTCATAGGTATGTCTTTGTCTTGGTGATGCCGACATGATTGAATTTGACATTACCTTCGTAATTTTCTATAAAAATTTTATTGACTTGCAGATCTCGATCGATGATACAAACAATTCCGCCAAAAAACCAGGCCGCTCAAACTGGCACATCTACCGGTAATCTCGGTAGCGATGATCGTGTTACCTTGGTAGTAGACAACACGAGATTCGTTATTGACCCTGCAATGATTATGGGACATCCAAACACTTTATTAGGTCGCATGTTCACATCAGGATTGGAGTATGCACATCCAAACGATCGAGGAGAGTATGAAGTTGCTGATGGTATTTCGGCCACTGTGTTCAGATCCATTTTAGAGTATTATAAAGGAGGAATAATCAAGTGCCCTCCGTCAGTTTCGGTGCAAGAATTAAGAGAAGCATGTGACTACTTACTGGTGCCTTTCGATGCTCACACTGTTCGTTGCCAGAATTTAAGTTAGTTGAGAAAATTTTTTAAATACTTTAATTTGGTTTTTCATTCGTATGATTGTGTTTAATTGCAGGAGGACTTCTCCACGAATTGTCCAATGAAGGTGCACGATGCCAATTTGAAGTGTTTCTAGAAGAACTCATATTACCACTAATGGTAAATTCTGCACAAAGGGGTGACCGGGAATGCCACATCGTAGTACTGCTCGACGATGATTCGGTAGATTGGGACGAAGAATATCCACCACAAATGGGAGAGGAGTACAGCCAGACTGTAAATAGCACTGCCATGTATCGATTTTTTAAATATATCGAGAATAGAGATGTTGCTAAACAGGTCTTAAAAGATCGAGGACTTAAGAAAATTCGATTGGGAATTGAAGGTAAGCGTCAAAATATTATATATTAATAAAAAAAATGGTCTTGGTATTTTAAACCGTAAAGTACGTAATGTAATGCTCAGTATTCAAAATTTTCGCAAAGATAAAATTATAACCTAAAAAATATTTCTAAAATTTCGTCAAATTTAAAAAAAATAGGTTCAAATACTGGTTACATGATTTTTTTTTTAAATTTTGTAGGCTGATAGAGCTATGCATCAGCTACAATTTTGGTTGATGTCCTATCCCTTTATTTAATGAACGGGGGCTTATTAAATATTTCTGTTTAGGTTATTTGCGTATGAGTGACAGCAGAATAACGTTCTCAACTTAACTGTTGGTTAGAGCAATGTTTGAGGGGGGGGGGGGTTAATTTTCTCCCTCCTACCGAATTTTTGGTTTTGAACATTTCTAAAAATTGACTTATAAATATATAAATCGATCAATCAAACAATCAGGCTTTTTACTTCATGGTTTGCTGGGGAATATTGCAGCCCACTTTGTGTTATCCTCTGTATATTGTAGAAAAAATTAGATAGAATCTACATATTTCGTTTTCTCACAAAGGCTACCCAACCTACAAAGAAAAGGTAAAGAAACGTCCTGGTGGCCGAGCAGAAGTCATATACAATTATGTACAGCGGCCCTTCATTCATATGTCATGGGAGAAAGAGGAAGCCAAAAGCCGCCATGTTGATTTCCAATGTGTAAAATCGAAGAGTGTTACCAATCTTGCAGAAGCAACCGCCGATCCTGCACTGGAGTTGGATGCAAGAGGTAATCCTATTGCTGCTCCAATTACGGATCGTCCGTCACTTTTACCTCTTGCAATCGAACTACCTGCTTTTAGAGCATTGAACATTGAAAATGTAGACAACATTGAAATCGAAGAAGGTGCTGTTGGTGGTCCTGCAGAGTTGGAAATTGGAATAGTTCATCACGACGAAGGAAACTGAGGTTAGGAAATTTAAGTTAGTGATGAATAGCTTTTTGTACCTTTGTACTTTATATTATTTATTGTATCAATGTATATACTCTTAACGTAAAGTTTTAGTTTTGTGTATTCGATGGAAACATATCCGCACAACTTTTTGTGTTGTTACAGTTGAAAGTACTCAAAAGTTGTCATAACATTTATTTAAATTTGAATTAACTGAAAATTTTAAAGACTTTAAAAACCAAAGAAAGAATATTAAAAGTTTTGCTTTTATTTAAACAAAATAAATCACGTCAATTCATAAATCACGTACAACGATTATTACATTACATACAGATTTTCTAAATTTTAAACTTCTGTTTGGCTATATTTTTTAGTATAATTTCCAACAACAGTATGCAGCGATTTTGTAATCTCCAAAAGAGTTCTACTCTTCATCAGTAGACTGATGATAATATTTTCTTAGCCTCTCTCTATTTACTTTCCATATTTCGACGTGTTCAAGGCAAAACAGCGTTTTAGATTTTTATTTTTTGTTCACGTTTTGGTGCTTATACAGTGACCTGCAAAATGTTTGCAACATATTAAGAAAATTTTTATTAGAATTTTGCACTTATTTTTGGGATCGCTTCTGCATCTCAGATAACCTAAAAATTGATTTGGACGTGGGTTATGTGACTTCAGGTTTGGCGGGAAATTCAATTAATTTAATGAATTGGCAAAAAATTGCCTTGTTTGAGGAAACATAAAAAAAAAGTTATAAGAAAAAAGCGTTTAAAACCCAATTCTAATGCCATGTGCAAAGTTTAGAACAAAAATATTAATAAATTAAAAATTGCGTTTTTTTTTAATTTTTTTATGTTAAATTGCGAAGCTGTATAAGGACTACAGTCTATTTTATTCACAGATCTCGAGTTTGAAGTCAAGATCTCGACTTTCAACTTGAGATCTCAACTTTCAACTCAAGATCTCGACTTTAAAACTTGAGATTTTTTTTGATGGTTTTTTTCAGAACATTTTTTTTTAGAGGGCTTTTTTAAGACAGTTTTTTTCAGACCTTTTTTTTGTGATTGTATCCTTAACTCAAATTTGATCAAAATGTCGCTTACGTAGATTTGCCTTGCAACCGCCGTTTTTTTTGTAGTATGCATATTGTCATTACACAAACCACTTTAGTGTACTTATTAGTTATTTTTGTTATTAGTAGTATTTTCATTTGGTATTAATATTGTTAATAAATTTATATTAGTTGTGTTTGTATTTATAGTCTGAAATATGTAACATGTTTTAAGTACAAAATGTGGAATTGGGCGCAATCCTACGGTCATTTTATTACATTTTCTTTAACAAACTTAACAACCAATGTTGAGTTACTTCGTAATTACAGCAAGTATTATAATAAAATGGTTCAAGGAAACTGGCATGATTCCATATAATAATTAAAAGTCAGTATTGACGTTTATTAATTTGAGCCTGAAAAATGAGAATTGAATTTATTTAAAAAAAAAACACGAAACGAATCTCTGCAAGTATGAATAGGAGATGTATAGTTTGTAAAAAATGGGACTGTGGGTTGGGGTTGATTCCTTCAAGCAACATTTAATAATTTTTTAAGTGCATAAGTGAAGCTTCCGTATGTCTCGTTTTTATGAATTTAGTTAGTTATACACATCGTAACTACAAGCTGTTTTATATTGCTTATATCGGTTGTGGTTTTTTGCTCATAGCACTTAAGTGTACATTCCTTATGTGTAATTACCTACTAGGTAAAAAAAATTGACTGTTGCCTATACATATGATATTCCCTTAAGACTGAAATGTTCCAACGTTTTAATTGGATATTGTTTTTGCGTGCGACCCGTTTCTTATATACAGCGATTGCTTGTTGTGTATATGGAAAACTATGTAAGTTACCTCTGTCTTAGCATTATTACACATATTATGTAAAACAAAGACAGAATTTTGCAACTTGCATAGACTGTCTAGCTTGTAATACATGATGTAAATTTTTTGTTTTGTTCACTATGTAAATCTGTGTTTGATTGTGGTCATATTTGGAATCTGTAACAGCGTAATCTCGCACCACTTTATAAAAATATGGCTACTACTATTGGGGACATAGCAAACGTTATTGCTTTGGGCCAAATTAGCTTTGTTACTATTATATATGGTTATTACCTTTTGTAATTTTGAAAATGTAAGAATTTTATACTTATTGATATTTATTATGCAAATAAATGCCGTCTAAATGTATATACTGTCCTTTTATTTATCAAAAATATATACAGGTAAAGTAACATAAATGCAGTTCGACAAGTAATTTAAATTAGCACATGTAGCAACTAAATATTTATAACTAAAAACATTTAACTTTTATCATTTGTATTCAACGGTTCCTGCAGTCGAAAACAATCTGTGACAATTTTCCATTTATCTCCTTGAGCAGTTACAACAAAACTTTGCTGAAATGACTTCGGCATTTTGTCTTGGTACTTAACTGTCCCACTAACTTGTATTAGAAATGATAACTGGCCGTTTACTGCCACATCTGTATAAGTAAAAATAACAACATTAAAATTTTCACAAAAGTAAATAAAAACAAAACAAAATACAAACCTAAAATTGGCTGGGCATCTAAAGTTGTGACTATATGATCGGATGATGGTAAATCAATATAGAACTTTTGTATCCGTTCATTTCCACTAAGGCCATTTCCATTCCAAGTCAAAATTCCAGTGTCGAGATACAATCGAGACATAAGCTACAAAAAATTACGTTCAAAATGAAATTAGTTGTTAAACACTGTACCGTGTTAACTAAATGGTGGGTATGTCGCGGGCAAATAGCTTTTGGCCGGGTAAATAGAAATACTGGCCGTTAGTGGACTGGCCATTCCATTAACAACATCCTAGAGAGCATTATCAGTAGCATTCCACCAGGTACACAACAAAAATTAATTAAAACCGCCAGTATTTTCTGTTCGCCCAACCAAAAGCTATTTGCCTTAAGTAGCTGCATCACATTGCAGAATAAGGTGGAGCAGCCTAATATGCAATTTTTTTAAATTAATATGGAATACCCTGAGACCTGAGTGTTAGATTGATGCTCTGTCAGATACCTAACACAACTGTTAAAATATCTAAAAAGCATTTTAGTTTAGTTCTGCCCCAGACCTCTTGCATTTTTAGTAAAATTTGCAAACCACTAATTTCTGTACAAATAATTTTGTATTTAAAAATGCTTGTACTGTTATAAACAGTGTACAGATTTAATGTATATAAAAAGCCTTACATAAAATCGCATTCATAGAATTCTTTTACATCCGTTCTCCAACCCCTCACCCGATAATTACCGGTTACCCCCGCCCTTGAAGGAAAAAAGGTTGCCAACCTCTGCTTTAAAGCATAGTAAAGCCGACTGCATCAATTAACACTTTTTTAACAGGTACAACTGTAGTCATGTTAATAATTCAGTAACATTATTGCGAAGTCACCGGTGGTTTTCGGGTATCGGGTTACAATCTGGTAACAGGTTATAATAAGGTAACGGGTTATAATCCTGTAATTATCGAGTAACTGGTTATAATTGGGCAACAAGTAATTATCGAGTAACGGGTAATTGTTTATTTTACCCGGGTAGATCTTATTGGGTACTACTCAGGTTCCCATAATGATTCCTATTAGGTATGCCATAAATCATCAAAAATTATCATACTTTTTTCATTTTTTAAGGATCGCCTAAATGATATATTACCACGTTTTTCTTAAATTTGATGGCAATTAATAAGCTTCCTCACAATAGTTATAACGTTAACCGTTGTCAGATTAAGCTTCCAACTTAATTTAAATCAGTACTAGCTAAAGCAATTACGTACGTGTCTTCGTTTATCAGCACTTTCATAATATAACTTTGTGAATTCTTCTGCAACTCTACAGGCTTGGTCTATCTTTGCTTTCTAAAATTTAAGAATAATTTCAAGTTCATCCTGATAAAATAAAGATTAAAAAATAACATAACCTACATAAATAAATATTTTTTACGTACTTGGTCCATTTTAAACCTTCAAAATTGCGATTTTATAAGTTTAGACTGGTTTTTAATTGCCTAAGACACTCAAAGCCATAAAACATACACGAAGCTCAAAGCTGTTGCAAAATATAATTTTCGTATTAAAATCTGCTGTAAACTTTCCTAAAGTTCAACATTTCAGTAAAATGAAGACGAACTACGCATGCGCCTTCTTGATCATAAAAGCAGCGTTCCATGCACGGCCACTTGGAGTAATATCGACCAGCCCTTTGTGGGTAGTATAAAATGAAATAAAATTATTTTGAAAATCCGAAAACGGTTGCAGTGGCGATGCGTCAAAATTTTGAAAACTTTCAAAAAAATTATTTTTAAAAACTGTCTACACGACTCTTAAAACTTTCTGAACCGATAGAGCTTGCAATGAACTACAAATTTGTTTTTTATTAGTCTCCTAAATTTTACTCTGACGCTTTCCAGGAATTTTCAAAAAATTTGAAATTGACTAATTATTTATTCAAAAACGCAAACGCCGATCGTTATAGACTTTTATCGATAGACTATTTGAAGTACTTTATTAAGGTAAGCAAGAATTTTCAATTATTTTAAAAATTAAGGAAAAAAGACGACACTTTTTAATATCAACGACGCGTTTTCCGGCATTTAGGTGATTTTAACTACGCCTATCAATTAGCTCTAGTAAAAAAATATATTTTTCATTCTTTGCATATTTTTGATAACTCTTACCTAGAAATTAAAAATACCGTGAAATCAGAAAAAAGAAATCTAACACTCGATGAACTGTATCTAGTATGGGAAAGTTCACTATACAATTTTTTGTTTTTTTTTGAAAATAAATCAAAGATTTAATATTAACGTCTAATCTAATATTTGTTAACAAAAAAATAGTAACGCGTTCCCGTTACTAGGTGCTTGTGTACAAAAGTAACGCGTTTCCGTTACACGTTACTAATTACGTAATTATGTCGTAATAACTGAGATTAGTCAAAAAAGTAAAAATAAACGCAATAAATTTGGGAGGTCATCAAATGTTTATGACGTGCATTGGCTAATTCCATACCGTACCTTAGAGCTTGTATGTACAGTACATACATGTATGTTGTACTCAAGTAAAGTTGGGAGGAGAAAGGGGTAACCCGGTACCCTGCTTCACTCTTGGCTACGCCACTGAACATTGAATTGATAGATAGTACTAAGCATTTTTAGACTGCTTTTAAAACACGAAAAAAGTGTTAGATAATATTTCTTTTAAATCTGTTTTTTAAAGTAGCCGCTAGATGTCAGCAGAGCCAAATGCGGTGTTAATTATTATTACAAATAATATTTACCTACTGAAATAACTACGTTTTACACGTTACTGTTAAAATATGTTACAATTAATGTAAGAACAATTATGTTTTTTACAATTTGAGATGGTAAAAATATACTTGATATAAATAAATAATACTAATAATAAAAATTCAATAAACGGTACACGTAATGTCAGCCTATCACGGAGCCTAAAGTTTGTTTGTCACCGCGTATTAACGACGTTAAGTAATATTTAAAAGAAAAATCTCCCGTTGTATAGAAATAACCTATTTTTGTAATCATTCACCAGATGTCACCAGTGCCAAATGCAGTTTTATTTATTACTATATGATTGCACACATCAGAATATAATATTCATCAAAATGTTTAAGTTTTGAACGTTACTGTCATAATACTCCTGTTATATTTAATGTACAATGCAATAATAAAAATGTTATATTTAATGTAAAATGCAATAATAATTTTTTTTTCGACTTATTTAATAACCCTTAACCGATTACAGTAAATCCATATAAGACAATATAAAGAAAATTACCTACAAGACGTGTAGAAAATACGAATATAAGATTATTGCTACTTTATACTAAATAAATAAATGTATACCTATTACTTGCGAGTTAAACATGTTATGTTTTCTAATGTTTGAAATAATAAAAAACGTTATTTCATATATTTATATAGTACTATAATGATTCAATAGATGGCAGCATGTAACGTCAGCCAATTATAAAGCTTAAATTTTGACAGTTGCCGCGTTTGGTTCTGTGGCTGTCTTCCACTAACGTGTGTTCAAAAAAAATTAAATGAGATTTGAATGCTACTATTTTACCCGAAGGATCGTTAAAACAGTGGCATCTAAAGCGCACTTAAACCTTTTTTTGAACGCATGTTAGAGAATATTTTAGAAGAAACCTCACATTGGAGAACGTAAGTTATGTGTTTAAGCTTGACGGCACTGAACAAAAATGTTTGTAAAAAAATATTGTAAGGGTTTCAAGTTTATCACAGAGAGATGTGCCGTAACCGAAACGAAAACCGAAATTAGAAATTTCTTGAACAGTAACCGTAATTATTTTAAGAATATACCGGCATTTTTTCATTCCGACAAATGTAGATCCGACATTAGTATTTACTATTTAATCTTCGCATTCCGCCCTTTTGGTTCACCCTTGGGGTTGTAGCCAAAACAATGATTTGAGATTTATTAATGTTTCCCAAACACGAATGCCGCTATGACGTCATCGTATAACATGATATGAATACTTTACCAGCAGGATACCTACATTTTTCCCTTTTTACTCCCAAGTACTTAATTTTTGTGTTTTTGGTAGTCAGTGCAGCCAGTGTGAGCATTGCTCCTGAGGCGCTGCCACTATCGCTAACAATTCCAAGGAACATAAACAGTAGCTTGTCACTATGTAAACAACAACAAAGAATATTGATAACTTATTTTTATTTAAAATTTTCAAATGTAACCCGCATGGAGTTCGAAGTCTCGACCAACCTATGCCTCACAACGCTGTACACGCATTCTACCATTGAGGCACAGCGTGTGTTGATAGTTGATGCTAGAATGTAGAACACATACATAAACAACACATCTGCCGGCTAAATACAAATTGCCGGTAAACTCAATTCATGTTATCCAATGGTGGTATACTGGATACCGGCAAAATGTTGCCAGCCGGTACCGGCCGGCTAGTCACTGTAATATATCGTAGGGAGATAGTGTAATTGAGCATTTCATGAAAAGCCCAGCTATGATTCTCCTTTTTTAAATCACCAACATCATAATCTTTCACCTCTTATACCCGAAGGTGTCGAGGTTTTTCACTTCGCTTGTGTAATAGGAGGTAGTGGGGCCTTTTGGTGTCTAAAGCGCTACGCTCCTGAAGCTTATGCCACCTTTCATGCACATTCATTCAATGCCATTCACACACATGTGTTTATTTGCAGTTATACAGGCTGTTTCAAATTCGAGCCCCACCATGGGGATCTCGCTTATTTGAAGAGATAGAGAGTTGGTTAAGTTGAGGCAAAGTTGCCAAATTTTATGCCTAACAATAATCTGTAAAGAAATTTAAAGTAGCCACTCTGTTTTTTTAGATATCTGAAAAAAACTGAAATAATGGATTTTTTATTTTTGACTATAACGCATTTATCATTTATGCTACATATTTCTAGTTAACGCATTATTAGAACACTTTTGTATACTGAATTTAAATTTTTTATCAGATTTGGTGTAACTGTTACCATTGTTCATTTTCGACTGTCAACTTTTTTTTTCTTGTGACTGGTATTTTAAATTTTTTCATATTTGGATAGAGTGTTCAATTCTGATTTCAACGATGTGTCACACTTTGCATTTTGTTTAAGTTTTGAGCATTTTATTACAAAAAATAAAAATTTCATAAGAGTGCCATGGAAAGACCACGTCATTTAATTTATTTTGAGAAAATTCTAGTAGGCTATGAACTGATGGAAGTAAAACAAAACACTTCTCTTATTTACATTTACTTTTAGATACATTAAGTATGCGAAAAATTTAGGAAACTTCATTTTGAGAGTAGGCAGCAGGTTAGGTTATTTTGTACAAAAACAAATGAATGACACAGTTACTAACATACACAATTTACTAAAAATTCCACTTGCAGTTCTTATGTTTGCAACTGACATAACAAATTTGAATAACAGGTTAAATAAACACAACAGATAACACTACAACTACACTAATACGAACAATTATTAAATGAATGTTCAAAACATTTGACACCTTTGTAAAACATGCTCAAGCTCGTCTAAAATGAACACTCTAATATGCGTGTTAGAAACTGCGTCATTCATTTGTTTTTGTAAAAAATAGCCTAACCTGCTGCCTACGCTCAAAACAAAGTTTCCTGAAATTTTCGCATACTTAATGTATCTAAAAGTAAAAGTAAATAAGAGAAGTGTTTTGTTTTACTTCCATCAGTTCATAGCCTACTAGAATTTTCTCAAAATAAATTAAATGACGTGGTCTTTCCATGGCACTCTTATGAAATTTTTATTTTTTGTAATAAAATGCTCAAAACTTAAACAAAATGCAAAGTGTGACACATCGTTGAAATCAGAATTGAAAACTCTATCCAAATATGAAAAAATTTTAATACCAACCATAAGAAAAAAAAAGTTGACAGTCGAAAATGAACAATGGTAACAGTTACACCAAATCTGATATAAAATTTAAATTCAGCATACAAAAGTGTTCTAATAATGCGTTAACTAGAAATATGTAGCATAAATGATAAATGCGTTATAGTTAAAAATACAAAATCCAAAATTTCAGTTTTTTTCAGATATCTGAATAACCAGAGTGGCTACTTTAAATTTCTTTACAGATTATTGTTAGGCATAAAATTTGGCAACTTTGCCTCAATTTAACTAACTCTCTATCTCTTCAAATAAGCGAGATCCCCATGGTGGGGCTCGAATTTGAAACAGCCTGTATTGTTTGTGAGTTTGTTACTTGGTTTGGTCAGCCAGCAATCAAGGCAAGCGCCGTTAATTATAATCCAATTTTTAAATATTACGAAAAAAATATCTGTGCATTTCGTGAATAGACGGATTTGACCAAAAGACTACGACGTAGTCTACTCTTTCAAAAGAGCCAAAGACCACTACTTTATTTTTGATTAACCTTTCCCCCAGCAGTACGTTTTTCTACAATTTGAAAAACGAAAATTTTTTTAATGCCGCCAATTTTTCGTGATTTCTTCAACATTTTTTTAATTGCATGGCACAATTTTTCCCATATAATCTTGCCGAGATTTTCTTTGCTTAGCATAAAAAGAACTGTATGAAATCAGGTAGCCACAAATCAAAAATTAAAAAAAAAATAGCAGCATAAATAGAACAAACATTTTCCGCGTTTTTTTTTCTAACTTTATTAATTCTGAACACATTTTCTAATATTGTAAATGAGACGATTGTTGACTGCAACCATAAGAGGTCAATTACTCCAAAACAATTGAGTAAAATTTTTAAATATGACCATCATTTGTATAGCAATAAAAACAGTAAATACTACATCCAAAAACGGTTATTAGTTTCGGAACAAATTTTATAATTTATTGATGTACCTATGGCTAATTTCAATTGATTTTAACAAACGATTTTTTGGTCGTGCATTTTAATTGAATATAACAAACTGCGCGTTATTATTCCTAAAGTCGGTGATCGTTCATGCTCATGCAGACTCCTCTCGCTCTCGAGCCTTTTGATGATAGGTGGGCGTAACCTAAGCTTCTGCGTGGTTTGGTTATTGATTACCAACAATTATATGGAATGTTTGATGATATCTTGCTTCAAAAATATTCCTTGCCATCGCCAGTATCACATAGAAAATTATTAGCAATTTACATACAATTAAACACTGCAAGAGTTTCGGAAAATCGCCGCATTTATCCCCCGCCAAAAAAATTTATCCCGTATTGATATCACGTGACTAGCACAGACCAGTTATTTTTTCAGGCATGATGGCGCCAAATAACATCGATCAGTATTGTGTACAAATGATGAAATCGTATCACAGTGATTTAATTAAAATTACCGTGAACGCTGCTAATGGGGATAATTATTAGCAGTTCTTTTTGTTGGGCTCAGTGCGAATTAGATCCGTCTTGCCCGTCTTGGAATGCGTAATGAGGACATATTGGTTATGTTCGAGAGAGATAACGAAATTGGATTCAAATTTACTTTCATCGGCCTTAAAATGAAAAAAAATATTAGCTAACCGGAAATATTGCTTGAATGATTAATTTCCCTTGTGGTTTTCAATTTTTGTACAATTTTTGGCTTTCAATTATTGTAAACAACGTGCATTTGTTGCTGATTGTTTCAACGTGTGAAGAAGAAGGAGATAGTTGTAGTTCTGACGACTAGCACACGCGCCATCTATGCTGTCAATGTTGTTAGCTTACCAAATGGAGTTTAATGGAGGACTTTTAGCCAGAAAACGCTGAAAATCAGTCTTATCCATGAAAAACTTCGAAGAAAATGGTAATACATTTATATCTTTGTGTAGTGTTTATTTTTAAAATATTCATCAAGCTTATTCGTGCTTAAAATGACCGTTAAATCCGAATGTTTACAATGTAGACATGGGAGCCTCCTCTGCTGTTTGTCAGTATATTTTGTGCAATTTTCAATTGTTTTGCTTAAAATTCAATTGTTTAAACCGATATTCTACTTTTTCTGCATGCATTTAACGTCCTAACGTATAAATATAGAGCTTGGAAGTTGTGAATATAACTAATATTGTTATTTGTTATAGCCAGAGGCTATACATTATATATACATTGAATTGAACCCTTTATTTTGTTTCTTTTATGCTAATTTTTAAGCTACAATTTTGTGACTTTAACATAAACCAAATTAATCTGTAAAAAAACTATTTTATTAGGTACTATTCCAATATTATTACATCTTTTTTCTTGCAGACCTAATTAAATTATCGTGAAGTCTTGGAAAACTAAATATGTAGTAAGTATCCCAGCTTCTTGTTGCTACAATTACTGAAAATGTGGTCTTACAATGATGAATCGAGGAGATAAATTATGCCGATTAGTGAACTTTAATAACCGATATGCAGACGAAGGCCTTTTATTAATGCACATATTGGTATTGTATTATTTGGTTGAATATATTTTATTTGTAGCGTTTAAGTTTTATTTGTAGTACAAATTGTGTCTTAGTAGAACATTTGCAGTTTACATGAATAATATGGTTCAGAGTTGCTGTTACATACATACATACCTGAAAAAGGCGGTGATATTGTTTTAAATTATTCCGATTTTACGTGTTTTATAAAAAAGGGTATGATACATCCTAATTTTTTTTATTAAACGGGTTAGTTCAATTATAATTGTTTTTATTGTTTTAAGAGTTTTAGGTTATGTTATAATAGGGCTGTTTAAGGTGTATTGTTAATATAAAAAATATCGAATAACTCTAGTAACACATTTTTGAACAAGCAGTGTCATTTTAATAATTTGAAATGTTCTATTATAGATGAATTTCATTGTTTAAACGAAACAAATGTTGGTTTCTCATAAATGCAACGCAGTTTCGTGAATTAAGTGTAATTTCTTTAATCTAATCTGAATATTTTAAAAGTTGAAAAGAAAATGCAATTTTTTTCCAGTGGAGTTGCTTTTGTTTTTAAATAAGACATATTTAAAACAAATGAGTCTTTTTTATCGAAAGCAAATTTAAAACTAGCATTTGTTTTAGTAAATGAGCCTACTACTGCTCTAATATTCAATTTTGTTTGGGTTTAAGCGTTCTCAGACAAATGAAATTTTATTTATTGCGTTTAAAACAATTGAAGACTACAGGAAAAGGACGTACGAAAGTCACCCGAGAAGGGTTTTTGAATACGACTTTTATTTTGATACGAAGCTAACAGAAACAACATTAAAAAAAAAGTTTTTGTTTAAATTATTGGAAAGGGAAACTAATAATAAATAAATAGTGTAGGTATACTAATTAGTGGATTTAAATTAACTAAATTTAACTTCTGAAAATTTAAAAACAAAAAAAAGTTGTAAGATTTCGAAACAAATGCGATATTTTTGCTAAATTTAAACAAAAGGTGTTGCATATAATGTGTGTAAAATTTTGAAATTTGCCCGTAATAATGATCTTCTTTTATTCAGGTTGTGCAGTGTAGTCACCTGCCTGCACAATACAAGTGCAATGTCCCAGAGAGTGAAACGGCCTAACCGTTCTGACGATGGCTCCGTTCCTACAAAACGGCGTAAGGTAAGAATTTTCTGCATTACACTTTATTATTAATTTTAAAATACTATTTAAGAAGTTGCTGTTAGTATTAATTAGTTTAAGTGAGCTGACCGTTTTCTTTGAGGAATACAATCCTGACCAGACCAATACATGTATACCGAATGTAAAATTTATTGTGTCAAAATAAAATGAACAATCAGTGGCTCTCTGAGATACGTAAAGGAAGACGTTATCGTAGTAATTGAATTGTACGATTGCTGTACGCGATAAATATATTTATATAAGTAAATTATGAGAATAAAAGAAGAAGTTATACAGGATATCAATGGATTACATAAGTATATTGTATCCTAGTTGCTTTATCAACTAGGTAAAACTAATAATAAAGGCAAGCAACGCCTCAGCACAGAACTATGGTTTAAAAAAATTATGTATCAACACTATAATGGGAAATTTTTGTTTTAATATCATTTACGTTACTAGAGGGCAGCAGAGCTAAACGTGGTGATTGGCTGCCATTGCGTGAGCCATCTATTGAATCATAACAGTATATTTAGGTATCAAAATTTTTTACTATTTCAAATCTTTGAAAATAATTGTTATTACATTTTAGCTTAATTGTGACATATTTTAACAGTAACATTTAAAACAATTATTTCGGTAAACATTATCTGTTGACACATAATAATGCTGACCGCTAGCGGCAGATTTCAGAAATAGCCTAAAATATTGGATTGACTTTCTAAATGTAATTCGAAGTGCAATTAAGTGGTTTTGTATCTGTAACATCTATTTAAAATTCTTTTTCGGCCCTTTAACCGTACGTGGGCTATAACCTGCGCTAGCTTACTTTAAAATCCTCTGTTAAAGAAAGCACGAGATGGATTAGTCCTCACCGAACCTATTTGCTCTGTTCCTTTACAGGACCGGGTGTATTTTGGCTGTTCTTTAATGCCCTGCCATATTTTCCTGTTCATCACTTTTCTCTCCCATTCCGCCACTCCCATAATTTCTAGATCAAGCCTGGGCAACCTTCTGAGTAGCTGGAAATAAGGATAAATAAATTTTCACTTTTTTGGAAAGACATTTTTAATAAATGTAATCATCAAAAACGAATTTGTCAAAATCAGTATACTTTTCAAATGTGAAAACTCAAAACATCATACGAAATATTTCAGAATAAAACACTTTTTCATGTTTTTTATGTGACTCTTGATCTGCTTGTTTTTAACAAAATTGTCAATATTTGGGGAAATGTTTGTTGTTGATAGTCGAAAGCATTTTGTGAATGATTGTGAGTAATTCTTGATCTGTTTTTTGATTTAACATGACGAGCATTGTTGTCCTGCACGCTTGAACTGTTAGTATCATTTTTATTCGTATTTCTTAAGTAAATCCTCATCAATTGAAATCAAAATTATCTCGGTCTCGTCCGAATATTTCTCTCAAAAATAAAATAATAATTTGTTACTGTCATTGTTTATTTGTATTAATTGAAGATAATAACCGGTCTCGTGGGCCGGACTGGTGGTTAAACGAAACATGTATGGCGGGCTACAAAAAAGTTGTACGTGGGTCTGTTCCACCCCTTTTCTTACTCCGATCCCACCGTATCTTTGATCTTCTCCTTGCCCTGTTTACACTTGGCTTCCAGTCTGTCATCATCTTCAGCTCCACTGTCCTTTTATCCTCCATAGGTCTAACATGTCCCCACTATCTCAGCCTTGGTGCCTTTCTATGTTTTATGATACCTTCCTCATTTGTAACTGTCAGTAGTTCATGATTTTACTCCATTATCATTTATTGTTTCCAGTATTTTCCTGAGTAGCTTTCGTCACATATTCGTAACTGGTCTTAAACTTACAATTTTGATGTTAGACTAATCAGTTTGTTACATATCAGGTCTGCGATTGAGTAGTGTCTCACTGGACAGTGACCCAATTGAGCGTTGACCCGATTGAGCGGTCCCGTATTGGGCCTGAACTTATTGATCGGTGACCCGATTGAACGGTCATTAAATACAAAATATAGAAATGAGGAAATTTATATCTTAATCTAGATAATTCAATGTGCAATGCCTTGTTTCCGTTTCCGGTTTTTTATTAAAAACTTGCACCCAATGAATTTTTCTTGTATTATTTAGTTACCGCTCAATATGGTCATCGTTTAATCGGGTCAGCTCTCAATTGAGTTATCGTTGGGTTGGGCATCGCTCAACTGGGGATGGCTCAATTGGGGTGAAACTAATATCGTACTCATGGCTTTTTTCAACCACCTGCCTCATAATATGGATAGCGTCCAATGTAGAGCAATCTGCCCTGACCCTTTTTGGTATTCACCGATAAGTCATTCTCAAGCTTCAACCATGTTGTCTTTCAATGATGTCCACTTGGATGATGGTTATATTTCTTTCCCCTATAATATGTTTTTTACTTTACGCTTTTTTGTACTTTTATGCTAGATGACCAACCTTTAGCCCGCACTTCTGTCTTACTTTCTCCTGTCTTTATTGGATTTATTTATCTTGTGGATTTTCTCTTAATATTGCTCCTACCAAGTAATGTTCAGTATAAGGAAGTATTGATTTCCTGAAAATGATTAAAATCGAAATTTTGATGGAAATACGTGGTTTGGACTTCCAGGAACCCAAAGAAGTGGTTTTAAAAAATTGCTATTTGTGGGCATAAATATTAAACGGATGGTCGGATTTCGATGAGCTTTGGAATCTTGGTATATATCAAAAATTCGCAGACGAAATAAGCGCTTTTTAAAAAAATCTGAAACCGGAAACGGAAATTTTTTGGTAGCATTTTTTTAGTAAAACAAATTATCTAAATCTGAAACTGGAATATTATAGAAGACTGTAGGTCAAATTTAACGCTATTTTCCGAACTTGCTAGCATTAAAATGGCGGCAGCTACGATTTTTTGAAAATTTTGAGTTTAGCGCTTTATTACTTAAAAATAGGTTGATAGATCGGGTTCAAATTTTTTTTTGTAGTAGCCCTATAGATACACATGTTACTATGCACAAAAATTTCCGAAAAGTTAAGAGCTGTGAAGTAAAAAATATTTTCAAAATGTAGGTAATTTTCAAAAAAATGTTCCTCAAAAACTGTCCACACTATTATTTTTTTAATTTTGTAAGCTCATAGAGCTTGAGATGCCCTACAATTTGGTTTGTGGCTCAACTCGCTAATTTCTCTGGTATGCCTTCTGTGAATTTTTGAAAATTAAAAAGTCACGCCCCTCTCTTTAATAAACGGGGGACGATAAAAAATTTCTGTTTAATCTAAATTGCTCATGAGTAACATTACAATAACATTAAGAACTTTATTTTTAGGTGCAGTAATATTTAGGGGGGTTAATTTTCTACCTCCCTCCCTAATTTTGGCGAAAAAGTTTGTCCATGCGTTTTTTCTTTAATGAGGATTCTTTTTCCAAAAAATCCATTTAAAACAAAATTTGTAGCAACTTTAATCGGCATAGGAACATCGATGACAACTTAAGAGTGCACAAGGTAGATAGCGAAACACGTAGTGCTTAAGAGGTGAACGTGTATAATCACATTGTTGCGTACGTACTTCACTGGGGAATGAACAAACAACACTGAACTTTCCTTTTCTTTTTTTCCAGTGTCTTATAGATTTTGCTGTTTATATAGAAGCAATTAATTTATATAGCGGGTTATCGTTTTCAATCTGGAACACAGGACAAAAGTATTGAATTTTACTTATTTCTAAATTCCTCATCCGCAGTTCAAGCTACAAGATTGGTAATGATACCCATCGAAAGAGGATAATATTTTACGTCATTTAAAATGAAAAATGTATTAAATAATTTGCTTTTTAATAAAAAATATTCCGTTGTCGTCGTATCCATTTACGGTTTAGTCCTTGACCTGTTCCGTCTCTCTTTGAATATTATTACTTTTTGGTCTGTTATGTAACAGATGCGTTTGGTGTTATTACTTTGTTATTATTATTATATTATTATAAATTGTGAATAACCCGAAAGCCTTTAGATTTTTCGCTATATTGCTGTTATACTTTTATATTCAGAATAAAAAGGGTTATCTGATTCTGTAAAACATACCATTTTGCTGTTTAAGAAACAATTGTTTTTTTTGGTGGTAGCCATCTTGAAAAGGGAAAATTGATTTTTTTTTGTTACTTTTCTTAGTTAGAACTATACGTTTATCTGTTCAAATGAGAAAGTTTGCCTTCAGCTACTTTTAAGTGAGTTAACTGTATAATATTGATATAAAATATCAGAAAAGATATAGGAAAAAAATATTAATCACAGAGGGTGCCGATTTCAAAATGGCCGTCATAGGTAGTACTGTAATTTTTAAGTGCATTGACTAGCTGTTGACGTACTAACTTTGATAGTGTTTTTTTGAAGTTGTACTAGTTTCTGGGCTAGGAAAAATGTAA
The DNA here is from genome assembly GCA_958336395.1 of Ctenicera cuprea. NCBI lineage: Eukaryota > Metazoa > Arthropoda > Insecta > Coleoptera > Elateridae > Ctenicera > Ctenicera cuprea. The sequence goes on along the minus strand of OY284492.1, from coordinate 50,359,937 downwards.
TAGCTGTTGTAGTCAATCAATTTTCTTAAAATTATGTGAGACGTTTATCGAAGTTATAATATTATTCCATTAATTCTGTTATTAATTTCTTATTTCTGTGCTTATAAAATTCTTTATAAAATAGGTTAAGGTAAACCTCTATTAATAAGCAGTAGATAAATAAATATTTTCTTATAACTCTGTGATAGTGGTCAGGTTCTAGAGAGTTTATTCGTTTTAGATGGTTAAATGTATTGCTTATATCTACAGCTTTCAAACATTATTTGTGATTGGAATCTCATTTCCAACGATTTGCGTACATCGGCAGATTGAAGTAGATAAAATTCATATTCTAATTGTACACTAGTTTAGGTTTACGAAATTTAGGAAAACTGATTTCAAGGTTTTTTCCTTTTTTTACCGTGACAACTGTACACTCAGCAATTAGTATTATTAATTGTAGGTTTACCTTCCATAACTGAAATTAATTAATACCTTCCAAATTGATTTAATTTTCGTTAACTGTATACTACCACATAGTAGTGCCAAGAAAGTACTTTGTATGGCAGCCATTACTTAAGTACAAATTATTGCCACTAGGCGTCGTATGGTTAAGATTTGTTCCCTATAGGGTACCCTTTGGGAGTGCAAGGTTGATGTCATTTCCGGTGAATGGTGAATAGTGTGTCATAAAATGCGTATAAAACTCTTAGTATATTATGCAATAACCTTTAAAACTGCATATCTTCAAATAAAGAAGGAATAAGGTTGGGGAGTTTTCGCTAGGACCTGTACATAAAGGGGGCTCCTTACATTGATTAATAAAATAAATATTTTCAAAAATAATTTATTTATATATTATTAAGTTAACAAATTTTCTTTTAAAGCGGCCGACGGTGGAGGAAGAGGAGGCGACCTCCCTGGCAGCGGCGGCATGGCAACCGCGACCTTTCAATGATCTTAAGAGTATTTACAACCGTACAGCAACCGAGGCACCAGCAGAATTGTTCCGCAAGGATCTTATTAGTGCCATGAAACTTCCAGATTCCGAGCCTCTTGCCTCTGATGAATATTGGGTGATTGTGGATCAATGGAAGCAGGAATGGGAAAGGGGAGTACAAGTACCAGTCAATCCTGATTCACTTCCAGAGCCTTGCGTCACTGTCAACCAGTGTGCTACCGTTAAACCTCATCATGAGTTCAAAACGTAAGTAATCATTTTTTGATTCTATGAATTGAAACTTGCTGATGGTGTATTAGTATCTGATTTATCTCTTTTTTGCATCTAATGTAAAAATGACATTTTTTTACTTAACTGAAAATGGGATACACAACATTTTTGGTACCATACATTATATTAATAAATATTTTGATATTCTTCTATACTTAATAGTAAACTTTAAAATGGTCTTTTAGCTTATTTTATTAAACAATAAAATTAGGTACTACTTAAAACACTACAAATTTTTTTTTATTAAATTTAGTAAAATGGCTTTTAAAGAAAAAGTTGGGTAGAATTGTATAAAATAAAAATTAAAACTGAAATTATTCTGCAGGATGAGTCTGCTAAAACGAACCACTTCAAGTATGTCGCTTGCTAATAAATAAATTAATAGCACGAAGCTCAATATAAAGAAAATCCAAGTGTCCGAGTCGTTGGTCGGCGGAACATCTTGCATTTACTATTACACACACCCAAATTCTGTTGATGCATTATTATATCTACCCTATTGGTGCACATTTTAAAAATGTTTTAAAATATTTGCTGTTGCATTTGACGTGATGTCACAAAGTTATATTTTTTCAAATGGAACACCCGGTATACGATTAAATATTTGTCCGTTTAAAGACGTTCTATCGATACCATGTTTCATAGGGGTGTGATGGGTCTGTCCCATTCTATGGGCCTTTTTATGCAAAAAAACAAGTCATGTTTGTGAAGGTATTGTTACGTAACTGTTCAACATTTTTGAGTGCCGTTTTTGCCTAAGACCTAGAATAGTACCTTCTGATTCATGTGTTAGGTTGATAAAAAAAATGCAAAATCATACCGGGTGATCATGAAGCGTAAAACTTTGTTTATATATATTTTTATAGCCCTTTGAAAGAAGTTTTCAGTGATATAAACTTTTATGGGTGTATTATGCACAGATTTGCGGTAATTTGACGATGATTGGAAAATAAGGCATTTTTCGAGTTCCCAGTAAATTTTAATAACGATCTTCAATTATTTTTCGAATTATTGCTCAAATCAACGTTCAATTCACTTTTGTGTAATGTAAATGTGTAAATAGTAAATGCAGGATCCTCCGCTAACGGACGACTCAGACACCCGATACATAGATGCTACCAGTATGTCTGAGGGACTTTTTGTTGTAAAAATATTCAGTTAGTAATAATACTAATAACAAAAATATTTATTTTGTATTAAATGTTACAATAATACAAACAAAATTAAAAAGAGAAGTATAATAATCGTCAGCGAAACAAACTAATTCACGAAAGCAACAACGCCACTTAAACAAAAGCTTGAGTGTTTCGTTTTAGCATACTCGCCCGGTGCTATTATTGAGAATAATAAAGAATATTTATTTCTTACAACTGTAATGGGTAGTTAGGGCGCTTATAATTCCAAGCGAATTTTTACAAAATAAAATTGGTTGAAATTAAAAACAGTTAACAAAGAAATACAGCAGTTTTATAACAAACACATTGATATTAACGTTAAGGATGCTCAAATTGTTTCCCACCACTTTCGATACATCTTAGAATTGTTTAAAATTTATTTGCTGACTTAAGTTGTTTCTACTGATACTAAAAAATGTTTTAATTTCATAGCTTCTTGATAGTCAAACATAAATATTAAGAAAAGTTGCTGTACATTGATTGCTATTGTTAAAAAAATAATGCAATTTTCTGGCGTTACTCAAAAACCATTGCAAATATGAAAAATCGAAGTATGTCACTGTAATCTACACTATTAAAAACCTTCATGGCATATTTTAATAACTTGAAGTAAATGAGCTATAATCTCAATAGAAATGTTAAAGATTTCACTTTTTGACTGTACCTCAAAACTAAAAGAAGATTTTTCTAGATTTTTGGTTCTACCATTGAGTTTCTCTTAAAAATTGACCCAATAAGATGCAAACAGTTTTTCCATAACTGTAATATTGGATACCCCATCGATGGTACTTTCGAATGACGTCAGAGTACCATTATGGTACCATTTGAAAAAATGGAGTTTCGAGTAAAAAAACGTTTTGTTTTACTTTTTTGGCACGTATTTCGAACCACAATACTATTTTAATCGAAAATGCGATAGTGTAGCATTATTTTGGAATAATTTTAGGGAGTTCATGGCTCTCTAGATCGAAAAATAAAATGGGTGTTCGAAAGTACCATCGATGGGGTATCCATCCATATTAACTCTTTTTGTGTATAACCAATACGAACACAATAATGTAATTTGAAAATCGAAAGTTGATGTCATTTCCGGAAGTTGAATTTTTTTTTACAAATATGTCAGAAAGTGCCGTCTAGTGAGCATATTCAATGTTCCAAATTTCAGAAATATAGCTAGAGAAACAAAGGAGAAAAGGGGGGTGTACCATGAGTCTGTGTCACATGGTATATCACTATATCAAAAGTGAGACAGTACATGGGCTTGGGTAGAAACACTGCAATTTTAGTATTTTTTGAAATCTCTTTACTTAGAAGAAGAAAAATAAAAAAGCGGATTTTTACTGAGATCTACACAGAAAAATCAATTAAAAATCTCAGCTGAATTTGTTTGATTCGTTATAAAAAATTGAGCCCATACCCATATACTAAATCGAGAATGGACCTTACCGCACCATGAGCTAGAAAGAGAAACACATGAAGCTCTATAGACAATGAAAATACTAACAATATTTTTTTTTATTAATTACTACACAAAAGTATTTAATAACAGTTTGATCTTTGAAGTTTTCTATTTACCTCTTATCGATGCACTAAACACAAAAATTTGCAATAGATTTTTAAAATCTAGTTTGTTGCGAACCATACAAAATGTTGTATAAAATTAGAGCGAGAGAAATAAAATTTTCATGTTAAACGATACAAAAAATTAAATTTGATTGGCTTTCTAAAGCTCAAACGAAACAAGTAGTTAAATTATAAAAATTTAATTAGAAACTAAGAAATCTTAAATATTGCAGCAATGTAATTAATGCTAAAACTTGACTTGCACTAAAATAATTATTTTTCTTGTAGGCCCAAAAATAAATATATTAGAATCACAAAGGATGAGAATTTCCGAGTTGACGACCATGTCCTATCGGCAGCCCCGGCTAAAGCAGAAGCTGCATGTTCCTATGATCTCGATGAATGCGATGTATCCTGGTTAAAGTTGCTCAATGGAGAGCGGGCAGCATCTGGATTGGGACCTGTATCAGAAGAACAACTGGAAAGAGTCATAGAACGACTCGAAGTCAACTGCTGGGATAAAATACAATCAATATTAAGGAACGAAGAAGGATTAGGGATCGAATATGATGAAAATGTCATATGTGATGTTTGTCGCTCACCGGACTCCGAGGAAGGCAACGAGATGGTATTTTGTGATAGCTGTAACATATGCGTACATCAAGCTTGTTACGGTATCACACGTATTCCTGAAGGTCAATGGTTGTGTGGCACTTGTGCTTTGGCTCAACGACCAGAGTGTGTTTTGTGTCCAAATAAAGGTGGCGCCATGAAAGCTACGAGATCTGGTCAAAAATGGGCACACGTTTCGTGCGCACTTTGGATTCCCGAAGTCAGCATAGGTTGTGTAGAGAAAATGGAACCGATAACGAAGATCTCCAGTATCCCGCAGAGCCGTTGGGCTCTCATTTGTGTGTTGTGTCGTGAACGCGTCGGTGCGTGTATACAGTGCTCTGTAAAGACTTGTAAAACTGCTTATCATGTCACTTGTGCGTTCAAACATGGACTTGAAATGCGTGCCATCATCGAGGATGAAAACGCGGATGATGGTGTTAAACTGCGGTCATACTGTGAAAAACATAGCAAGACAAGCAAAAAAGAAAAAAGTGTTTGTTCGGGTTCGGATGACGACGATAGTAAAAGAAAGAAAAGAAAAGACATGACATCGGAAGAAAAAAATCAAGCACGAGCTGCCCGGTTGCAAGAAATCGAAGCCGAATTTGACAAGCACGTTAGCATAAAAGACGTTACTATGCATGTAGATGTAGATTCTGAAGCATTGCAGTATGTATATAACTATTGGAAGTTAAAACGTAAAGCAGGTCATAATAAACCACTACTTCCTCCTAAATCTGAAGACGTTGATATGCTCTCTCATAAACAAGAGCAAGCCGATATTGAAAAAATGAAAATGTTTGTGCAGCTAAGACAAGATTTGGAGAGGGTGCGGAATTTATGTTATATGGTTAGCAGAAGAGAAAAGTTATCACGTACATTTTTCCGTATGCGCGAACAAACCTTTCACAAGCAAGCAGCAGTTTTGACATCCGCAGGACATACATTGCAGTCTTCGATTGTTCAGGCAGTTATCGAAGCCAACCACGGACCGTCGATTTATGATCGACTGTATTCACACAGCGAAGCCGAAGATCATACTAGAGATTTCGAAGTGGTACTAGCTAGAATAGCCGGCATTAAATCTCCACAGCATGAATATAATGAAGAAAAGAAACCAGAATTAAATGGCTTGCTGAAGAGTGTAAGTGCAAGTATTAAAGAAAATCCTTATAAGAAGTTGTACTTTAACGGATCGTCAAAACGACGGAGTGCTAGTTTGTATGGTAGTAGTACGTCGGGTGCCAGCAGTAGTGATGAACGGCCAAAAGACGTTAATCATGTTCCCAGTAGTACAGATGATCAAAAACCACCATCGCCAGTACTTAAAAAGAAAATTAAAGGCCATAAGCGTAATGTAAATAGTAAAGCAGAACGAAGAAAGAAACGTCTTAGCATAACATCACAAACTAGTAAAAAAGTGGATACTAGTAGTGAAGATGATGTGAAACCGTCGAAAAAAGATTACCAATTGTCACGGTCACGTCTACAGCAAATGGAGCGTGAATTGAGCGTGTCAGGTACTGATAGTGACGAACTCATGCCTATTCATACTTCTAAATCAGGAGAATCTCAACGAGTTAAAGCAATATCTTCCATTTATTCTGACAGCGATAGTTCGGATATGTCGACAAAGAATGATGATAAGTCGTCTAATGCAGCAAGTGACTCGCAACAAAATCGATTACGTACTAAAGCGGCAGTTAAGGAGTTCTCTCAGAAACCATCTACTTCCAAAAGTCCCTCTAAGAGCAATCTTGAAATTAAAAAGAAATCTAAAAATAAAGACGTCAAAAAGGAAGATAAAAAGGATTATGTTCCTTCTGATCTCATAGTACCTCAACGACAAGCAGCTAAGAAAGCTTCTGAAAATTTAAAGTCCACTTCATCAACATCTAGAATAAAAGAGCAACCCCCTATTGAGCCGGAATTGAAGGCAGTTGCTAGTCCAGAAGATAAAACAGCTAAAGTGAAACCTAAAGTTAAGTCTAAGGAAATTAAACCCACAACAAAGAAAGAAACAAAACACACGGACGTGTTTGATATTGAGAAGGAATTCGACAAAGACGAAAGTCTAGAAATATTATCATATGTACCTCAACGCCAGGCTGCTAAAAAGGCGGCCGAGCATATCAAAAGTGGCCTTGGAAAGCCTCTGCCAACAGATGCATCTACCTCGGAAGTGGAAAAACTTAAAAAGGAACTTGAAACTAAACCCAGAGAACTTAAGGGTAAAAAAGAACTGGAAACTGAAAAACTTGATAAAAATCTCGAAAAATCTGAAAAATCAGACAAATTAGAAAAACCAGCGAAAATCACGGAAAGTAAACAGCACAAGTCTTCCTCTAATAGTAGTACGTCTTCCTCTTCTAGTTCTTCCTCGGACTCCTCAAGTAGTTCCAGTACAGAAAGTGAGGACGAACCACCTAAGCAACAACCGCGATCGGAGAGTCTGTTCTCATCCCCACCACGAGACCAGACTAAGCGGACTAATGCCAAGGACTGGCCCTTTCTTGACAAGGCAGCCAAGTCTGCGGCCTGTAGTAGTACTTCAGAGTCTAGCGATTCCAGTCGTCCACCCTCACCCACTAAACCACCAATCCTTCCGCAATCCAAGACAGACTCTTCATCACGGAACCAAGAAGTTACCGCCACTGCACGAACGAAGCCAGTTAGCAAAAGGTTGTCTGATAAAAAATCTACTGAGAGAGAGGAACTTTCCAGAGTCCGAGGAGGGAGAGGACGACCGACCAAGGGAAGGACGCGTACGGGCAACTCATGTGATAGGCTCGGAGATGCTCATGTCAGGTCTAGAGATATCCCTGATAGCCAGCCATTGGAAGAAGAACGAAATAAAGCGCGGAAGGGAAAATCAGATGAGATGGCAGAATCGACTCAGAAAGAGATCGCCAAGTCCGACAATTTATTCCCTCCGATCCGGAAAGAAGACAAGAAGCTAGAAAAGGTAGAACAAACAGAACTGAGGAATTTGGAGAGAGAAATTCTTGAACGCAAAGCTGGCAGGGATTCTTCCAATAATAAGAGTAAATGTAGTTTAGATCGCTTATTGGATCTCAAGTTGGATAAACACGAAAAATCCAAAACCACTACAGAAAAACGTTCCAAGTCGCCAGAAAAACGTTCCAAGTCGCCGGAAAAACACTCAAAATTCTCTGACAAACTTGCAAAATCTTCTGAGAAATTGCCAAAGTCTCCAGAGAAACATTCGAAGAGTCCTGTAAAAGAAAGGAGTCCGATAAAAGAAAGGAGTCCGATAAAAGAAAAGAGTACGATAAAAGAAAAGAGTCCTATAAAAGAAAACAAAGAACCAATTCAAGAGCTCCAAATTAAAAAATCGCCTACAAAAAATAAAAGTATTGAAGATATATTTGCAGGAAAGTTATCTAGTATTGATAAAATTGAAAGAAAATCCAAGACAACTCCAAAACACAAAATTCAAGAAGAAGAATTGAGTAAGCCATGTGTTTTGGACGAAAATAGAAAAATTCGCGCTGTTGAAGTTCAAAAAGCTACCATAAATAATGAATTCAGTAACATTAATAAAATTACTATTGATGTACCTAATGATATTGAAGATAAAATGCAATCAAAACAGGGACGCTCTATATTTTCTCCACCTCATGGCAATAAGGATTCTGATTTGCTCGATTTTGATATACTAGATGATGGTTTTGGTATTTCGAAAGATGAAGAAATTATGAAAGGACCATTATCATTCTCTTTTAGCGGTATAGCGTTATTTAAAGAAGATTCTAAAGAGGATAGCGCACGAGAAACTTTAAATTTAGTGGAAAAATTACGTATGGAATTATCGAAAAAATCAACAACTTATGATGTTGATGATTCTATCAGTGTGGCATCAAGTACAAAAAATGAAAATGATCGAATAGAAATGGAACAAATTGTACCAAACGATGTTACAGAGCTTCATAAAGATGATAAAGTGGTGGAAACACCACCACCACCATTACCACCTCTGGTGAATCTAGAAATGAGAATTGAAGTAACAAACGTGGAAAAACCTTCAGAGCAGCAAGAGAAAAATCAGGAATACAATAAATATCCAGTCTGTGAAGCTGATGTTCCTATAGAAAATAATAAAAGCTCCAATATCCAACAGCCGCATGAGCGTTTGGATCATAGTGCTAATGCTCAGGCAGATGAACGATGGGTTCCTCCGAGTGAAAACTATCCGGAACCAGAACTTGATTCCAACATTCAACCTGATCATCAACCTTATAATAATGTAGCACAATCTCAACCGTACATGCAACAATACTCAACTAATCATCATCAAATTATGCCACCACAAATAGATCTAAGAATTCAAGATGACTTACATAAAACCCACTCTCCTACAATTCATGATCGCCGGATATCACAGACTCCATATTTAGATCCATCATCGATGGATTGCATGCCAAGTCCGTCACCATATGCCGACATACATCCACAAGCCAAATGGGCAGACAGTCAAGTAATGCCAACACGGCGATCCTCGTCAAGTTCTGCTGCTTCGACCTCAAGTTCCTGTTCGCGAAGAAACGAAGTTGAAGACGAGTTAATGAAGAGACCCGAAGTGATGATGATGAACCATCCTAATTTAGAAATGCCATTTGGAGTTCTTCACCAGGGTATACCGCCATTTCCACCAAATTCCTTGGACCCCTATCCTCCGTTCTCCGAATCACAATTTGTCAGTCCTGTTAGTTTATTTCCTCCTCCTAATATTAATACTCAAATTCCATTTCCCTCCCCAGGTGCAGCAATGTTCCCTCCTGCTTTTGGAGCTGCATTTCCAACTCCACATTCTGTGATACCTCCACTCCCTAAACCAGTGGACGATAACATGCGGTTCCCTGCTGCTTGCCAAGCAGCATTTACTTCATCACAACACAACATGGCCCTTACCGCAGCAATGGTTAATTTACCCCCGATTACACATAAGGAGATAATTGAAAAGGAAGATTCACCAGTTGTACCACCACAACCATCACCGGTTCTACCACAACCACCACCAGTTGTTCCACAACCTTCACCAGTTGTTCCACAACCTTCACCTATTGCTCCACCAGCTCCATCTCCAACTTTAAGTAATTCGACCCCAACTACAAATCATATAGAACCATCACCAAATCCATCAGTTAAATCTAATAATAGTTCTGTTGGTAAAAAATCCCCAAGTAAACCAACGCGTACTTCAGCCCGTTTTATATCTCAACAGAGTAAGAGTCCTGGAAAGAGTCCACGGCAAGAAGTGGCTAAAGCAAGTGGGCCCGGACGGGGACGCGGCGATAATAAAAGAACGTCTGGTAGGGGTGCTACGAGAGGCCAAGCACAAACGCGAGGTCGTGGAAGAGGCAGAGGTAGAGGTCGAGCAGGTCATTCACAGCACGATTATGATTTCGGCGGAACAAATACTATACATAACAAACTGGTGGGTACGGTTTACGATTTGAATTTTGACGATGATAATGATAACATGACCGATTTGAAGGCTATGCGTGAAAGGCGCAAATCTGCTGATGTACACGATCGTAAGTCTGACACTAGAGATAGCTCATTGTCACCGAAATTTGCAAGCCCCTCGTCTCATAGAGGTCGAGCCTATAACGCAGATTTGCGAGATCTAAGGCCCCCGACTCCGATTAATGAAGAAAAAACCGATTCACCTGTTGTTCCAGCGATTCTTAATGAAACGCCACAATTTCCTGATATTGTTCAGCCCGTATTGCCCGGACCCGTCGATATGCGTACTTACAATAGCTTCGAGCCGCAAACTTACACTGAAGCGAATTTATTGGGCGCGTTTGCTAGTGGTACTGTAGCTGAACCGCAAGTGCACGAGGATATTGATGAAGATTTTGAGAAGGAGTTGCATTCAGCTCTGACGGCTGGTAGCAAAAAGCCCGATAACGAACTACCTGTACCTGAAATCGCCAACAATATCAAAGTTTCTCTCTCAGATTCTCGTAATCAACTTAAGGTTAAGATCAAAGGTCCTATAGCTAATTATACGTCGACTATTCCAACTCTTCCACCTGCTACAGTTGATTCTACTGCTGTGTCAAGTATTTCGTCAAATTCGGCTATTAATAATGCAATAACGAATGTTTCCATAGGAGTGAATTCTGGTACGTCCAATTTGAGGCGAATGCGAAAGAAAGAGTTGCTCAGGCAGTATTGGACGCAGGATATGAACATGGACGATTCGAATGTTACTGGTATTGCAGCAGCACCGGCTGCACCACCCGTTAATCGTACTACTATTACTATACCTAAGGCTGTGGCTTCCATGACGAGCATTCCTACTAGGGACGATTATAGAGATTATAGAACGGGCATCGACGATGTGATTGAAAGTAAGATTCGTAAAGAAAATAAAGCAAGACCTGGAGCATTATCTAGAGAACTTAGACAGTTAGATCTGTCAGTCGATGATGAGGGTATGCCCGAAAGAAGGAGAAGCATAGGTTCTACTGGCAGTAATGATTATGCGCTCGGAAATAAACGTAGAGGGCGACCCATTGTGAAATCTTTACAACCGCCGACGCCAAAATTAAAAATCAAAATAAGCAACAACAGTATTGTGGGCGGTATCAGTAGAATCGATGATAGAAGGGACAGAATTAGGCCGCCGAAGAAGAGGCTCGCAACTATAGCTCAGCCTAGCGTTGAAGATCTGAAACGTGAAAGTATGAAGTTCCGAAAAATGGTGATGGCTGATTTTGGGGAAGAGAAAAAGAAGAAGAAAGACAAAAGTAGTAAACACAGAAAGAGAAAAACGGAACGACTACAAATTATATCGAATGAAGGTACGAATCCAACTAAATTAATTATACGGTTCGGCAGAAAAAGTGAAAGTGAAAATAAGAGGACGAATACTAGTGATAACGATAGTGCAGTAACTAAGAAAAACAATAAAATAGTAAGTTCTCCAGTGGCACCCAACGGAGGGGCCTCCTCTTTACGACAAGTGCGCCCAATTAAAACTCCCATAAAACTAAAGTTATCGCGATGTCAGGCGGGCTCAGGTTATGTGATGAAAACGGACGAACCTAGGACCACGACGGAGGAGGAAGGTGTGAAAGCTCCATCACCTCCGCCGGCGCCGCCTCCTCTGTTGTTGAAACTCGATTCTACGCACGCTCCTCCCGCCCCCTTGCCTCTAAATAAAGACTGCGAAGTTAGATGATAATGTGTACCATAGTATGCTCCTAATTTGTAATATACGTGACCAGTGATCAGACTTGTACAGATATAGCTAATCTCATCACCTGTTTTAGCTCACGTTGTTAAGTTGTCTAGTGTATGTTTGATAGGATAATGCAAGCACGTGTATGTTGTCGACTTCAGTGTACAAAGGTCAATTACAGCCGCAAACTTGTATTCATATTTTTGTACATATTGTAAGTTATGGTATTTGTGAATATGCATAGTACTAATTTATATATTTCATTTAAAATGATTAACACGTGTTGACAATTTTGATAGCTAGATTCGTTATAGATTCATCAAATATTGTACAGAACAAATGGCTTGCGTGCAATCGTTTTATTAATTGTTGTGAAAGCCATTAATTTTATTATTGTACAGTCTTATTTTTAATCGCACTGTAAGAACGGCAATCGTTTTAAAAATTTCTTAAAGATTTTATAAATTTAGATTTTTAGATAAATATATATATTTTATTTTTTTATATAATTGTAAATGTTTTTTAATAAGCGTATGTGTTACATGTTTTATATGAGTATTCGTGCACGAGCCATTTGTTTGTTTCATGTTACATGATATAAATATTATAATAAATATAAACTATAAAGAATTGAACAGTTTCTATTAAGTCATAAACCCACCGAACCCATCTTTTTTATTATTATTATTATTATTGTATATTACACTTGTACAGCACAATTTGCATTAATGTTATTTGTACATATTTTGTCTATCAGCCGGACTGTAAGATATATACGTGTTATATTGTACACATAGTTGAATCTAAATTATATTCAGTTTTATAGAAATATCATTCTGCTTTATAATTTCATTACCTTACCAGTTATTCCATTAGCAACCAACGGATAAAAGTAAGTCGTCACTGAATCTGCAGGATGGTCTTTAAGTCGACTCGATTCAATTACTTAGTACTGAAAGTATTTATTGATCCATGTGAGAATATCGATTTTGTTATCTATAGTTACGAAAAATTGATGAATTTGTAATAAAACGTATTTAAATTTTTTTATTGCTTACAATAATATTTAAAAAGTATAACTTTATTAAATAATCCATTATTTTTGTAGAAAACTGTGTTTTTAATCCACAATTCAAAAATATACAAACCAACCTGCTACCCAGCAGGACATATTTGGGAGAAAGCGTATTGTTATACACTGTCTATAAAGTAACCCCCCCCACTAACTTTTGAACGACTTGATATTTTTTTACAAAATTTGGTGTGCTGTAATGGAAATTAAATATGTACTATTTTTCAGCCCATATTAAAATTTTGTATCATTCAAAATGGCGACTGGGCGCCATTTTAAGTTTTTTTTCGTAATAGAAAGGGGGGTCGAGCGACACCTCGTTGGAAAGGTCTTTTAGTTCTATGTCTGATCCTAGAGTTTCAAAGAAAAATAATCAGCCATAACAAAATGACAATGTTTGAAGATAAAGAAGTCTATTTATAAAAACTGAGAATTAAAGCTTAAATTAATTAAATTAAGTGTTCGAAATGTTTACCATTCACTTCTTGGCACATAAAAAGTCGGTTATGAAATTCCTGCCTTACATTTTCATAAGTTTCTGGAGTGATATTTCTGCAAACTTCTGTAATGCATTGCTCCAGTTCTTCAATTGTTTCTGGACGGGTTCTGTACACTTTCGATTTCAGATATTCCCATAGAAAAAATCTAAGGAAGTTAAATCTGGGGAACGAGCCGGCTATCCTACAGGCGCCCGCCTACCAATCCATCTTCCAAGAAAATGTCCGCTGAGAAAGTCAGAAACAGGCCTATAACATAACGTTTTCAAAATTATTTCCAGCCACCTGAGATATTTCTGAGAAAATTTTGTCCTGCAAATGAAAAAGTGGACTACTGTATAAAAAAATCAAAACAATTTTGAATTGAGCGAGTCCATTTGTTTAAAATCCGCCATTTTGTTATGACTAAATATTTTTCTTTGAAACTTTAGGATCAGACGCAGAACTAAAAGACCTTTCAAATGAGGTGTCACTCGACCCCTCCTTCTATTTAAAAAAACATTTCAAAATGGCGCCCAGTCGTCATTTTGAAAGATACAAAATCTAATTATTGGCTAAAAAATAGTATATAATTTCTCATTAAAGCACACCAAATGCTGTGGTAAAATATCAAGTCGTTCAAAAGTTAGTTAGGGGGGGGGTTACTTTATAGACAGATGGTATAATTTAACCATCTATTTAGTAGTAATTCATAGATAAAGTAACCCATGGAAAGAGAGAGAGAGAGAGGGGGGGTATTGTTTTCAACATTAAAATGAGCTGTAGCTTCAATTGATTTATGCAGCAGTGTGTAATAGACCACCAATGCACTATCTTTTATGGCTAAACCATTGAACCTGCTTGGATGGTATAAAAAATTTGTTATATAAATCCCATGGGAGGTAATCAGTAAAAATATTTATAAAGTTTTTGGGGCTCGGGTAGTTTGGTGGGGGGGGGGCTAGGGGGATTTTTCGAGATTTTTAAATACAGAGGCGGATCAAGTCATACCTCATTCAAAGGTCCTTTAACATCCAACAATTTAAAAAAGAAAATATCAATAGCTCAAACCGTTTCACGATGGCGATCGATTATATCAAAAAAGTGGCCATTACAAAAACCATTTCCCAACCGCACATGAACTATTGTACCAAGATAATTGGTACTGAGCGTTTAAGCCCACTAAATTAGCTTTCCAACAATGTTTCACATGAGGACAAAAAATAAATGTGAGTACCCCCTTCCTTCCTCAAAAGAGCAGGAACTTTAAAAAAACATTATTTCAAAAATCTTAAATTGAACGAGGGGCCAAATCACCTCTTATTTAAATGTCCCATTAAACTAACCAACTTTTTTACAGACAGTTTTTCGATGGCGGTTACAAAATGGCGGCACAATTTATAAAAATTTAATTCCTATTATCGGATGAAGAGCGTTATGTAACTGGCCAAAGCTTGCTACACAAAACATATTAGGTAATTTCAGTAAATCTTAGCAATTACTGTTGTTTTATTCTCATTTTAGTTCCGCTGCGTCATTTTGAGTAAACGTTGGCGCCGTTTCTCATGATTTTTTCTTCCCGTTTAGATTTCAATTTTGTTTTTGTGATTCCCTACAACTATTTTTAAGAGCCATAAATTATATATATGCGGAAGCGTAAACCCACGACCCGTGTATGCCAACTAGCGCGGCAAACGACGCGATCACAACGCTCGCGAGGACTCGCAATCTACGTTACTCTTCCGGTATGGTTCTGTAACCATCCATTTACCATAATATAGTAAATGGTATGCTGTTTTTTGGGCCAAATTACAAGTCAGCAAAAAATTGTAATCCAAATCATAGAGATGAGCTTTTCAGCTTATATTGGGTGATACAAAATTATGGTGCATGCTTACATGTCATTATCAAAGGTAAGATTAAAAAGTAGACAGTTATCTTGTATTATATTTTTTATCTATGGTTATCTTGCTATAGAAACAATAAAACTTGATGACGTGATCTTGATTATCTGTGTGTTATCAAATAACTTCGGTGCGTTTTTCATCCGTTAGTGTATATTAAATCACGAACTGTCATACCATAACACGACAACTCTTTCATCTCGACAAAATGTATCACCATAACACATCTTCACTCACTTTATTAATGGAATCGTCGTTTTTTAAAAGAAATTTACGAAAACGAAGTTCTACTCGCTCAAATCAGGTGCAAATCGTATCAGGCGCCGCGCAGTGAGAAGATTGGTGTGGGTTATTTAAAGTCTCCTTATATTAAGGTCTAGATTCTTATTTTTAAATGTGTGATTAAACCAGCTTATTTTTAATTGAGTTTTAAGTTTGATAATCCCAGTCATAATTAGTAGTAAGTAGGTAGTTATGTCAAAGTTGGAAAATCGTCAAAGTGACAGATAATGACTATATTCTTTAAGGCTTTCGCGGTTTTTTTAACTGTCAATATTAAAATTTACTTTACGACGTCATTTGGCGATTACACCCAGCACAATCAGGTAAGGACCGATCTGTAGCTTGTCTGCCATTACAAGTATTTGCTCTAATAGTTTGAGCATTGGTTGGTTATCGGCCCTGCCTGGCTAAACAGCACTGTGTGCTTAGATTATTTAAACGTTGGAGCAGACAAGAATTTAATGTTAGTATATCTTGTTTGCCAGAACAACAATAGACTTAATCGGCTTATGCTTATTAGCTGTTTGTGAACCCATACAAAGTAACGTTTCGCAGGACATTGCGACTTGCATCTTCAGAATTCAAGTCCGGGATGCGAAAGTATTTATACACCTTCAAGCCAGTCGGGGAAAACGGCGGAGCTCTGGTTGTCTGTCACCGTTAGGCGGAGACGGATGCGGTGGAGCGTAATCGTAAAATCGATGGTGCTTATGAGTCCTTAGAGGATGAACTACTGGAGCACAGGCTTTATTGAATCTAAAACCATTCTTTCTGTTTATGCTGTTAGGCTGTTTTTTAATTTCAATTGTTTTACGTACGATCCGAGGGAGATAATGAAGTACTGTGGTGAGTACTCGAAAGTTCCCGAAGTTCATTTTATGTCCAGTTAAACCAGTGTGTTCAGCCACCCCAGATTTTGTGATGTGTCTGTGTGTGAGACCAAACGACGAAAGTATCATCTACATATTTGAATCGGGACTTGGGTTTTAGATCAGCTGCAGGCAAAGCTTTGGTTTCAAAATCCTCCATGTATGTATATGTTTGCACTAACAGGTGACGGCGGTAAACCCGGTAGATAATGTTCTAGAGATCCTACGAGATAAACTGCCTACAGATCTAATCTAATTAGTCGAAATATGTTACGCCACTGATCAAATCCTTGTCCATTCTAAGGTTACAACAATCTAAGCACACGGCCCCGTTATCACTATGGCTCAAACATGTAGAGCAAATGTTTGTAAAGGCAGACATAAGCTACAGGCAGATCCTTACCTGATTATGCTGGGTGTAATCCCTAAACGACGCGTCGCGACGACGCGGTCTAACCCGAAAGTAAATTTTAATACTGAAAGATAATGTACTGATCTTCTGCTTTCCATTTAGAGAATGTGTATAGACAAAGCTTTCATAGAAATAAACGGGGTAAGTGGCATAATTTTTTAATAGGTAATTAAAAAATATTTGACCACTACTAGTTAATATAATACTAGTGTTACCCCAGCGCACAATGCACTGACAGACAGCGTTGACAGAGCTGGCGAAATGTCAAGTCACGTGATGCATTAGTTCCAATAATGACACGCGACGTTATTGTAGATGGCGGCCCAAGTGACGCGCGTCTAGCCGACCTTCATATATATTATAAATTAAAATAATTATTATTAAAAAATCGACGTTGTTCCATCTGTGGATAGAGACCTTTCATTTAAAAAAAAATGGTCCAAATTGGTGAAGCGGTAGCCGCTGGAGGAACCGGAGAAAAAAAAACCCTTTGTGCTTTTATATATGTATGGATGGATTGTATTTAACTGGCACAACGAAACTTATCGGAAATGATCGTTATTTTTCGTGTGTTGTACCGCAGCTACGATCTTAACTTGTGACCTCTATCATGTGTTTTTTTCACAAGTAATACAACTAGCAATCGCGTTTTTTGATCAATCAAGTTTATAATGCCTTCAAAATCTTATTTTACTATTAATCATGAGCACTTCAGCTGTAACAGATATTTTTAATCGTCTTCCGCTTACTAAGGAAAGGGGCATAAATTTACGCTTTTAAAAAAGTTCATAGTACGCGCACAGTGAAATTAGTAGACTTGGGGTAAAACAAATAATAGCCCATCCCTAGCTCTATAATCTTACAAGCTTTACGAAATTCGTGTGGCCAGTTTTTGAACAATAGTTTTTTGGCAATGTTCACACTTTTCGAACAAATTTTCAAAATTTTTAAAATTTTAAAAACTCAATAATATAAAATTTTAAATATGATTTCCAATTGCAAATTTACCCCTTCCCCCTCCACCACTGACTATCGAATTTAGTTTTTGGTTCCTGATGTTTCTTAATTTTGGCGCGTAAAAGGTTGATACAAAAATACTTTTAAAAATATGATCGGCAGAAGTTTCTAAAGTATGAAAAACCCAGGCTGTGTTTTGCTCATTTTTAAATTTACGATACTGTATTGCTGACTAACGTTTTTTTGTTAACGAATTTTATTTTTTATATAATATCGTATTAATATTTTATTTTTTATATAATATAATAATGTCCCAGTGATCCAGTGGTAAGAGGATTTGGCTCACAATGCGCATGTCTTCGGTTCGAATCCCGGAAGAAGCAGAAAATTTTTCTGTAATTCTGTGGATCGGTATCGAGCTCGGCAACCATTCGACGTTGGGTTACAATTAACGGCGCTTGCCTTGATTACTGGCTGACCAGGACAAGTAACAAAGCCACACACAACATTAGCATACAAATCAAACACATGTGCGTATGACTTGAATGAATGTGCATGAAGGGTGGCATAAGCTTTAGGCGCGTGGTGGCTTAAAGGCCAAAAGCCCCACCACTACCTCCTACTACACAAGCGAAGAGCCTACCCGGAGTGAAAGACCACGACACCTTCAGGTATATGAGGATAGATTATGATGATGATGATGATGATATAATATAATAAAACTTGGAAGTATGAGATTTTGGATTTAGACCGTTGGCTTTTTTTGTGTATGTGTATACTGATCCTGATTTATAAAACCGCCAAATCGTGAATGTGTGGAATTTTTGGCAGTTTTACGACCTTTACAATTGATGTTCAATCTCACATAGGTTGTTATCAGTAGTGTATTTCTTATCAGAAGCAATAATTAAGCTTGTTAAGTTTGATTACGCGGTAACCTATTACAGTGCAGAGTGTTTACTTAAAATTTGTGGAAATTGTACCAATCGCGATTTGTTTAAACAATCTAAGATCATAATGACAAATATCAATACCAGCGTTCGAGCATTTTAACCCTATGCGCGAGTACGCCGTCGCTCTCGGCTCGGGGGTGGCGTAATCAATAGATGTCGGAGTCGGGTTGTTGAGTGTTCTTGTGAGTGGTGTGAATGAAACCCGTATTTATTTACCGAAATCGTCATGCAGCCGCCTCCAAGAAAGGTGGGCAAATTTGACAATCATTTTGCTTCATTATGCGCAACATTTTTTTGCAACATCATCCACACATCTTCCGCATTATTATTTGCTAAGTGCAAATTACGTTTACATATACATGTGTTTATGATTCAGTTTCAATAACAGTCAGTTTCAGGGCAACTACGCAAAATTTCTCAAAAACCTGCACTCCGAACAAATCGCAAAACTAGCAGCAAAAAATCAGCACGAATGTGACCTCCTGGAAGACATTAGAACGTTCACACTTAAAAGATCTGCCATAGAAAAATCATATTCGGAAGTAATTGCTCTTAAGTGAGTGCATTGCTTGAACATTTATATTGATTAATGCTGGTTTTAGGCACTATTAAAAATTTCCTCAGCTTATCTCAATAAGAAAATTCCAAACATACCAGACATTAAAGTAGATGGTGGTGAAGAAAAATGGTGAGTTCTGATGTAAGTTTTGCCTAATTGTTTTATCAATGTTAAATTTCTGCAAAGGAACATGTGGAGCGTTTGGAGAACGGTTTTAGAAGAAAACGAAAAATTGGCACGTGCAAGATTAGCTGCAGTAGAGGTCTTTCAGCAACAAATAGCTGATGATGTAAAAATATTACGCGCTCATAAAGTCCAGACTTCAAGACGGGTAAGCTTTTAGTTTAGGGGTGGGCAGGCTGATTTAACCCTTGGACAATGCTGAAAAATTGGGTCAGTTTACCAGCGTATGTATTTATTTTTTTTAATTCTATAATTCCTAGACTTAACAGTGGCGTAGCTACAATTTTTTGTTCTGGTCGCAAAATAAGTGAGAAAAAAAGTTTAGAAAATTTCGCGTTTTCGAGTAATGTGTAACATCTTCACTAAATTGAAGCATTATTGGCTGCAAATACGCCACTGACGCATTAACTGGACTTTTAGTTTAGGGGTAGGCAGACTGATTTAACCCTTGAAAATGCTGAAAAATTGGGTCAGTTTACCAACTTCTTATTATTCTATGTATTTATTTCTTTAATTTCTATAATGCCCAGACTTAACAGTGGCGTAGCTACAATATTTTGTTCTGGTCGCAAAATAAGTGAGAGGCCCCTTTCAAACAATTTGTTTGGGAAAAGAACATAAAAGGCGTTTTCGAGTAATGTGTAACATGTATGTGACACCTTAAATTAAAGGATTTTTGGCTGCAAATACACCACTGACTTTAAGCATCAACTGGACCTTTAGTTTAGAGGTGGACAGGCTGATTTAACCCTTGGACAATGCTGAAAAATTGGGTCCGTTTACCAGCGCATGTATTTATTTTTTTTTATTTTATAATTCCTAGACTTAACAGTGGCGTAGCTACAATTTTTTGTTCTGGTCGCAAAATAAGTGAGAGGCCCCTTTCAGACAGTTTGTTTAGGAATAGGACATAAATGCGTTGGCAAGTAATGTTTAACGTGCATGTGACACCTTCAATTAAAGGTCCCCCCATCGCCTTGCGATCATTGGCGCTATGGTGCCAGACTATACAGTATACAGAGTGGCTAGGAAAACCCCGGCCACTTTTCTTGCGGCGGTCAAGAGATGGCGCTATAGTAAAGAAAAATTAAATTAAAATACTGACAACAACGCAGAATCCAAGGCGTTTTGGTTGTTTTGATTTAATATGGGGCGTATTTAACAACTAAAACCTCTTGGATTCTGCGTTGTTGCCAGTATTTTAATTTAATCTTTCTTTACTAAAGCGCCATCTCTTGACCGCCACAAGAAAAGTGGCCGGGGTTTTCCTAGCCACTCTGTATTTTATTATCTTTTATTTTTATCAAAGAGAGGTCAATAAAATTTGAGAAGTTAAAAATACGCTTTACAGTTCATAACCGGTGCAGTGGCGTAACTACAATTTGTACCCCTCGCACCGATAATGTCGAGCCACCCTTAGGAAAATTATAAGTAAAAAAAAGAAACGATGTGGAAGTTTGGGGCCTCCCGCCTCGCGGGCCCATAGTTACGCCACTGGACCTGTGTAGGCTTTAATATTTGCTGGCTCTGTTCGATTAAAGGTGAACTAAGAAAGAAATTAATAACATTTTTCTGGCACATACAAAAAAATTATTATTTTGAATGACATTTTCTAAATAAATTATTTTTAGAATACTTTAAAAATTCAGCAATTTTATACGATTTGAACTTAAAAATAATTTACTGTATTACTATTTGTGAATTTTATTATTAATTAGGGTTGATTCATGACTTAATGACTAACTAAACTAAGAAAAAAAGTGTGTGAAGATTGTTTATAGAAAATCGTGTTCTTCATTTTTGTATTAAAGTATTTTTCCTGTAAAAGCAACCGTTTTCAAGAAAAATGCAAAAGAGTGATTTTCAGCCACCATTTTCTAATATGGCGGACGAAGCTCCAGTCCGAACGGTATGGATTTTTAGTATGTTGGTGAAGAAGATATTAAGAAGATTTATGCCAAAATCTAACTTATTACTAATTTTTTCCTTTAAACGCCAAAATATGATCTAATTTGACTGGATATTAAAGGAGCATTTCAGGGAGATATTACACGAGATTTTCAGTATTTTCAAGTTATTGCCTTTCTAGATTGGGTTAAATACAAGCTTCATAGTTTGCTTGGTTTATATATTCTAAATTGTTATTGTTTCTTTTTTGGAACACCAATTTTCGTGTTTTTGTTGTGAGGCCGCAAACCTAACCCTTGCCCAGCAAACTTAGCGAATCGTAGAATTTTTCAGTGTTCAATGGGTTTCTGTAAAATTTTGCTTATAGACGATGTTTCTAACAATGAATTATTTAATTAGTGTACAGAACAATTGGCGTTAGTTCAAAAAGAGCTGCAGACATGTGTTCAAGATGTTGATAAAACTAAAAAACTCTACTTCGACGAAGAACATAGTGCTCACGATGTTAGAGATAAAGCTAGAGATATAGAGGAAAAGTAAGTAACTTTTATTTTACTTTTAAGTTCAAATCCCAATAGGCAATAAAACTTTTCTCGCAGAAAATTGTTAAGCCTGGAAGGGAGTTTGAAACAATAATTTTTGCATTACATTTTAGTAAGTAATGTTTCAGGTTAAAAAAGAAAAAAGGTTCCTTTTTCCAATCAATTACTTCGCTACAAAAGAATAGCGCCAAATTCTCATCAAAGCGTGATCAATTAGAAGAAAAATCAACGGGTGCTCGAAATGATTACCTTTTATGCTTAGCAGCGGCAAACGCTCACCAAAACAGGTACTTCGTCGTAGATCTTCAGCTGGCTATGACTTCGATGGAAAGCAATGTTTACGATAAAGTGGCGGAATACTTTTCTTTAATGGGCCGTACTGAACTGCTAACATGTTCGGCAATGCAGAATTCTTTTGGAAAGATTAGAGATCAAGCGAAACAACTTACGCGAGAATATAATTTGCAGTGTTGCTATTTGTATTATCCTGTTCTTAAGCAACACGTTCAATATGATTACGAGCCCTGTGATAGCGACCCCGTAGAGCATATAACGGCCGACCATGATTCAGCCGCTGCAACTCTTAGTAAAGAAGCCCGACGGTGGGCCACAAAAATTGCACGAGAAAACAACAATATCAAAGATTATGTGCGGCGGCTACAAATATATAATGCTTTAAGGGAATCTGGACAAAGGGTGCGTATTGCGCTAAAGAAATTTGGCTATCTTATCCAGAATCTGTTGTTTAGGTTGACCCCAACGATCAAAACGGCCCTGACCTAGACACCAAAATTGATGATATGAAACAAAGCATTCGCAGAGCGGAAACTGCGAAAATGAAAGCCGACGCAAGAATAGAATGTCTAAGAGCTGGTGGAGTTAACGTTGATGAATGGTTGCGAGAGGCAGAGTCTCTTACTGTACAAGATATTCAACGTTCCGCGAGTTCGTTATCGGTGAGATCAAAATGCTTCCGCGATAGAAAGCCGTTTGTAATCAGCCCAATTTTTTAGGATCATCCAAGCTCGGACTCGTTCTACGACAGTGATTTTGCGGACCCAGAACCTACCACTGCTCCAGAAAAAGTAACCAAAATAGAGACTGACGATAGAGAAGAAATAAATGACAATCCCGAGGTCGACGGTGAGTGGGGTAGGCAACTTTACGCAAAATTAAGTTGCATTTGTCGTCAGCTTTGATTCGCAATATTCTTTTTTTAATAGCTGTTCTCGAACAAGAAAGGCAAAGGATAGAACAACTGACAGCAGGATGGGATGATCCAACACAAGTTGATTGGGGAACGGAAGACGCAGAACGAGCCGATGATGCTACATCCGAAACCGCACCGACAGGTCCCGTACTTAAATGCACCGCTCTTTACTCATATACGGTGTGTATCTAAAACTTTTCCTTTCTATGTACTAATTCAGTTATCTCTTACATAGGCGCAAAATCCCGATGAATTAACCATAGTAGAAAATGAACAATTAGAAGTAGTTGGGGAAGGTGACGGTGATGGATGGTTACGTGCCCGCAATTATCGAGGAGAAGAAGGTTACGTCCCTCATAATTATTTAGATGTTGAAAGGGAACAATCTAGCAGAGGCGGTCTTGTCAACCAAATATCATTTTCATCCGTGGACTATACGGTTGATAACGAGGAAGAAACCCCGCAGCAATCAGAAACAAACCAATCCCCTGAACAAGATTCAGTCATACATGTCGCTCAAAAGGATTCGGAAAGCGAAGTTTCGTATTGTTGCGCCCTATATGATTACGAAGGCGAAGGAGATGAAGAACTTACGTTTGAGGAAGGTCAAATCATCAAAGTGATAAGTAAATGTGCCCACAGTGTCGATGATGGTTGGTGGCGAGGTGAATTGGAGGGTATGATTGGAAATTTTCCTTCGCTTGTAGTAGAAGAATGCGATGAATACGGTGAACCGATCACAAATCAATGGGATGTAACTCCTCCATGTTCCGCACCGCCAGTATTTACGCCTCCAGACGTCCCAAATTTTTTAATGACAGCAGAGGTCATAATTACGCAAGCTACACCAATGATTGAACACGCACCCCAGAATCAAAATGCAGAAGCCAAAGAAGCAGCAAAGACACCAGAAAAAGAGACGAAGGAAGATAGCCGCCGTGGTTCGGGGGGGTTTGCAATGGAAATGAGTCCTGACCAACACGAACACTATGGAACACAGTTTAGACCTGATGGTGTTCCAAGTAGGTTTTTGAATTATTTGGTTTCTGTAGTTAAGTTATATGTAAAAAACTATTTTTGAAACTGATGAATCGTATACTAATTTTTAAATCAGTGAAGCGGTTGTTTTCCCAAGTGCTATAATTAGTGATACCGATTATTTGTTAAATTTTGATTTGACTGCTTACGAGTGGTGGTTAAAACAAAAATTATCTTAAATTAACTAGAACGAATTTTATATCAACCCAAGTTTATCACAGCAAAATTGCGATTACGCGTTAAATTTGTAACCAGTATCCCACACACCATTAATTACGACGTATTTTAAGTACTTATGTTCAGTTATGACGAATATTATCGCATGTTATACCGTAGCTACGACCTTCATTTCTCACCTTTGCTTGGTGGATTGTTAGCGCAAGTCAGTGCTTATTTTGAACAACAGTTTCAAATGTATGCCTTTCAATTGTTGAATATATGGATTAGAGAGATTTTAATAAGCGAGATGATTGAATGAATCGCTTAATAATAATTATTTAACTTTTAAGTTGCTCATTCCAATTATTTTTTTGGGAGTCTTTGTGAAAAGATCAGCCACTTGGTGCTCACTAGACACGTGTTTTCTATCCAGTTCTCGTTCTTCGAATTCCTGTCGGATAAACTTGTACTTCACATTACTATGTTCTGAACGGTTATGAAATTCGGCATTTTTGATAAGTCAGACATTGGTTGTCGATCTGCAGAACTGGAATAGTAGTCAAGCTGCTTATTTCTTTGAATAGCTGTTGTAGCGATGTGGAGCAGCATCTTGAACAATTTTGTACACATCTATATTATTAAATTCCTTGCCATCGTCAGTTAACTACTTCTTAACCGTATGTCTGATAGTTTTAGCGTTTGCTGGAAATTGTGCCAACTTCTCATTGACCTCTGATTTTTCCTTCAGAAAATATACCGATCTAAACAGGTCTAGGACATTTCGCTGTATGACCAAAACGCCGACTCTATATTTTGGATGTCCAAAACGCCAACGGGGTCCACAACGCCGACTACTCTTGGAGGACCATTTCTCCGACTATGTCCAAAACGTCGGATAACATACATTAAACATTTAGACTCACATATAAAGTTTTACTGCGACTACTGGTAAAGTTATCGACAAAATAGTGATTAGACTATTCTTTCTTCAGAGAGCTGTAACTACGTAAAACAGCATTTTCGGACTTATGTTTGTATGAACTTTTCTTCGTAGAATACCGCGAATAATAACCTCCTGAAGTTTCTGTACATACTTAGGAGACACCCTGTGTATGGGGGTTAAATAAAAAATGACGCTACATTTGTGAACGTTTTTCACAGAACATACTGTATATAATACTAAAACCTTCATGTATTTATAACTATTGCAACTAGGGCAAAGTCTAAATTTTAGTTCAAAGAATTCAAGATTGTCGGCGTAATGTTCTCTTTTGGTCAGGGTCGGCAAGGTCCTGCGAGCAGTCTGCATTTTAGACATAATCTGATTTTTGGCCAGACTGCTCTGTCGGTGTTTTGGTCAAGGTCGACAAAGTGTTCCCTACGAGCGTTCGGCATTTTGGACAAGGTCGGTGTTTGGATCATAGCATCATTTCGGCGTTTTGACCGCAGTCGGCAGAGAGTCCCTTAAGAGCGTTGCGGCATTTAGGTCAAACTGTTTTGTCGGCGTTTTGATCAGGGTCGGCAAAGTGTCTCTTACGACCGTTCGGCGTTTTGGACATGGTCGGAGTTTTGGCCATAGTCTCATTTCAGCGTTTTGGCAGCGGTCGGCAGAGTGTCCTTGACGAGCGTTTGGCATTTTGGACATAGTCGGCGTATTGGTCATATTGTCGTTTCGGCCATTTTGGTCGGGGTCGGCAAAGTACCCTTTGCGAAATAATCAGTGTAACGGACACGCAAAGTTTGGTAGTTATTCGACTTTGACGCTAATTTATCGATCTCTGTGACGTCGTTTAACAATGGTCGGCGTTTTTGGTACGGTCGGCGAAATGTCCAATGTACGTTAGTCGGCGTTTTTGGCGTAGTCGGCGTTTTGTGCATTTAGCAAAATTTCCAGGTCCTCGGCCATCCCTATTTTTGAACTCACGGCGTTTGCTACCTTCCGGAACATACTAGACCTTTGTCAAATGAGCAGGCTCTTAATCACCAGAGACAAACATTTTCGCCTGAATTTCACCCTCACCATAAGCATACATTGATTGTCCATCGACAAGGCGAAGTGATCTTGTAATAGCGAAGGGGGAACCATGGGAACTAATACAATCTTGATGAAACATATGCGATGCACCTGAGTCAATCGTGACACTATAAAAGAACGCTTCACCCGACTGTCTACTTTCCTTGAAGTTTGGTTTTTCAAACTTTTTTTACCTTCATCTTTTCACAGTCTTTTTTAAAATGACCAGTTTTACGACAGTAATAATAAAATACTGATGTACCAGCGCTAGCTGCCTGTTTCTTTGTACAACCATGAGATAAATACTAAGTTTCGTCATTAAAGCTACATTGCCTGCTTCATATTTACCTTTGCCGATTTCTTACAGCCGTTGTTCATTTAGTGAAACTAATGATAGTTCTATCAGTATTTGGCACTGATTTCCATGCTTTTTTTAATTCTAGATGCTCACTTGGTAAAGTGTTAAGAATTTTGTTTAACAACATCGACTTAAGTAATTGTACCTTTTCAGTTTTTATTTCATCTTGGAGAACCTGTCAAATCCTTTGAAACAGTTGCAATATCATCCATTAGACCTTTACGGTAGTCGAACCGCAGGGAGTGAAGGAAATCTAGCCTTTTGTTCATTCTTTTGTTCATACAGACTGTGCAGTGTATCGCACATTTCCTTAACAGACTTGCATGCCAAAATATGTTGCTTGGTTTCAGATCTAACACTGGAACCAATAATGTACTTAGCAAGAGCATCGACGTTTTCATAAGTTAGGTATAGGTATACCTTTCTTTTGGCAGCCTCAGCTGCGTTTTAATCTAGTTGAACAGGCATTTTTAGCTCATCTGTTACTATTTGCTTAGACTTGCTGACAGTTAGTTGCAAATCAACATCAAACTTCCAGCTTGCCCAATTTCTTTCACCTTCCAGTTTGTCAATTGATTGAAGTTTATCCATAGTCTGCAAATATCCAATTGAATACAACTAATAACCTGTTTTACAACAAGATAAATTTTACTAACTCAGCCCTTGTAGACGATGAAGAAAGCCCACAAACTGATTCAAGATGAATACACCAAAAAGGATATTTTTGCAAATCTCAAAACTTTACACGTTTACCAGAGACTTTATGTTATCTGGGCCCATAGCCTGTTGAATATAGTAGTAGTAGTAGTAGTAGTAGTAGATGTACTTTTTATTGTTATTGTTAAGACACGTTGCTGTTTTTCACGCACTCACAGCAATTGGAGTTACTATGGAGGATGAGGTAAATATTAGCCATTGCAGTCATTTAGGTTTGTTATTTTACTTTAATAAAAATATTGCATTTGTTGTATTCAGGATGGAAAGCAAGTGCCAGTGCCAGACGGTGAACCACCGGAAAAGCAAGATGAAAACGACGATGATGACGATTTCGGTCTAGGTGTTGCCCAAATAGTTATTACTGCAGCTACTCCAATGGTCGAAGAGCCCGATCGTCCATTTCCACCACCAGAAGATACTCCATCGGTGAACCATGTGGATGATCAGACAAACGACAACAATATCGAATCCACAAGAACTGAGGACGAACATAATGCGTCAATGTTTTCGGAAGAAAAAACAATAGAACTAGAGGGTGAAGGTAAAAGCGAGGAGAAAATTGTGAAGGAGTCAAAAAGTAAACAGCAGAAGGAATCCGAAACCCCCGACGACATCGAAGGGAAACCTGCAATCGAAGACCAAGGTACAGAATCAACACTTCCAGTTAGCAGTAGTACGGGAAGCGATGGGGAAACGACAGGTCCAAGTACTGCAGAAAATTCGTTCAGTCAGACAGTTCCTCCCGAAGACGACGACAGTGAACCGCCTAAACAGGTGGTTGGTGGCCGCGCCAGCATTCCCGATGAATTAGAACCCCACCAATTAGCACAATTACAAGATCTCAAAGAGTCGAATGCCTAGACAATTATTATTAACGTAAGTCGACTATTATTAGCTACAATATTTTTGATGAAATAAGTTTATTCGATGGAGCTGTAGTTACGATAAATATATTACGCTTTATAGAATTAAAACAGCATCCGTAAATACACCAGATGAATAGAGAGGAAAATGCGGTGGCGCGCGTACCTGTTTGCAGTTTTTACCTATATGTATAGTATTTATATTAATATTAAATGTTAAAAACCACGCCTTCCAAGTTAAATATTTCAAGCATTTATTTGGTATACATACGAATGTTTGAAGAACTGTTTTGATTAATATCTTTGTAATCGTAATACAACAAAATGATGTTAAGGACGAACTAAAAGAAAAAGCGCCGGAGGGTTTCATTAATTATTCATATTACAATAAACGCACATACATTTTCCCTAGTTCTTTTTCTTTAATTAGTACGTCATAATAATACGATTAAACTTGTGGTATGAATAGCTAAATGAGAAAGGAACATTGTTATAGAACTGCCTGGAATCGTTTAGAATGACTGTTGATTATCTTCAGAAGAGATACTTGAACTATTTCGAGGAAATTAATTTATCAAGTTTTTAGAATTTTATCCATTAAGTTAATGAAAATAAATAATTGCTGCTAAAGATTACATAGTCTTCCCAAAAAACATCTATGTTGTTAATTTGAAATTCATCATTTTTATTTTGTTTCTTTTTAATGTGATTAAAAAGTCAAAAACACAGTTTCGTTTCTGAAATGCTAAATTGAAGTGGTTCCTCAAATAAAAGCAAAAAAGCACTTTGAAGTTCAACTTGTTAAATATTAAAGTCGAATAATAAACTTAATTTTAGAATAAGGTATGGAACGCCGTTTTACGTTTTAGTGGCAGCGAATTTTAACAAAATGAAATGATATATTCTCCAGTTTTACAGATATTATTAATTTATTATAAATATCTTAAAGAGGTATGGGGTTGTACTGCAAATATATTTGAATTAAAAATATCCCAGAGATACTTTTAAATATGTTTAGATATTGTAAATATATTTGAATTTATAAAATATCATACATAATTTTAATTACATTTATTTTTCGATATCTTAGATATTTAAAAAATATTCTATATTGAAATATCTTAGATATTTTAAACTTAAATTATACATTAAATTTAATTTATATCTTAAATGTTTTAAAATTAAAGAATTGTTGAATATTTACGATAATCAGAAATTACCGCTATTTATACGGTTTGTAACTACCGCTAAGTCGAACTACGTTTGGCAACGTTGCGACTTACGTGGTTACATTATAACCACAGTATACTTATTCATACAGTAGCGAAAGTAAAGGTCATTTATGGTAATTATGGCACCAAGCGGCGAACAAGTTACACTAAAGTTTGACAGCTAACGGTAGTAGTGTTTCTCTGCTTTTTGAACGTTATAAGAACAATTTTCAAGTTGTTTGCCAGTGTTTTTATAAAAATTTGATTAGTGATATACCAATCTATTATGAGAGTCTCGGAAGGGGGCGCATGTTCCGCCGTAAACTGCGAAAACAACAAAGGAAGGAATCCTAACCTTAGTTTTATTACATTTCCCAAAGATCCAAAAAGGTAATACATTCTGATAAACATTAATACAATAAAGTTTAACTTTCTCGTCGTTTTAGATCAAAACAGGGGGTTGTAAACTGTAGACGTGAAGATTTACGTGAAAAGGAGGTGGGATATTTGAATAAAAACTACACTTTGTGTATGCATTTTGAAGATTCGCAGTTTATAAATGTTAATAAATCATATTACTGGCATTATCTTTGTATTATTTAAAAACCGTTATATAATGTAGCTTGTAATTTTTCTGTTTTGCTTATTAAAAATATGGTAACAACAACGAACTGGATTGGAATTTAAAACCCGCCATAATTTAAACGATAGTTTAACTTGTCGGCCGCTTGGAGCGCCACTAGTTACAGTTTACCAGGCGTTATATGGGCGCTTTCGCTACTGTGTAAATAAGTATCCTGTGTTATAACCTCATCTGATAATGCATTTATTTATGTGTTATTCCGCAAAAACTAAACTGGGCGGCTAAGTAATGAAGAATAACTAATGGTATGTGTTTTGTGGCAACAATATACAACGATCTTGTTTTACAGGTTATGTGCACTAGCCACGTGTCAACCTAAAAACAAACATTTTATTTTCATCAGCGCGCAGGGTCCGCGTTCAAGTCTGCAGCTGTTCATTGTTGCCAAATTCAAGATTGAAACTATAGATTGCGGTAATTTCCTAATATCTTAGATATTCAGTTATTATTTCATTATCTTTTAAAATATCTAAGATACCTTAAAATAGATCGATGTTCAAATATCTAAGAGATTAAATATAAAATTGATTTAAAACACCTACAATATAATTAATTATAAAACTTTTTAAAATATCTATAAGATAAATATAATTCCTTAAAAGTATCTTTGAGATAGTCTTGAATATTTAATTTCGAAATATCCTAAACACATTTTTAATTATTTATAAATATCCTATAGAGAGTTAAACGTTTAAGACATTTCTAACGACATAGTACTAATTCTTGATTAATTGTATTAACAACGAAAACAATTCAAGAATATTTTGTATTAATTAAATTACAAATCTCTTATAGATATTATTTTTTTATTAAAAATAACTAAACCATGGTCAAAATAAAAATATATCTAAGATATTACAAATATGTTTTTTTACAAAATTCCTAATGAAAGTTTTAAACAGAAACAATATTTTAGGGATATTTTAAACTTAAGTACCATAATAAACACATGTCAACTATTAGGTTATAACACGAGGGTGTTTTAAAATGCTTTTAAATTATCTGTAAGATACTTTTAAATAAGCGATTTAAAAATATTTCAAAAAAATTTATGAATATCGACGATAGTTTAGAATAATTACAATTATCTAAGATAATTTTAATTAAATACAAATATCTATAAGATATTTTTAAATTATGTAAATTTTTGCTTTTATTTTACAAAAATCGCTGTCGGTAAAAAGGAAACCGGCGTTCCATAGTAAAGACTGATAATTCAGATACCCCATAATATGGTTTTTCCATTAATGACCAGAGTCTTGGTTTTTAGATAATCAAATTTTTCAAATAATCAAAAATTGAAGTTTGCAATTTTCTAAACAATCTGTTTTGTTTGTCAAATAATAATAAACATTACTGAGCAATACATAGAAGGGAATGATATGCAAAGTGTGTTTGATAACAAATTAGATAGGTATGGAACAAAAATTTCATCTCTGCATCATTTTTTTTTGCACAACTACTAGTTTGTTGTATGTATACCGGGTGATTCAAAAGCAAACGACATCCTTTAAAAGGCGTGTTTCTATCAAGTAAATAAAAGGAATAGTAATATTAACATGGGTCCGCAAATACTTCGTTATCGAAATACAGGGTGTTGAAAATTGTAAAAAATAATGATTTTTTTTCAATTATTCGGAAATGATTGCAAATTAAATTTTAAAAATTACGAGTCCCGGGTTTTAATCCTGGGTAGAGACAAATTAAATTTTTTTTTAATGTTCAAACATATTCAACTCAATTTTTTTAAATGTTTTTTAAAATTTTAAATTTTTAGTACTTTTTTTTCAATGTCCAAAAATTTTTAAAATTTCCAAAAAGTTTATAAATTTCAAAATCCGAGAAAATTAAAAAAATAATAACAGCTAACAACAATAAAACAGTTTAATTTCTTAGCCAAAGTATCCTGGGGAGATAAAATCTGGAAAAATATAATTTCCCATGCATTTTGCATATAATTCAAGTTTCGTGAAAAACCCTGTAAGTAGTTGCAGGGAAGGCGCAAGTGCAGCATTTATATTCATATTATTACTGTTTTTATCGTTTTTATTATTTATAACTATAATGTTTTGATGACTTTTGGGCAGATTAGATCTTGTTAGGTTACAAAACAGGAATATGATATTAATTGGTGTATTTTCCGGATGCAAGTGTGAAAGATGCGCAGGTGCTATAGAAATCGTAGCACGTAGCACTAATAAGTCAGACTGGCAGATTGCAATAATGTATTGTGGGTACCGATTATAATTTCAAAGCAAGAATGTTGAAGCTGCTCTTGTTTATTTTAATTTCGAACAATTGTCGCTGTATAACCGAATAGGTAATCTTTATATGTTAGCAATAAGACGGATCTTTTAGATATGTATATCGTTGTTTTATACATAATTTTGCATATCCTGGAATAGATTCAGAATTTATCAATTTGTTATTGTTTTATAGTGTTCTAGTGAAGTCGGTTGTTAGCTGTTGCGCGTTACTCATATATTGCTACAAATACCTCCTACTATAATTTATTGACATGTTCTATCTTCTACCACGATTTAAGATCGCCCTTAATGAAAACTACCAGCTCAAAATGCGACGCCCCAACATCAATTTGAAACTAGAAGTGTCGTACTCGCTAAGGACTGTCTTAAATTTTGTAAATTGTACAAACTAGAGAGTTCAGGCTGTTTTACGCGAATGTATGTGTTGATTCCCCGTCTTCTTTCAGCGGTGCCTTCTTATTGTAAAACTTCAATCTCTCACCTGTAGATAATGAAAACTACAGAAGAACCTAACTCCAAATCTAATAATAACCTCATGCATTTTCTGTGTAACATTAAATAAACGAAATAAAGAAATTATGTAGCTGATTTTAAAGTTTAATTTATCATGGCATTCTGTACCCACGGTTATTTCTGAAGACAAATTTAATTTATTTTAGTTCACCCCAGCTTATTGTTTTATTATTTATAGAAATAGAACTTTGTATCATCTACATCGTGAGGGCTAAAATAGTGATGTAAGGAAGAGTATGGTGTAGCAACTCCTACCATTCGTCTATATAAAAAATTTATTCTAAACGTTTGACAATCTCGGAACTCTTTATAAGATTTGCGCATAGATGACGCTTTTAAAACTTCAAATTTAGGGTATATTTCAAATTTGGCGCGGTTTAATAATTATTTATATCACTACTTGACCATTTTTGACACCTATCCTATATACAACACTTATTTGCTAAGGTTAGGTTAATAGGTTACTTTCTTTTTTTACTTTTATTATTGAAATATGCAAGTAAGTGAAACATTTATTCTGCATTTTTACGTAATGTTTATAGTTTATTGTAGTTATTTTTGTGGTGGGGTTTAGTTGGAAAAAAGGTATAATGATACTAAAATCCAAATAATACCAACAACCAACAACATTGGACAAACAAGTCGTGACAATAAGCTGGTTTTATAGTGCAAAAGCAAACTGTATTCATAACAGAAGTAGTCAGTAGAATAATAGAACTCGTTACTTACTACTACGAAATGTAAGCGTTCTTTCAGTCACTGCATAAACTTAACTTGGTACAAAGCATAAT
This sequence comes from Ctenicera cuprea, assembly GCA_958336395.1. Taxonomy (NCBI): domain Eukaryota; kingdom Metazoa; phylum Arthropoda; class Insecta; order Coleoptera; family Elateridae; genus Ctenicera; species Ctenicera cuprea. The sequence goes on along the minus strand of OY284492.1, from coordinate 50,326,257 downwards.
TTTAATACAAACCATTTATTTACTGATTATATAATTAGCAATTATAGGTAAGCAAAATAGGTAAATTCACCTTAGGAACAGCAAATAATGACAAATCTTTGTTTTCGCTTTTTTATAAGCCGCGCAAACAACAGTATTTTGGTATTTTTGCCTAGAACATTACCGTGGCAATAAATAAATAAAAACACTTTTTACTTTTCAAATTTATTATAAAATAAAATTGACATTTGCAGTTGCGCCATCTGTTGATAAAATTTACAAGGAGCCTTGAGATTGTCAAAGTTTGGATATGAAAACAGTTGAACAGAGTGCAAACACCAGTCTTCATTACATCACTGCTAAACGTAATAAATAACGTATTTTCTGTTATAATGTCACCAATAAAGAATTTATTAAAACATAGCGTCAACTTAGTTCATTTGTTCATATATTTAAATATTGACTAAACTAAAATTTGACTTTAAAGAAATAGCCTACGAGATTTATGGTATTTTATTTTAATATTATTATCTTACGATGATGAGATGATAAACTACTCATATGTATGAGTTCGGAGAAAAGGCATTGGGTAACTTGTAATCAACTGCTTTTAAATATGTATTTTATAAACTGTTTGAAGTTGGCGTCAGTAAAACGTGTGCGACACCTCATTCTCGACTCGTGTGTCTAATTAATCGCATGGGTATATGACATTCTTGCAGTAGATTCTCTATACCCTGTCGTTATATTATAATTCTGAACGAGTTTATACCGTCCATTCACTTTTCAAATTGCATTAGACTACCTGGACTGCCCTATCTTTCCGCACGTGTAAGAGTAATCGGAGGGATGATTGACCTCGCATATTAGCGGACGATTTGTTGCGAAGACAGTTCGTACGTGTGTGCTGAATTTTATAAACGATGTTATGATTAATAACAAACACTTAATTATTCATTGAGCACAGTATAAATGGGGTTCCTCCTATCTGGGCCGCTATTAATAAAAGTAACTAAAAAGCTAAACAAGTCTTAATTTACTAAAATTACTGAATTTCTTGCAGAGAATCTCGTAAAATTATACGACCTTCTTGGAATGGCTATCACGGAATTTTTTCAATTTTCCTAAATTACATCTGACGGTTTGGTACCTCGTGTATCTCCAAATTATACATTTTTTTATGAATCTTTATGAAAAACTTTCAGAATCAAGTAAAATTTTTACTTCTTATACGCACGATTTACAAATTTTCGAATGCTGAAATTAACCCTTTATTTAGGAGTAGAAACGCATGAAATTCTTTACAGCAAACTTCAGGACTTAGGTTAGGGAACTTTCTTCTTGAGGTGCCATACCCTAAAGGGTGAGAAGGTCAAAGCCACGGCATGGCGTCGTTAACTGTGCACACCTTTGGGAATTCGGCGTAAACTGTGTAGTTTCCCGCTGTTTTGGCAGTTCCTAGTGTCACACACCGTAGTTTAATGATTGCCCTAGGTGTTAGCATGGACAGCGGGGACGACGGATTTACGTGCCATCTGAAGCACTGCCAAACTGTATGTTTACCTACTATATGGATCACTCGTCTAAGATGTCACCCGGCGGATCGTTGCTTAACTTTGAGTACGATTTGATCGGAACTTGCAGCTTCTGGCTAAACAGCTGCAAGTTAGAAAATAAGGTTAGTATTTATTGATACCTGATTCTGAATTACATTTAACTGTGCTGTTAAATTCGGACGGGTACTAATGCTGATGGTCAATGACGAACCAAGAAGAAGAAAGGTGATGCTATCTGAATTCTTCTCCTCGGTTGACTGAACTATGTGCTAGTGCCTGGAGCTGATTCTCCCTCTCAGTTGATGGGTCTTGGTCCTGGTTCCTGAAGCTGTTCTGGTATTTTTTTTTCGGGCTGGTCTAGTCGGTTTGGTAGTGGAAACACAAACTACACCCGCTGGCCTGGCCACTGTTGAGCCACAATCCGGCGGACTGACTTCGCAGGGAACTCGTGGAGTAACCCTAGGTCTGGACTGATAACAGTTGTTGCCGACTCGGAGAAATGATTTTTCCATCCCGGGATATTGATTTTATACCACCCTCTGGGTCATGTGAGAACGATTTTCGAAGTAGGGATGCCTGCGCGTGGTTCGGCCTCGCGTGTCGTACTAGTGGCGACACCAGCGGTCAATTTGAAAAGAAATAAATAAATAGTTTCTTATTTTAAATATCATGCTTGTTCATAGTTATTGATTGTTGAGCCCGATACAACCTTAGGGCAAAGAAAATGCTTTTTTAATCTTCTAGCTTCTTTAATATGGTGGCCGCTACGATTTGTTTTTAATATTTAACGCCTTATTATTCAAAAAAGAGTTGACAGATTGGGATAAAATTTATTATGTAATAGCCTTATAGAGACGCAATGTAACTGAACACAAACAATTTTCAGAAAAATAAAAATTATGAAGTGAAAAATGTTTGTCAAATTTTGACAAAAATATTGCTCAAAAACTAGTACCACAGTTTTTTGTTTTAAATTTTGTAGGTTAATAGAACTGAAGATGACAAAGTGGTTTGGGTGCCAGCCTACTTATATCTCTGTGACGCATTCTATGAATATTTGAAAACTCTGGCTTTAACGCTTATTTACTCAAAAACAAGTTACCAGAGCGGGATGCAGTTTAATATTGTCAATTTACTTTTGGGTGTACAATGTTATAAGCTACAAGAACTTTTAAAACTACTAAAACTGTGAAGTGAAGAAAAATAAATTTTGACATTTTCAAAACATTAAGCTCAAAAGTTGGTCATACGATTTTTTTAAATTTTGTAGTTTCGTTAAGCTGGGGATGAGCTACAATTTGGTTTATGTCTTAGTTTGCTAATCTCCCTGTGACGCTTTTAAAGAATTTTTGAAAATCGAAAATTCATGGCTTTTTATTTAATAAATGGGAGACGTTATAAAATTTCTCTTTAAGCTAACTTGCTCATGAGTGGTAGTAGAATAAGATTCACTACATAAATAACAAATTTTCAAATATTTAAAAACTTTTAAAATTATTAAATTCTCCAAAAGTTGTCAAAATTTTCAATATTTCAGTTTCAAAATTTTTTAAAATTTTGACAATTTCCAGTAATCTAATAAATTTCAAAATTTTTCAAAACATAAAACTGAAATTTTTAAAATTTTTTAATATTATAATTTTTTAAAAATTTCCTAAAAATGTTTTAAAAATTTTTAAAATAAAGTAACATTTTTAGATTTTTAAAAAACATTCGGTGTAAAATAGATTTAAAATTTTTTCGGAAATTTTTAAAATAATCTAAATTTCCATAAAATAGAAATATCCGAAATATTTCAAAATTATCAAAAACTTCCACCAATGCGAGGAAGGTTCCGTAACGGTTGCCCGACAGCTTTTTTTTCTTATGTTATTATTGCTTTTGTTTTCACTTTTTTTTTTTTTAAGAATCATGAAGCCGTGCGTGAGCGCGACCCCATGATTCCCATCCCACCCCCTTACCCGGGTTCAGCACACTAAGTGCTCTTCACCGGTCTAACATGCCCCACCCCTGAAAGACATGCAACCCAACATACACACCTACATACACCATCCATGGACCCGTCGGATTTAACTTATTCAGGAAAATTACCGACGAGCAGTGGACTCGAACCAACTGCCATTGGGAGTCTAGTTTCAAAGCCTGGGACTTTAACCACTAGACCACCTATCCTACAACTTTCACAATTTGTTTTTTTTAGCTTCTTCATTGTTAACTCTTTTTTATTTTTCAATTTTCTTCAACTTACTCAACGTTTGTTCCCACTTGTTTTGTGCTCATCTTTCGTCGTTTTTAAACAAATAATTAAATCTAACTTCTCTAAAACATTTACACCGTTTTTCAATGCTTATTAGTAATCGCTGACGAAGACATCGTTTAACCCTTTTATAGTTTATTTTTAGTAGTATTTAACACACATAAAAGGATGCTCATTTAAGAAATTAAGGGCAATATCGATTCAACAAGAATTAATTATCCAACGATTCGTAAAGATTTGCGTTTGCTAATCGTTGGCATGAATACACATATGAAGCGTAACTGATCACGAATAACGCAACCTGTTCCCCTAGTATGTGATTAAAAGTGATACAAATACCACGTTTGGAATGTTCTTTGTGCCAAAATTTTGATAAAATGTCACACGACAGCAGTACGAGAGGTTCGAACTCGCTTTCTGGGTCTTCGGGAAGTTCACAGAACGTTATATTGATGATGCAAAAAGATAAAGACGACTTCACTTTGTACGGATCGCCTGCACCAATTCGTCTAAGCCGTTCGGGAACTGTTCGAAGGGCAACTACGCTTTCTTCTGCGAAAACGCAAGCAGAACCCATAAACGTGAGTGTTGAAGATTCAGAAATAATTCAGAAACCGGAACAAACAGCTGTTGATACGCATCCAACGGACAGGTATCGAAAATCGTTAGATAGCACTTACAGACATAGCCTAGAATCTATTTCTGAATATAAAACGAAGCATTCGTTCTCCTCGGCTTCTTTATTTCCAAGTAGGGATGGAAGCTCTATCGAATCGTCCTCATCAGATTGCACTGATTATGCGATGCGAAGCACCACCGATACGACAAAAGATAAGACTTTTCTTAGCGCAAGTTCTAGTTATTTAAGTTGGATTGAAAGTGTGAATAGTGAATATTTCGGAAGCGCAAATTCTACAGCTGATATAGTGGATGTCGACGCAAAAGTCGGAGAATGGAATAATTTTTGGTTAAATTATAATAGTAACAACAATAGATATTTATCAAGTCCCTATTTGTCAATTTCGAACGAGGAGAAAAACGCAGAGGATCTTTCAGACTGCAAAAGTACGTCTAGCACCCAGAGAGAATTCACTGATAAGCAGATCTCCTTGGACCAAATTTTTTTATCTCACGAAGAAGTTTTGGAAGCATTGAGATGTTCCCAGAGGATCACAGAAATTTTGCAAAATGCTTTGAAGCGTAACGAAACGGACGTTGACGAATCCAGAAACGATTCTTATTATTCACAGACTTTTCCCGCGCTATTTTCTGTAGGTATATCGCTAAATTTTCTTGTGGTTTATTATTTATCATAATTTTATTTTGTTAGAGTTTTCGCAAAAAAGAAGAACCACCAAGGGAAAGGGTGCGTTCTTATTCCCTAGAACCGCAAGAATTACAAAAACAGAAGCAAATGTTAAAGCCACCAACCCAATCCAGTAATAGTTGTATTAACGTACTTTTGAACACTGGTGTTGCGGATATTCTGAAGAGAGTTATGAGCAAAAGGCGCGACGTTATGACTTCCGATGAAACACCTTCAGCATCTAGAAGTAGCTTTTCTGATTGGTCTAGTGCCAAATAGCATGAGTTTTTTACTCATTTTGGGGCCAAATAAGCAATAATGATTGTTATTTGAGTAGGTTATTTTGAACAGTTCTGGAACCTCCCTCATCACTCGGCCTTGATGGTCAAGGTCAAAAATCATAGACAAGGTCACTCTCTCCCCCCAAACCTTGAGTTTCAAAATCATTGATCAAAGTCGCTTCCCCCACTACCAAACCTTGAGTTTCAAGGTCATTGATCAAGGCCACCTCCTCCCACCACGAGGCTCAACTTGGAAGGCTAGCAGATAATTGAAACGCAAATAAAATAGAGTTTTTAGTGTTACTGAGTTTTCAGACCAATAAGTATAGGTAATTGCATTATTCTTGGAGATGAAGCTAAAGGTAGACTACGCGTGTTTGAAGTCAAACAACGGGAACCATTAAAAATATAAGACTTTCGCCGAAGGAAGTTGACATTTATATTAACAACGAAGAAATGAAATACTCTCGTTTGATTGGGGGTTACCTGAAATAAACGACGAGATGTCAGTCGTATATTCTAAGGAAAGTGCACATCAACTTGTGATGTTGCAGTTAACGTTACCAAGCCTCCTGAAAGTGCATACATAAATACCCACACAGTTTTAAGGCTTAAAGGGAGGGGGGGGCTCTTTATTTGCAGCTTTGAAGGCTACTAGTTCAGCGTAAAGTTTATTTGCGTTTCAATTATTTGCTGGCCTTGCAAGTTGATCTTCGTGGTGGGAGGAGGTGTCCTTGATCAATGACCTTGAAACTCAAGGTTTGGTGGTGGGGAGGCGACTTTGATCAATGATTTTGAAACTCAAGGTTTGGTAGCGAGGGAGGTGGCCTTGGCCATGATGTATGACCTTGATCATCACGGTCGAGTGGTGGGGAGAGGTTCCAGAACTGTTCAAATTATGCTACTTATTTGCATAGTAATAATTAAATATTCCATTGTTGTTGAACGGTTGATAATTGGTAACTTACGACTTACAATAAAATATTTTAGTACCTCAGAAGTTGTAATTATTATATAAAATTTTACTCCAAGGGCTAGTTTTATTTAAAAAAAAAATGTTAACTTCGCATTGGTTTCTGTGAAACAAAAATGATAATAATAATTCATCCTCGCACTTTAATGAGAATATGTAGCCGTCCATCATGAATTTGAAATTTGCTTCTTTAGGAACACGTAATACTATTTGTGTTTTTCAGAACTAGTCACGTGATATTACTTCCAGATCTAGTCTACTCGTATTTTCGTTTTTTTACAGCTAGGTGTGGTGTGCTTGTGTGCATTAATGCCAGCCCGTATTTGTGTGTGCTTTTATATGTTTTAATTTAACTATTACAGCACAGTATCTGTATCTTGAGTAATTTCTACCGTTGCTATCCCATCATTCGGTCTCTCTTCAATCTCCTCGTCGGCCACAACTGCATCGGATTTTCGTAGACCTCGTGGTGAATTTTCTTATTTTTTCTTATTATGCAATATTAATAATAATATTGCCGTTAGAGAGAGTGAGACCGATTGCAATTGTGGAGAGAGAGATGTGGGAGAAGAGCGGTTTCAGTTTAACTCGTAGCGAGGTAAGACCACGCTCTCCTAGGCGCTGATTGGGTGTGAGCAGAAGCAAAGGGGTTGGAGTACTACACAACAAGATTTCATAATTTAATCCAATTATATTTCAACCTACTTGTGATATAACTGTTAATTATGTATTATAGTTTTACGATTTATCTATTCTTATTATTATTTGAAGTTGCCTAAAAAATTTGGTTTTATGAATCAAATGCAGATTGCAACTTTGCTAATTGATTATTATCGGCACCTATCTAATTTTCTAAACAAACAGTGCCCAATAAAAGTAACTGAACAAACACACAAATTTATCACTAAATCGTATTCTACAGCTGATTAAATCAACATCTTTTATCTAACATTAAAGGAAATTACAATAGTAACGCCCTCTATGATGTGCGGCGAGGAACCATAATTGAAACCAAATCTCTTCTTTCTTATCTTTTATCTACTTGAGCAGCAATACGTTGTGTTATTATATTTTCCTTGATTTCTGAGATAAACGCTTTTTAATTTTCTTTTTTTAAGTTGTGCTGTGAATTGCAGTTGACACATCATTATCAGCAAAGTGAGATAAACCAGAACACCTTAAATAATCGTTGTAGGCTGTAGTAACTTTTAAGCAAACGAAAAGTAATACCGATAACCTGTTTGTATATCTTCTATGAAAAAATTTATGATAGATTAATGGCTACCCAACAGTTCAACACTCCACACAAAACTAGAAGCAGCTAAAGCACGTTATATACTTTATTAAAAATAACTAGATTATTAGGTTAATAACTGAGTGACTTCAAGAATATATTCTAATCATAATAAAGTATGATCAAAAAAAATTTAGTGGCTTTAAAAAATTTAAATCGTACCGTTGCTGTAATCGACAATTTATTAACTGCCAGCATAATGAAGTATCTGCCAGTAGTTTGAAATAAGATTGTAGTGGTTGGAACTATTTTCTATTATTAAACCATTTTTGTTTGAATATTTACTATTTTTTTTTATTTCTTTATTCTTTGTCATAAAATGAAAGACGATGAAAGGTAACAAACTAAAATAGGTAACTATTGATGATTATCATCATGATGAAACTTCCACATAGACTTGGATAATAATAATGAAAAAAGTATACAATTCTTTATTATTTTAATATTTAACTATAACATTTATATATAAAGCAGCGTACAATAAAATTATTAACATCTACAATTTATTCCCTTCCTAACCACCAACGGGAACTATGTTTAAGTGTAGCACGACCATTTTCTGAAAAAAGTGTAAGATATCGTTGATTTTCTAATGGATAAATACGGCTGCTCATGCTGGCTTCACCGTCATTAACAAAAACTTCCATGGATGAGCTATCAAAAAATACGTTTAAGTGCAATAAATCCTTTGCTGGTAACGGAATACTTCGATAACCACTAAGTCCATATTGTGTACAACGGCGATCCAATACTAAACGCTGTGCTTGGTTGCACTGAAAAAAATGTTTTGTTGTGTGAACAAATGATTAGTCACTGCAACTAAAGAAATTAGTAGCTATAGAGTCAACTAATTTGTTTGTTCACAATATTTTTTTTTTTAGTTGTGGCAAATCTTGTTGTGCAAACTATCAGTGTTTGTTGGTATTACTATCTCACAATTACTTGTCCTAACAAATGCTTTTGATTTCGTAACAAATCTGGATTTGTTTATATTGCTAAGAAAATTTGTTAAAACCACTACCACGACTTGCTAAAATTACTAACACGCTCTGTTATATGAGGCGCCAAATGTGCCACAAGAAACATTATTTTAATATTAAAATATTAAGATATTTTTCAATTATTTTTTTATTTTTATTACAAAATATATATTTTTCAAAAATTTTTTTATTTTAATTATAAAATTTATATTTTTTAATATTTTTTTTATTTTTTTTTACAAAATTTATATTTTTTAATAATTTTTTTTATTTTTATTACAAAATTTATATTTTTTAATATTTATTTTATTTTTATTACAAAATTTATTTTTTAATAATTTTTGAATTTTTATTATAAAATTTATTTTTTAATAATTTTTTTAATTTTTATTATAAAATTTATATTTTTTAATATTTTTTAAATTTTTATTACAAAATTTATATTTTTTAATAATTTTTTTTAATTTTTATTACAAAATTTATATTTTTCAATTATCTTTTTATTTTTATTACAAAATTTTTTGATTAAAATATCTGAGATTTTGATTAAAATATCTGAGATTTTGATTAAAATATTTGAGATTTTGATTAAAATATCTGACATTTTGATTAAAATATTTTCAACATGTGCAAATATATTTTTATAAACGTAACGTAACGTAACGTAAGGTAACGTGCGTAAGATGACAGCGCCGCGGCCGCGGTTGTTTAGTAGAAGATGTCATGGGGGTGAAGGTTTGTCCTATGCTCGCGCAACACAAAAGTTTGTATGCCACATCAGGGAGGTGCGGGACAGTGCAGGGTAGCCCGCGGTAGTTTTAAATTTGGCCAATTACAGCAGATTTAGTTCTGCCACTTCGTTCCTTTTCGAGTGCTTTCGCGTTCTTCCACGGAACTGCATGTACAATTTCCTTTGACATGTGGTCGGTAAATTGCAGGTTATGTTTCGTTTTGCCGCGTTTATAAAACGTTCACAAAAAGATAAGTATTATGATAAAATAGATGTTACGCTTGTGTAAAATTAATTTATTTTCAGATTCTGCTTAGATTAGATTTTGATGTGCTTCCTGTAACTGCAAAGATAAGTATTGAGTGAAATAGATGTCTATGCCTTTTTAAAATTATTTTATTATTTTCAGGGTTGCAGTTTTAAATTCATCAGGTCGCCCACGTCCAGTTCCCGAGTTTCTTTTTTTAGCAAAGGGTTCTTGCCTTTGGTTTTTGCCTGTTCAATAGTTACTTTCTTATATTAATTATGGATGTTGTTGGGCGTAAAAAGTATTGTTGTAAATATCCAGGTTGCAACAATTGGTATTACATACGTACTTCAAAAAGTTACGTAAACAAACACTTTTACAACTTTCCAAGGAACGCCTACTACCATCAGCTGTGGAAAAATGCATGTAAAATAGATGGTAATGTAAATAAATGGGTGATTTGTGAGGATCATTTTGAGGAAAAACATTTTGTGAATGCGAGAAGGGAACGTTTAAATGTAAATGCGGTCCCTATACAATTTTATCAAAATGACGAAGAAGTAGTTTCTGAGGCTAGCATAGTAACAGAATCTGAAATCGTTGCTCATTCAGAAGTAACTTTGTTCGAGGAAGAAATTACGTCTTGTGCTTGTTTATTAAATGCTTCAACTTCAACTGCGCAATGTGCTTGTTTTCTAACAAGTACCTCCTCTCATTCACAAAATAAAGTAATAAGCAACTTTGATCAAGATCACAATTATTGTTTGAATGATGTTAATGAAGTCTCTTGCAATTTTAAACGGTTTGCTTTTTTAAACGAAGGTGAGAGTGGAATTTTAGCCAAGATTGGAACTTCAAAAAAAGATTTAACACCTAAAGAGAATATTATGTACGCTGCGCATAGAAATGTTTGTGCGAAATTAAGTAAACTTCGCGCTACTTTAAAGAACCAAAGAGAAAAGACAAATACTCTTAAAAAACTATACGAAGCTGATAAATTTCAGCTAATTGATGAAAAGTTAAATGAAGTATCAAAAGAGTTTATCAATTCTCAATTAAAGAATGCTGGTAAAGAACCCAGTGCACGTAGATGGACTGAACAGGATAAGGCATTTGCTTTATCTGTGTTCAAAAGAAGTCCACGTCTGTACAAGTACTTACAGGCATATTTTTTGTTACCTTCTGTGAGAACTTTGAAAGGTATTTTGGCAAAAATTCCATTTGAAACTGGAGTTAACCCAGCTATTATGGATCACTTACGACAGCAAGTAGTGAAAATGCATACCGCAGATCGTTACTGTGCGTTGCTTTTTGATGAAATTTCTTTGTGCAAAGGGTTTCATTATGAACATCATAAACAAATAATTAGTGGTTATGAGGATTTAGGCTCTTTGGGAAGGTCAAATAAAGCAGCTAATCATGCTCTTGTTTTTATGATCAAAGGAATTAGAAAACAGTGGAAACAAGTTGTTGCTTATTATTTCACATCTCACACTGTTGCAACGTTCAATCTAAAATTCCTTATTAAAGAAATAATTAAGAAGCTTCAAGAAGTCGGTTTAAATGTAATAGCGACAGTTTGCGATCAAGGTCCTACTAATCAGTCGGCCATATCTCAATTATGTGCAGAAAGGCACCCTCGACAAAGCCCTTATTATTTCTTTATTAATGAAAAACCGATTGTTACGATTTTTGATGTACCGCATTTATTGAAGAACACGCGGAACGCATTATTGAGATGCAGAATTCAATTTGAAGCTCACAAATCTGCTAAATTTGAATACATCGAATCTGTTTTTAAATTTGACCAGCAAAAATTATTTAAATCGTTACCTAAATTAAAGGCAGAGCATTTCAATTTCACAGATTCCTATGTAAAGATGAAAGTGAAGTTTGCTGCTACTCAGTTAAGCAGCTCTATGGCTAGTGCCATAGAGACGTTTGCTACTTTTGCAGTATTACCTTCCGATTCTATTTTTACTGCAGAATTTGTTCAAAAAATTGACAATTTATTTGACTCTTTGAATGGTTCGCGCATTAAGCCCCTTGATTCAAAGCCTTTTAGATGTGCTTTGACATCAAATTCACCACATTTGAAACTTTGGTCAGAATTATTAATAGAACTGAATCAGTGGAAATTATTTGACCTAACAACTGGCATTGACTGTACTAAACAGTATTCATTCATTCGGGGATGGCAAACTACCATCCAGTCAGTTATTTTCCTCTGGAACAGTATTAAAGATGTAGATGGATTTGATTTTCTAAGTTTGCGAGGGTTGAACCAAGACCCTGTAGAAAATCTATTTTCTTGCATTAGACAGCATGGCGGACCCAATACCAATCCTACTTGCCATCAGTTTACTGCTGCCTTAAAAACTGTTGTTGTAAACAAATTAGCTTTACCAACGGGTGGCAGTGGTAACTGCGAAGATGATCTGTGTTCACCATTGGATGATTTGGGTAACTTATTGAAATTCTCGTCCCTAGACGAAGAAATAGATCAAGAGCCACAATCAGTTGCAATTTTTGAATTTAATTCTCAAAAGCTTGAAGATATTCCTTGTGAAGATAGTCAAGCTCTTGCTTATGTGGCAGGTTATGTATTAAAAGCAATTAATGTAACTGATTGTGATACTTGTCGGAAAAATTTATATTCCGAGGAGGTTACTAACCGCCATCTATTTACTTCCTTCAAAGAGACCGACAACACCCATAGATTAAAATATGCAAGTGAATCTGTTATGCAACTTGTTCAAAATATTCATGACAATTTATATAATTATCTCGAAATCGATGGGTTTCAGTCAAAGCTTGAGGATAAGTTTAAGAGATTGTTTAAATTGCATTATGATTTTGCGCACGTAGCATGTACAGAACACAACTATGACAATTTGATTTTAGATAGGTGTGTGACCTTTCTAATTTTCAAATTCGTCAAGGATAAGCAAAAATCAAAGGCCATTTCCGACGGACACATTAAGAAGGTGAAGAAATTTAAATCTATGTGATAGCTGTTTGTACTGATCTCATTTTGAACAATTGTTAAGTTTTTATCGAGTTTATAGAATATTTATTTATTTTTACAGGATCAGTATTAACTGTTACAAATGTGATATGTATTTATCTATTGTCAATTTGTGTTGAATTTTTTATTATTATAAGAATTAAGTTGTATTGAGTTTATAGAATATTTATTTCTTTGTTGTTAAGCATGTAGGTATTGTTATTTTTATTGTACTATATTAATATTTGTTTCGTTTACACTACTGTATTTTGGGATGTATTTATTTATGCTGTTTTATTGAAAATTATTGTTTTTCAGGTTATTTTGATTAATATACCCCATAGTTTAATCAATTTTTGCGTTTTTTTTAGTAACTAACCTATTTTATAGTAAATTTTATTCATTGCAGCTGTCATTGTCATTATTATACAATTGAAATTAGTTTGTTTTTATTGGATTATTTTCAAACCTTCCGAATTCTCCAATAAAAGCAAACGAAATTTCAATTGCATAAAAATGCAATATAAACAGCTGTCAATTGCTTGAAATATTTGCCAATTCAAATAAGCGCGGTAAGCTATTTAAAATTTTTAGTTCTGCCACACCGTCACCAGGCGGCGCCTTGCGAGTTTGTGTTGCCAAAAATTAACCAGGGGATTTCATTTCTCTTCGTGTATGTTTTATGGAAGATGTGCTGCTAAGTTCACTGTGGTTGTTGCTTTGCTGGTTTGTTTTTTAAATTTTAATATTTATCTGTCGGAGTGTCTGTGTTCCCCATACAGGTACGTCTACAACGTACAAGCAAAATATGATATATTTTTGTAGCATGGGCATAATTACTTTTTAGAAAAGGCAATGGATCTTGTAGAAAGTTATTTTCATAACCTTACTCGCGATTATAATTACGCCTGCAGGAATACATTCTGTAATGACATAGTAATTATAAATAACATGTGTCACCGATTGGAACAGCAGTGTGATGTGCTACTTGCCTTACAAAATTCATTAATGGATGGTTTAGCAAGAAATGTTATTAGTGAGATTTTGGAAATTGTGACAGAGAAGTTGAATTACATTAGATCTAATCAGCAGTCTTTGGCAGAGCCCAATAATCCAAGACTACTTTACACTGCAAATTTAACCAGAAATTCTAATGGAAGGCTAGCTTATGCCATATCAGAACAACAAATAAAACTTTTGCGCAAGTCGGGCTGTAATGTAAAAAGGATCTCGTCTGTTTTGAATGTGTCTAAACGTACATTGTATCGAAGAATATCAGCTTTTTCCATTCAAAAGTGGAGTACGCTTACAGATAGTGAACTTGATAATTTGCTTTTAAACTTGTTAAGGGAAATGCCCAATTCTGGAGAAGTTTATATAATGGCCAACTTAAAAGCACGTGAAATATTCATACCTAGATTGAGACTACGACAACGTCTTAATATACTGGATCCAGTTGGAAGGTTGTTGAGAAAACGAAATGTTATTAGACGAAGAAAATATCGAGTTGGAGGTGCAAATCATTTGTGGTAAAATAGTGTAAGTATAGCTCCTGATAATGAATTATAGTCATTTTTTTAAGGCATATGGATTCCAATCACAAACTAGTAAATTATAGAATGGTCTTCCATGGATGTGTCGATGGGTATAGTCGCGTTATTACTCACTTGAAATGTTTAAAGAATAATAAGAGTGATAGTGTACTAGAGCTATTTGAAAATGGAGTTGCTAACTTTGGGCTTCCTCTACGTGTTCGAGGCGATCACGGAACTGAAAATATTAAAGTGGCGCAATACATGATCGAAAAGAGAGGAAGTAATAGGGGTAGTTTTATTACAGGTCGCTCTGTGCACAATCAGAGAATCGAACGGTTATGGAGTGAACTAAATCGAGTGGTTGTACGAAGTTTTAAGCATCTATTTACTTTTATGGAAAATGAGGGTTACTTGAGTCAATTAAGCGAAATTGATTTGTATTGTTTGTGGTACGTTTTTATGCCTCGTATTTCTGGGCGAATCAATATTTTTATTGAGCAGTGGAATTTTCATAAACTGTCGACTGAAAATAATAGAAGTCCTATTGAGTTGTGGCAGATAGGCATGTTGGAAATGCAAAATAATCGTAACGATGAATATTTAGACAATAGTTTTGGAGTAAATGATAATAACAGTATTGAAATTGAAACAGCAAACAATGTTATTGTACCTGAATGTCAATTAGATTTGGACAATGATGTATTAAATCAAATATATGAAGCTGTACCAGATCCTTTGGTGGATGACAATTATGATGGTATTCATCATTATTTAACCATTAGACAAATAATTAATAATAATGTGCAGGTATAAACAGATTCGAGTATAACACAAATTTAAATGTTTTATTTTAAAAACAATGACATTTATATTTTTAAAAAAGAAATATGTTAAACAAAACAAACAAGTGTAAATATGAAATTAAAATAAATGTTCTACTTTGTTATAAAAAGTGTTACAATATTATGTTATGTTAATAATAGTCTAGGAGCTGGAGCGATATGGTGTGACTGAAAGTTAACCCGATGGCACTAGGGTTTATTGTTAGAGGACGGTTCAATGATCAATTCATCTCACAGACCGAATCTTCGCTCTCATTTAGTTCTCGAGATACAGCATCCGCAAATTTTTGATTTTTTTACTGCAGGTTAACCCTTTTGAAGTTGCAGTTACTTGAAAAGCATGCCATTCTTATACACTTCCACCATCTGCCATCATTTTTTAACGTGTTCATTTATCGGGCTGGGCCAGTTAAAATGGGAGCAAAAATGGACTGCGAGTTAACCCTCCCAAACCTGGTGGAAAATGTTTATTGGTGTTGCCAATTGTTAAGATACCATATGCCATCAAAAGTTACCGGTCCATTTCACAGTAATTGGCCATTATTTGGACAGAAAATGGACATTTTCGCCATTTTGTGGCTAAAACTTACCGATTACAAGTTCACATGATGGCACCGTGTCAAATACGTTAATTTGAGATCAAATAATAATATATATGAGTGCCATCATTTTTTTTCCAATTCAACCCCTCCCACAACCCCCAAAACCTCCCCCAAAAAAATCAGTAATTTCGATCTTTAACCGCTGTTGGGGGGATTTTGGGTTTGTGGGAGGGGTTGAATTGGAAAAAAATGATGGCACTCATATATATTATTATTTGATCTCAAATTAACGTATTTGACACGGTGCCATCATGTTAACTTGTAATCGGTAAGTTTTAGCCACAAAATGGCGAAAATGTCCATTTTCTGTCCAAATAATGGCCAATTACTGTGAAATGGACCGGTAACTTTTGATGGCATATGGTATCTTAACAATTGGCAACACCAATAAACATTTTCCACCAGGTTTGGGAGGGTTAACTCGCAGTCCATTTTTGCTCCCATTTTAACTGGCCCAGCCCGATAAACGGACACGATAAAAAATGATGGCAGATGGTGGAAGTGTATAAGAATGGCATGCTTTTCAAGTAACTGCAACTTCAAAAGGGTTAACCTGCAGTAAAAAAATCAAAAATTTGCGGATGCTGTATCTCGAGAACTAAATGAGAGCGAAGATTTGGTCTGTGAGATGAATTGATCATTGAACCGTCCTCTAACAATAAACCCTAGTGCCATCGGGTTAACTTTCAGTCACACCATATCGCTCCAGCTCCTAGACTATAAGTACATATTATGTAATGATATAATAATAAATTTAAAACATAAAAATAAAAACTTTGAAAATTACGTCTTACTACGCAAACCCAAACAATGACACATTTATATTTTTAAAAAAGAAATATGTTAAACAAAACAAGTGTAAATATGAAATTAAAATAAATGTTCTACTTTGTTATAAAAGTGTTACAATATTATGTTATGTTATGATATAATAATAAATTTAAAACAAAAATAAAAACTTTCAAAATTAGTTTACTAGGCAAACCCAAAAACCATTCCGTTCTTGATGCCAAACGTCATGGCGTCTTTGAAATTTTGGTAATTCACATGTGTTACTGGTAGGTATAACTCCAAAGCGCACGTATTTCCTTTAGGATATGGACAACTGTCTTCATGTAAGAAGCTAATTGCAATCTTGGACGAAAAGCCCAGTGAAGGTATGACATTTAAACCAGTGCAAAACGTTAAGATCTCTTCCAATGTACACGAGTCTTCCTCTGCGGTATCATCGTTTTCTGAAAATTAATAATGTAATTTCAGAAAAATGAGAGCTGTCCATTAGGGTGGTCCTTATTTTTCAACCTCGGAATATTTTTTGCGCTACCCCTCCCAGAACTATTCCATTTCAGGAAAAAAATATTTGAGTAAAATTTCAGCCCGAATGGTTAAGGGGAAAACGTGACCCCGGACAATATCCAAATGTGTTAAAACTTTATAGACATTATTTTCTCATTAAATGGAACAATATTACTGGGTAGCCCTAAAAAAATTAATGATTTTTTTCGCCAAGTACATGAAGGACCACCCCACTGTGCATAGACCAACCTTCACAGTCTAATAAAAAATCTTTCCAAAATGCTGCAATTCTGCCCTCCACGTTTCGCTTATTAGTTCCTTCTTCACTGAAACTAATAATAAACCACTCGTCCATTTTAGAGATTGTCAGAAGGCCTTCCTCTGTATTGCAGAGTAATTCTACAAAATATTCTGGATATTTCTTCATGTAGTCGTAGACATTCATGGTACTCAAGCCTTCAATAAACTGTTCCATACTTTTCTTGCATCTCTCCAAGACATAGAAGTTGATTGCATCTAAAATTAAAAAGTAAATTAATTGCAAAACTAATAAAGTGATTTCACTGTACCTGTCACCACATCATCTTTTTTGCTGAAATCATTGATTACTTCCCAACCAGCGATTTTGAAATAATTTCCTTCAATTAGTGTATTTCGTAAGGTTTGCAGATCAGGAGCGTCTATGGCCATTTGTATTTCATTACGAATGTCAATATCAACAACGTCATTGATGGTTGGGATAATTTGACCCCCAGCTCCAGAGACTTGCGTAAGCATGCGAAAAAAAGTTTCAGAGAAAAATCTTGGGCCAAGACCTTCATGAATAATTGACAGTGCAATGAATCTTCCTGCATAAAAATAATGGTTCTGCTCCAGACATTCTTTATTGAAGGTAATAATTTTATTGTTCTCATTGCCCGCAAATAAT
Source organism: Ctenicera cuprea (assembly GCA_958336395.1). NCBI lineage: Eukaryota > Metazoa > Arthropoda > Insecta > Coleoptera > Elateridae > Ctenicera > Ctenicera cuprea. Next base: position 50,308,444 of record OY284492.1, on the reverse strand, counting down.
TTGGATGATCTGCCAACATAGTTTAAAAGTAGGCGAAACATTTCTCGCCTTGGTCCTCCAGCATCTATCGCTCCTTCAGTTTGGTTGTCAGAATCAGTAAAAATTACAGAAATTTTATTAGAAGGTGAAAAAGACTTTCTTTGCACTGCTCTTACACAGCAGTTGAAAATATCCTCTCGATAAATGTTGAAATAGCTGATATTTTCTTCAGTAAGGCTTTTCTGCATGAACTTCAAAATTTCAGTTAATGAAGTTGGTTCAGCACACATAAGAACATTCCAATTGGGTACATCAAGATTGTTCAAGACGTTATTATTATTGCTGAAATCCTCATTATCAGTCATATCCTCTCTACATAAATTAGCTGGATTTTCTATGTATGTTCGATTATCATCAGGGCGAATAGTGTTACATAGTGAAATGTCCTCTACAAAATTAATAACTGCACTGTTATTAAGATTATTGAGTTCCACCCACCGCTTACCAGACTCATCTTCATCTGTTAAATTTAAAATATGTTGATTGTTTTGTAGTGGTCGTACATATACAACCTTGTTGTAAAAGATTTTTCTAAAAATTGATCCTGTTAATTCCACATTTTCGTCTAGTTTTGGTTTCACTAAATAGCCGCTACATGGAACTAAAATTTCAAACTCTGTTCCATTCAATTTGTCTTGAAAACATTCCGTAATCTTTGAAACAACTTGTTGATTTGACCATATATAATCAAAATCTACAGCATTTAAAGCGTACCCTAAAATGAATTAGATTGAATTAGATATACAGTGCAGGGCAAATCCCTAGAAACGAAAAATTTTCTAGCTTTATTATCAACATTATGGAAAACGGTTTCAGAGGATCCTTTCTGACACAATAAGTAAGTTTCTAGGTAAGTCAGTGGCAGGTACCATTTGACCCCTATTGCCATTTAAAATTTTCAATCTGCCGCCCCTGACTTACCTTGAAACTTATTTATTGTGTCATAATGTGGGTAATAATTGACAAAAAAGATCCACTTCCATTATAGGGATGTGCCAACGTGAAAGTTTCATTTTTCAAAGTTTCCTAAAGTTGCCCATCCCTACTTCCATAAAGTTGATAATAACAGAAAATTGACCGGTTCCAGAGATTATTTTAACTAATTTTTGGCAATAATTTTACACATATTCAGATATACACAATTATCAAATACAAAAATATCTACCTTGTTCAAAGGCTTTGACTTTTCGATAACCAGTCAAACTTTTGACCTCTGTAGATGATTTCAACAAAATCACGTCCTTATGAAAAGGCTTAGACTCTTTCTTGTGTCTTTTATTAGGATTTGATGAAGAGGCAGAAGAACATGAACCTCTTATGGATGGAAACAGTCTGCGTAATTCGTTTCGAACACCAACAGCAGCTGCAGTAGTTGTAGGTGTTACTGTCACAGCAGGCCTAGATGAAGTAATTGTAGATGTTCTAGTAATGTTAGAATGTGGAGACCTATTTATGGTGCTTCCAAGGTCACAATTGATGTTTGAACCACTCAGGCAGTTTTCTATACAATCTCTTAATTGGGTACTTTGGAGTACTTGGTTTATTAATGTATTTAAATTTTCAGCCATTACTGAAACAAAGGGTAATATTTTACAATACCAATTTGTCGATTTTGTCAATAATGCATATAAGGGTGATTTATTTTTTGTAGCAGGACCTCAACAGTCGTTACAAGGCCTCATTTTGAGTATAAAAGTTCATACAAATATGGGTCCGCAAATGATTAGTTTCCAAGATACAGAGTGTTGAAGTTTCATATTTATTTTGCGTTGTATTGGTTTTCTCTGATCAGACAGCAGGAAAGTTGAGGAAATTTTCAGCGGTAGATATTATTCAAGACTAGGCATTTTCAAGGTAAATTCTATTTAAATATGATATTCTAGTGGCGTAGAAACCGAACGAGGTGCCCGCTTTTCAAGAATATTTGATACGTCACTGAGATTTTTCTAAATTTTAATTGCAATTTTAAAAACTAGGTACATTCAATTTAGAAAAAAAAAGTATTCGTGCAAAATTTTGATAGGATTAGCCGTTTTCCTGCAATTTTAAATTTAATGTTTAAAAATGCACCTTCAAAAAGAAAAATATTTCCAATTTTTTACTGATTAAAAATATGAAAAACAGGTACCTATTATTGGTAATTTTCGCTTGTTTCACTAATTATAGATAATACATTTTAATGAAAAAAATTATTTCACATTTTTTTAGTTAAAAATGGAAATAATTTTGCTTTTTAAAGAAACATTTCTAAACCTTAACTTGGAAATTGCAGGAAAACGGCTAATGCTATCAAAATTTTGTAAGAATACTTTTTTTTTAAAATTGCATTCAAAACTTTAATAATCCCAGTGACATCAAATATTCCTCAAAAGAAGGCACCTCATTCGGTTTCTACGCCACTGCAATTTCATATTTAAATAGAATTTACTGTTAAAGATGCCTAGTCTTGAGTAGTACTCACCTTGAAAATTTCATCAACTTCCCTCCAGCACACACTCCAGTCTGTTCAGAAAAAAACAATACACCGTTAAATAGATATGAAACTTCAACACCCTATATCTTGGAAACGAAGCCTTGTAACGACTGTTCAGGTCCTGCTACAAAAATCTGACTCATCTGGTTCTACACGTTTAATGTAGTGCCTCAGTATCATTCTTACCTTATGCTTCGCCCCTGTAAACATGGGCCCGGGGATATTAGCCTGATTTAAAACAATACCCCGAAACAACCAACTCAGATGTGCCTGAAAAAAGCAAAGTATTTCGAAAATATTGCTGTTATTACACATTTGCACAAGGTTTGAATGCTAGAGGGTCACTATTTTGGATGAGTGGACGAGTAGAACCCGAATTTATCAAAATTATTAACGAAATCAAGAAGCTGCTACTTTATAAAACGTTTGTTGTTTGGAACGAACAAAATTATTGTTACTATATTCATACCTACTTACCTACTTCAGTATTTTAGTTTTAAAACGTAGATTAGATACACACGTGAACTTGTGAACCGGGAACCACCGGGAACATGTTCAATTCACACAACGAACTTAAAAAGGTGCGTTCACAATGACTAAATTTATGTAAAAATTAACAACTTTACTTGTACATACTTCGCTGAAGATATGACATGCAATGCAATTTGAAATAAGTGAGTATAAGGCTGCGTTTACACTGATGAAATTAACAAGTAAATTAGAAATTAACAAATATAATTAGTGATCCAGCCAATCCTTACACGAATTTTCATTGTGAACGCACCTTTTGCATGACATTCTCTAAAACCTACTCTTATGCGATGTCGGTGCTGCCATCTTACAAGATTTATGTTCTGTGCATCTTACACACGTTACGTTACGTTACGTTACGTTTATAAAAATATATTTGCACATGTTGAAAATATTTTAATCAAAATGTCAGATATTTTAATCAAAATCTCAAATATTTTAATCAAAATCTCAGATATTTTAATCAAAATCTCAGATATTTTAATCAAAAGATTTTGTAATAAAAATAAAAAAATAATTGAAAAATATAAATTTTATAATAAAAATAAAAAAAATTATTAAAAAATATAAATTTTGTAATAAAAATAAAAAAATATTAAAAAATATAAATTTTATAATAAAAATTAAAAAAATTATTAAAAAATAAATTTTATAATAAAAATTAAAAAAATTATTTCAAAATAAATTTTGTAATAAAAATAAAATAAATATTAAAAAATATAAATTTTGTAATAAAAATAAAAAAAATTATTAAAAAATATAAATTTTGTAATTAAAAAATAAAAAAATATTAAAAAATATAAATTTTAAAATTAAAATTAAAAAAATTATTGAAAAATACATATTTTGTAATAAAAATAAAAAAATAATTGAAAAATATCTTAATCTGTTAATATTAAAATAATGTTTCTTGTGGCACATTTGGCGCCTCATACTGTTAAGACTAATAACAATATTTGTTAAAACTACTCACACTGTCTGTTACAACGACCAACAAAATTTGTTTAAATTACTTGCACGATTCGTTAAGGATACTAACACGATATACCGGGTGTCCCAGAAGTTACTGACCCATTTTAATTGCAAATATCTCCGAACTTAGAGGCGATAGAGAGATGCGGTTTTCACTGAACAATTTCTTTTTAAAAAAAGTTTTTTTCGGTATAAATGTTTATTCAGTAAAGTCTTATATAGGGTGTTTTAAAAAAACGGTCTTTTTCAATTGCAAATATCGTCGATTTTTTTAATAGAACACCCTGTATATTTTGATACTATCTGAAAGGTGAACTCTTCCTCTTTCCGAAAATGTATAATTTGTTACAGTTGAATTGAAAAATGAGTGAGTTATTTGGTTTTTAAGAATGGTCGTTCATTAGGTACAGATTTCTGACCCATGTTGATCCTTAATAAGTTTTGGCATTAGAAATCCGATAACTACCTATTTGTAGAAAATAACAAGACAAAATTGAAAGAATAATACCTAATTTAAATAAAAATTAACATTATAAATTAGCCACATTAATAAAAATCTTTAAGATGTTCCAAGTGTTGTCCATTTTGGTCTATACATTTTTGCAACCTGAACAAGAAATTGTCAAAAGATTTTCGCAACATTTCCGGGGTAATTTCTTGAAATGTTCGGACAGTTGTTTCAGAGTCTCTGGGATAGGATTATAACATCTATCTTTGATTAAAAAAAAAACATATAAAAAAAGTCTGGAATCGTCAGATCTGGTGAGTGGACAGGCCACTCAATTGGTCGGGCTCTCCCAATCCACCTATCTCCAAATGTTTCTGCAACAGAATTTCTAGCCACAAGTGAATAGTGTGGCGGCGCACCATCCTGCTGAAAGTAAACAGAGTTTATGACGGCATCTTGTTCCAGTTGTGGGTATAAGTAATTTTCTAACATGTCTGTGTAGACTAGGGTGGTTCTACGTTATACTTAGTAGAAAACAAAATTTCATTTTTTTCTACACTGTAGACATTACCAGTAATTCTCAGTTCTTGGAAGAAGTACGGTTTTCTGAAGGTGGATTTTTTCTAAATACCGCACGAAATCTTCTTTTAGTATCAACAATCGATTCATACTTAGCATACAATAACACAGTTTTCGATTTTTCAATTAAAGTAAATCGGACCATTATTGAAAAAAAAATTAACAACAGCCGTTTAAGAATTATTCAAATCAGAATTAATTACTTTGACAGTTCGTTGTGTCAGTTCACTGACATTATAAAAATTTCTAAGCTTGCTTTAACATTAACACCCGTAAATGCCTATCGTTAAAAACCAAATAACTCACTCATTTTTCAATTCAACTGCAACAAATTGTACATTTTCGGAAAGAGGAAGAGTTCACCTTTCAGATAGTATCAAAATATACAGGGTGTTCCATTAAAAAAATCGACGATATTTGCAATTGAAAAAGACCGTTTTTTTAAAACACCCTATATAAGACTTTACGGAATAAACACTTATACCGAAAAAAACTTTTTTTTAAAAGAAATTGTTCAGTGAAAACCGCATATCTCTATCGCCTCTTAGTTCGGAGATATTTGCAGTTAAAATGGGTCAGTAACTTCTGGGACACCCGGTATTAAAATGAATAAGACAGTTTGTTTAAATTACTAACACGATTTGTAAAAGTTACTAATACGATTTGTACATATAACTAACAAAAAAAAAGTTATTTATACCGGGTGATCGTAAAAAAATGATTCAGAGTAGGCCATGACCGAAGTGTTAAAGTTGGCAATACTTAATATAAGCCAATTGTCAAATGTTGACAGCTGTACAAATTTTTTGTTAGGTACATTTAACTTAATGTATCTAACCAAACAGTTTTACAGCTGTCAACATTTGACAATTGGCTTATATTAAGTATTGCCAACTTTAACACTTCGGTCATGGCCTGCTCTGAGTCATTTTTTTACGATCACCCGGTACAAGGCAAATTTGTTGCCTATTTTATAGTTTATTTTGGCCATGGTTCAACGCTGCAGTAGTATCACCTCAAAGTTAACAAATAAACTTGTGGTAGTACCACTATAGTGCTTAACCAAATCCAAAATTGACGCGTTTGTATGCAGTGAATTTGCCCCTATAAATAATATCTGCTGTACAGTACATGCGCTTATGCTGCTTGAACTTATGGTGCTGTTTACCAATACAGGTTGGTCTAAAAATAAACAAATTTAGTTTTTTTTACTACAGCTGAGGTAGAGCCTCCTAACAGGTTAAAGCTCTGGCCGTCAATAAAATTTAACAAACCTTGTTCAACGAAAATAGTATTTTTTATAAAATACGAAATTTATTCCCAGCCTGTTAAAATTAATAACTAATATTCTCATCATCATTAAAAGCTATTCCTTGTATAGAACATGGTACATCAAATACTGGACCTGAAATCGTGATTTGAAAATGGTAAGGTGTAAATAAAAATATAGCTTTGGTGAATCAATAGTTTATTGTAATAATAAATCAAAAAATTAGAAATTACGGGAAATCCATCACGGTTATTAACATACTCAAAATTAGTTATTCGCCATACAAAGTTAAAATATAAAATGTAATCTTACAATGATACTAATAGATATTAAAACAAAGAAATACATGAAAACTATTCTTATAAGTGACTTCTTAGTGAAATCAATAACTGCCCATCTGCCGTTCTGGGAAGGGTTGAAGGAGTTCTTTAGCATTTATTATCTTCGTATCGTCACTTCTTTCGACTTGATACGCTTGTACATGCTCATTAAAGTTCAATACATTTAACTCTTTATACAAAAAACATATTTCCCTCTTGCCATTCACTAGTATTCGTTCAATAACACCAAAAGTAGGTAGCACGTGTAGCATCAATACCAACAATAAGCGCCGTACCTACACTATATTTTTCACTACATATTTTAACCCACTTTCAAATAACCCCTTGAATAAACGAATTTGGTATCGGCTGATTGAAATTTGGATAATTCTCTATCATATCAGTATATGACATAAATTCACCAGGTCCTATTACAGTATGCTCATAATCGTCTCCCCGCAATAAGCGAAAACATACTTTTAGTTGTTGTTTCATTGCAAGTGATTTTGTTATATTCTTCCGCGAACATGTAACATTCGCAGTCATTTTAAATTCTCTGTTTAGCCTCAAATCTCATACAGGAAAGATTAACCAATCGCCCCATGTTTTTCATTATTGAAGGATAGTGAATTAAGTAGTGGTGCTTCGGTTTTAAAGTGCTCTTAAATAAAAGCAGTGGCGTATTCTACGGGTGTGCTAGGTGTGCGCAGCACGCCTAAGTAAAGATTTAGTAAGTGGTATTTAATGAATACGCACTGTATGTTATCTAAACGTATATAATTTAAACAAAAATTAATAAATTCCGTCAAAATCCGTATATACACGCCTTGAAAAACTTGGTAGTTCTCTCTGAACATAGCACGCTTTCGCGTTGCATTATGCCTAGTAGTCAACAGTGCAGTATTAGTAAAGTGACCATACGTCCCGTTTTCAACGGGACAGTACCGTTTTTTAAGCCATCGTCCCGTTGTCCCCGAGAAATCACTTGGGACGCAAAAATGTCCCGTTATGCAAAATTAAGCAATACTGTCCTTATTCATTTGTTTGCAAATTGAAATGAAGGCCAATAATGTTTTCATACAAATAACCAAACTATATGATTGCCAGTTCGGTAGTAAGCGTAAGTCTATGGGGCGCCAAGTGTAAAGTGAAAATTTGCTATGCTTTTCACGGTATTTAAGGCAATGTGTCCCAATATTTATTATATATACTCACATTATTAGCTAAATGCTTTTTATTTTAATAAATCGTTGTAGATTTAAATAAATCCTTAAACATTTGGTTTAAAGATTCCAATATTTAATAAAGCATTAGAGATTTAATTAAATCTTAAAACATTTACAATTATTCAGTAAATTTTTATGTATTTATATAAATCTGCACATATTTGTTTTAAATCTTTCAATATTTAATAAACATTCGCAGATTTAAATAAATTTTTACCGATATAAATAAATCTTTACTGATTTAAATAAATGTTTCAACATTTAATTTTAAGCTGTCACATTTAATGTTAACCTGTCATATTTATTTGACCTTGGTGAGCCCAGCCGACTTAGGACACCAAGACCTTTGCATCGGTAGTAAGGCGCAAGGTAGGGTCATGGTGGGAGCGTTCAACGTTTAAACAAAACAGACTGAAAATTACATTCTCAAGGGAATGTTGAAGAAATTTTATTGTATGAATATAAATTATGCAATGTTTATGTTGTTAAATATGTTGTTATTAATGATTGAACCAACATTAATTGTATAAATTCTTGAAATACGGAAAACGTGTTAAAAATTGTTGAACGTTACCACCAGTTTAAACAGTCTTGGTCTTCTATGTAGGTTGGGTCTACCAACGTCAAATAAATATGACAAGATAACATTAAATATGACAGCTTAAAATTAAATTTTAAAATATTTATTTAAATCTGCAAGGATTTATTTATATCGGTAAAGATTTATTTAAATCTGCCAATATTTATTAAATATTGAAACATTTAAAACAAATATATGCAGATTTATCTAAATACATAAAGATTTACTAAATATTTGAAAATTTAAAGTAAATGTTTTAAGATTTATTTAAATCTCTAATGGTTTTTTTAAATATTGGAATATTTAAACCAAATGTTTAAGGATTTATTTAAATCTACAACGATTTATTAAAATAAAAAGCATTTAGCTAAATGTGTGTATATATAATAAATATTGGGACAAATTGCCTTAAATACCGTGAATTGCACAGCAAATTTTCGCTTTACACTTGGCGCCCCATATAAGTCGACGCTGGAATCTGCTAAGATTGCATTTGGTATTTCGCAGTAGCACAACTCATCTAAAAGCAATGTTAATAACTAAAGGCAATATAAATCAATCTTGTCAAGAGTTTTATACTTATTTGAAGTCGTCACCTGCACTATTAAAACAAATTTGTTCTTCAGAGAAATATAAATGAGTTTAAAATATTGACAGTTATTTTATATTTGTTTTTTTTTGTTTATTTGAATGTATAAGTATAACATTAATAAACCAATAAACTTAATGTGTTCTTTAATATTTTATTGACAATTAAACCAATAAAGTGTTTTCGTACAATATTTTGTGTTTTTATAGATTTTTATTTAATTTTTATTAATTTTTAAAACACGTCCCGTTTTTCAAAGAAAAATAAATGGTCACTTTAAGTATTAGTCACAGTGCTGGGCGAGAGTGGGAGTGCTGCAGATTTATACCTCGCAAGTCGTGCTCAAATTCGAGAGCTCGCAAGTTAAGAAATACGTGTAAAACTCTGTTAAAATAATTGATTATCAAATTTTAAGTGTTAAACAACTTAAGACAATGTCGGAAGTGTGTTTAATAAGTGAATTATTAGCTAAACCATTCAGTGCTAGGCCAATTAATGAAAAAACTGATATCATTGCACAAGACCGCCCACGTCCATCCATTCCTGCACTCACCACCCAGCATAAAGAGAAAAACAGAAAATATTTACGCCATTTTAATGTTTCTATTTACGACAATATAACATGGTTAGCCGGATCTGCATTGCTGAATAAAATTTTCTGTTGGCCCTGCTTATTATTTAGTACAGACCGTGTGACTGTATGGACAAAATCAGGGTTTAATGATCTAAATCATTTAAATACCGCTTGTTCAAAACATGAAAAATCTCAAAATCATATTCGTTCTTTCCTTCACCTAACTAGTTTTGGAAAGACAAGAATTGACCACCAGCTAAGTGAACAGAAACGAATTTGTGACTCATTGCATAACGAAAAAGTAAAAAAAAAATCGCAGGGTGCTCAGAAGATTAATTGATGCCACATGTTATTTGGCAAAACAAGAATTACCATTTCGTGGACATGATGAATCAAATGATTCAAAGAATAAAGGAAATTATGTAGAATTTTTGGAGGTTCTGCGTGAATATGATTCTTTACTAGATAATCACCTGAAAGAGGCAACTGTATTTCGAGGGACATCGCCGTTGATACAGAATGATTTAATTTGTGCAGTGGGTGGTGTAGTCGAAGCTGCTATTTTAGAGGAAGTTTCGAAAGCTAATTTTGTGGCCATTCTTTTAGACGAAACTTCAATAAATAAATCTCAGTTATCAAGTGTGTTAAGGTATGTAAATGACAATGGAGAAGTTCGGGAAAGATTTTTGTTTTTTAGTGATGTAAGTTCAGACAAAACGGCTCCTGCTTTATTTCAACATGTTAAAAAGGTAATGGAAGATTTCAAGTGCGAACAAAAACTAGTTGCTCAAGCATACGACGGAGCTGCTGTGATGTCTGGACATATTGGAGGATTGCGAACTCTTGTTCAAGAACGCTACCCTTGTGCTACATTTGTTCACTGTTATGCTCATGTTTTAAATTTAACCCTTCAACATTCATCATCCAATATTAAAGAATGCAGAATATTTTTTCAAACATTGTCTGGTTTGGCAGCGTTTTTCTCTAAATCTCCAAAGAGAACACATGCACTAAAAGACTTCGTTGGCAAAAAGCTCCCTAAAGTTGCTCCTACACGTTGGAATTTCACATCAAGACTAGTGAATACAGTTCAAGAGTACCGAGAGCCGTTGCTTACCTTTTTTGATGACTTAATTGAGAATTCATGTGAATGGGACAACGACACAGTAGTGCAAGCTCGCGGATTTTTTAGTTTCTTAGAATCTTTTGAAACCTGCTTTATGGTTAATGTTTTTTCCAAAATATTCAGGCATACTGATGTTCTTTATGATACTCTTCAGCCAAAAATTTAGACATTGCATATTGCACAAAAAAAGTCACCGAAGCAAAGAATAAAATACAAGAAATTCGACAGACTGGATTCAGCCATATTTTGACAGTTAGCCAAGAAGATTGCAAAAAAGAACCATCATTTAGAGGCCGGAGTAGAACTGACGAAGCCGTTATTCCATTTTACAAACGTTTATTTTTTGAAATTACTGATAACATTCTAATGCAAATGAATGAGAGATTTAAGTCTCTCGAAAATATAGAATTTGTTTCTCTTCTAAATCATGAAATGTATTCTACTTATAAAAACTCTTTCCCGGAAACACTTTTACAGCAATTGAATAACTGTTACGGTAAAATGTTTGACTTTGTGCGCCTGAAAAATGAATTAAGTGTGTTTTATGATTCAAAAGAATTCACGGATAAGCCCATCTTTGAACTTGTACAATTCATGCGTCTTCACAACTTTCATCTAGGAATGACCGAAGTTTATAAATTAGGAACCTTGATATTAACAATCCCTTCTACAACTGCAACCGTTGAAAGAACATTTTCCGCACTAAAGAGAATTAAGTCCTGCAGAGCTACACAAGGTCAAGAGAGACTGAGTGCTTTATCCCTTATTTCAATAGAAAAGGAATTGCTGTGTGATTTAAAACTTAAGTCAACATTCTACGATTACGTTGTAAAAAAATTTACCGAAAAAGAAAGACGAGCTGAGTTAACTTTTAAATAATATATAAGTACCTACCTATGCGTATTAAGTATCTACCTTTATAAATTTATTATGCCTTTTGTGTTGTAATTGTCTTTTTAAATGAAATTACTAATACGACTGACGACTGATTTTCTGCTTATAGTCTTTACTTTTCACGGCCAAGGCGTCAAAAAGAATTGAAAAACATAATTTAAGTTCTACGAATATTTGGATATTTTTTTTATTTTTTAGTACCCAAAATTAAGTTATTCTTGTCATATTTTTTTCACATATGAAATTTTCCTGTTGAAAACCCCATTAAATTCAATCATAAAAAATCTGTTCTGTTGATTCTCAGGTGCTTACAAACGCGTTTTAAGCGGCCACGCCCACTTCTGAAAAAAAATTTCGCCTGCGGCGCTATTTTTTTTTCACGCTCACAGCCACTGCTTGGAGCACACCTCACTTCTACACCCAGCATACGCCACTGAATAAAAGTATATCCAAAGTATTATGTTCAGTGATAAGATTCTCCAAGTAACAAATAAGAGAGTGGGTGATATTCGATGAAGTAACTAGAAAAGTAATTTTCCTTAAAAGTATGTAAAATTTCCATACTTCGTTAGATTCAGGAATTAAATCGCCTACAATTTATGCAAAGCACCTTACAAAACAGAGCATTTCTGACGCCGACATTGAAATTCTATTTTTTGCATGAAAATCGTGTCTTAGTATAGGAGGTTTATTTGAAATTTCAAAACCACAATCGAACGAATCCAATCGAAAAAATCGGAGAAGTCTCTTAAACAGTTTGGCTCTCTACAACGGTGTGTACTACTAGGATCTAACTTATGGTTAAATTTGAAAAGCAACGTTAATGCAGTTACAGATGGAAAATATTGATTACACAAAAAGCACTTAGGCATTTTGAAATTTTCTTAGAACTATATCCCAATAACACAAATACTTAAAGAACAGAATATTATTTAAAGTAAATTGAAATAAGTAAACATACCTACAATCTAACACATCAAGACACTAAAACAACTAATACTGTATAATTTCTAAATAACAATAAACTTCGAAGTCTAATCTTAAATGCCAGTACTCTTAAACCAGAACCGCGTATTTATTTGCAAATTTCCATCAAAATACTTTGAACTGCTACAAAATGTCTATCCCACTTAGTATCAAGGTTGTAAATAACTTTTTGTACTAACATCCATACTTGTTCGGCCTCCTTGGTGTAGCAAGCATGCAGAGCATGTGTAATTTGTATTGGTTTATTACTCAAAGAAACAAAAAAGTTTAAAATTTATTTTAATTTAGTTGAGCTGATTTAAATCAAATAATTTAAAAAATAATCTAATAACAGAATATTTTAATTTTAAGAAATATAAAACAATAATTATTTGTAGTTTTAATTGATTGGGAGTCTAATTCTAGATTTTTAAATCATAAAAATAGTTTCGTTTTAACTATATAGTATCACAGTTTATTATATATTTCTGCTTACGTGGTTCTTCTGATGTACTTCTCTCCAACATTGAAGAACTTGATGAGGAAATAACAGATACTGTATCAAATGATGATGTGCTAGCACCTGAGTTTAATCCACTCATCTAGGTATTTATATTTATGTTAAATTTCTGTTTCTACGATTTTTAAATATTAATTTACCTGTTGAGTTGCTTCATAGATGACATCTACTATAATTTCGGAATTGTAAATATTCCACTTTTCAATCAAATTCAGCCGTGGTCCAACTTCAGGAATTAATTTCTTTATATTATCCAGAGCCAATAATTTAAACGAATACATATCAATACAGTTGTCTACAACAGAATCATAGTCTAATAATTATTCTGTAATAAAACTTTCAAATTATGTATTTTTAATAATTGCTAAACTTGAGTAATAAAAAAAGTGCTAAACCCGATAAATTACAATCAAACCCTAACATAAATCGGTATACATGTGTAGTACAAAAATGCAAAATTTAAATAAAAGGAACTTGCGTTATTTATTTTTACGTTTTATAGGCGCAAATCACGTTGCCTGGTGCAAGGAGGGTCATGGGATTTCTGAAGACCTGCTGATTTAGATTTTATTATGATATTAATAGCTTATTTTTCAAATCATAGTTAATTGTTTTACAAACACTTGTGAGAGATATTTATTCATTATACTATGTTTCTAACGATTTTAAGAAAAACATCTAGATAGAAATCGATTTTCAAGAATTAATAAAATATTTACATTATGTATACCTACAAACATTCGCAGAATAAAAATAAAAAAAAATATGAAAAACAAATACATCGCAGTTGCACAATAATTTAAATGAATACTGAACTAAAATACTTTTCTCGTATAATTAATATGAGTAATTCGCTACATACCTCGAAAAGAATCTATTACTTCGGCGTCCATTCCCCATTCTTCCAATAATTGTGAAAGTTCTTCCATTACAGAATCAGGTACACACTACACACCGAACAACGCGTCTTATGAAATGACGATTTTCGCACCTAAATAACGACCGATCGCAATAAAACTGACGAGTCAACCTCTGCGAAGGGACCACGAAAAAGCTAAAACTAGCAATACTATCAACGAAACGTGACTTTTTTATAAACTTATAGGTCAACAAAGCGAACAACTAAAACAAATGGTTAGTTACCCTAACTAAACTTTCTTAAAGGTTGGATTTCGCTGTTAGGGAATTGTTGCATTTACAAATAAATTAGTTCATGCTACAAAATCATTTAAAAAATTTATGTTTGCAGAGAGAGCATATTCGGTTTGTAAAAATTAATAACTAACATTTTATTGCAAGTATCTACAACTAGAAGTTTTGTTGCGTAAACTAACAAATCATCAACAAACACGAATTTGTTTAGATTGCAAACACATTTTTTTGAGTGTGCCAACATACAAATACACCCCTGCCTCTGCTAAATTTCCATCTCCAAGGCGCAAACCATACCTCTCTGCATCACTTTCCCTCAGATCCCAAACAGTAATTATTTCCATCGCTTTGGTAGTACTCTCCAGTTCCAAATGCACTCGGTCCAGTATCGTGGTATTTATTTGAGTTTGAAAAAGACGGTAATTCTTGATTTCACGCGCCGGTTTTACCCGTATGCGACCGTTTTTCTCTAAACACAGCTCACGAGGAAGAGACAGCATTCCAGCCCAACCTTGGTTTTGTTCTGGCATAGGTGTTTCCCACATATCCAACCAAGCGATCATAATTCGGCGACCATCGGGTGTCAAAAATGTCTGCCAAGCGTAAAAATCATGCCCATTGTCGATTTCTATGAAATCTTGCTCGATGTTGAACCGTTGCCCAGGTTTCCAGCTGACCAAATAATAACCATTCTGATGAAGGTTTCGATTCTTGTATCCCTGAGCTTTGATTCCTTGTGGTGACATTAGCAGTATGTGTTTAGACGCGAGTTGAAAAAAATCTGGGCATTCCCACATGTAACCCATACTGTCATCTGCTTTGGTCAAAACTCCTAGGGATTTCCATTGATGGAGGTCGTCTGATCTGTATAGAAGTACTTCACCCCGATTTTCTACACGTACCATGTACCATGCGTCGCCTTCCCGGCATACTTTTGGATCACGAAAATCGGGGTTGTTTCCTGGTGCGTCTAGTACCTTTTTAGGGTTTTTATAAATTATGGTATCGTCACTGTTGGCGAGGCATTGCACTTGACGATCAAAACCGTTACCGGTATAGACTAGTGTTAAGGTACCATTGTTATTTACAGCAGAACCAGAAAAACAACCATTGCTGTCTTCCTCAATGGAGGGTCTTAATGCCACGGGTAGATGCTGCCATGTTATCATGTCCTTGCTGCGAGCATGACCCCAACACATTAGTCCAAACGTTGGGGCATCCGGGTTGTCCTGGTAAAACGCATGATAGTAACCGTCAAACCAAATCAGTCCATTTGGGTCATTCATCCATCCAGATGTAGGGGATAGATGATAAATAGGGTACCATTCTTCTTTGTTCGGTATAGTTGATTTAGTTACCAAAGTTTTGAAACCATCGCCATAAGCACAAACAAGAACCAAAAAGAAACACAAGCGAAAAAGTTTTAACAACAAATTAATTTTCATGTTTAATATCAAATTTATTTAATTCATGCAGTGTGAAAGTATACCTTTCTGTTAAAAACTTAGAAGAACACTGAACTTCCTTCAACTCCTTAAATAGCAGAAATTTCTCAAGCTTATTGAAGATAAACTACAAATCTTTTTTTTTACCTATTACTGCTAATTTCAATCATGTGGTTGCAAGATGGAATGATATAATCAAGAATTTATTTGTGCAAGTGGTATGTTTTATCGATTTTAAAGGGCCAGTAAAAGTTATCAGTTTGAACTTTTCACATTGTAAAAATGTTTCTGCAGAGATTATGCTTATAAATATGTAAAAAGGCATTTTAGCAATTTAATTATTGTATGAGCAAAAAATAGCCATAAGGTCCAAACAGAGGGGTCAATGTTGATGAGGAAGAGGTGGTAATGCTAGGTATGAGCTGCAATTTTGTTTGGTCCAAATTCTCTAAATTCCCTGTGACGCCTTGTTCCAATTTTTGAAAACCGATAATTTAATTAATAATCGAGGAACAATAAAACATGTTTGTATAATTAACTGGCTGGGCCCGGTCCGCGTTGCTGGTCCTAAGTAAACCTTTTTTGTTGTATCTGTAGCTGCTCATATCGAATTGTCACGTTTGACCGTCTGTTTTGTCGACGTTCCAAATGATTTTGTGCGCGAGTTCCAACTGAGCGAGTCGAACTCGACTGTATCCGTTGTTCCGGAGTCATAATGGATCGCGCTTCAGAAATTCTTATTCGACTTGCCTCCACACGCTGACTATGCTCTTCATCAGTCTCATTGACTCGACGATCATGTCGTTGGATTGTTAAGCGCGTACGCCGACCGATATTTCGACGCCTCACTGGTGGCATTTTTTCTAAAGAAACTATCGCTTTGAATTCAATTATTTTTGGCAAAATATCAATTTTCAATACGGAACGTGATACACAGCAGAACTGTCAAACTGAACGTCACACAGTGACAGTCATATGTTGATATCGAGACTCAAATGTTTGTGAGGGACGATTTTTGTTCAATTTGATCAAAATGAATTAAACATCATGAGAATTGTCTGAGTTCAAGTGGGAACATGACTTTTGCATTGTTCCATTCCTGTTTTTCCATCCAAAAAAAAGAGAAGAAAAAAATTTCGATTTTTCCTAATTTTCCGAATTTTTTGAGTTTTTCGAGTTTTCCACTTCGATTTTTCCATTTTTCTCTTCGAAAAGCCATTCAAAAACGAAAACATACGAAATCTCATACAAAAATACCATACAAAATGATCTTTTGGATTTTCCGACTTTTCCGGTGCATTTTCCCAAAATTTTCTTTCATATAAACCTTGTCTTGACAATTACGAACACAACAAAAAAAATGAGCCAAATCGCTCGAGCCATTCTGAAGTGATGATGTACCAAACATGCGGCATTTGATTATTATTTATATAGATTGCTATGATATTTGGAGGTGTATGTTTTTACTGGGGTATTTGTAGTTCCTGAAAAGCAATTTTTGGGATGTTTGCTGCAATTCAATTTGCGATTGGAGGTTTGTGAAAACTATGAGATTTGATACTCTAACTTTTAAACTCAGCGTTGCGTATCATTGCTGTAATTTCTTGTTGTAAATTCTAATAATTTATATTTTTCATATTTGTGAGGTTTGTTTGTACTGAAAGAAAAGAAAAACATAGAATAACAAGTATAAAGCAATCCAGAAAGTTTTTCCAGTTGTGATGGTGGTAAAACCAAGTTCAAAATAATGTAAAAGCAGTCCAGGGGAGGACTCAAATTAAAGGCGAGTGTTTGTGGTTCCTTGAGTAACCTGCAGACTAGTGAAGTAGAAGTTGGACATTCATCGTTTGTTCGAGTGAAGGATATCCCAACAAGGAGACATTAAGATAAGTGTTCTCTTTTTAAAGGACGATAGTCTTTAGTAAAATTTATTTGATTTTTCGAAAACTTCATTTAGAAATTGATTTATTAAATAAAACCTTTTGTGTTTTGTGTTTATTCTATTTCAAATTAATTTATTAATAACTTGTCTTACAAGCTAAATAACGACCCTGAGAAAGTTAATAAGAGTCTCATAGAAAATATAATTTGTATTTGCATGAGTTGCGGCCATTTAGGGATTTACTTTCTAGTAAGTACATGCACACGCATATCATTGCAATTAAAATTGGCGCCCAACGTGGGGCGCCAATAAACTCGTTTTTTCTTTTTATTGATCCAGAGGATACAAAATTCTCTGTCTTTATTTACAAAGACCAGTCGTAACTAACTAAACACATTCTCCATTCCTTTGTCTTCCTTCTTTGATTCCCATTTTTTGAACAAACAAGTAAATCTCATGACCTTGAGTATTCTTTAGTACGTTTGTGACATTGACACTGACATCCATAATGACATTTATTGATGCACACTCAAGTAAGACTAAAACTTCTTATAAATTAAACCTTTTGAACAATTATGAATTAAATTATAATTAAAATTAACATAAATAAAAATCGTATCAATCTGATTGTGTTTTTCTTTTCTTTCAGTACAAACAAACCTCACAAATATGAAAAATATAAATTATTAGAATTTACAACAAGAAATTACAGCAATAATACGCAACCCTGAGTTTAAAAGTTAGAGTATCAAATCTCAGTTTTCACAAACCTCCAATAGCAAATTGAATTGCAGCAAACATCCCAAAAAATTGCCTTCCTGGAACTATAATACCCCAGTCAAAACATACACCTCCAAATATCATAGCAATATATACCTATAGATATAGATATAGATTAGTTTCCCTCTTCCCAATTTTTGGCCGGGAAATTTGCTTTTTCGTTTCTAATGTTTGGTATTTTCAAGGATGCTTTTTTTTCAAAAATCACAAATCCGTTACTCAATCCCTGCTTTGATAGAAAGTAGAAAGTAAAAAGTTTGAAGCGCATCTAATCAGCTGTAAAGCGCGGTCGGTTACCGTGCTCCTATCCTATGCGGCTAGCCGAAGTTATCATAACACTATTCTTCTAGGGTACACGATATCGTATTGCACAGGCTGTCGTAGGTTCAAATCACCGCTGGGGCGTTACTATTTTTAATTTTTTTTAGCTTAATTTTTGTGAAAACATGTTGGTTGCTCAGTTATTAACGCGCAAAGCATTTAAAACGTAAAAAGTATGGGAAAATACCAGCGACCTGTTGCGTCCGTTTTTTCATCGTATCTGTACTCTTACACCATATAAACAAATAAACCTGTTGACTTCTAATTAATTGAAGTTATACTTGCCAAGGTTATCTTATCAAAAACATTCACATGCTTAAAGTGCGTAAATGTAATTGCGTGTCTTTTTTATAATTATTGTTTTTGAATTGAAGTTATCTTTTCAAGATTTCTGGGAAATATATCTTTCAATCATTTCTAACTGGAAAATTTAAACTTATAGGAAAAGTTCCAACTGGACATAATTTTAGAGGGTTTCTGATTTGAATGTAAACGTAGTAACATAGCTTTTTAGATACTGTATGAGCAAAAAAATCATGACTTAGTCATGCTCATGGAAAACAATTAATTTTAAATAACAGTGTGTAACTTATGACGTAGTTTTTGCTCATACGATAGTTAAACTGCTCATATGACCGCAAAATGCCTTTCTAAATTTTAACCTGCAGAAATATTTTTACAATGTGAGAAGTGCAAACTTATGACTTTTATCGACCCTTTAAAATCGATTGCGCAAATAAGTGCTTGATTACATCAGTCCACTTTGCAACCACATGATTTAAAATTAGCAGTGATAGGTATTAAAAAACACTTGTGGTTTATCTTCGATATGACGTGGAACTTTCTGTTATTTAAGGAGTTTAGAAGTTGAACGAAGTTCAGTGCGCTTCTAAGTTTTTTGCAGAAAGGTATACTTTCACACTGCTTGAATTAAATAAATTTGATATTAAACATGAAAATTAATTTGTTGTTAAAACTTTTTCGCTTGTGTTTCTTTTTGGTTCTTGTTTGTGCTTATGGCGATGGTTTCAAAACTTTGGTAACTAAATCAACTATACCGAACAAAGAAGAATGGTACCCTATTTATCATCTATCCCCTACATCTGGATGGATGAATGACCCAAATGGACTGATTTGGTTTGACGGTTACTATCATGCGTTTTACCAGCACAACCCGGATGCCCCAGTGTGGGGACTCATGCATTGGGGGCATGCTCGCAGCAAGGACATGATAACATGGGAGCATCTACCCGTGGCATTAAGACCCTCCATTGAGGAAGACAGCAATGGTTGTTTTTCTGGTTCTGCTGTAAATGACAATGGTACCTTAACACTAGTCTATACCGGTAACGGTTTTAATCGTCAAGTGCAATGCCTCGCCAACAGTGAGGATACCATAATTTATAAAAACCCTAAAAAAGTTCTAGACGCACCAGGAAACAACCCCGATTTTCGTGATCCAAAAGTATGGCGGGAAGGCGACGCATGGTATATGGTAGTGGGAATACGTGTAGAAAATCGGGGTGAAGTACTTCTATACAAATCAGACGACCTTCACCAATGGGAATCCCAAGGAGTTTTGGCCAAAGCAGATGACAGTATGGGCTACATGTGGGAATGCCCAGATTTTTTTCAACTCGCGTCTAAACACATACTGCTAATGTCACCTCAAGGAATCAAAGCTCAGGGATACAAGAATCGAAACCTTCATCAGAATGGTTATTATTTGGGCAGCTGGAAACCTGGGCAACAGTTCAACATCGAGCAAGATTTCATAGAAATCGACAATGGCCATGACTTTTACGCTTCACAGACATTTTTGGCACCCGATGGTCGCCGAATTATGATCGCTTGGTTGGATATGTGGGAAACACCTATGCCAGAACAAAACCAAGGTTGGGCTGGAATGCTGTCTCTTCCTCGTGAGCTGTCTTTAGAGGAAAACGGTCGCATACGGGTAAAACCGGCGCGTGAAATCGAGAATTACCGTCTTTTTCAAACTCAAATAAATACCACGATACTGGACCGAGTGCGTTTGGAACTGGAGAGTACTACCAAAGCGATGGAAATAATTACTGTCTGGGATCTGAGGGAAAGTAATGCAGAGAGATATGGTTTGCGCCTTGGAGATGGAAATTTAGCAGAAGCAGGCGTCTATTTGTATGTTGACAACCAAGCACAGCGTTTAGTATTGGATCGCCGTTATGCACAATATGGACTTAGTGGTTATCGAAGTATTCCGTTACCAGCAAATGATTTATTGCACTTACGCGTATTTTTTGATAGCTCATCCATAGAAGTTTTTGTTAATGACGGTGAAGCCAGCATGAGCAGCCGTATTTATCCATTAGAAAATCAACGATATCTTACACTTTTTTCAGAAAATGGTCGTGCTACACTTAAGCATAGTTCCCGCTGGTGGTTAGGAAGGGAATAAATTGTAGAAGTTAATGATTTTTTTGTATGCTACTTTATATACAAATGTTAATTAAGTATTAAAATAAAGAATTGTAATATACGTTTTTCATTATTATCCAAGTCTCCGTGGAAGTTTCACTATGATGATAATCATCAATCTAAATACATATTTTAGTTTGTGACTTTTCATCAAATTTCTTTTTATTTTAAATAATAAAGGTATGCATATCAAAAATTTAAATAAAACTGGTTTAATAATAAAAAATAGTTCCAACAACTAAAACTTAATTTTAAACTGCTGATCGATATTTAATTCTGATAGCAGGTAATAAAATAGGCAAAGACCGATTATCAAAATGGAAAAAGATGCAATAACCCAACACAAAACGAACAGTAGGAAGACCACCTAAAAGATGACAGGAGTGCTGGATATCGGTATTCCAAGAAGGGTAATGGAAAATGGAATCAATAGGACATTTCCTACTACGCCAAGAAGAAGAAGAATAAAAATATGCGGGAACGTTGTCTTCTGTCGTTTAGTTTTAAATGTCAATAGAAACAAACATTTGCAAGCGGGGTGATCTTAATATTTTCAAAAAAGGAAGTCATCGTTGCCTAGCGATCAAACATTTGTAGTTGCGGCACTGTGGCAGGAAACGTAAGCCGCCTGTTGCTTAGTGATGTACAAAGCAAAAAGACCTGCATGTTTGCTGGCGCTTTTGTATTAGGGAACTAATTTTTATTTGGACATAGAAGAATGTTAGTTAAATATGGTCGAGCGCAGAATTTATGGATCATGTCAATGTCTATGGCAGCCACTTCTTAGTACGCCTTATTTTTCAGGTCCCTATTTGGGAAGAATTCCAAATGGATCTGCGCTCTTGGATCAATAAGGAAACTTTTATCCCTATTACTACTCATAATCTCATAAATTTTAACACCGCAGAGTTGTCTGAAACAGATCATCAGGATAAATGTGAAATAGTTCATAAACACAATGTTTTCTACTACAGATACTGCCAGTGCGTCGTACGGAAGAGCTGGTCAAGACTGACGATCAGTATTAACAATTAGTCGCATGTGAAACGAGCCTAAAAGTGTCCGTATCATCAGAAGCTCTCCCGCATTAGTTAGTGTCACGGACAAATAATCAATCAACTTTCACATGCTCTACAACTTCCTTTATGAGCCATTTTATCGTAACTAACACTAAGATACCTAATGGTTGCTAAAAATGGCGCTGAAAAATTAAAAAACATGAAAAACGGAAGAAAATGTCCCATATTTGTCACAGTGAGTATCTCCCAAACCGTTGGTTGGTCGTATGAAAAAAATTAAGACGATTAAGTATGTGCAAAATTTTATAGGTCAGGAGAGTTTGGTGGATGATTCTAATAGGTATCCTATCACCAATAGCTACCCATGCATTTTGCCGATTACCCATGCCAAAAATTAGCTTATAATAGAATTGTAAATTAGTGTACGAAGAGACCTAAAAATTGATTAAAATGGCTGATGTAAATAGGATAGGTATTCAGCAAAAAGTAGTTAATCGAATAAGGAACATAATCAGGGCGACAGGTAGGTAATTGTTTTGTTTTTGTAAATAAAACAATTCTTAACTTCAACGAAGTAAAGCTAAAACTTATTAATAAAGTGATGTCATCTTTATTACTATATAACTTACTAATAAATTGTTTCTTGTTGGTTTGTAGTAATAAAATGAAATATTCTTTCACAAACACAAGAAATTCGTAAGTTATTTATTTTACCAACTTATGTATGTCGTAGTCTTGTGGTGAAATTCGTCTTTTCACGAAATGCTCAGACAGATCATGAATTGAAATTTGTTTTCAAATTATTTAAAAAAATTCTGTCAACTAACCTAAAGACATCACAAAATTGTTTTAAAAAATGCATGCAAACGTAAATTACTCTATGTGACTGGGACCATACCTGGGCTTATCATGAATGCCCAATTACACTTACAAGGCTGTTTTGCCGCCAAAGTTTCAAAAACGCAAAATTTCAGCGATTGGTGGCAGCCTTGAAATTTCAGTCAAATTTTCGTTTTATACGTTGTAGGATTTTAGTGTCAATCACGCATGCATCCTGAATAGGTACCCGGATTACTCCCGGAAATGCTTAATTAGGCTTACCTTGTTGATTCATTGTGTTTATAAAATAAAATGTCCTTTCTTCCGAGTTTCACCAAATAATTTTAGGTGACCATCATTAAAGTAGTGTTCAGTAGTGGCGAAAAGGAAGGTTGTAAGAAGTTCAACAGGTATGACTAATTTGTAAGGTTATTATTGAAGTAAATCATGGCGTCATCTAACAAAAAAATTATACAAGTTTATTTTTAGATAGAAAAATGGCTGCAACAGAACAATTCTCCCTTCGTTGGAATAATTTCCATTCCAACCTCACCTCCGGCTTCCATGACTTGTTACAAGCAAACGACATGGTCGATGTTACCTTAGCTGTCGAAGGACAATTCCTACAAGCACACAAAATAGTTCTCTCCATTTGCAGTCCTCTCTTCAAACAGCTGTTTAAGATTAACCCGTGTAAACATCCGGTGATTATTTTAAGGGACGTTACGTACGGTAATTTAAAGGACATACTCGAATTTATGTACTTGGGTGAAGTGAACGTGCTTAGAGATAATTTAACGGCATTTTTACGGACTGCTGAGCTACTACAAGTTAAGGGATTAACGGGAGATGATTCGGTAGGTAAAAATGTTACCAAAATATGTATCCAAGTTAGTCTAACCCAGCTTTTATAATTTTACACAGAGCGATACATCTTCCAAAAAAGATGAAAAATTGGATTCAATATGTGATAATGAACTTGAGCAAGATATGCAGCAATTTAGTCAATTAATAGAATCTTCTGATTCATCACTTATGCCACATTATTCAACTCCGCAACTTCCTTCACCACCGCCCATACCGACTCCTCCTGTGAGCAACATAAAACGGCCGGCCAAAAATTTCGTTGCAAATTCAAAACGTGCAAAATCAGATACTGTCTCCAGTCAGCCCAGCAAAGCAAGTATAAAAACAATAGAAAAACAGGAGAGAAGTTCCACCCCAACCCAAACCAGCGAAGATGACCCTGAATTTGCTGAAAGTCCTAACCTCAAAATGGAGGCCGTTGCTTATGGATCTGAAAATGAAGATACTGTATCGAATAGGGACGTTATAAAGCAGCTGTTAGAATCGAATAATGTGAATTTATCCACCGCACAAGATTCAAGTTCACAAGATCACGGTAGGATATGATTTTGTTATATTGCATGCAGTTAGTTTTGTTATCTTAAAAGTCTGAATGCTTGGAAAATACTTTTTTTTTAAATCTTCTGAATACTTACAAATACTGATCAGATGAGATGACTCAAGTCATTTTATTTACTACGACACAACTTTGGTGTAGATTTGTAAATCTATTATTAAGTGTTGTTACCAAGAAAGTTATGTTATTAGAACGGTTCGTGGAAAAGAGTTACTTATTAATAACAAATAGATAATAATATAATTCTTAAAAAACGTAAATTGTTTTGGATTTTTGATCCATTTATCATGAGCAGTCATAATATCGCTGTTGATAAAAAATAATTTCACCGGTTTCGCAGTTTTTGATCGGTTCTTCAAATAACCTGTTTTTGAACCATTTCAAACTCGTCCGATAAACCAACCTGAAAAACTGGTCTGAAACAAACGTCTGAAAAAACGGTCTGCGAAAACCGGTCTAAAAAACAGGTCTGAAAAACCGATTTAAAAAAACTGGTCTGAAAATTCGTCTGCAAAAACCAGCTTAAAAAACTGGTCAGAAAAAAAAACTGGTCTGAAAAACAGTTTTGAAAAAACTGGTCTGAAAATACCGGCTAAAACACCGGTCTGAAAACTCTGATCTGAATAACCGATTGGAAAAAACTGGTCTGAAAATACCGGTCAAAAAAACCGGTCTATAAAATTTGTCTGAAAAACTGGTTAGAAAAAAACCGTTTTAAAAAACTACTTAAAATACCGGCTAAAAACCAGTCTGAAAAACCCGATCTGAAAACACCTGTCTGAATTAACAGTTAAAAAAGCCAATCTGAAACCTGCTCTCAATGCATTAAAGCAGTTTTGACGTAATCCCTATTCATTTCAATAATTTTTCCTCATATGCCGATATAGATAAGAAGAATTAAATATAAATATCTAGTTTATGCATGTATTGACATGAGTACTCAAAACTAGTTTAATTAACGCATTGAGATTTAAATTTAAAATTGTTATGTGCCATTTTGCAATATTCGAAATTGACATTAAATTTTTTATAAAATTAAATGGAAAATAAAAGCAAATTCAGTTCAACAACTAAATATTTTGTTTTTTATCTATCGGATGTCCATAATATATCCTGTGCTATATGGGAAATTATAACACACATATAATAGTACGTTTTTATTAAAGTTTTACATAACGAACCTGTGTGATGGTTTACATAGCACGTATAATAAATAATAAAGTTTGGTTTCATCGTCACTTTTAATTCACTTCATCCACATTAAATGTTTCCTTGTTTACTTTATTTTAAATTTTTTGCACTGAAAGCTCTGAATTTATGTCGGCAGATGACTGGATTTCTTATTCCAAAATGTCCAATAGAGGTGAATTTAGGAGATCAATTTGCTCGTTCATTAACGGTACAGTTTTTAAATGTTAGTGAATTTCAAATATAATAATAAAATAAATAAATATTGTTGAAACAATACAGTATTTTATTCATACTCAATTAATTACATCCATTTATGCACATGACATTACACTTAAAACCAGATTTTTGTATAACGTTGCGAAATTATCAAATTTCTCGTAACTGTAACTCTGTAACCTTTTTTGTAGATAATTTAATTGTCTTTAATATTTAATTATAATTTGTCAGTTTGCTCTAAAATTAACCATAAAGTAGTAGATATTGACGAATAAAAGAAAAAGTGGATTTTTGGCGCCATTTTACCAATATGGTGGTGAAAGCTCACCTCGTTCGAAGTAGAAAACTTAGTATGTTATTAGGACGATCTAAATAAAGCGATTTAAAATTTTTCCAGCTTATTTCTAGTTATTCTCTTATATTAAAATACCTGGGGCTTGGCCTAAAAAGCAAATGTGGGAGTATTTGAATAGTTTTTTCCAAAACAAAATTTTAGAAATATGAAATCAGGATCCGATCAAGAACCTACAGATGAACAATAATGTTTTTTCCAGCTCAAAAAATACCATTTATATTTATGTGGTTGGATTTCTGCTGCTAAAACATATCATTATCACCAACATCAAAGAATAGATATTTCTAAATTTTTCACAATAATTTTGTTAATCAGTTAATCTAGAAATACTGAATTGCAGATTATAGTAAATTTATGAAAGATGTACAGAGTGGCTAGGAAAACCCCGGCCACTTTTCTTGCGGCGGTCAAGAGATGGCGCTATAGTCAAGAAAAATTAAATTAAAATACTGGCAACAACGCAGAATCCAAGACGTTTTAGTTATTAAATACGTCCCATATTAAATCAAAACAACTAAAACGTCTTGGATTCTGCGTTGTTGCCAGTATTTTAATTTAATTTTTCTTTACTAAAGCGCCATCTCTTGACCGCCGCAAAAGAAGTGGCCGGGGTTTTCCTAGCCACTTTGTATTATTAAGTTCAAATGTGTAAGTAAGGTTTAAATTTGTCTAATTTTATATTGCTGAATATTTTTTAACATTCAGACTTTTGTGTGTTTGCTAACTTTTATTTAGTTGCTGTTTATTTCGCAAAGCAATATTTAGAGAAACTAATATTTTGATTATTGAAAGATTTCCATAAAAGCGCATTGTATGGGCTAAAAATGTAAGTACTTTCACTTCCGGTTTCACCGGAAATGACATCAACTTTTTTATTATAATGGAACACCTTGTATATTCGGAATTAGGATGAAATCCTGAGTCTGTCTATGCCAATTAGGTGAAATTTTGAAATCCCAAAAATATTTTTTATAGAATTTTTGTGTACTTTTAAGAGTGCTTTGACCACCCCAATCGATTCTAATCTATTTACGTACTGTTATTGATTGTAAATTTTTGTTTATTCAGGCATGTGCATGTGGAAAATTTTCAAAAAGGTAATATTTCAATTGGTATGATTGCCAGGTTGTAAATTTTATTTTTTTGGGCCTAAATAACTTGATTAGAATCGATTTGGTGAGCCAAAGCACTCTTAACAGTAAACAAGAATTACAAAAATAAATGTTTTGGGGATGTCAAAATTTCACCTAATTGGCCTAGACAATTTGAATTTTATCCTGATTTCAAATATGCAAAAATATACAGGGTGTTCTACTAAAAATAAGAAAGTTTGATGTTATTACTGGTGAAACCGGAAGTGAAAATTGTTGAATTTTTATACAATATAATGCGTTTTTATGGCGTATAAAACATACCAAAATTTCACTTGTTTATCTTAATAAATAAAGGGAAAAGGGGGGGGGATGTTGCTTTAATACCCGGTATAATAATTGACCGAAACTCTACAATTTCAACACAAAGTATTTTGTTAAAATATCAGCCTAAACCGACTAGTTATTTGCAACTACAATTTGTTTGCTACGATTTATCAAACACGACGATATGTTTTTAGTTATTTTTGTGGATGTAATGCTGATTATTAACAAGTTCTGTTTTTTTTTGTGTTTTTCTGTTGCATATTATTTATTTTTGCATGGTAAGTAGAATGGATTTGTTTTTGCACTCGGCAAGAAGTACTAATCAGTTAGTTTTTACTAATGAATATTTACAGCAAGATGTCGTACTTGTGGAAAGTTTATGCGTAAAAGCAGCATTCGAAGGCATATGTATGATGTGCATTATCCCACGCAGCAGCTCCCATGTGATATTTGCCATAAACTATTTAAAACTGCAAATAGTCTTACTACACATCTTATTACTATACATAGACAGTTTAAAACGCAAAGATATAATGCAAAAGTGAATTTCATAAAGAATGAAGCTTTCGAGATAACTCAAGGACAATAAATTCAAATAGGCTGTTGTTGATACTATTTTGTGATTTTAAGAGACTTTAATATTAAAAAATTTTATAGGGAATAAGTGTAAAATATGTACTTATGAATAAGTTAACTACCTATTTTTAATAATACGTGCAATAATTGAAGACTGATTGGCCATACCAAATTTTTTTAGTAAATATACAGGGTGATTGACCAAGCAAGCACATGCCATTTCATTAGGGGAAACATTTCTCATATACAAAAGTTCTTGACTTTTTTTCTATTAAACATTAATTGAGCTTCCATTCTTTGATACATTTACGCTTTACCAAAACCAAACAAAAAAAGTGAACAACAATTTCTCATTCAATTGTAGACTTTAATTCGAACCAAAACTCAACCGAAGTGAAAATTTCAGCATCGAGTTTATTTTCGGGATTTCATTGGTACTATGAGTTTTTACGGTTCTAAAAGTATTTATTATTAGGTAGATCGTAAGTAATCAAATAGATTTTTTACTACATTTACAATGTTTCTTTTAGGACTGTATTTAATCAAGTTTTACATAAACGTTGAGATTGTCCATTTTAACAAGTTGGCTCGTTTGTTTTCTTGCTTCAGTCATGCAAAATACAGGGCGAGTCATGTAAGTGTCACCTCCCTAGTATTTCCTATAGTGAATTACATTTAATGAGGACAGGAATGACTTGTTGTAGTTGAACCCTCTCTTCCTGGATTGCCATGAACAATCTCACTTCCATTTTTAAAGGTTAGCCCATTTATATACTTCCGACTGCTTGAGTGCACTTCCTAGAAACTGAGCCGAGTCTGTGTAAAATTTCAGCTGGTTTGACGCCTTCATTAATGAAAATTGGTAGCATATAGCCACAAAAGGAGTTGTGATAAACAAGCTCCGTAAGCTGCGACTTTTTGCCTGTTTGGAAAAAACAGAAGCGATGAGCTCAACACCTACTGCATCCATGGAGACACTATTAGACTTGCTTCCACTACATTTGGTTGTAGAATCGCAAGCCCTTATGGCGGCGTACAGGATGAAAGCAAGTGGTCACTGGAGGCCGAAAGACCATACCGAGAGCTTTGATAAAATGGACTATATTTAAAGTATGCAGTCAGACAAGATCAGCGCTGTTTTTGACTTTAGAAAGCCTTCCAGGGTGGTGATAGATGAGAGGCTCTTGGAGGAAAGAATTCAGGAGCTGAGAAATCGTGAAGGGTCTGTCTGGTTTACGGACAGATCCAAAATGGTAAATAGCACTATCCTGGACTTGGATTTTTGAGGAAAGCACAGGAGATGGCTCGAGAATTGACCCGGGCAGACTCGGAGCCGCCTTCCAAGCGGATGTAACAGCAATCACGACCTGCGTGCAAGTTATGGTGGAGGGGGGATATGTTAATAGACGAATCTTCATCCTAACGGATAGGCAAGTGGCGTAGGAATACACTCCAAAGTAGTGAACAATGCCTTGAAGCTGTGGTGTCACTGGAGGAACACAACAGAGTAACCCTGGAGTGGGTGCCAGGACACTACGCCTTAGAGGGAAACGAAGAGACTAATCCACTAGCCAAAGGAATTTGGAATCATAATCTAGAGTACTCCAATGACTTCATTCCGATTTTTTATTGAACCACAGTCTTCTGGGAGTCAAAACACTGCGACATTTTGGGGTTCAATTCTCCGATCCCGAAGAACTCAGTAACTCGGCATCCTGAGCTTCGTTAGTGAGGTTGGATCGATGAACTAAGAAACGCGTGAGGGGGGTACAATAAGCCAATGAAGCTTCTGTACAGTGACTTTCTGTACCACACTAATTTTGAAAATTTTAGCAAATTTTGGAAATTTTAAAAATTTCAAAAAATAAACTTTTTTTAGATAATATTACAATTTACTTTCGGCTTAGACCGCGTCGTCATATAATCAGGTAAGGACCGACCTGTAGCTTGTCTGCCTTTACAAGCATTTGCTCTAGAAGTCTGAGCAATATTTGTTCGTAGGCCCTGCCTGCCTAAACAGGGCCGTGTGCTTAGTTTGTTTAAACCTTGGGGCGGACAAGGATTTGATGTATTTTGTTTGTCAAGACAATAATACTTAATCGGCTTATGCCTGTTAGCTGTTTGTGAACCCATACAAACTAACGTTTCGCAAGACATTGCAGCTTGCATCTTCAGAGTGAATAGAACAGTGTAGTGAGTAGTGAGTAGAACAGTGTTCTATTCACTCTGAAGATGCAAGCTGCAATGTCTTGCGAAATGTTAGTTTGTATGGGTTCACAAACAGTTAACAGGCATAAGCCGATTAAGTATTATTGTCTTGGCAAACA
Organism: Ctenicera cuprea; assembly: GCA_958336395.1. Classification (NCBI taxonomy): domain Eukaryota; kingdom Metazoa; phylum Arthropoda; class Insecta; order Coleoptera; family Elateridae; genus Ctenicera; species Ctenicera cuprea. The sequence goes on along the minus strand of OY284492.1, from coordinate 50,277,956 downwards.
AAATACATTAAGATCAAATCCTTGTCCACCCCAAGGTTTAAACAAACTAAGCACACGGCCCTGTTTAGGCAGGCAGGGCCTACGAACAAATATTGCTCAGACTTCTAGAGCAAATGCTTGTAAAGGCAGACAAGCTACAGGTCGGTCCTTACCTGATTATGCTGGGTGTAGTTCCCAAATGACGACGCGGTCTAAGCCGAAAGTAAATTGTAATATTGACAGTTCGAAAAACCGCGAAAGCCTCAAAGAATATATTTTTTTAGATAGTTTGAAAGTCTCGGAATTTTATAAATTTTATAATATTCCCCGCCACAGGACCTTCCTCACTTTAATAAAAATTTTGAAAATTTTTACATTTTATTCATTTGTGACAATTTTAAAATATTTTGGTAATTTAAATTTATTGAAGTTATAAAAAATTTAAAAATTTTGAAATATTTGAAATATTCAAAAAATTTTTAAAATTGTAGCAAAATTTTTTTTGACAATTTTGAACATTTTAAAAAATGTTTTGCAACTAAAGTTTTTTTAAATGTTGAATTATTTCGTTTTTTTTTTAACTTTCTTAAATTTCCGTAATTATCAAAAATTTTGAACAATTAGAACACTTCTTAAAAAATTGAAAATGTTTTGAATTTTGCTATTTTTAGCAAATGTTGGAAATTTTGACAATTTTTGAAAATTTTACGAATTTGAAAAATTTTAAATTTGAAAGTTTTTAGATAATGCAAATGTATCTTAAAATTTTTTATATTTTCCCAGTGGAAAGTTGTTCCTATTGTCATTTTACGTGTTCATACCTATTAAAATATAAAATATCGATGGAGGGGTGACTCGGGGAGTTTTAGGATAATCGCGTTTGCACCGATCAGCTATTCGACATGTGTAGAATATGAATCTGAGCTTTTTTTATGAGCGCGTGTATATTAAAGTAGAGCACCCTCCCCACCTCCCTTTTTTGGCGGACTGTTTTCGTTTTGTTGCAATTTCATCCCAGTGTGATCTGTTGGGTTTTCTGCATTAAGTCGTCTGGGCTGTAAAGTGTATACAGACACACACGTAGAGACACCATGGTGAAACCCGGTTGTTCGGTATTCTCGCACTTTAAAACATGTATATTCGTCAAAATCTCTACTTCCGAAATTTTGATGAATACAATACCTGCCTTTAGCTATAGTAGTATTCGTATAGCCAAGAAGGGAAAAATTTGACATTCCCAATAGTTAGGGTATATAGTAGGGGGGTGACACTTAAACGACACCCTGTAGACTTTATGTTGTAAAACACTTACCATTTGCGATAAACATCAATAAAAATGGAAATGGCCTTTTTGATGTTTTAATAAATAACTTCATTATTAGTTTAATTATCCTGTATATGTACGTTGTTCAACGTAAAACCAGTCAGAACTATAATTGATTATAACTTTCTAAAGAAACGTTAAAGCACTGTGGCATTTCGGACAAAATTTATATTGAGAAGTAAACTAGTTCAAACAACATGGTCTCTTTAGAGAGTTATATATGGTCATATGTACTAGCGTCTAGCCCCCTTGGTTCACAGCCGATCCTGAATTGCACAATATCATCTAATATTGGCTCGCATATGTGCGAGTGTGATATTTACATCGAGATTTGCATTGTTAAGGCCGATTTTTTCATTGCTAATAAATTGCATTCAATAGAAAACATCAAATCCTTTTTTTTTAATTTATTACTAGACTTGCGTGTTAGTATGCCGTCAATCAGTGAGTGAATGCAAATTTGTCTTCGTATTTTTTCTTTAAAAATATAACTGCTCTTAACAAATAACCTCGCATAAACAGCAAAACGCAACATCAAAAAAAATTTTGATCCATCTGTGCCACTACGAACTTGTGATTTACACACATATCAGCTGCATGCAGAGGAGGTGCGCAAGTCATGTGAGGTAGGATCGGCTGTAGGCCCAAGGGGCTAGACGCTAGTGTCATATTTATAATGATTTGAATTTTGAGCAGTTATTTTATGAGGTACTTATACATTTATGCTGTTTATGTAAGATAACTGGCCATCCTGGCCTTAAATGTAAGAATTCAAAATTTATACTGTTTGATTTTATGAATAGAAAAGTAATTGTTTTACACTAACTTTCATAACTATTTACATAACTTTGTTAGCTTTGTGTTAATTTTTTAATACAATCATACAAAACTATAAGTGTGTTTCTTTATCATTTTTACTAACACATTTTTCAACGCTGCATTGGATTGCTATGAAGTAAGACTACCCGCATGCACATACCTTCATTGCATTAACGTTATTAATTCTCCGTTACATTTAGGAAAATCTGAAGGACAATTCAACAGACATCCGTACAAGTGTGAGAAATGCACTAAACAGTTTTCCAGGCGTGATCATCTTCGGACGCACGAGAAAAACATTCATGGCGAAGATGCGGGGCCCTTTGCTTGTATTATGTGTTCACAGTTATATAAAAATTCTGAAAGCCTAAGAAAACATATTGCAAAGTTTCACTATCAGAAAGTGAATGAGTTATATCATAGGATTCAAGCCGATGCTTAAATCGTTTGTGATTGTTGTTAGTATATTGTTACAAATAAGCTAGGCCAGTTACTATAAATAATTTTTTTATGGCACGCCAAAGATTAAGCTTGCCTTAAAAGTTGCTCGATTATGGCTTGTTACGTGTTAAATTTAAATAGATTTTTTAAATTTTAATCTAATTAATAGGGACTTTTACTTTAAACGATATTGCATATTAGTGTTACCATTTTGATATGAACCGTTAAAAACCCTATCTTAATACACGTTATTCAATTTAGCATGTAACAAAGCCGCGATAAACTTGGCCTATGTTTATTGACAGCCTTGTTAGTCATCTACAGAGTGAGGCCTAAATCATGCAACAGATATGAAAAGTTCAAATTATAGATGAAATAAGTTTACCGAATTAGAAGTATTTGATCCTGCTTGCATAAGTGTTAAATGGAAATCAAAGTATGCTTTTAAACCCAGTTGTTAAAATAGTAATTTATTTAATTAACGTGTTGCTTCTGTCGCTCAAGGAAAAAATAAGTAGAGGAGACCAGTGTGTATTATAATAAAAGTGAAACTTTGGTTACATTTTGTGCAGTATGACCATCGAATTCTCGTTTTGTATTTTTAAACTTGTTCAAATTTGTTTGTTCCTTAACAACCTTCGTGGAAATGTATAGAAAGCACGAAGCAGTCTTACGGTAATTGTAAATTTGTTTCTTGTTCACATTTCCACTAAGAGTGCATAAGAATTTGATGTTTTAGTTAAATAATGAATCCTAAGAATTGCATGGTCATAATTTATTTGCAAAATAAACAATTTTCCATGCAAAATGTGAAAGTATAGTGTATTTACTCAATAAAAACCATTCAAATTTAAAAAAATTGTTGAGAAAAAATAAGCAAAATTGCTCTTGTTACATCATGTACAAGCGCGCGTTATGAGCAAACCTCCATGCATAAATATACACTGGAAGAGGAAGAAATAACATGCCCAAGTTCTAGTTAACTCAAATGATAGGGAACAAGATAAATTACCGGTTTCCAAGTTTTTCATTCTTATTAGGTCAGTTTTATTTCTTTTTGTGGGCTTACACAGTACTACTTTTAGCCTTTGTGGCATGAAACATTGACTTTTTCGTCGACCTTTTTGGAAAGTATCGACCCATATTTGGTGGTTGAAAGTTGATAACTGCCGCTTAGCGGGAACAAAAATAAATTTTCCTCCCAAGGGAGGAAACCGCGATTTTACTCCCGCTTTTAAATGCGAATCTTGGTAACGCTTTGTTTATTTTACTTGGATATGTCTTGTATACCATGGATAATAAATAATTTATATTAGATTAATTTAAAAACGAATGTTTATTGATCAATTTCTCAAGATCGGCCAAACAATCATATGTGAAACTCGGGAAGAAAGTGTCTTTTTTTCCATTGTGTGCTTTATTTCACGAGCCGAAGGCTTCCTTCTCTTGTTACACAAATAACTACTATGCCCAGCTTGTTATGATCTGGAACGTGACTAAGGCTGTGAAATTTTTTTTGATATATCCAATAACATGAAACTTTTGGTGTATTTGATCTATTGATATAATGATATATTGAAAGTAATTGATATACTCGATATATTTGATATATTAAATGTATCATTATATTTGATATATATCTCGATGTAATTTGTATATAGATTTTATTGAGTACATGTATCAATATATTTAATATAAATGATATATTCGATATAACGATTTATTCAATGTCTTTGGTGTAATCGATATAAATATTTGATATATATATCGTTATTACCGATATCATTTCGATATCGATGTTACTGGTATTTTTTTCAATATATTGATATATATCGATGTTTTGATGTATCGATATATTCAATATATTCAAAGTAATCAATTTATTTGATATACTTGATTTATTGAATATATCTATATGATCCATTTATAGATTTTATCGAATATATTTCAATATTCAATAAAATCGATCTATTCAATATGTGTATCAGTATATTCAACGTAATTGATATAATAATCGATATATTTGATATTGTCAATATTGATATTTTATTGATATCTATATTATCAATATTTTTTCAAAATATCAATATTAATATCGAATAACAATACGGAATTTTGTTTGTGTACTGGTGTATTGCTAGAATCGCCATATTGTTATATTTGATGTAATTGATGTTGTTGATATATCGATATACAGAGTGTTTTGAAAAACACCTCAAAATAATACAAAAACTTCCCATAAAGATGTTTTTGCAACAGCTTAGTTTTCGAGGTACAGGGTGTAGAAATTTTTTTTAATAATTATTTCAACGTATTTAAGAGTCTACTTGGAATATTCTACTTAAATTTCTCATGCTGTATAACCTTTTCGGCTATAATTTAGTTCTAAAAATGAGGCTGTACATGTGGGTAATGGGGTGGATTAAAATAATAAATTAAAGTGCATGCACGCCACTGTTTTTAATTTTTGGTTCGCTTTTTGAAATCCTTGTTGCAATATGAATATAAACTATCTCATTAAATTTTAATTTTTTTTAAACGACCTGACACATAGTCTCTGGTGCCATTTTTGCAATTTAATTGTAGACAAAACGGTTAAAAGGCATAAGATATTTCAAAAGAATATACACCTCGCATCTCGAAAACTAAGCTGTTAGGGACACATGTTTATAGGAAGTTTTTTGTCTTATTTTTAAGTAAGCAGTCTGCCTCTAAACGAACGGTGGTCCATGTTTTTCAAAACGCCTTGTATTATATATTCGATGTAATTGATATATTTGATGTAATGAATTCATCGATATATATTCAATATATCGATATATTGTGGATATGTTTTTTAATATCACCCAACCCTAAACATGACCATAAAGGATGTTCAAGAAATTTTTGAGGGAGTGCACAGGGCTCGGTTTTAGTTGATAATCCATTTTTGGGACAACTGAAGGAGGTACCTACATATAAAAATTTTGACAACACAAACAATTTTAATAGTTTTATGCAGGGTGATCATGGGAACCGGGCGACTATTGTCAACTCTTTTAAATAGATTTAAAAAAATTGGTGTGATGTCTTGACCCTTTTTAAATATTAGCTTTCTCGGAGTTTTTAAAGGTTGTTGGGAAAATTTTGTCTGATAAAGATTTTAGAAATAAAATCGAAACATTACAAATTCTTTTATAATTTTGTTTTAACAATGGCCATAAAAACCCTAAGAAAAAACAACCCAACAAACTTTATTATTTTTAAAGTTACAGCGTTGGTGAAATTAGCACAGAAATGTAACTTTTTCTTCTAATTACGAATGAAAAAACAATTGTGCATCACGTTTTTGAGTAGTTTGTTGGGGGAGGGGGTATATCAATAGTTCATACGGGAAATAAGCTTTTAAAAAATCAAAAACCTGAAGCGGAAGTACATGTTTTTTTGGTAGCATTTTTTCTGGAAAATGACATTTCTAAATCTGAAAACTAGCTTTAATAGATCGGTATGTTATTATTAATTGTAATACTTCTATAGGGACACACTGTTACTGTACACATTTTTTTTTTCGAAAAGATAAGTATAAAGCGAAAAATATTTTCAATATTGAATGAAATTAAAAAAAATATTGCTTTGAAACTGGCTACACCTATTTTTTTAAATTTTTTAGGCTAATAGAGCTATGGATTATTTACGATTTGGTTTGTATCCCAGTCCGCTAATTTCTCTGTGACACCTTCTATGAATTTTTGAAAAACGATAAATCATGCCCCTCTCTTTAATAAACATAGGACGATAAAAATTTCTGTTTAAGTTAAATTTCTGACGAGTGATAGTAGAATAAAGTTCTCAACCTAATGTTTAGGTACAGCAATATTTGGGGAGGTTAATTTTCTCCTTCCCACTTAATTTTTAGTGGACGAATTGCCTTTCCGTTTTTGATATTCTTTAATCCTAAGAAATCTTTTTCCAAAAAATAAAAATAATTGTTTCTAGACAATAAACTTTGATAAAATTTCAGTTTTCTTTATATTTTTTTTATTCTCTCTTTTTCTGAAGCCTGTGAGAGCCCCATGCATTGATAGAAGTATACAAGTCTCATGGCCCGTGGCCGAACTACAGCGCTACCTGTTAAAACAAGTCGACTTTTGCTTCACTACTGTCTCTCTTTATAGTCAATAGTTTAAAAATGATTCTCACTAAGTTTATACTATTATTTATATATGAATGCTTTGGTGTCATGTTGTATGTTACAGCAGTAAAAGTGGTGGGATTTTATTGTAGTCGTTGGGGCGTAAAACGTTAACAACTTTTGAATATATGATAAATTTTTTTCCACAATCGTAATCAAAAGAAAAAGTTGGCAGTAGTCGCCTGGTTTCCATGACCACCCTGTATTCTCTAAATATTATACTGACAATTTAACTTTTGATTATTAACAATTACCAACAATTGGTCTCCTCTTAACACATCAGCAACATTAAAGTGACTTTCTTTGCACGTTTAAACATGTGTCTTTTCAGATTTATTTTTATTTGTTGAGGACTTATTATTTCTCTAATATAAAAATACTGTAATTAAATCTCATTTTTAAAATAATTTATTTTAAATTTGTTTATTGCAAGCAGAGGGCTCCTCTGTAAATAAATTGCATGGCAGATATCGAAATATAATAATAAGTAATATTGTGCAGCTTAGGAATATGGTAATATCCATAAATATGTTTCCTCAACACATCCATATTTTTTTTCCGAGACTTTTCGATTATCAATAAACTTGATAAAAATGTCGAAGTCTTTTTCTAACTGATACATTAAGATAAATAAAATAAATTGTATTTGTGGACATTACTTTTATTGCTAAGTTGTACATAATATTTGATTATTAATAGTTTTACAATTTGTAAAATTTGATATAGCAAATTTTAAAATGACTTGCATTTTTAAATGTTTTAAGAATTGCAAACTCAATGCTTCTACCAAAATATGTTACACTCGCTAAAATGATACAAAACTTACTGTTTGTTATCTTTTTACGTAGAATGAACATATGTTTTTAAGATTTTGTGCCAAAATTCTGTAAGGTGCGAGGTGTGGCTCATAAGTTTCCAGACTTTGTTTATAATAATGTATTTTTATTATTACAAATACTGAGTAAACAGCTCCAATGACATCAAAAAAACAAATGAGCATTGTACAGGGTGGGACATTTTCGATGCAAACGGGGAGTATCTCGGTATCCGTCAGTGCCATAGCAAAACTGATAGCACGTTCCCCTGAACATTTTTTCAGGACAAAGTGGTCATGACAGAAAACCAAAATTTTTTTCCAGTTATAGGCAATATTTGACATTTGTTATTGGCAATAGAAAAAAAATGTATAAGTTATGTATACAGTTTATGGTGACGAGTATGTTGGGCATGCAAAATAAAATGGCCGACTTTCGGATTAAGTGGAGGCGACTATACCGTTATTTTTTTATTGGAACACCTTGTATTTTTAGGCAAATTCGATTGTACGATAAATTCTGTTTAAAAAACTATAATACAACTGTAGGCCTAGAGTTAATAACAAGTGAGATATTTTGATTTAAAGCAACCTATGTAACCAACGATAATGATTATAAATAAATACATTGCAATTGATCGTAGGAAGCTGTTGTTCAGAAAATAATAAAGGGGATAAAAAAAACAATAAAGTTTGTGGATAAACTAAGGCACTTTTCTTCTAGTTTGCCAATCAAGTCGCTTTTAGCTCTCAACCTAGGTCACCTGACCTAACTCCTATGGAATTTTTGTTTGGAGATTTTTAAAATATAATAAACAACTGATGTCTAATTAACATGATTGCACGTTTGTTTATTGTTTTTATCATTTTCTTACTAACAGCCTCCTAAGATCGCTTGGTTTAGAATCATTACCATTGGTTACGTACGTTGCTTTAAATTAAAATATCTCGCTTGTTATTAACTTTAGGCCTACAGTTGTTTTATAGTTTTTTAAGCAAAATTTTTCTACAATCGAATTAGCCAGAAAAATACAGGGTGTTCCATTAAAAAAAATTAAGATATAGTAGCTTCCGCTTAAAAAGGGGGAATAAAATCAGTCTGGAAACACATTAGCCACACCTTGTATTACAAAAATATTGATTACAAATTAACAACTTTTATTATTGAAAAACAATAATAAGAATAGTTGCAATGTCACTTTTAATGCTTTATTGATTTGTAATTGGTTTAATTGACTTTCAGTGATTTTTACAATTATTACATTATCAAAAGATGGTGTAGAACTTTTCTCAACATTAAAACGTTTATTTAAAATAATAGAAAAGTGTATTACTGAACTTTTTCGTCAGCAAAATGCGTGAGTTGATCAAAATCTTTTAAATTTTATCATTTGACTAGTACCAAAGTATATTTTATTGTAATTTTATGATTTGATTGCTGTGTCAGTTTTAGTACTTGTTTTTAAATAACTGTAAAAACTATTTGCTATAATTGTGTAGTACATGTGTTGTTATTTAAATGCTTAGTTTGAAACAGGTTGAGAAAGTTCACAAAGGGTACAAATTCAAACATCTCAATGTGTATGTTAATACCTGTATTTTGTGTTGTACTAGTGTTAGTATTTTTTTATACATATGAAATTACTTTTTTAAACGAATATGTTTTAAGGCTATTGTTATTATATAACTATAATATTACATATTATATTCTAATTTATATTAAATTTTTTTCTTTTATTAATTTCCAGTGCGTTAGCTTCTCGTGTACACAATTATTGCATTGTAAATAAATTTGTGAAATATTAAGTCTTTTTTGTTGTAAGTTTTTAAGAGGCGTATAGGTTTATTGACCTTTACATTTACTTGTACATTACTCTATTTTTGTAGTGGGAGTAGCACAATAACTTTTGTTTCAGAGCGTACAGCTAACATACTCACTTGTCCTCATTGCCCAAAAATATTCAAATTGGACGATAGTTTGAAAAAACACATCTCTAATTTGCATGGCTCTGATCAGGGTCCATTTATGTGCAATTTGTGTGGACGTGTTACGAAAAATCGTAACTCCTTGTATGCCCACAGGCATAAAGCTCACAAAAGGTTGGTTTTCACTTGACTTTATTCAATAAAAAAAAAATTCCAGTTGATGTTGTTTTAACCGCCCTTTCTTTTAAATATGTGAATATGTACACCACACCGTCCATTTTACAAATCGCTTTCCGCTACTGCACCGTTATTATAAATTTTAAGCCCAATAACCATATATCAGATTAAATATTTCTCGTTGCTTTATCTTTTGTCAATGTTCAGTTCTTTTTAGCCGAAAATTATCAAAAACTCAGAACTTTCAAAATTTTTTTATTTTCAAAATTTACACAATTTCGAAAGTTATTAAAATTTTCACAATTTTCAAAATTATTATTAATTTTCTAATTTCAAAATTTCTTAAATTTTTAAAAATGATAATATCCAAAAAGTTTTATTTTTCTTAATTGTATTTTTAGAAAACATCGGTATAAAATATGATAAAACCGGACGACTGCTTCATAAATAGGGGCGTGGGAGGGGTTCTCTGTTTCAAAATAGGCGCGCTCGGAAAATAACCTTAGATTCGTTTCCTACACATATCGAATAGTCAACATCAGACCGATCTTCCTATCACCCCCCACTGCTACCCACAAACTATTTTTTGATATTTTAAAAATGTATTTATTAATTCGATATTCGCCAAAAATAAGGACTACCAAAGTATGGAATCCATTTTAAATTTCAACGAATAAATATTGTTTGTAATTATCGAATACTAAAAACAAAATTTTTCATAATTTTCAATTAAATTTAGTCCAAATTATCAAAAAATGAAAATTGTAAAAATTTTCAAAAATTTGTTAATTTTTCAAAATGTTTTAAAAAATTTCATAATAAAAATTTTCAGGGAATATTAAAAAAATTTTACTTTTCATAAAATAGTCAAAATTAGTACCTATTTGAAAATTTTTAAATATTTGGAAATGTAGAAAATTTTTGGAAATTTAGTAAATTTTTGAAAATTAGAAAATTTCAAAAATTGAACAATAAAAAAAAGTGACCTCATTGCATGCATACTAATACAGGCGAAGAAAGTAGGTACCGTTGCCAATTCACTTGACAGCTATGATGTTTGTTTGATTCCATGTTTCGTTTGTTTCCTCTGGTGTATTACAATCTATGGCGAACCTGACGGAAAAGTTTTTTGAATTTTTGCAAAAAATTTAATTATGTAGCAATAGAAAATTTTTATATGGTTGAAAGAAGAAGAAAGTGCTCTTCTACAAAATGGGTAAAAAATACTGATTCATTGTCAATAAAACAATTCTCAACTTCAACAGGTTTTTTATTTCAGCCCCAAACGTATTTCGACATGTTGACGTCATTTTCATTTTCAACATGTCAAAATACGTATAAGGCTAAAATAAAAAACCTATTGACGTTAGGAATTGTTTTATTTACAATAAAACAATAAATTAACAATAAAAACAATAAACAATAAAATAAACCTCAACGAAGTAAAGCTACAAATTATTAATAAAAAAAACTATTCAATTTAAAAATATACAGGGTGTAACAAAAATGGTGGACTGACTATACATAGACATATTGTAGTCACTGAAATGATTAAAAAAAAGTTCATGTAAACATGTTTCCTAAAACGCTTCTGAAGAGGCAAATGAAATTTCAAAATTTAAAATCTTTAATATAAAGTAATGACATTTGGCATACGAATTAGTACTAGTAGGTGCTACTATCTAATAGTACCAAAATAAAATTATTTAAACCAGAGGCGTTCCAAACTGCCTGGGCTGGGTCATTTTTATTTATTATTTTTGTAATCTTTGAATTTTTTTACCAATTTGAATCAGTAATATGATTCTACATTAAAAAATGCATAAAATTGGTGCTCTTGATTGCTATTTTCCAGAAAAAATCGATTTACACATTTTTCTTCTTTAGAATGAGATAAAACTTTTTTTGTTTCATACATATTTATTAACTTTGGATACAGAAAACCTAAAGATAATGGATAACAACTAAATAGTAACTATAACAAAACGTAATTTTTACAGTTCTTAAACAGTAATGGTTTTCCTAGTTCCCTTCAGAATAATTTTAGGACATATGTTTACATGAACTTTTTTGATCATTTAAGTGAGTACAACACTTCTATGTATAGCCAGCCCACCAATTTTGTCACACCCTGTATATGATTGCAGCATAATCTCGTTGAAGCTATAAAAACATGAACATTGCCAAAATATAGAGTTAGAGACTGGTATTGAATCTGATTTATGGTTTATTGAACTTAATATTTATAATAACTTGCATGCAGCAAATATAAAAAACCAATTTTAAATAGATAAAAATAAAACAATTATAGCATAATATATTCAGTCTTAGACAACGTAATACATACATTAAGACAAGACAGGATTAACACTTAATTTAATTTAAACAAATACTAAAAAGCTAATGCATAGAGTGCCTTGAAAATATGTTAATATTGTTTTTTGAAATATTATTTACAAAAAGGTGTTTTTGAATGAATGAATTTAAATTAAAATTAAATCAATCTTATAATAAAGAAAAAACTAAAAATTTTGTGAAACTGTTAAGGTGCTAACCATGTTGCCACTTTTTCTTTGTTTTTGTTGAAGGCCAAGCTTGAGAGGAAAAAATTTTCAACAGTCTTAAATTCCGTTTTCATTATAATGGATCGTCTTTATAGCGTTTTTGAGATACCACCCCGTACATGATCCATAACGATACAGTGACCGGCAAAATGTTTGCAACATATGGGGAATATTTTTGTTATAGAATATTCCAAAAACTTATTTTTGGAACGCTTCTGCATCTTGGATAACTTAAAAATTGATTTAGACATATTCAAAACAAATAAACGAATTTGTGAAAAATCGCCTTATTTGAGAAAATATCAAAGAAAGGTATTAGAAAAAAGTGTTCGAAATCCAAGTCTAATGCCGTGTGCAAAGTTTGGAACCAAAATATTAATAAACTAAAAGAAGCGCTTTTTTTAAATCACCAAATTTCCATTTTTTTTTCGAATTGATTGATCCCAGCAAAATTCATTTGTTTAGGACAATCGAACACACATTTTGTTTTCAGCACACTTGGAAGAACTAATTCAAAACAATTGTTTTTTGTTAGTTATCTGCTTGTTGCAATGGTTTGTTTTTAATAGCCATTGCAGTTTTTTAATTTCTTCCAAGTATGCTAAAAACAAAATTTGTGTTCGATTATGACCTAAACAACGAAAAAATGTGTTTTGGTGATTTAACAAAAAATTATTTTTAAATAACGCTATATTTAATTTCTTGATATTTTTGTTCCAAACTTTGCACATGCCGTTAAAATTGCATTGTGAATACTTTTTTCTTCAAAATTTTTTTTGGTATTTTCTGAAATCAGTCAATTTTTCGTCAATTTATTTAATTTTTTGAATTTCCCGCCAAACCTGAAGTCACGTGACCTTCGTCTAAATCAAATTTAGACTATCTGAGATGCAGAAGCGCCCCCAGAAATAAGTTTTTGGAAAATAGTGGTTATAAAAATTTTCTCCGTATGTTGCAAACATTTTGCTGGTCACTGTATAACGATTCAAATACCGTCTGTCTATAAAGTACCCCCTCCCCCTAACTAACTTTTGAACGACTTGATATTTTACCACAATATTTGGTGTGCTTTAATGGGAAATGAAATACTATTTTTTAGCCAAAAATTAAATTTTGTATCATTCAAAATGGGTACTGGGCGCCTTTTTGTCGAGTGACACCTCATTTGAAAGGTCTTTTAATTCTGCGTCTGATCCTAGAGTTTCAAAGAAAAAGATTTAGCCATAACAAAATGGCGGATTTTAAACAAATGGACTCACTCAATTCAAAATTGTTTTGATTTTTTTACCCAGGGTTGAGTGACACCTCATTTGAAAGGTCTTTTAGTTCTGCGTCTGATCCTAGAGTTCCTAAGAAAAATATTCAGCCATAACTAAATGGCGGATTTTATACAAATGGACTCACTCAATTCAAAATTGTTTTGATTTTTTCTATCCAGTAGTCCACCTTTTCATTTGCAGGACAAAATTTTCCCAGAAATATCTCAGGTGGCTGGAAATAATATTGAAAACGTTATGTTCCAACAAGACGGTGCGCCGCCTCATTATTATAGGCCTGTTTCTGACTTTCTCAACGGACATTTTCCTGGAAGATGGATTGGTAGGCGGGGGCCTGTAAAATAGCCGGCTCGCTCCCCAGATTTAACTTCCTTAAATTTTTTTTATGGGGATATCTGAAATCGAAAGTGTACAGAACCCGCCCAGAAACAATTGAAGAACTGGAGCAACGCATTACAGAAGTTTGCAGAATTATCACTCCAGAAACTTATGGAAATGTAAGGCCCCGACTTTTTATGTGCCAAGAAGTGAATGGTAAACATTTCGAGCACTTAATTTAATTAATTTAAGCTTTAATTCTTAGTTTTTTTAAACAGACTTCTTTATCTTCAAACATTGTCATTTTGTTATGGCTGAATATTTTTCTTTGAATCTGTAGGATCAGACGCAGAACTAAAAGACCTTTCCAATGAGGTGTCACTCGACCCCCCTTTTCATTAAAAAAAAATTCAAAATAGCGTCCAGTCGCCATTTTGGATGATACAAAATTTTAATATGGTCTGAATGAATAATGGTATTTAATTTCCCATTACAGCACACCAAATTTTGTTGAAAAATATCAAGTCGTTCAAAAGTTATTTGGGGGGGGGGGGGTACTTTATAGACGCCTTATATACAATAACAAAAGTCTAAAACTACTTTTATTATAAGTACCAAAAGCAGTTAAAACTTAAAAGTACAAAGAGTATTCAAACAACTCGAAGTATAATTATTAAATAAAAATCTCTTCTTTAAAGCAAGAACTAATAATTTTCTTTGGAAATGATTTAGAGAGTGAAATTTAAATACTTATGTTTCAGGTTACCAAATGGAATATATTTACCATAATAATGTGTTCGTATCATTAAATATCCCTTGCCTATTCTGAATTAGTACCAAAAATTTTCGTGTATTACATAGTCTTAATAAATTATATTTCACATTGTAAGAATGTTTATTAATAAATAAAGTATTGAAATTATATATTTGTATTTTATTTCTTAAAAAATAATTTTAATGTAAATTGGTTAACAACAAACAGAAATACATATTCTGTTTTACACTGTTTCTCTATAGTTTTCTTGGGAACAACGTAATAAATTGTAAGACTGCAACGTTTATTATAACTCAATACACGCTTAATAAGTAGCGGCTTTTAGCCCAAAATAAATGGTTAAAGTAAGTTGTTGCACTCTTATAATTTACTACCATTGGTGTGTGGTGTTCGGTTAACTCTGTACATACTTCCATTATAATAAGGTAATAATAACAGTTTATTTTTATTTTTTCCTATTACATTCTGTTTTTCCAGATGTCTTGATATATTCAGTCGACCCAAAGGGACATGTCTACTGCCCCTACTGCTACAGGAAGTTTGTAAACCGATATAACCTAAAAGTTCACATTCGGGACAAGCACGATAATAATCCCATTAACTTAGACTGCATAGTCTGTGGTAAAACAATGCGCAACAGAAGTTGTCTGCGAGTTCACCTTTATCATCACCGAAAGCAACAACTCCAAGCTGATCAAGGCGATACATCGGTTGAGTAAGGTTTGATTTTTATGATATTTATTTTGATTTAGTTTGGGTATGATGATGGATCGTCATAATTATTTATTTAATGTTGTATTTTTTTTGTATTTTTCTCAATAACGCAACTTATGATAAGTTAAGGTTTGGTGTTACTAGTGTTATTAGTGATTTTGTGATTAATCGTTATATTTTTATATTTAATTTAATTGGAATTAAAAGTATTCCTAAGCTAGTGAGCAATAGAATTTTATCATATTATTTTTCTGGTAGTTGTAATAATATTAAGTTGATTGTTATAAGCTTCAGGGATGTATATTTTTGAATTTGTATGTCTAAACGGGTAGCAACTATTATCATTTTGAAAAAGCGTTAGGTCAAGAAAATTTTTTTGCCGTTATGTTTATATGCAACAAGTTGAGTATCCCAGTTGACTGACACACAGGCAGAAAGTATTTTAAGTGTAACATCAAAATGTTGAGAGAATTAAAACTTGAAATGTTTATTTGCTTTTATCAGTGTTTCCCTGGACATTAATAGTAAATAGGTACACCATTGACAAAGTTGTAGACATAAACTAATGTCAGAGTCTTTTACCTAACTATTAATACTATACCGGGTGTCAACGAAAGTTGCTGGTCGTGTTCGCGGTACCTATAGTATGTCTGTAAAAAATTCGGCACAACCTCCTTATTGGCGATATCAAGTTGGAGTTTTTTTTTTATTTACAAAAGCAACAATGTCATTTTTAAACTGTTTGAGAATTTTTTTGAAATCTTTGTTAGCGTTGTCTGGTAGTTAAATTAAACTTTGCACCAGTGGCGTTCGTCAACTAGGGCTAGGATCGAATCGGTCATCCAATATGTTTTGCCTTGATGTGGGAACGACATCAGTTCTATAGGGCCAAAATGGACGATTTTTAAGTCCAACACTGCAAAAAATGATTGTTTTGTTCAAGTTCAACTTAAAAAATTCTCTGATTAAGATATCGACTTGGGCTTTATTTTGCTTCAAAACGCACTTTCAAACTGTTCTAGAATTTTTTTAAAATCTTTAGTAGCGTCGCCTACAAGTAATTCAAAGTTTAACCCCTTTTTTATTTATAACCACTTGCGTTTGTCCCCTGGTGCCAGGATCGAGGCGGGTACCCAATATTCTGTACCTCAATGTGTTCCCGAATCGTGTGCGAAACGGATCGATACCATTTGCGTATGGCCGAAACGTACGATTTTCAAAACCGACCCTGCAAAACAACAGTTTTTTATTTCTACGGTGTTCTAGATCGTTAATTGCTCGACGAGCTCTATCCAACTGCGGTAACCGGCCTGTTTTCAGAGTTATAGCTTGTAAAAGAATAAAGTTTGGCGCCACCTGGCGGCAAAATTCGAAACTTTTCCGTACAGCTTCGCTGCATTCGGCTATATTTCAACGAGCTCTTTCGATTGGTGAAAACCCTGTTTGGCTATCTCGTCTCCTTTCCGAAATATAAGCACTCGAAAATCCAAAATTTTTCAATAATTGGCCGAAAGTTCGCGTGCACTCCCAGCTTTGACTGTTAATGAAACTAGAATCTAATCGAGATATTTAGATGTGGTTTGTACAGTACTTCTTGCTATATGGTCAAGAATCGATCCGTATGGTTTTTATGTCGATATCGATTCTAGCGCTGCTTTCTATAGACCAACGCATTTCTACATTTTTGACCTTGAAGATGATTTTTTTCGAACTTTATTTTTATTACAATAAGTGTTAAGCACAAAAAGTTCTATTACATGCTACCTTCGCCGGCGCCATTCGTTGTATCAGAAAACCCGTAGTTTTGTACCAGACATATTAAATTTGAACACGTTTTTTTTGTCCTCGATTTGCGGCGCTAAAAATTTTTTTGGGCTAATTTAAATTATAACATATTGTTAGACCATTTGACTGGCTTTTTAACGAAAAAAAAGTTGGCCCCGATTTCTTATTTTATAGCTGAGCTATGTTCGCCTAAAGGTCCGATTTTGTGACCTTCATTCAAACCAGTGCCGTTCGTGAACGCGTGGGTTTATACTGTTTCGCTTTCAATATGTTATAGTCAGCAATGGAGGCGAAATCCTCCTGTAATAAAAACTAGTTACATTTAAAAAAATGTAAATTTCTGATTTTTACAATTTTTTTTTCTGTTTGTACCGGAAGCGCTCTAGATCGTTTATTTCTTTATTTAATAATATTATAAAATAAAAGTTTAAGAAGTTCATATGCATATAAAACCACATATGATTTCGTCAACTGTTTTGCAGTTTCTGTTTCGCTGGAAGTGACCCCAACCTCTTTATTTCAAAGGGAATACAAAACACCCTGTATATTTTTACATTTTTGAAATAAGGATCAAATTTGGAGTTTAGTGGTATACTTCAATTGTTTTACGGACAATGTAAAAAATTTTAATTGCAATTTTCTGTTTCACGTCAAGAGTGCCATGATGTAAATAAAATTGTTCCTATGACGTAAAAAGTAGAATTTTTCAAATGGAACCATATTGGCTTGTTACGATTTTTAGATAGAGCATTCTGTAGCCATTACAATGATGCCCATAACTCGTTATTTTATTAAAGATTTTCTGAATAAATTTACATTAATTTGGTGTCAATTTAAATAATTGCAATAAATCTGGATGCCCTACTTAATAAAACAAAACAACATCACTACGTAGATTGTCTTTTAATTTTTAATCAAAGACTTCATTGTAATTTTGTGTTGTCTTTACAATGTAGGACGAGCGTATCAATTATAATTATTTTTTCTATTTTGGTTCTTTACTGACTACTTTATGAAACTCATTTGGATTTCATAAAGCAACTCCTTAAAGAATTCGAAATTTTATTTTGTTAGGTTGGTGACAACCATGTGACAACAAAACCTTCACGCGTTATAAACATAACCTTCAAATTGTAAGATCTAAAAATTAAGATTAGTTAGCGTATTTTCCGCTACTTTGCGTAGCTCGGGTGGGGCGCAAGATAATTCTTCTTCCATCTTATGTTCAAATCGTAGATATTTAAAAAATTAAATCATTTTCAAACACAGATTGTCTAAATTTTAATTTGACAGTAGTTTGAACTGTTTGAAATTGTTTTATGTTACCAACAGCCACATAACAAAAAAAAAACAAAAAATTTTCCTAATCGATTATATTTTTAAATTAAAATATAAAATAAGGTGATTTTTAACTTTTTTGGACCAAAATAGAAAAAATAGTATAGCATGTCTTATGAAACTTGTTTTTTAATATATTATTAATCAACACTAAATTAAATTAATTTATTTGCAAAATCTGTAATGAAATATGAAGTTATATTGTTCTGGCGAAACCGGAAGTGAAAAACAGTTGAAGTAGACTTCATATCATATGGTTTTATATTTATTTTATTATACAGTGTGTAACAGACAGTGCACGCACAATGTTTTACGACTAATCTATTGAACCTAGGCGGATTGGATAAAAAATTTGTTATATAAATCGCACACGAGGTATTCAGTAAAAAATATTTATAAATTTTTTGGCGCTCCAGAAAGGGTAGTTTTTTGGGGGGTTTCTCGAGATTTTCAAATGCGAAGGTGGGTTAAGTTGTACCTCATTTATAAGGTGATTTTAAACCCAACAATTTAAAAAACAGAAAATATTCATAGCTCAAATCATTTCAAAATGGCAGCCAATTATATAAAAAAGCGGCCATTGCATAAACCTTTTCCTAACCGCACTTGAATTATTGTATCAAGAAAATTAGTACTGACCGTTAAAGCCTATGAAATTAGCTTTCCAACGATGTACCACATGAGGACAAAAAATAAATGTTAGTATCCCTTCTCCTTCTCAAAAGAGCGGGAACATTCAAAAGATATTATCTCAAAAATCTTAAATAGGACGAGGGGTCAAGTGATACCTCATTTTAAAGGTCCCAATAAACTGAACAAATTTTGTATTTAAAGTTTTTCGATATCTCCCACTGTTACAAAATGGCGGCTTAATTTATAAAAATTTACTTTCTAATATTGGATGAGTCCAACTCCAAATCGCACGTGGATTTAGATTTTATGTGAAGAGACTTTATAAAACAGCAAAGAAATTCTGTTTCACTGCTTTAGATGCGATTCATCCAGTAATAGGAAGTAAATGTTTATAAATCGAGCCGCCATTTTGTAACGGTAAGAGATATCGAAAAACTTTCAATACGAAAATTGTTCAGTTTAACGGGGTCTTTAAAATGAGGTATCACTTGACCGCTCATCCTATTTAAGATTTTTGAGATACCTTTTGAATGTTCCTCTTTTGAGGAGGAGAGGGGGTACTAACATTTGTTTTTGTCCTCATGTGGTACATCGTTGGAATGCTAATTTAATGGACTTTAACGATCAGTATTTCTTGGTACCTATAATAGTTCATGTGCGGTTATGTAATGGCCGCTTTTTTGCGGTACGACTTGACCCACTTTCGTTATTGAAAATCTTGAGAAGCCCTCCTAGCCACTAGCGTTTGGTGAGTTCGCCAACAGCCGATCCTACCTCATTCGAACTTTCATGACGTGCGCTCCTCCTCGGCATGCAGCTGGAATGTCTGTAAAGCTACCGCCCGAACTCGCCATCAGCACAGATCGTAACATTCCTTAATCACACGCACGTGTTTTAAAATTTAAAACGTCAGTTGTACGACTACCTTTTTGATGTTTTGCTCATATGTTGCTTTAAAAGTTAAACAATAAAATAGACGTACAATATAAAATAAATATTATTATTTAATAATTATTTTTAAGAGCTCTACAAAATAAATTAAATAGGAAATGGTGTTTTTAATTTTTTGGAATTACTTAATATTTATTATTATCAACAAAACAATTAGAAAAAGTTGCAGAAAAAATGAGTAATAATATATTTGGTATTCTGGATATAAACTCTTTGACGGTACGTTGTAGTACCGCTGGTAGTCAAAGGGTAAAAAAATATTTTTAACATTCCTTGTAAAAAATGAAAATCAGAAGTTACTTTTGCTTTGTTTTTTCTACTCTGTACCGTGCATGTTATAAATTAAAAAAAAAGTATCTGTTGTTTTGTATTGAATGCAATTTATTAGCAATGAAAAAATCGGCTTTAACAATGCAATTTCACTTTACACTTACACTTTCATTAACTTGCTTTACTTTCGATGTAAATATCACACTCCCACAAACAACCACATTGACAAGTGAACACTGCACAATGCGAGACGAGGTTGCGCAAGTCAGGATCGGCTGTTGGCGAACTCACCAGACGTTAGTCTCCTAGCCTCTTCCAAAATTACCTTTTCCGGAGACCCAATAAATTTTTAATATTTTTACTGAATACTTCGCGTACGATTTTTATAACATATTTTTTATCTCATCCATGTAGGTTTAATAGTTTAGCCGTAAATGATAGTGCGTGGATGGTTTGTTGCACCCTGTAATAATAAATAAATTAATAAAGGGTGCGAGACACTTGGTATACATTTTAGCTCTAGCATTTTGGTAGTCCTACATTTTAGTGTAATAAACTAAAAGTTACGATATAAGAGGCTATCTCCTGTGACTGCTGTTTGAAATTCTTGTACATTTGTGATGTTATAACTTATTTAACGGCGTTATTGTTGATGTTACTGGGGTTTATATAAAGTTTACAAGTGCCTATTGTTTTTTTAAATGAAATTGTGTACGTAACTCAGGTGTGAACTGCATTTAAGTATTATTTTAAATCAGTATAAAGGTAAATGGGATCACATTATGTAAGTTGAAAGTGGTAAATTCCTAAATTTTTATACATGTTTAATACCAATTTCAATGTGCTAGATTTACCACCATGAAGTTTATATTTTTCATAGCTGAAATTAAAATTAAAACTTCATGATATTAACAGGTACTAATAAAGACTATTCCTGATAGTATTGTATGACTTGTCGAGTGCATATGTTTTTTTTGAATATTTAAAGTATTTTTATATTATTTTTTTACGTGAATTTGTAATATAAAATTCTTGTATTTAGCAACAGGAACCCAGAGCGATTTAATTATGTGTCTGAGGCCATGATATTGTAGAGATATTCTAAAAGAAAACAGGATAATTTTGAATATGCTGTTTTTCTGGTCCTAAACCTATTCCTTTAGTTACCAGAAGAGTACAATCAGTTGGGAAGCATGTTGTAACAGTCTGTTTTGCTTCTTCTTTATGTATGTTTTATCTAACGTAAGAGCGGAGGCATGTTATCTCATAAAAATGCAAAAAGAAGGTGATGGCTGCTGCTACTTTTAAGACGTAAACATTTCTTATAGATTGACATCTTCTAGTAACTAAACGCACAAATTTTGGACCAAAAAATTGGCATATAAACAATTACTACATTTATGTCATTAAGATTCATTCTATAATTCTAGCAACTATAATTAAATTATAATACCCGGAGTGAATGGGACCAAGCCAAAGGGCCTCAATGGCCTGTAGTGCTGAAAATATATATAATTAAATTGCTCCGACTTTCTAGACTAAATAGCATAAAATGATTTTTTCTTGTGACATCTTGAATCTGTCCATTATTTAGGATTTGTAATGTGTATAATTTTATTTAAACTTATTTGAAAGTTCTAAGATAAGGTTTTCAAACTATGTATAGTACAGTGGGTTAGGTAATCCTGTGTGCTCCTTGATGCGGGCAATATGTGGTTGGTTTTAAAATGTTTTTGACAGTATTCTCGACATAGTGTGACCGGGTGGCCAGCTCAAAAAGGTTGGAGGATCGGCAGGAGGGGGGGGGGCTATTTTGCTCATAAGAAACCATTAATAAAATTTTAAGAAAAGGTGGTTCTATAACTTTGATAGCAAGAGGGTCCCAAAAAAAATTATGGGGCCCCCGCCTCTCGGCAGTAAGCTTGGAAGCTTTTGGTGACCTAAATGCCGCGTCTGCGGCGGCATTTTGAAAATAATCTTCCTACTATAACTAATATACCTATGGTAGGTCAAAATAGTCCCTAATTTGGGATCATTTTAAATATCGTTATACCAGGTGGTAATAAAACATGGCGCACCCCATTTTTCCTTTACTTATTAAAATAAACATATGAAATTTTAGTGTGTTTTGTAGACTGTAAAACTCATTATGTGGGCTAAAAATCCAATTATTTAGTTCCGGTTTCACCGGAAATGACATCAACTTTCTTATTTTTAATGGAACACCCTGTATATTTTTGCTTATTCGGAATTAGGATTGTCTATGGCAACTAAGTGAAGTTTTGACATCCCAAAACTATTTTATTGTGATTTTGGTTTACTATTAAGAGTGCCAGTGGCGTAGCTACGCCAATGCAGTTGCATTCAGGCCGAGATCGGAAGGAGTCCACGTTCTAAAGTATTTTTGTTTTTGTAAAAAAAAACAAATGTAATAGAAATAGGAAAAATATTAAATATTGTTTTTTTAAATTGAAATAGCATGCATTGACCAAAATTTAATATTACTATTATAAATGTAATCAACTATACTATACTATATTATATAATATATTCAAACGTGTTTTAAACTTAACGTAACAATAAACAAAGTAGCAACGTTCTAAATTACAGACAATACATAACCGTTGTCATCGAAACTGTTCACTTGTTATTCAACACGCCCAATAGTCGATTGTACCGTGATACAGCGTATTATAATTCAATTACACGTTAATGATGGGGTTTCTACCCGGCTAAAATTTTACGCAGACTCAGCTTACAGTAAAAGAACGTACATCCAAGAATCCACAAGTTGTTTATCTTAATAAATAAAGTACAAAATGGGGGTGTGCCATGTTTCATTAACACCCGGTATATTATACAGGGTATCCAAGATAAGGAAATTTTCAGTTTTGCTGTTTGTGTATAATTTGGTTATTATCAAAGATAGCGCAAAGCAGTTTTGACATTATTAAGACACTTTTTTACACAGATTTCGAATCAGAAAATAAAATTTTCATAGGTTGTTAAATTTTCAAGATATTGACATTAACTTCGCTTTTTTAAATATGTGCCAAAGGCGGCCATGTCATCATTGGATAGAGCTCTTTTTTTGTCCTTTTCTCTGATTTAAGGTTTGATGGGTTTATTTATACAAGTAATGGAGTTACAAGCACAAAACTGTTTGTCAAAGTAGGCTGTGAGAAAGTTTTCTTGCAGTAGGCTGAAAATTAATAATAAACAACAAATATTACTTAATATATTAGATACCAAAAACGTTCAATCATTTTGCACGGACTATCAACACACAGCACCAAGTATCCGGTATGTTCAAAACGGCAGATTATTACACAGGGTGTTCGTGATTTATTGTCCATTTTGTAAAACATTAAATGTCAATAACAATTCTTTTCCAAATAGAACAGCTAGTACTTTTCTACACTATCAAATGTAAAATTATATTCTTTTTCAATTTGATACAGGGTTTGGTGTATACCAAATGTTTAAATTACTATGGTTTTTGTGTTTTTCTTGATTAGTTTTTTTTATAAATTTCAAATTAAGATAGGTATGTTATGAAAACAAAACCAAAATTTTTATTTTCTTATGTGTAGAAAGTGTCGCCCCCTATACTATTTTCAAAACTATTGAGCTATCACCTTTGTTTTGTAACACAAGTTGCCTAATGGGCTGCTTTATGCCACATTCCAAAATTTTCTGTACTGTCATGTAACTGACCAGTGACTGTCATTGACAATTATATTAATTGGCACTTTTCTCGTTTTAATTTTAAAAAACTTTTATTTTTTGTAATGTAAGAATGAAAATGTTATATCATTGTAAAAAAATGATATGCTAGTTTTGAAAGTGGTATGGGAGGTTACACTTTTTAAACGTTAGAAAATAAGAGTTTTTGTTTTGTTTTCAAAGCATACCTATTTTTATTTGAAGTTTTAAAAAGTATTATCAAATCTAAAAAAAACACGAACCCATAGTAATTTGAACATTTGGTATACCAAACCTTATATCAAAATGAAAAAGAATTTAATTCCCCATGGGTGTTTCCTTTGAAAAACAAAACTAATTGACATTTGGAGTTTTGCAAAATGAACATTAAATTACGAACACCTTGTGTAATAATCTGTGTTCTATTTAAAATAACAAAGTAATGTGCTGTACAGGTATAATTAAACACTCAATATAATTGGTAATAATTTCAGGTTTTGCAGCCATTGATGATCAACAACTTTTATTAAGAAAACAATTTGATATTCTCAATAGTTTAGGAAATAATAGTGGAGTGACACTGAAATGACTCACCCTGTATTCATTACAAATATATCAAGTGATCGCGATTTTCATGTTGATAGTTGACTCGTGCTAATTAATTTAAGATAAATTCGCAACCTAAGTTTATTGTAAAATCGCGACCATACTGATAATATCGGCAAAATTTGACAACCAAAAATTTCAGTTGTTGAATTGGGCTTTTCATATTTTTAAATTTTAATTGAAAGATTGAATTGGGTTAAGCTTGGAACTTCCAAGATTTTGATACAGTCAGTTTAAAATTTTTAATTAATTGTTAGTTTATAATATGAAAAACTGTAGAAAGTGGTCATAGTTTGAAACCCTTATTTTAGGGCTTTATGAAGTAAACTATAATTTAAAAGCTATATTATTAATGTTTCTTTTTATAATTTAAACAAAACTACAACAGCTGTTTATGTCTTGCTTAATGTTTAAACAGATCTAACCGAAAGCTTTAGAAACAATTTTCGCATTGCAAATTACTCAAGTTAAAGGTTGCTAAATTTTCAAAATTCCATGTAATTATTCGTACTTTTCATTGTAAAAATAATATTTATTTTCTAATTTATGACATTATCTGCTAAGTATAGCAATAGCAATTAGTTGTAAATTGTTAGCAACATTCCGTTTTGAAAATAGGAATATTGATATAGATACTAAGTTCTATTTGTTTATTTAATTATTACTGACTAGTGAGCTTGCAAAAGCAGGTAATATAAGAAAATTTGTACTTTTTTTAAACTTTGCAATATTTATTATATTGTATGATTCAACAATTTTTACAATATTGCAATACTGTATAATAAACGTTGCAAGTGTGTTTTGTTTAAATAAAAACTAAAAATGACATGCCATTATTTCATCAATATACAAGTTTTATGTTTTTAAAATGTTTTATAACGCTATGTATTTTTATACATCAATAAAAGTAAATAACACAAAAGGCGTGCCTTCTTCTTATCATTTGTTTGAACACAGGAAGGAACTGATAAGTATTACACATACCGGTGATTCCTAAATATAACCACCAATAAGCCAGAAATTTCTTGCCTGAATCCTTCATTTCCAGCTTGACAATGACTTGGTTCAGTTTTGGTCGATCTGAGGGTTTCCCTACACAATACGCCCCTAATCACACCCCAGTAACCGTTGATGTGTTAGAAGCAGGGTTTATTACTGCCTTTCTTATACTTGGTCTGTGCTTTCTTGTTTCATTGCCTAGTCCAAGGCTGAAAAATGTAAGTATTAAATTTTTTAAGTTACGATTTTCACGTTACTTCCTTTTTTTTTTTTACAGAACGCTTTTTTATTTATAAGAATTGCAACCAGTCTGCTCATTGGATTATTCTTACTGTGTAAGTTGGTTTTAATTTTTCAAGAATTCAAATTAATCAAATTTTATGCAGTGGCAAATTTCGGGCAGGAATGGGAAGTTGCTCATAATGTAACGAAAACGCCCTATTGAGCAGGGACTAAGCATGAAATTAATGCTTTAATTGGTATTAAAATAGGTCTTCGATCAGTAAATGTGACTTTAAAAAGTGAACCTGAGAAAGGCAGTGCATTGGAAAATGAAACTATTAACTATAATGAGCGATTTGAGTGGGCTTGGGATCAAGGTCGGTTTGGATTTGGACCTTATGGTAAGTTCTTAGTCTTTAACAATTAAAACCAATAAATAAATTCGAAGCATAAGCTAAAAGTAAGAAGGAAAAGTAAAATAATTAGAAATTCTTTTCTAAAATAGCGGAAAAAATTCGAACAAAGCTTATTTTTGGCAGAGATGCTCTGTTTGGCTTCTTGTTTAACATACTAAAGCCCTCAATGATCCGATGTGAGCTTTGGCCGCCGTTTATTTTTCGCGAATATCTTGCGAACAGTGATTACATGAAAAACGATCCTTAACAAAGTTATAGCATAATTCCTACAAGAAATATTTAGTTACATTAGGTCGTGTTACAAAAAGGGTGGGTCACGGGACTTTTTTTCTGACTGGTCAATCATGGGGGGGGGGGAGTTTTAGAAAAGTTGGAGCAAAACGATACTTTTTATGTTTGCATGTTGTAATTATGCTTATTTCACACTCCGACGGACGGTTTATCCATTGTCGTAGCCGCACAAAAAGGTTGTATAAATTTTTCGGAAATCATACGACAAAATGTGAAATTTAAAAATGTGTGAAAAATTTTAAAGCCGTTTCTAAATTTTCATAAAATTGTCAAAAACTTAAAAAATTTTAAAATATTTAAATATTTTAAAAATTTTCAAAAAATTTAGTGAATGTGAGAAAGGTCGCTTGGCTATTGCCCGACAGCTTTTTACTTTCCCATACCTTTGGTATAGGGAAGTACCTATTGATTTCATGAAAATTTTCGAAATCTAGATTTTAACGGAAATACACGTTTTGGGGCTCAAGGAACCAATAAAAAGTCGTTTTAAAAAAAATCTGTATAGGTGGGTGTGTGGCTGGGTGACTTCTCTACAGGCGAAAGTATGGACCGATTTTGATGAAATTTTAAGTCAAGAGGTATATTGAAAATTGTAGTTCTAGTTAAACTTTTCAAAAGATTCGAAACCGTAAACGGAAGTTAGACATGTTTTTTTTGAAGCGTTTTTTTCCAAAAACAAAATTTTAAAAATTTGAGCACGGAATCTGAGAGAAAAACTTACGGCAAATCAAAAACTTTTTTTTATTATACTTACCTGAAAACACCTTGTTTTCATCCGTTTTTACAATGACGTAAAGGTGGCATTTTCAGAACACACGGAAAACTTTTCCCGATCTCCGATTTTTTTCCGTGCGCTAAATAAAAAAATAGAATTAGAGTTAATTTTAAGAAAAAAGAATATTTATTTATTTAACTTTACTGAGATCTCGCCATTCCAAAAAAGTTGATACTCGTGTTCATATCTCGACCTGGATTTTGCTGGTAACAAATCAGCACTGGCTTGTGCCGCTTGCTTTAATATGTTCTTAGGAATATCTGGATTTTCTTCCGAGTACATTTTTTAAAACTGACTGAAAATAAAACAATGCCGATAATAAATAAATCGTTCCTATGGAAATGTTAATCATGTTTGGTACTATTACAATGTATTATTATTACTTTGAAAATAAAATGTTCTAAATTTACTTCTTATCTTTTTAATTTCCTATACTTTCAGTATAGGGAAGTATTGATTTCATGCAAATTTTCAAAATCGAGATTTTGACGGAAATACATGTTTTGGGCTTCTAGGATCCTAAAAAAGTGGTTTTAAAAAATGTCTGCTGTGGGTGTGTGTGTCTGTCTGTGTGTCTGTCTGTCTGTGTGTGGGTAATGCTCATATCTCCGGAACGGCTGGACCGATTTCGATGTGCTTTGGAATGAGGAGGTATATCAAAAATTCATCGACAAAATAAGCTTTTAAAAAGAATCCGAAACCGGAAGCGGAAGTTAGACATGTTTTTTTGGTAACATTTTTTTCAGAAACTGAATTTTGGAAATTGGAATAGTGGAAATTATAGAAGGCCTTAGAACAAATCAAACGTTTATTTACCGAACTCTAGCTTCAACATGGCGGCCGCTACGAATTTTTGAAAATTTCGACTTTAACGCCCATTTACTGAAAAACCAGTTATCTGATTGGAATCAACTACATCTTGTTTGGTAGCCCTTCAAGGGTACTATACCATGAAATATCATTAATTTTGAAAATCGAAAAATGATCTCAATGGCACCACTCCAAAATTTTTGAAATTTTCAAAAAAATATTTCTCAAAAACTGCCCACACGTTTTTGTTTAAACTTTTTAAGCTGATAGAGCTAAGAATCTTCTACAATTTATTTTTTAGCGCATTGCTATAATTTCACTGTGACGCCCTCTGTGAATTTTTGAAAATTGAAAATTGGTACCCTTTTATTTATTTAACGGGGGGCAATAAAATATTTCTGTTAAAGCAATATAGCTCACCATTGACAACAAAATCCGAATTTCATAATATTTTTTCGATAATTTCATATTTAGGGGGGCTACTGTTCCTCCTCCCCCCAAATTTTTTCGATAAAATATTAAAAATTTGGTTTTTTGTTTTTAGGAGAATCTTTTTACAAAAAATCGAATTTTTTGCCCCTTAATAATCTTTTTGTCCTTAGAAGAATTTCACATACTTTCTACAGCAGTTGTATTCTTGTACTAGTCGTTTAATGTTCAGTGTAGGATAACTTTTTTATTTTAATAGATAGACTCGCGAACCCAAAGTTGTAGGTCAAATTCTTCTCGATTGTATTTAAGAAAAAAACTTGAGTTTCCAATTTTAATATGGCGGCCACGGTAAAAAATAACTTTTTTTTTAATGGAAACGTGGCATTTTGGCTTTAAAATCAGAAAGGTTTTGAAATTCTAAATACAAATTAATAAGAGTAATTTCTTGCTAAAAATAATACTTCTCGAGTTATTAATATATTTTCAAATATCAATTTCCGCGCTTCCGTTGATTCAGTCCGAATATTTTACCCAACCTTATGCTTGCAGCGCAGCGGTCGGTCTTTCTTCAACCGCTTCAAGATGTTACAACTTATAAGAACTATTTACTTTAACTAGTCGTGTCTAGACAGGTGCATATCGAAAGTGTTGGAATGGAAAATATAAAACAATGTTATTTTATAAGTATAGGAAAGTCCAGGCGAAGTGTTTCGCTCATTTTTTTGCGTTGTTTTCAGATAAGTATAATAAAAAGTATCGTTCATTACACGTCCAGAAATGGATTTTCCGTGCTTGCATGACTTCCCGTGTTCGGCTTCGCTTCACGCGAGAATTTGTCACGCGCGCACAGAAAAATCCTTATTTACAGACTCCTAATGAAATATACTATTACCGAACTCTCCTCTAGCTTTAAAATGGCGGCCGCTACAGCTTTTTAAAAATATCGACTTTAACGCCCATTTACTCAAAACGTAGTTGTCTGATCGGGATCAGCTACCACCTGTTTGAGAGCTCTTCCTAGGTAGTATAATTTCAAAAATCCGAAAAATATCGCAATGGCGCTGATTCAAAATTTTGTAAATTTTCAAAACAAAATTTCTCAAAAACTTTCCACACGTTTTTTTTTTAACTTTCTACGCCGACAGAGCTTTTACATTGAACTACAAATCTGTTTTTCACTTATCTCCCAAATTTTACTTTGACGCCTTCCAGGAATTTTTGAAAAATTTGAAATTGATTAATTGTTTATTTAAAAACGCAAACGCCGACCGTTATAAACTTTTATCAGTTTGATAGACTATTTAAAGTACTTTATTAGGATTCGCTAGAATTTTCAACTATTTTAAACATTAAGAAAATACTTTTTAATATCAACAATGCGCTTTCCGGCAGTTACGTGTTTTTAACTACCCCTATCAGTTAGCTCTAGTTAAAAAATATATTTTTAATTCTATGCATATTTTTGAAACTCTTTAAATAAACCATTTATATTGACTTTTAGTCCGAAATCCGAAGCGCATTTAATTTAGCTGTAGGGCGGGCGCTTCTGTTCTGACCGGCATCAGCTACAACTTGTTTAAGAACCCTTTGTGGGTGGTAGACGATGAAACAAAATTAATTTCGTAAATCTGAAATCGATCGCGCTTCTTCAAAATTTTGAATATTTTCAAAAAAATATTATTCAAAACCTGCCTACCTGTTTTTTAAAACTTTCTAGGCTGTTAGAACGGAAGATTGGCTACAATTTGATGTTTTCTGAAAGCTATAATTTCACTGTGGCGCTTTCTATGAATTTGGGCGGGTGGAACGGGAGGTTGCCTATACAGCTTGCTTTCTTAGAATTCTAACAGTCGGTGAAATGTGCAACGTTATAATTATAAAATTTATACGTTTGCAAATACGATAAGTATTAATATCATCTAGTATGAGAAAGTCCATTCGAAGTCCACACTTCAGCTTTTTCAACTTAGGAGCACTGATGAGAAAGATCTGTACTAAAGTATTTAGATATTAGGTATTAAACACTTTTATCTACAACAGTGAGTAAAGTGACCACTGTACTCACTCCTAACAGTGAGTAAAGTGAAAATTTACTCTCTAGTTGACATTACCCCACTAACTTAAGTTTGGTACATTTATACTTTGTACTACACTTTAAATATGTACATGTATGACACAATTGTTACAATTATTATTAATAATTACTAGTGTTACCCCAGCACACAATGCACTGACAGACAGCGTTGACAGAACCGGCGAAATGTCAAGTCACGTGATGCATTAGTTCCAATAATGACACGCGACGTTGTTGTAGATGGCGCCCCAAGTGACGCGCGTCTAGCCGACCTTCATATATATTATAAATTGAAATAATTATTATTAAAAAATCGACGTAGAATAAAAATATAAAAATGTTTCATGTTCCATCTGTGGATAGAGACTTTTCATTAAAAAAAAAATTGGTCAAGCGGTAGCCGCTGGAGGAACCGGAGAAAAAACCCCTTTGAGCTTTTATACATATTGTACAGTGTGTAAATTAAGTAACGCATAAATTCATTTACTCAGCTATTAGCAATTTTTTAGAAAAATGCTGGGCCTGGTCAATTTTTATTTTCATTTTGGCACATTTTTGAGTAAAACTATTTTGTTGTAAACTTCAAAATGGCGGCCGTGCGCCATCTTGGAAAACAATTTTAAATAGAAATTTTCAAATGTTTTTATCCACCCGAAACAAAATGGCGGCCTGTCAAAGCTTTATTTGTTTACTTGTTGGAACAAAATTAGAAGTTTAATGTAATAATGAATAACAATTTAACCTATTTATTATTGATTATTTTTTGTTTTTTACAAAAACTTTCGTTTCCAGGTAGCTAGATTTAGTACCAGTCTTACCAGTTTTATTTAAATGAAACATTCCAGGGAGGTGGATAGGCAGACGGGGACCAAAAGAACAATAATAAATAGGTTAAATTGTTATTCATTATTACATTAAACTTCTAATTTTGTTCCAACAAGTAAACAAGTAAAGTTTTGACAGGCCGCCATTTTGTTTTGGGTGGATAAAAATATTTGAAAATTTGCACCTGTACTCTCCTCAGTAATAGCTTTAAAATGAGCCGTCGCAAGACCCCTCTTTCTATTTAAAATTGTTTTCCAAGATGGCGCACGGCCGCCATTTTGAAGTTTACAAAAAAATTTCAAAAGCATTGTTATGCAATGCTTTCATTTTTTAAAACGCCAATAAAATATTTTTGAAAATTGTAAATATTATTCTCTGTTGTAGATAAAATTTTATATAGAACACATGACTACAGTGTCTTTTTCTGATTTCGCAGATTTATATCACGAGCATCAGCGAGTGATATAAACTTCTGCTCAATCAAAAAAAGTTTCACTTTACTAACTTGTACTATAAATAATTATTATAGATAAGTAACTTCGATGAAAGAAAAAAATGTTTTAGTTGAAAAGTAATTAGTATAACTCTGCAAAAACTAATTTATAATTAATTAACTAGCATTAGAAATACTGCATTGGAAAAGATAATAAACTGTTTTCATTAGCAACCTAAAAATTAAATTAGCAAAGAAGTAGTTTTTAAGTTGATTAAGATGTTGTATACAGAAAAACAATTTAACATCGGCCTTTTTGACTTTTATTTGTATTTAGCCTGCATTCCGCTGATGGGCAAAGACCTCCCCCATCCTTCTCCAATGTTAGGTTTTTTTGCAGCTATCCTCCCGTTCTTGCCTGTTTTTATTCTTATGTCGTCTTTCTATCTCTTTGGTGGACGGCCCCTCGATCTGCAACTTATTGGTGTCCAATTCGTTGCTCTGCTAGACCATTTTCGACTTATTTCATAAAATTGCTTCTTTTTTGAATATCCTGATAGAAAATTCAATTCTGAATATTAAAGTTTTAATGCAGTAGTAATCCTAAGGTGGAAAATAAAAATGAGCAAAGCATATCGCCTGGACTTTCCTATACTTTAGAAGTAGTTACTTATCATGTTTTCAAAAGAGTATTTCAGTATTAACGCCTTTCATGCCACGAATGAGAAAATATAATTTGTTTGTAAAATTTTGAATAATATTTATATGTATATGTATACAAGCGAAAGGAAATAGTCATGCATCGTCTCTGCACATCGAAGAGAAACACTAACTCGCACCTAGCACGAGCAGCCAAACTGCTAACACGCCAAGCATACAGTGTCGACTCACTTAAACTTATGCTTTGCCTTGGAACATGTCTAATTTATTTTTTTTAGAAACCGACTTAGGTTGCACTAAATCAAAATATCTTGCTTATTATTTATTACCTTTAAGTTTTTTAAACAGAATTGACCATACAATCGAATTAGCTTAAAAAATACAGGGTGTTCCATTTAAAAAAATAAAGATATAGTTGCTTCTGCTTAAACCGGAAGTCGGCCGTTTCGTTTTGTATGCCCAAAATACTCGTCACTATAAACTGTGTAACTTTTACTTATACATATTTTTTCTATCGCCAATAATAAATGAGCAAATCAACTGGCCCTGAATTTATAATCAAGCCGTATAGAGGACTAATCTGAGTACGTCCGAATGTTCCATAATACAAACCATCTCCGTTCAGCCAAACCATAATTACAAGACAAATAGTTTTAAATGAGTTATGATAAGAATATTTTCATGTCTTTTCTTGATTACAAAAATACTCAAAAGTAGCAAATTGTTTCAAACAAATGTTAATGTTTCGTAATTTTTTAGCTGGACATTTGCAACAACAATTCCGAGCAGCTCAATACAAAGGTTTACCATTGCCCATTTTATGGATAGTAGATTACTTTGTAATTGATGGCGAGGGATTTAGATTTGGTCGATTTTATCGAACCGCAGGCTGGTACACCCACATTGTTCTGTGGACAGCATTTCCCTGTTGGCTTTTAGCGAACATTTTTTTCCGGTCAGTTATTCGATATGGGGCTTATTTTTTAGGTATGACTGGAGGCTTATTGCTGTTGGGTAATCTATTATGGTTAGTTATTCGAAATCCCAACCCCTTGGTTATACCTTTTGAAGATGCTATAATTACAATGAAATTTGGGTTTAGTTATTGGTTGACATTTTTTACAGGTAAAAATGAATATTTCAATAAGGAAAAACGTCTAATTGTGTCATTATATTTTTTTAAGGTTTAACATGCTTGATTCTTTCGATCGTTATTTTATTTATTGAAGCTAGGCACGATACAGCTGTCTCAATTTTCTTTGGCATTGACCCTTTAACATGCCTCGATGAGTATGTTTTAAGTAAGTATTTTTTAATTTAATTTTAGATTTTTAGTATTGAAGAAAAATTAAATTTTAGCTCAGAGTGAATTGGAGGTGCTTCGCAAGAAGAATGTGTTACCTGGAGATATGTTACCATTAAATCAAATGGAAGCAGGACCTTCTGATGCAACACGTATAGAACCTAGTACAACACAAACAGTGTTTTTAAAAAGAAGAACGACTATGCATCTAAACGGGGGTATGCAGCAAATAAAACGGATACTCCCACCTAAAGAAGAAGATGAGCAACCAATTTATGGAAATATGGAGTCAGTAATTGCAGGATTTATTTATAATAGTAAAATACGTTTTTGAATTTCTAGCACCATCAGGAAAGAACAACAGAAATTTCAAATGAGCTATCAAAATCCTGGACATATTTACTAGGAATGTGTGGATCATGTTCAGTATTTGCTATATTGCTTTTTTTCTTCATAACAAATTGTTTACTTTTATTGTAATATTGCTTGTTTTTTTTATTGAGAAAAATTGTGCATGATAAATAAAGAATACATGCTTTAATAGATTTCAAGTGGTTTTTTGTAATCTAATTTTAAAATGCGGATTTTGTTACTTATATTGCTTCATTATACTTTAATACATCAGATAGCACTGCGGAAAAGAACATTTTACCTCAAAAACAGCGTATGGTTCTGCAAGTATAGTATTATTATGTAGGGATTAGACGTAGATATGGCCTTTTTATTTGAAAAATGATAAAAAATGTACTTTTATATTATAAAATGTTATTAGAGGAACCCTTCCATGAATTTTTTAAATCGAAAATTCATTCATCTTTATTTAATAAACGAGAGACGATAGAATATTATCATTTAAGCTAAATTGCTCATAAATGAGTAAAATAAGATTCACAACTTAATTTTTAGGTGCAGCCATATTTAGGGGGGTTAGTTTTCCACCTCTCACCAAATTGAAGAATTTGTATTTCCGTTTTTTGGTTTTGTTCAACGCTTTCTTTCCCAATTATTTTTGAAAAAAGAAAATATAATAATTTTTTGTGTGAATTAGGTGTACTATGTAGTAGAAAGGAAGATAGTAAGAACAAACAAATTTTGTAAAAGGTTTTAACGAAAAAAAAAAAATAACGACTCCCTTACAGAATAGAACTTAACTTATTTTATCAATGCATGAAACATTTACACTAGAGTGTTTTTGTTACGAAAACAAAAGACGTTCTGGTTATCCCACTGAACTATACTTATACTGGAACGCGCGCTCGGCCCGCCAGCCCGATCCGAGAGAGAGGGCCGCAAGTATCATCTCTGTCCTACTCTCGAGAGTATGCGCATGCGTAGAGCAGTCGATTGTCATGTCGCAACGTTTGAAATGCATGCGCGGAGCGGTACGAAAAGGACAGGAATGATCCTTGCGCGCTATCTCTCTCGGCTCGCTTCTTTTCTATGGCAGAGACCGCAGTGTGCGTTCCAGTATAAGTATAGTTCAGTGGGTTATCCTGTCATTTTTTCAAATGGTAGTATTCTTTAGACACTACGAATCTAAATGCAGATTTTCACTTCAAATCCAAAATCGGATAGATAACCCACCTATTATTTTCTTTCTTTTTTTCAAGTGTGTCAAGGAAAAAAAGTTTATACAAAAAAGTGATTTATTCAAATATGAATGCCTGTATCTATCAAGATACTCTTAAAAATTTTTCAGGGTTCCCACTAACTATCAAGAATTAGAATCCATGACTTTTCCAGGATATCCATGACCAAAAATCATACTTACCCATGACTTTCGACAACAAAAATCAATAAAATTAGAGACGCAAAAATAATCACGTTTATGCGTTTTTTATCAATTCACAAGACAGTATATGGCGGTCTCACTTGCACCTAATCATAAGCCATATTACGTTCCTTGGAATTTAACAGGGATAAGAAAAGTACCTCAATGATACTTTAAAAACCTTTAGCAGCAATTGTTTTATAAGCGGCAGTTTTAAAAATTCAATCAGAAAATTTTCAATTTTTTTAAATTATGTTAACACTACTGCAGGAAAATCAGGTTTTTTACTGTAAATCAAGAGAAAAATCAAAACTTTTGCCAAATTTTGCATAAAATCCACGACTTCCAGGTTAAAATTTTAATTCCCTGACTTTTCCATGACTTCCAGGTCATCCAGGGTCAGTGGGAACCCTGTTTTTGGGTACATATTACCTATGCTAAGTTTAGTTGCCATATCTCAAAAACTCTAGAAAATACGGGCTCTCTAACGATTTTGTTGACACCCAGTATATGCTTTGCATGAACTGCTAGCGACTGCATACATTCAAAGTAAAACGTTTACCCACATTTGTGGCGCCGTCGGGGATACACAGCTAGTTAGGAACTAATTTTTACGCATTTGAATGTCAAGTCGTGCTTTGACGGATGTATCCTTAGTTCTGGTCTTTGTCGTTTACCCACAAGTGGCGCCACAGATGTAGGCGACACCCCTTAGAAATTAACGGTCCATGCAAAGCGTTTATAGTTGAAGGTTTACAACTAAGCAATATAAAGGTATGTATTCGAAATAAGTTTACATGAATTAGAAGATTCATTAAAAGTTTTAACATTTTCCAGTGTTTAGCACAAAATTCCCATATTTTTCCAGACCAAATAAAATTCCCTGACTTTACCCGTTTACCTTGTCTATAGCTTACCCGCATCCAATCATGATCTTAATGTAATTATTGTTTGTGGTTATTCAAAAAATCGAAACATTAGTAATCCCTATGGATAATAATTAATAAAGTGTTGGTGCTTACTGCTTGGTGGTTTGAGTAATGACATGTAATCAGATCATGTTTTATTTTTGTGACAAAAACATACTAGTGTCTAGCCCCTTGGCCATACAGCCGATCCTGAATTGCGCAGTATCATCTAATATTGGCTCGCATATGTGCGAGTGTGATATTTACATCCAGATTTGCATTGTTAAAGCCAATTTTTTCATTGCTAATAATTGCATTCAATAGAAAACAACAAATACTTTTTTTTAAATTTATTACCAGACTTGCGTGTTAGTATGCCGTCAATCAGTGAGTGAATGCAAATTGGTCTTCGTATTTTTTCTTTAAAAATATAACTGCTCTTAACAAATAACCTCGCGTAAACGCAACAACAGTGTTTTAAAAAAAAACTATAAAATAAAAAAAAATTTTGGTCCCAACCGAGATTTGACCCCACAACTACTTATGCAGTACACCCGAACACACCCGCATATCCATCTGTGCCACTACGAAGTTGTGGTTTACACACATTTCAGCTGCATGGAGAGGAGGTGCACAAGTCGTGTGAGGTAGGATCGGCTGTAAGCCAAGGGGCTAGACGCTAATCAAAAACACTAGGGTAGATGTTGCACGGCCAACTTTAAGAAATACGTTTTTAATTATTTTAAATATCAGTTGTATACAGTGATGTTACACATCGTTGAATAGAGTATGAAAAATGCTTTTTAAATCAGTGGAAATTTGATATAGCGGCATAAGTAGTAGTAGCGGTAGTAAGCTACGAATTTCTCAAAACTTTTCAAAATAGCAATAAACTGGTCTTCTAAATAGGCAATTTTTTCCTTATTTAACGGTCCTTTTATCTCTTACCGTTTCTGAGATCCCAATAGTGAGCAGATTTAAAGTTTACACCCTGTATAAGTAACAATAGCTGAAATATAGGAAAGTTCAGGCGAAGTGATTCTCTCATTTTTTTTATAGTAAGCTAATGGATAAGTATTGTGTAATTTATAAAATAAAAATTTAATGTCGTGTCATTGTAGTAACCATAATATTTTATTACTACAATATGCAATAATACAAGGCAATTGAATCAATTGAAAACTACAGAGTCTGCCTCAGTACTTTTATTGATTTCTATTTCGTCGACTATATAGTAGTATTGTTGTATTACTCAAACAAGGATGACCATTCATTCCAAGATTTATTCCACTCTTACAATTCGTAAAACAAAATCGTTATATACATTTCTTGCTTATTTTGATAGCTGCCGCAAACAATGAAAGTTTTAAATTTAATGACGATGTTAAATAGAAAAAAAGAACTTAATTTCTATTTTCTAATATCACAAACAATTATATAATGATTTTTATTATATATTGCAATCGCTTTATTTTTAAAACTTTAAGCACTTCAATTATAATCGAATTGAAAAGAAGTTACACATATTCGCTATGAATGAGGTAAAGCTAGGAAGTTTGAAGTTAAATTACTATCACATAAACTAGGTGGTGCTTGTACATCGTTTTTACTTATTAAATTCAGTTCTGTATTCTTAATTTTCCAATTATTGTCAGAAAAAGGATCTCTAGCTAACATGAAAACTTGTTCAAAAACACCTACACAAGCATTATTGGAGTGCAATGTTCCACAAACTAATACTACAACTAAACCATGTGGATCAATGCGTCCTTGAATACCATCACTTAAAAAATTAGGATTTAAATACAAATTGTGTTCACATTTAGTTCTATATAATACTTTAATGATTTCGTCTGCACTTTCATCAACATCTTGGTTAACTTCTTGCGAGGCCGATATTAAACATAGTTTTAATTTTGCATCTTTCCAAAAATGTTCCGATCCAATTGGTTCATTTGAATTCATCATGGAGTAGAACCATTCTGTAAATTTTAGGGCCAACATATTTATTTCATTTGGACTGTTTTCCACCATTTGTGTTTTACAGCCATAAAAGCGGGTAACAGTTGTTGAGGGGGTGGAAACACATGCTGGTGTAGGTTTTAAATCCCAGTGCTGACATATTATGTCAATAAGATCGTTTTTGAGTGCAGGCAACGTTACTGGTAAGCCGTTTTCATGTGAATAGGTGAACAAAATGTCTCGTGTTAAAACTTTTCTTCTCAGTATGCTTTGTAAATCAGGAGAGTATTTCAATATTACTTCGATTGCATCTATAATTAAAATAATTTGTGATAGTTTTTTTTGATGAAGGACTTCTTACCTGCTCTGGTCCTTAATTTATTTTTTAGAAATCCTTGAGTAACAGTGGCAGCTAACCCAAATAGTTCCTCTTCTTCCAAACTGGAAAGAATTTGTTGAATACCTTGTAAAGCTCTAGAATTCTCCATGGTCATGTATTTTTCTACCCAACTTTGTTTTACCTATTTATTTTGAAAAAAATGTTGCATGCATTTCACTATTATGACTTTCGTGGTTATGTTATTTCTTGTTGTCATTTTTGAAGATCAATAAACTGTAATGGTTAAAATCACGTTAACGTGAATTTTTTGCATGCGATAAAATTCATGTTTAATGCCGATTTCTACACTGCGAAATGCGTAACGCGCAACCAGTGTTGCCAGATATATTTTGTCTCTTGTAGCCACCTTCTGAAGCTTTTGTAACAAAAAATTGCCGTATCGCAAAAAGCCCAAAATAATTATTTAAGAAACCCAATAAATAATTCATTAATTCATAACTCAATAATTCATAATTCAATAATTACGAACGTCGAATCTACATCGTCATAATAGAGTCGGTTTACTTTCTTACTACAAACTAAATCCTCACTTGATATGTTTTGTGTACTGAAAAACAATAAAATTAGCAAGGAGACTTTGTTACTGTTACTGCGTATGCGACAACATGAAATTTCTGGTGTATTTACTATATTTATAATCATGTTCCTGCGTCTTTCTGCGAGGTTCTCGGTAGCGTAAATGAGAAATGCATGTATAGTCTCAAGTCTTTGCATAGGTAGTTTGTGGCGTCGAATGTCGAATCCAATACGATATAACAAGTGGAATCCGAATCTGCTGTTATTTTTTTGCTTTTGATCTAAATTTACATACTGTCAGTTTGAAACCGATTCGTAATTCTCTTTTGAAACAAATAAATACTGACGTGTTGTTTTCAACAGCCAATAGCGCGCCACTGCTTAATTGAACACTTTGAGTTTTTCAGACACTTTAAACAACATTTCTAATTTTTCCTGTCAATTATCGTTTTAAATTATCTCTTGTTATTGTAATGCACCATGGATTTATTTTCAGCACTTAATCAAACACTTAAATTTGAGTTTGAATTTAAATTTTTTGGTCGTTATAGATTTTTCAAAACCGTAATAACTCCAAAAATATTGGACGGTTCGAAAAATCGTAGAGGAACTTTTTGTTCGGTTTTTATAGTAGAATACCGTACTGCATTTTTTTTATAATTTTGCAGTACTAAGTAATTTTTGGAGATATCAGCTTCTAACACCTTAGTTGCCGCACCCTGTATATCATAACTCTGAGACGGACCTTGGCAGCGGAATGTTATAGTTATAACCTTATTTTGGTGTAAATTTAGTTTAATGGTTAATTTTTGTAACAAAGCCATGGTTAATGCCCTTTTCTCATGTAATTTAAAATCATACGCATTTTTTGTGAAATTTATCTTCATCTGTCAACCGCAACCAGAACCGCAGTCCTAAACGAACGCGCCTTTTTAACAAAAAATCCCCTAATGGCGTTCATCATAATAAAATACTTTCATTTTCTAGGCCAAGAGTGTGGTTAGGTGCTCAAGTAGTGCAATGCGATATGAACTTTTTATTTCGTGAATTGTTTAAATAAGTGATATGGCATATCGGCTTTTAAGTATTAGTAGGAAATTGGAAAAAATACTTTCGAAAAACATTAAGTTGCATAATGTAGATACCAAGGTATTTCGACATTTTTTTGTGCAATCCAATGAAATGTTTTAGTGTCATCAATTTTTTTTAAATTAAATTGTAAATTTCAGAATTTATCCGCTTTTAGAACAGCGTTAAACGAATGGAGGCTTTTTTGTGAAAAGCCTCCAAAAGGTTTCGAAAAATACTTTCAACCCGGTGGAAAACAACCTGTTAAAGACTTAAAGGAACCTATCAAGGAAGCAAAAGATGTTAAGGGTAAAGAAACCAAGAGTGAACCTAAACCTGTACCACCACCATCTCGAACACCTCATTCGAATACTACTACTCCTCCTGGCTCAAAACCTTATGACCAGTGGTCGTTTGGACTTTTTGGGGGCACAGGTAGCAGGTCAGTTAACAGTATTTAAAGTTTTTTAAGCATTATAAGTAAAATTTACAGGGGAAGTGGTGGAAAACCATTTGGAGATAGTGACAGAGACAAGTGGTATGTTTTCGGAGCTATTGGAGCGATAGCACTTTTAGCGGCATTAGGATTCTGGGAAATGGGTTATAAAGAAATTGGATGGAAAGAATTTGTTCACAGGTATGTAGTGGTAGAACAGACTCAAATAGAGAAGAAGTGCCAGTGCAGACAACTGATTTCCGGCTAAACTATGTAGAAGTTTGTTACGGCACGTTTCTTAGTCACGTGACAGGCTCTTCTCTATTTGAGTCTGTTCTAATATGTGGTGATTTTGGTTTAATAAGAATATATTTCAGTTACCTAGCAAGAGGAATAGTGGAGAAATTAGAAGTTGTTAATAAAAAATGGGTGCGAGTCAAGTTAACTCCTGGAAATAGTGTTGATGGAGCTGTAAGTATTCATTTTCTTTAATATAAATAAAATAATAATTAATCACTTCAGCAGATATTTAGTTTATTGTAAGTTATTAATTATTATTTTATTTATATTAAAAGTGAACTTTAACGAAGTAAAGCTTGAAGTTATTAATAAATTAATTTTTTTGTTTTGTTTTAACTTCTATGCTTATATTAGTTGTTTTTTTTGTGTATATGCTACAACTTTGCAAATGTAATTGAATTTATATCTTTGCAATTACATAAATTAGCTAATGTAGACTATTTCCTTGAAAATAGTGTACTTAATTTAGATATTTAATAAATATAATAATAATTTGTTATAGGTTTTAGTAAATTTTACTTCTCACAGGAACTTTTTTCTACTTTAAATGTACAATTTGACTGCTAAGCAGTCATCATCAGTAGAAAACGAGAAGACCCACACGAATCTTCAAATTACAGCAACAAAGTAGAAACGTCTCTTAAGTCTGGTGAATAGGAAAATCACAGGGATTTTGGGATTTCTATCCCCTCGTCAGGCATTAAATTTAAGTAATAAAGAATTTAACCTGAGTCTTGATTTAAAATGTTAGTTTGAAATTTGTAGATAAATTTGCTTTCCCATGCGTTGAGTTTGCTGCTGTTTTTTACAGTTTTAAATTGGACAATAGGATAGGATGTTCTGAATCAAAAATATGTGCTGCTACGCATGACTTTTCGGTCTGTTAAAGCGAAAATGGGATGTGTTCTTTAAAACGTGTGCCTAGTTTCCTCTGGGATTGGCCTATATAGTGTTTGGAGCATGTGGAACAGTTTATTTGGTAAATCCCTGATTGATCTTCAATTGGTACTGGGTCTTTAGTGTTACCTACGAGATTTTTTAAGATTATTGTTTGTAGAAATAATGGGCCAAAAACCTGCATTTTGAACTAAACTTTAATTGTATTTATGTATAGGTGGATAGTATGTCGTAGGGGTCCAGTATTTTTGCGAATCTGACCTGTCTTTTTTGTGTGTAGTTTTAAGAGAAACCTGTTTTTTGGATATTTGTAATGGTTCTGTTTTTTATCTAACCTGAA
Organism: Ctenicera cuprea; assembly: GCA_958336395.1. Lineage (NCBI taxonomy): Eukaryota > Metazoa > Arthropoda > Insecta > Coleoptera > Elateridae > Ctenicera > Ctenicera cuprea. Next base: position 50,235,531 of record OY284492.1, on the reverse strand, counting down.
TTTGCTGTTGAAATTTAGGTTTGTAGTGCACCTCCGCTAGCTCAGTCTCAACTTCAGGGCAATTCAGGTAACATGTACTGGGTCACTTTCCCAGCCTGTAAACTTTTCGCTCTCTATTTACTTTCATAAAATAATACTCACTAAATGCACTTTAACAAGCATTTTATTGCTTAACATTTAAAATTTAGGAAACACACAAATAACCCTATCGGCCCTACCTAGCTAACTATTCTAAATAAAAAGTAATAAAACAAATATACAATCTTAATTCTAACTTACATTCTACTTAGCTTTAGACGGTGGTGCAGGGCAAAGTCTGGCGTGGTTCGTGGAACAGCGGTGTATCCCGCCGTAAGATCGCTGAGAATGGCGATAATAAGTAGAGTCGCTGCTGCACTGGGCTGGGTGGATCATGGACTACCGATTTTCACACACACACACTTGGCGTCAACGGCTGATTTCATTCAATTTTTCCTGGGGTGTTGATTTCGCGGCGCGACATTAACGCACCAAAATTACTTTAAGCGCACTGCGTATAGTTAACGCCCACAATGCTTCTTTTGCTAACAACGACGGTATTTTAGCTTCTACCGCTAACACCACCAACTGTAGTGGTCAGCTTGGTCCTCACCCTTCGACCGCTTGCGATCATCTTCTCTCAACTACCCTCACTCACAACGACGCTTTCTCACGGCGTCCTGGTGGTACCGTTAGGTCACTTCGCCGTTCTGGCGTCTCCCTACGTGACCGGAACAAAGAATCGGCCCCGTCGATCAGTCGCCTACCCCAGCCATTTGACCAACACTTTTAGCAAATCCTTTTATGCAATGCTATAAGTGCACTTAGCGGCTTTAGCAAAAAGGAGTTTACTAAGAAAGCCTTAACCTGAAAAGTTGACCCATTACATATTGCTTTGTGTAGAATGTGGTTAACTAATGAGGGGAAGTAGCCATTAAATCTTGCTGTTTTGCGGATATAATTTAATTTTTTCTTGTACCGTATTTCCGCCAGGGGTATGTTAAGTAATCTATGAATTTGAGAATTAAATGCGGCAAGTTTATGAACAGGTGTGTGATGGGAGTCTTTAGCAATGTATCTGTCGGTGTTTGTTCCCTTTCGGGTTTCTGTAAATATCAAATTCAATATTTCCGTTGACGGTTCTAATAACTTTTAAGTCCAAAAACGGAAGTTCATTGGATTGTTCAGTTTCAATTGTCAATTTTATGGATGGATACGTATTATTATCTATCTGTGCTGAGAAATTTTTAAAAAAATTTATCTCCCACGGTACTGCTATGGGAAACCCGTTGTCTCCCTTTTTGGCCAATATCTTCATGGACCACCTGGAAAAAACAGCTAAAGGAAATTTTGGTTATTTTCTTCGATTTTGGCTCAGATACGTTGATGACACTGTTGCTATTTTTGATAAATCTGTTAATTTACAAAATTTCTTGGCACAGTTAAATAGTATGTATCGTTTTATAAAATTCACAATTGAAACTGAAAAATCCAGGGAACTTTCGTTTTTGGAACCATTGACGGAAATATTGAATTTGATATTTACAGAAAAAGCACAAACACTGACAAATACATTACTTATGACACTTATCACACACCTGCACATAAACGTACCGCATTTAATTCACTAATTTATAGATTAATTAACATACCTCTGGCGGAAATGCAATACAAGAAAGAATTAAATTGTATCCACGAAACAGCGAGATTTAATGGCTAGTCCCCCTCATTAGTTAACCGCATCCTACATAAAGCAATATCCAAAAAACAAGTTTCTCTTAAAACTACACGCAAAAAAGACCATCTGATTCGCAAAAATATTGAGCCCCTTTGACATACTGTTATTCATAATAAAATTACATGTTTATTTCAATAAGCAGGTTTTCGCGCCATTGTTTCTACAAAAAATTTGTAAAAATCTTCTAGGTAACACTACAGACTCTGTACCAATTGAAGATCAATCAGGGATTTACCAAATAAATTGTTTCACATGCTCCAAACACTATATAGGCCAAACTAAGAGGAAACTAGGCTCACTTTTTAAAGAACACATCTTCTCATTTTCGCTTCAACAGACCAGAAAAATCATGCGTAGCAATACACAGTTTAACTTAAGAACATTCTATCCTACTGTCTTTAGAAAAAACTCCTAAAATCTGTAAAAAAAAACAGCAGAGAACTCGAGGCATGAGAAAGCAGATTCATCTACAAATTGCAAACTAACATTTTAAATCAAAACTCGGGTTTGATTCAAGATTGTACGTTACTTAAATCTATGCACGATGGGAGGGTAGGAATCTCGATACTATTAATTTAGATCCACTCATCGGCAATTCGTGATTTCCTATTCACCAGACTTAAGAGAGGTTTCTACTTCGTTGCTGTAATTTTTAGGTTCGTGTGGGTTTTCTTGTTTTCTACTGATGATGACAGCTTAGCAGTCATAATGTACATTTACTTAGAGTACAAAAAAGTTCTTGTGAGCATTAAAGGGTTTTATTTTTGCTTTATTATTTATTTCTCATAGTTGCTCTTTTATTTATTTATTTAAATTTTACTTCGATTGCAATGGGGTTGTGTGCTACTTTTTTTTTAAAATTCAAATTTACATTGTAGGATGAAAAATATTACACATGCATTTTTATTTTTTGAATATATATTTTATAGCACGCCCAATTACATTAAAGATCGATTTTATTCATTTGTTATTTAGTATTTTACTGCCACTTCCCTTATTATCTAATGAACTAAAAATCTTCTTAATCTCACCTAAATTTAACAATAAAAAATTACGACAATCACTTACACTGATGGGGTAGAATTTTAGATTTCAAGATCTTTCATTAAATTTGACGAATGATAAAATCTAATAATTATTGTTCTTTGATATATCTTTTTAAATTTATCCTAAACTTACTATTGACGTGCATCATTAAATTTATAAACTTGCCTTGGTTTTTTTTTTCGATAGAATGTGCTGTGGTTTAACATTGGCAGTGTAGATTCTTTCGAACGAAATCTTGAGAACGCCCAAATAGAAATGAATGTAGAGCCTCCGAATTTTGTGCCTGTTATCTACAAGACTGAGTTAGAGGCTTCTAGTCTTTCTGGTGTCCTTCCCACTCTCATTATAATTGGTTTTCTTCTGTTCATGATGCGCCGGTCTGCGGAAATGATGGGAGGACGTAAAGGACGAAAAGGAGGTGGCCTTTTTGGTGGTGTCATGGAAAGCACTGCTAAACTTATCAATTCAAATGAAATTGGAGTTCGGTTTAAGTACATTGTGCTCAGATTTATGATTTTGCATTTTTTTAAGATGACATTTTTAGGGATGTTGCTGGTTGCGAAGAAGCTAAAATTGAAATCTTAGAGTTTGTTAATTTCCTGAAGAATCCGCAGCAGTATATTGATCTTGGAGCAAAAATACCAAAGGGAGCAATGTTAACAGGTAATTGCAGAAAGATTAGTAAGTCATTTTGGTACATCGGTCGGATTATTGTACTATCTTATTGTTTATTGTTTTGTGAGTTTTATTTTAGTTGACATAACTTTGATTTTTATTTACCTCACTGCTTATATGCAATATACATAGGATGCTAAAACTTGAATTTTGAAATGGTTTGTGTTATACATTTTTTAGCCTACATCTCTTAATGCAGGAAATTTAAATGGGGTTGTTTACTGCTTCCTAAATATACAAAAAATCGTATGTATTTACAAACAATTAGATATACTAGTCACATTACAATTTTTTTTGTAAGAAAAAAATTATTTTAAAAAAGTGTCTTTGAGATTGAAAAAGCCAGAAATCGAAGAAAAAAATTGCCAGCCATCAATTGTGTAAAGTAAGTTTAGAGTCTTATTTCACTATCACTCAGAAGCAATTTAGCTTTAACAGAAATGTATCAATTCTCAATTATTAATTCAATGAATTTTCAATTTTCAAAAACGCATAGAAGGTGGCACAGCAAAATTAGCGCATTGATACACCAACCAAATTGTAGTCTATCCCTATCTGTATGAGCCAAACATATTTAAAAAAAAAAAGCAGAAATTGTTTTTTGAAAATTTCAAAAATTTTTATATTTTATATTAAAATTGCATTCTTCCAGGGCTACTGCAAATTTTTTTGCCCATATGGCAAACTAGTTTTGAGTAGCAAGGCGTTATAGTCAAAATTTTCAAATAATCGTAACGGTCGCTATTTTGAATTTCGAGTGTTCGGAGAAAAGAGTTAGATCTCTCTACTGGTCTTCTCTCAGATCCACTTTTTTAGGTTTCTCAAATTTGATAATTCTACAAAAAAAAGTCTAACTTTAGTTTCTGGTTTCTTCATCAATTTTTACTTTCCTATACTTTCAGTATAGGGAAGTATTGATTTCATGCAAATTTTCAAAATCGAGATTTTGACGGAAATACATGTTTTGGGCTTCCAGGATCCTAAAAAAGTGGTTTTTAAAAAATGTCTGTGTGTGGGTGGGTGTGTGAGTGGGGGTGTGTGTGTGGGTGTGTGTTTGGGGGTGTGGGTAACTCTCATATCTCCGGAACGGCTGGACCGATTTCGATGTGCTTTGGAATGAGGAGGTATATCAAAAATTCATCAACAAAATAAGCTTTTAAAAAGAATCCGAAACCGGAAGCGGAAGTTAGACATGTTTTTTGGTAGCATTTTTTTCAGAAACTGAATTTTGGAAATTGGAATAGTAGAAATTATAGAAGGCCTTAGAACAAATCAAACGCTTTTTACCGAACTCTCTAGCTTCAACATGGCGGCCGCTACGAATCTTTGAAAATTTCGACTTTAACGACCATTTACTCAAAAACCAGTTGTTTGATTGGGATCAACTACATCTTGTTTGGTAGCCCCTTAAGGGTACTATACCATGAAATATCATTAATTTCGAAAATCGAAAAACGATCTCAATGGCACCACTCCAAAATTTTTTAAATTTTCAAAAAAAAAATCTCTAAAACTGCCCACACGTTTTTGTTTAAACTTTTTAAGCTGATAGAGATAGGCATCTGCTACAATTGAGTTTTTTGCTCATTGTTATAATTTCACTGACGCCCGCCCTCTATGAATTTTTGAAAATTGAAAATTGGTACCCTTTTATTTATTTAACGGGGAGCAATAAAATATTTCTGTTAAAGCAATATAGCTCATCATTGACAGCAAAATCCGAATATCATAATATTTTTTCGATAATTTCATATTTAGGGGGGCTGTTCCCCCTTCCCCCAAATTTGTATGATAAAAAGTTAAAAATCTGGGTTTTTGTTTTGTTTGCTCTAGGAGAATCTTTTTACAAAAAATCAAAAATCGAGTGTTTTTCCCATTAATAATCTTTCTGTCCTTTAGTCGTTTAATGTTCAGTGTAGGCTAACTTTTTTTATTTTAATAGATAGACTCGCAAACCCAAGAGCAAAGTTGTAGGACAAAGTCTTCTCGATTGTATTTAAGAAAAAAACTTGAGTTTCCAATTTTAATATGGCGGCCACGGTAAAAAATAACTTTTTTTAAATGAAACGTGGCATTTTGGCTTTAAAATCAGAAAGGTTTTGAAATTCTAAATACAAATTAATAAGAGTAATTTCTTGCTAAAAATACTACTTCTCGAGTTATTAATACATTTTCAAACATCAACACGCTTCCTTACTCGTGCCTCCGGTTCATTTCAGTTCGGTTGTTTTACATGTACTCAGTTGCAGGCGGAGCCAGCATGGTAATGATACGTTTAAGTTACGCTCTTCATGCTTGAAGTTTTTATAAACGCTGTTTACTTTTACTAGCCGGGTCTAGACAGGTGTACATCAAAAGTGTTGGAAAATATAAAACAATGTTAATTTATAAGTATAGGAAAGTCCAGCCGAAGTGTTTCGCTCATTTTTTAGTCTTTTTTCAACGATGTTTGCATGTGCCAAATACCTTATATCCTCTTGTTTCAAATCGTCCCATCTGTTTGGGAAATATGAGGAGACAAACCCACACCCACCTATCGACAGATAGACATTTGGCTACATTTTTAAAAGCGCCATTTTAGACCAATTTCAAGAAAATCTTCGATTTTTGTTTTTAACAAAAAAAAATACATTTTTGGACTCAAGAAACCCAAAAACAGAGTTTTTGGGAAAATATCTGTACGTATGTGGGTGGTGGGTGGGTGCGTCACTTCATTTAGTTGTTCCCTTATGTTTCCAAATGGTTAGAAAGTAACGTTTTTCTGTAGTATTTTACTAGATTTAGGATTAATGTACGACATTCCAAAGTAATCCTTTTGAATCATTAACAATTAAATAAACCTTTTTCATTTGTTTATATCAAGGGCTTCCTGCCAATAGGGCATATCAACCATTCTGGCAAAATTGAGTTTATCTCCCCATAATAATCCGCTGGTGCGTCTCTTTCACGTGCCAGAAGGGCATATCATAGTTTACTGTTGGATTCTACGATCGCATTTATGAGTCATAAGAAATAACATCTTTTTTAAGTGTGTTTCCTGCAAAATTGTAGCTTGATTCATACGCCCTTTTGGCAGGAAGCCCTCGATGTATCTGATTGTAAATGATGCATATTACTTTTTACGGGGCGATTCTAGAAGGTGCTGGTGGTTGATATTTCCTTTACTATTAACAATACAGAAAAAATTTTAACAAAACGTGTAGGGGACCAAAGAGGACCACATTTTTAAATGATTTTCAATTATACAGGTTTTTTTTTATAAGAGTGGTATACCAAACGTTCCTGTTTTTTAATAGAACACCCTGTATATTTATCTTTATTCTTATTTGCTTTGTAATTGCCTTTCTGAATAAGTTTTGTTTTTGAAAGTCTGTTGCGGCGTTGTCAAATTATTTCCACAGGTCAAACAAACGTTTTCTGCTAAATGTTAGGGAAGACCATGTATTATCTTTCAGATATTTTTAAGATGAATTTGGTTATACTTATACAGGATATTTACGTTTACATTTACATAATAAGGGGTATGCGGCGAACCGATTAGACCTCTATCGTATACATATCACATGATGTAAGTAGTCGGTTAAAAAATATGTATGTTTGGTAGTAATAATAACTGATGAACGCATGCTACGGAGACAGAACCAAGCAGTCAAATGAGTTTTTAAACTGATTAATGGATTCCGCATTTACCACTTCAGACGGTAGAGAGTTCCACGCATTTTTGCACTCTGCAAGAAAAGAAATGCTACCTGCTGCTTGTTTTTTGAATCTAGCGCACTGTAATTTAAAATTGTGTCCATGTAATTGGGTGTTATGACTTAGTGCAAACAGCTGTGGTGGGAGTTTGTAATAGTTGTGAAGTAAACTTCAATCACGTCGCCCCTAAGTCTTCGACAACTTAGCATTGTGAGGTGCAATTTCTTTAAATGCTCTTCGTAACCTAAGTATCGCATTGACGGCGAACATTTAGTGAATCTGCTCTGCACTTTTTCAAGTAAGTCGATGTCCTTTGCAAAGTAGGGCGACTTAACTACAGCGGAATCGAGAATTGGGCGAACGTACATTTTGTAAATTTTTAAATCTTTAAAAACACACCGAATAAGGTAAATTAAGGAGTTTGCTTTTTTCACAGTTTTACATATGTGCTCTGCTCGCTTTAGGTCGGAAGTCATTAATATGTCCAGGTCTTCTTGCTTCAGGACTGATTTTAACAGTGTATCATTGAACCTGGTAGTCCGACCGAGGATTGTTGTATCCAAGTCTCAGCATTTATCGGAGTTCACTTTCAAAAGCCAAAGATTCCGACCAGTTTTCGAGACGCCTTAGATCATCTTGAATTAAATTATAACTGCTCGTTGGGCTACCAAAGATCTTATCGTCGTCCGCAAAAAAGGAAGCGTTAGATTGCAGCACGTACATTTTTTTTTATAATACTTCCAGCTTTTGTGTAAAGAAATTTAATTTTTAGTAATCCTGTTCGCAATCGTATTTAGTTATTTGATGGCATGGTCTAGACTCTAGACAGTAGTGGGAAGACCCTTAACATATTTTATCATAATGTTTTCTTCTCCGCTGTTCTAGTCTAGCGCGGAGTGACTTTAAAAAGCCACGCTGCATGGGGGTTTGATCATTAATAATTTTAACACGACTGTTATTTAGGATATTACCTTTGGCTTTGAGTACATCAATTGCATCAGATTCACGTTTCGTCCATAACCTACTCCTCCTTTTGTAGTACAGACCGCTTATTGGTGATGACTACTATTACAACTTACCTGGCGTCCTTTTGCCAGCGGTGCAGAAACAGCCAAATTTTCTCAAATTCTATTCTTTGTTATTAAAAACAAATAAAATATCCAAATGTAAGTAAGTAATTAGCAATTTTACTTTTTTGGAATTGCTGAAAAGTAAGAATTTTGACATTGACCCTTTTAGAACAAAACAATGAAATAATCTTTGAATCTTTCGCATTAAAGTCTACAGGGTGACTGAAATACGTTATTAAATTGTAACTGTTAGCTGCATCTTATGTATAAACAGTAAAAGCTTACAGATAAACGATTATTGCAAATTTACGAAACTTGTTTGAATTATTTTAATGATGTGCTTCCATGTTAATAATATTTAATACAATGCAGTTATTTGTAACTTATCTTTTCAAAGTTGCAACTTTACACTCACAGTTGCATCGCAATATCTTTTATGTAAGTGACCGTTGAGAGCATATGGATATACTTCATTTAAGCAAACTTATACTGTCGTTCAACCGTTTAGAATTGGCAATGTAGGACAGTAAACTACCATAAGGTTTGCATTGCCTTATCTTACCTGTACTGAATTCTAATTAAGGTCTGCAAATATCAAATCATTCAAAAACGTTGAATAACTTGGCAATGCTGCAATGAAATTTCAAAAACAAACGGCAATTAAAAGACAAATAAAATTATCTAAAAATGTGCAGGTTGTTCTATTACAAAACACATAAGTTTGATTAACCTCCTGCATAATTGAAAATAAATTTTAAATATAGTCTCCTAGGTCCACTACAAATTTTATTTAAAAATTGTTTCTGTATTTTAAATAGTAAAGGACAGACGGACCACTGTGACCTTATCGACTCATCCTGTAGATGCAGAATAAAAAATTCAAAAGAATAATCTCGTATGTGAGAAAAATTTCAACTAAAAAAATATATTGTGCCTAATTTCTTTTTTTTTGTTTTACATAATACAATTTATTTGCAGGACCTCCTGGTACAGGCAAAACGCTTCTAGCAAAAGCGACAGCTGGAGAAGCTCATGTGCCTTTCATAACCGTATCTGGATCAGAATTTCTAGAGATGTTTGTGGGCGTCGGACCTTCTCGTGTCAGGGATTTGTTTGCGATGGCAAGGAAACACGCTCCCTGTATTCTCTTCATAGATGAAATCGATGCTGTTGGTAGGAAACGAGGCGGTAGAAGTTTTGGGGGCCACTCTGAACAAGAAAATACATTAAATCAGCTGTTAGTGGAAATGGATGGTTTTAATACTACAACAAATGTAGTAGTATTGGCTGCCACAAATCGTGTCGACATTTTAGATAAAGCATTATTGAGACCTGGACGATTTGACAGACAAATTTTTGTTCCCGCACCTGATATCAAAGGTAGGGCTAGTATATTTAAAGTACATTTAGCACCCTTGAAGACGACGTTGGATAAAAATGATTTAGCTCGTAAAATGGCCGCATTAACACCAGGATTTACTGGAGCTGATATTGCAAATGTTTGCAACGAAGCTGCACTTATTGCAGCACGAGATTTAAACGAGTCTATAATTATGAAAAACTTCGAACAAGCCATCGAGCGAGTCGTAGCTGGAATGGAAAAGAAGACGAATGTTCTTTCACCGGAGGAAAAGAAAACGGTTGCGTATCATGAAGCCGGACATGCAGTGGCTGGTTGGTTTTTGCAGTATGCAGATCCTTTGCTAAAGGTGTCAATCATTCCTCGGGGAAAAGGTTTAGGTTATGCACAGTATTTACCAAAGGATCAATATTTATATACAAAAGAACAATTGTTTGATAGGATGTGTATGACGTTAGGTGGACGTGTGTCCGAAGAATTATTTTTTGGCAGAATAACAACAGGTGCCCAAGATGATCTTAAAAAGGTAACCCAAAGTGCATACGCACAAGTTGTTCAGTTTGGAATGAACGAAAAAGTAGGTAACGTAAGTTTTGACATGCCTAGGGAAGGTGAAATGATGTTAGAAAAACCGTATTCAGAAAATACAGCTCAGATTATAGACACAGAAGTTAGAAGTTTAATAGACAGTGCACATAAACGTACTACAACATTACTTAAAGAGCACAAGACAAATGTGCAAAAAGTTGCTGAAAGATTACTAACAAAAGAAGTTATAAGTAGGGATGATATGATTGAATTATTAGGTAAACGACCTTTTCCTGAAAAATCAACATATGAAGAGTTTGTTGAAGGCACTGGCTCTTTTGAAGAAGATACAACCCTTCCAGAAGGTCTACGAGAATGGAACAAAGAAAGAGAGCCCAATAATAACAAAGAACCAACTAAAACTGGAGCTACATAAGATTATTAAATTACTCTTTTTTTATAGCAGATAGTAATTGTAAAATAATGTGCTTGTAAAGTGTTTAAGCATCTCTAGGATGGTAATTATTATAAATATACTATTACAAGATACATGTGCTAGCATTTTGATTTTTTCTTTCTTTTTTTGTTGTATTATTTTATGTAAATACTTATAAATAAATTGTTGGTTCTGTGGTTATGGTAACAATTGCCATGAAGAAGAAATTTTCATTGAAATAGTTAGGCATGTTACTAATTGAGTTAAGGTTAGAGAAGTAAGCCAGTATTGGATGTCAAATTCCTTTGTAAAATAGATTGCGCTAGTAAAACTACAGCTAAAAGCGGATGGATGTCTTACAAATGTTTTTCGACTAGCAAATATAAAAAACCGCCAAGAGTGGAAAAATTTGGAGAAGGCCTACGTTCAATACTGGACTTCCTAAAGGCTGAAGAGCGAGAGGGAGAACAAATATGAAACTTTGCATAGACACCCCACGATTTTTCGATAGTTTTGACAACAAGCAACTAGCGATAAGCAATACATATCGCTCGTAAAAATAACACTAACACGATAAGGATATCGCCATAACAAATATCTGTTGGCGATAAGCAATATGCATCGCAAGCAACATTTCAGTAGTGTTGCTTGAGATATTATGTTGCCTGTTGCCAATACAAAGCATGCAAAATAGAAGAGAAACAAAATATTATGTTTGTGCCAATTGTAGAAAAGTACCCCTTTGTATGTAAAAATGAAAAGTTTTCTTGATTCATTCTATAAAAATCTTTAAATTTTTCCGGATCTACATTCATTTGGCTAGCAACCACATTTACAAAATAATAGTTATTTAAGTAACAAGGAATGTAAAGACGTAATAACATTCGAGGTAGGTAAATACAAGCCGAGGCTTGTGGCCTGCCGAGAATGTTAATAGTCGATACATTTCGTGTTACTTATTAAATTTTTCACGCTACAGGTAGAAATTTAATCATATTTTTAAAAGTTCCTTTTGACTGTCGTCATCGGAATTATTTTTAAAAGCCCCATTATTCTACCTTGCTTGTGCTTGTTACCATATCAACGAACAGTTAAAATCAACATTATTATCCTAGGAATGTAAATAACACTATTAAGTTCCGTACATTTTCATCTTTTGTAGCTATGGATGTATCGCCTATTTACCTTGCCTGTAGCGTGAAAAATATACCGGGTGATCGTAAATAAATGATTCAGAGCAGGCCATGACCAAAGTGTTAAAGTTGGCAATACTTAATATAAGCCAATTGTCAAATGTTGACAGCTGTAAAAAGTTTTTGGTTAGATACATACATTAAGTTATTTAGCTTATTAAGTTAAATGTATCTAACCAACATTTTTACAACTATCAACATTTGATAATTGGCTTATATTAAGTATTGCCAACTTTAACACTTCGGTCATGGCCTGCTCTGAATCATTTTTTTGCGATCACCCGGTATTTTCTATGTGGAAAGGTCGTACCCAATAACGACGACGTTTCTGTTTGTTTCCGAGACGGTGATTCATTAATTAACACACCAATGTAATTCACAAAACTCAATTTATTAGAAGCTTCAGCTTAGTAAAAAGACAGACTACCAGCAGAAAATTAAAGACGAGTAAGTATACCTACTGTTTTAATTTTAATCAAATATGTATGCAGAATAACAATTAACTAGTAAAACACAGAGCGTCATAGTAACTCGATTTTACAAAAACATTGAATTATCTTGATAACTGTTAGATATAGCGACTTTCAACAAGAGCACCGTTTTATGGTAATATTGGGAAGCAAATATTACGTGACACCCCATACGAGACGCCTCTGGTGCACTTATTCAAACAAAAATAAGTAAAAATAGTAAACTAAATCAGTAGTGCTCATATATACAATATCAAAATTTTAGTGCAACTATTGCAAAAGTTACGACAAAAAGTGATATATGAAATACAATGCTGTTTTATTATAGGTGCACACATGAGGCAACTGCTGCAATAGATATATATTTGGCCAACACATATATTGTATTTCCCAACTCTCGGAGGAGTTTTAATAGAAATAAGGAACTAGCCTTCATGAATCGCTTTAATTTTCCTGGTGTTATTGGGGCAATTGATGGTACACATGTTGCAATCTTCTGCCGAAGAGCATAATTTTATTAACAGAAAGGGGTATCATTCTTTGAATGTCCAAATTATTTGCGACAGAAACTTAAAAATTTTAAATATAAATGCCAATTTTGGTGGTTCTACCCATGACTCCTTTATTTGGAGACAATCTCAGGTGAAACAGCACTTAAATAATCTCTATATGAATGGTCATCGAGGTTTTTGGTTAATTGGAGATTCAGGTTGTCCTCTAGAGCCATATCTAATGACACCATTTGAGGAACCAGGAGAGGATACACCAGAAGCAGAATTTAATTTCAGACTTGCTAGGAATTGCATTGGAAGGTGTATTGGGCTCTTAAAAATGCGTTTTAGATGCATTTTAAAAGAATGCACAGCACGATATGCGCCACAATTTGTAGGGAGCTTAGTAAATGCATGTTCAGTTTTGCACAATATTTGCATAACTAATAATATTCCTGAAGTGGGAAATAACTTACCGCCGGAAGAAGGTATGCAAAATATACACCTTCCTCATCAAAATGTTAACAGTAATTTGTTAAACGAAGGCCAACGAGTTCAGAGGAATATTGTAAATAGATATATGTGGTAAATAAGTTTAATTTAGTCTTAGAAAAATAACAAGTGTTTAAAAAATATACATATGCACATAGAATAGAAATGTAAAATAAGGTATTTAATTTAAGCTAATTTTAACAATCATAGTTCATAGATACCTATAGACTGAGTGCTTGGATTTTCATTGCACCACTGGGATCTTGCTTATTTTAAAAGACAGGAGGATGGTTAAATTGGGACAAAGTTGCAAAATTTTGTTAATTACTCCGAAAAAAAAATCTTGATAGTGTGTTAGCGAGAAACATGTCAAATGTGTTAAGCCAGAAACAAAATAATCAGAAATTTTAATATTAGGTACAATGAACACGTACATTGTTACAAGTATAAACAACCCCATAAATCCAATCACGCTAAACACTTATTAGAACACAATCATTCAATGACATCTAATAACACTATAAAATGTTTCCACTTTTGTGGTGATAAACGACATAAGTTGGATATACTAGAACCATTTGAAATTCACAAACATTTAAAATCTGTACCTTTAATGAATGAACAAATTTTCTTAAATTTACCGTTATTGGATGTTTTGGAATGAAAAATCAAGTCATCTGGACTCGGATATAGAAAAACAAGATCAAGTTATGAAAATTTCTTGTTCCTATAGCAACACGTTTACTTTTAATCTTGCCTCTGAAAATGGCATGTCAACATGTCGAAATACGTATAAGGCTAAAATAAAAAACCTGTTGAAGTTAAGAATTGCTTTATTTACAATAAATTAAAATTTGTTTTTAGATTTTTTTAGAAATTATAAGCAAGATAGCTCGTATTTATTTATAGATTATTAGTGTGCATAAAATGTAGCAACTTTGACCCAATTTAACCGTCCTCAGATTCTTTCAAATAAAAGAAATTATAACGGTAATCCTGAAAAATGTGGCACCCGCTATATATTATTAATGTGTAATAATTTCTAATACCTAATGTAACTTCTCTATAGTTAAATTAACCTAAGTTTGATTGTAAATTATACAATTATAAGCTTATAATCAATAAAAATTAAATTATATTACAGTAGAACTCCAATTATCCGAACTCCGACTATCCGAATAGCTGATTATCCGAATCGCTTTAGGACACCGTCTCATATTGCAGTTCTAAATTCGCTGACTTGGTAAGCATAAAGGTAGTTTGTTTTGATTACTCAGTCATTGCCCTGCTACTGTGGTGGTTCTTGATGAAATGTAAAAAGCAAGTGCTTAAAGCGTTAGAAAATAATTAGCAGAGCTCTGTTTGTGACTACAACAGCTTTATTCAAGTGAAGTACAGAGACACTAATACCACACTAAATATTACACTACAAATGTAACTAACTAACACTAAAGATGTGTTTACAATATGTTCTCTTATTCCCAACATCCCCACTAGAACATAGGTTTCTATAATACACTAAGACCCATATGACTTGAACAAAAATTGTGCTTATTGGCGAACAATGCCTTCGTTAAAACATCTGCGATCATTGTATCAGTACTAAGATGATTAATTTTAATACTACCGTCCACTAACTTTTGACGAACAAAATGATGTCTAACGTCAATATGCTTTGTTCTAGCATGATAGCCATCTGTTGAGGCGAGATTTATAGCACTTTTATTGTCACAATTAATGATTGTTGGCTTCTCAGGTGTGGCCGGCCAGAATTCTCGTTTGAACTGCTTCAACCACAAAGCTTCTTGGGTTGCGGAGGATATAGCCATATACTCTGCCTCTGTTGTTGATAATGCTATGGTTGGCTGTCGTTTGCAATTCCACGTTATTGCACCACCCTGTAACATAAACACATACCCTGTGCAGGAGCGCCTTTCATCGGTGTCACTTGCCCAATCAGCATCACAATAGCCTGTTACATTTGAATCAGCATTTCTTGAAAATTCCAATTTTGCTGTAGCTGTTCCTTTCAAGTAACGTAAGATTCTCTTTACTGCCTTCCAATGTGCTTTACCAGGTTTGTTGTTGTATTTACTGACAGTGCTTATAGCATATGCTATATCAGGCCTAGTACCTTGGGAAACGTACAAAATGCTTCCAACTGCTTCTTGGTAAGGTACCTTGTACATTTCTTCAAGTTCCGAGTCATTTTTAGGTGACATGTCCTTGGTCAATTTTTGATTTACATCAGCTGGAGTGATTGCGGATTTACATTCAGCCATATTGAATTTAGCCAAAAATTCTTCAATGTGCCTTTGTTGATCTAAGTTCAATTTTTTGTTCCACTGCCTACTTGCTTGCTTTAAACCGTATATTGCTTTCTTTAATCGGCAGACTTTGGTTCCTTCACAAAATTCTTTAGGTTGAACCATGTACACCTCTTCGTCAATTTCTCCTTGCAAAAAAGCGGTTACGGCATCCATCTGCTCAATGTCAAGATCATATTTTGCTGCTAAAGCTATTAAATATCTGATCGAACTGTATCTGACTACCGGTGCGTAGGTTTCTTCATAGTCAATACCTTTCCTTTGAGCACATCCTTTTATTACAAGACGAGCTTTATACCGCTGAATTTTTCCATCAGCATCTCGTTTGGTTTTAAAAATCCATTTACAGTCAATTGGTTTCCTGTTTGGGGGCAATTCAGTAAGAACCCATGTGTCATTATCTATAAGAGAATTATACTCTTCTAACATAGCTTTTTTCCACAATTCTCCATCGTACCTCTTCAGTGCTTCACTGACAGTTAATGGATCACCTAGGTCACACTCTTGAACGGAATATACAACATAATCGTCCATTTTCTTTGGTTTCTGCTGTCTTTCGGATCGTCGAAGGTTATCATCAGCTTCTGCCATCGTATCTTCTGAAGACTGTTGCACATTATGTGGTATGAAATCTGAGTCATCATCGGAGTTTAATGTCTCATAATCTTGGCTGACATCAACTGGAGTTTCACTATCTTTACTTTCAGCGATTGAAATTTCATCATCAGATGTGTTCGACTCTTCATCGACAATTTCATCACCAGTTGTGTTCCCCACTTCATCGGCATTTCGCAGAGATTCTTCTAGAGAGCTTAGTATGAACTCATTTGACTTTGTTGCTTCTGCTTCTTCGGTTGATCTTTCTTTTTCAATAAAAAACACATCACGGCTTTTTACTAATTTCTTTGAGTTTGGTCGGATTAGCCTGTAGCCTTTGGTTTCTTCGCAGTAGCCGACAAAGATTAAAGCTTCTGATTTGGGGTCCCATTTGCGACGTTGCTGCTTCGATATATGGACCATGGCCTTACAACCAAAAACTTTTAGATGGCTTAAGTCTGGCCTCTTACCTGTCCATATTTCTTCAGGCGTTTTTTGTTGACTGTCCAGTCCTCGACAAGGTGATCTGTTGATTATGTAGGCTGCTGTTGAAACTGCCTCTGCCCAAAATTCTGTTTTTAGTTCTGCATCGAACAGCATACACTTAGCTTTTTCTACCAGAGTGCGATTCATTCGCTCAGCCATACCATTTTGTTCCGGTGTGTAAGGATTGCTAGTTTGATGTCGAATCCCTGATTTACGTAGCACTGCAGCAAGTTCTCTGTTGCAATACTCCCCGCCATTATCGGCGCGTAAAATTTTAATTCGATTTCCGGTTTGGTTTTCTGCTAAGTTTTTAAAATCTACAAAGGCTTCCTTTACTTCAGTTTTGGATTTTAAATAATATACAAATACTTTTCGAGAAAAATCATCAATTAGAGTAAGAAAGTATTTGGCTCCACCAATAGAACTAATTTCCATCGGCCCGCACAAGTCTGAATGAACTAGTTCTAAAATTTCTGTAGCTCGTGTACCAACATTATTGAATGGAGATCTACAGTGTTTGCCTTTTAAGCATGGTATGCAAGTATGAACAGTTTCATTATTCGAAAAATCAACTCCTGATACAATACCATTTTTCATTTTAAGCAGATCTTTAAAATTGATATGAGCAAGTCTGCGATGCCACAGATAACTATCAGTTTTTACAGATGTCATTAGAGCCAAATTTTCATGTTTGTCTAATTTAAACATATTATTTACCAATATTCCAGTTGCCACTAAGTTATTGCCATAAAATATTTTACATCCAGTTGCATCAAAATTTACACGGTGGCCATTTTTTACTATTTGACTTACTGACAATAAATTGGTTGATAAATTCGGAACATGTAATACGTTTTTTACTGAAATAGTATTAACATTTCCTTTACAATTTACTTTTACTTGAACGGTACCTATCGCTGTTACTTGAATCCTCGAATCATTCGCTACCATGATTTCTTTAATTTCTGGGTTAGCTGCATTTTCAAGCCAGTCTTCTCGCATAGTCATATGCATCGATGCGCCCGAGTCAATGTACCAATCTTCATGATTAGTTTTACTTGCTGCAAAGCCGGTGCAAAAAAAAGTCTGCGAATTCCTTTTACTGCTGTTCGCCTGCTGCTTGTTATTTTTCTTGGGGCATTCACCTGCCTTGTGGCCATACTGATTACAACTAAAACAACGTGGTCCTTTTCCTTTCTGTGGATACTTTTTGAAATTTTTACTAAAGAAAGCACCCTCACTCGATTTTGTAATTGTAACATCTTGGAGCAACTTTGTTTTAATAGCATCTCCTGTGATTTTGGTACCAGAGCTTTCTATACCCATAATCATTGGTCTGTAGTCTTCGGACAAACCTGCTAATAACAGAGTTCCAATCCACTCCTCACTGATATCAAAATCGATTCCCCTTAGTTTGTGTGATGTAACTATTTTGTTAACATACTCTTCCACACTATCACAGTTTTCAAGACGTGTTGTTATTAACAATCTAAGTAAGCCCACTTTTCTGGTTAAACCCGAGTCCTCAAAGGCATTCTTCAAGCTGTCCCAAACTTCTTTGGCTGTTTTAGCACTCTGAATATGCACATAATTGATGGGATCGACAAGTAAAATGATTTTGGTTTTTGCTTTTACAATTTTCTTCTCATCCTTTTCAGTGCCGATTATACAGTCCCACAATTCTTCATGTTGCAAATATGTTTGTACCGCAAACTGCCAGGTGTTGTAATTTTCTCTACCTTGTAACTTCTCAATCGAAGGTAAAAAACTCAAGCTGCTTGACGCCATGTTTTTTGACAAAAAAAAATGGAATGTCACCTGTCACAAATTTTCACTTCGATTTACAAACTAAATCTTTCACGAAATCACTTAATGTTTATTTCCTACTTATCTGAACACTTATCAGAGCACTATCCTGGGCCCATAACCTGATGAAATGTAAAAAGCAAGTGCTTAAAGCGTTAGAAAATAATTAGCAGAGCTCTGTTTGTGACTACAACAGCTTTATTCAAGTGAAGTACAGAGACACTAATACCACACTAAATATTACACTACAAATGTAACTAACTAACACTAAAGATGTGTTTACAATATGTTCTCTTATTCCCAACAGCTTACTTTGACGGAGATGTTTAGTAAGCAATAACTGTCATTTTTCTTTATATATATGTAGTTTTTTTTCTCCCATTTTCAATATACATACAGAAGTTAATTAATAGACCCTTTCTTCGGAAAAAACTTCAATTATCCGAATTTTCGATTATCCGAATGGGGTCCGGTCCCGATTGATTCGGATAATTGGAGTTCTACTGTATATATTTAGATAGTTTTATTTAAAGTAAGTTTAGTTATACACCCATATGTATTTATGGTTTTATTTACAGTTTTGCACATTTTTGTTGCGGCATTTGCAATAGTTGCAGCTGCATTGGAAATACTTGCTGCCGCATCAGTAACTGAACTACTGCTATTAGTAGATGCAGATACAGCATTTGCTAATTTATCAATTGAATGACAATGACTTATATCGGCTAATCTAGAATTTACTGTGTTGTGAATTTGTTTTAAAATAGTAACAGTCTCTTGATACATTTGAGTAATACTCTGAGGATTCTGCTGTTTTTGCTTTTTTTGATTTTGGGGTCGATGTAGGACTTGCATTATTTAAAAATAAATAGTCGTGATCCAGTAGTGTTACCTCATCCTTTAACGTTCCACTACTTGCTAGTATCAAATTATTAGCACCAATGCTCACATCTTCAACTTTTTCTAAAGTACATGAGAATGTTCGTTTTTGGGAACATTCTTCTTCTCTATTCTCATGTGTATTCTCCCAAGAAATTTAACTAGAAGAAACAAAAATAAGACTGTTATTGTAAGTAACTGTTTTGGCTATACTTACTCCACGTTCTGCCACATTACATCCTTTATAAAATGTATCCCCTAAAATACTTATTATTTTCAATTCTATCTCAGACAGTTTTTTTTCTATTGGAGGTCCACCTCCGGTTCCCGCTGTGATTTTGTGATTTCGCCCGCTTTTTTCTTAAGACAACACTTGAAGTCGCTCCATGTCTAATAATAAGAAAATATGCAACAGAATTTTAATGGGTGGTGTTATAAAGATCATAGGCAAGTATTTTGAGTAGGTATTGCTCTTGTGCAACTTTAAAAAAAATTTGGAGTAACTTACTTTTTGCCATTTTTCTACGGATTTTTCTCCTAAACCTGCAGAATTTAATGTAATAGCTAAATCCTTCCGCAGCCTCTTATAAACCTCTTTTCCATTCTTCTTCTTCTAAGTGCATTCTTCTAACGAAGATTAGCGATCATCATTGCTATCTGTACTTTCGAGACGGCTGCTCTAAAGAGATCCTCTGTATTTTTCCCGTACCATTCTCGGAGGTTCTTAAGCCACGAAGTCTTCCTTCTACCTGGACGTCTTTTTCCTTCGATTTTCCATTGCATCACAAGTTGGAGAATTCTATACTTTTCATTTCTCATCACGTGTGCAAAATATTGTAATTTTCGGGTTTTAACCTTGCGTAGGATCTCTGTTTACCAATTCTTTCTAATACTTCGGTGTTTCTTACTCTTTCGGTCCATGATAGTTTTAAGATTCGTCTATATACCCACATTTCTAAGGCCTCCAATTTGCTACTTAGTTTCTTTGTCAGTGTCCATCCCTCTAGACCGTATAGGAGGACTGAGAACATAACATTGCGCCATTCGGACTCTAAGTTTAAGGTTTATGTTGCGGTTGCTTAGTACTGGTCTCATTTTGCAGAATGCACTGCGAGCGGTCTCTATCTTTACTTTGATCTCTTGGGTTATGTCCCATTTATTGTTTACCCAGCAACTAAGGTATTTATACTGATGCACTTGTTCTATGGTTTCATTGTCAAGTTGAATTTGTATGTTGTTGATCAATGGTGCTTTACAAATGATCATGTATTTGGTCTTTGAAATATTCATGTTGAGACCCATGTCCTTGGTTTGTTATAATCTTGATGTCTTTATCATCTAATCCTACCTTCCTCATAACCTGTATAAGTTTTTGATGTTTTATTTGGTCGAATGTCTTTTCGTAGTCAATATACGCTATATATATACATCTTTATTTATATCTATACATCTTTGTACAAGGACTTGCATACAGAACAATGCGTCTCTAGTGCCTAGACCATTTCTGAACCCGAACTGTGTTTCACTTTATATATTCCTCGTATTTTTTGTTAATCCGCTTATGTAGTATTTTTAAGAATAGCTTGAGTACGTTGCTCATTAAACTTATCGTCCGGTAATCTTTGCATAATTTAGCATTTGGCTTTTTTGGTAGAGTCACGAATGTTGATTTCAACCACTCCTGGGGTACATGTCCGGTAGCATATATGATATTAAATAGCCTGGTTATTGTACTTAAATTTTCGTCACTTATTAGTTTTAAAACTTCGGAATGAATATCATCCGGCCCTGGCGCTTTGCCTTCCTTTGTTTCTTTTATCACTTTTCTAACTTCTTCATCTAATATTTCAGGACCAGATTCAGCTGTTGCTTGTTCATCATATAATGGCCTCTCGTCGTCTTCAAATAGCTGTTTGATATAGTCTTCCCACAGCTTTAACTTATTGTCTTTCGTTTCAAAAATGATCTTGTTCCATCCGATAATACATTAGGCTGTTTTTTGTACTTTGTTCCAGTCATTTCTTTTATCTTTTTGTGCATGTTGAAACTGTCGTATTTTCTATCTAGTTCTTCGATTTCTTCACATTTCTCTCTCAGCCATTTTTCTTTTGCGGTTTTAATTTGCTTTTGTATTTCTTTGCGTATTCCTTTGGTTTTTGTTTTTCCATTTTCGTTTCTCGTCCATTAGATCTAATATTTCGTCGGTCATCCATGCTTTACTTTTTTTTTCTGTCACTTTCAAGTACACGTTTGAAGATTCTATTACTTGGTTTTTCAATTCCCTCCATAATGTCTCTGCATCTGTGTTTTTATTGATCTTGTGTATCCTGTCATTGATGTCATTCGTCATTGCCGTCTTTATTTCTGAATTTTTCAGTCGCTGGTGTCAATTTTAGGCCGTATCTTCGCCTTTTCAATTTTCTTGAGTCTGATTTTCATTGACCCCAAGAGTAGATTATGATTGGTGTAGGCATCAGCGTTTGGGTACGTCTTGACTTCCGTAAAGCAATTCCTAAATCTTTTATTGATCATTATGAAGTCTATCTGGTTTCTAACGATGATGTTTCTTTCTTTATTATCCTGAGGCGATTTCCATGTGTAGCCTCCTAGCTAGCCGGAAGTTTGAAGTATGTGTTTAGGATTGTGAGGTTATTTTCCTGACAACATTCCATTAGAGGAGTTTATTCTGCCTCGAGCAAACTCCGTGTGACTTTCTAGGAAATCGATAAAAATTTCCCACTGGGCATTGCCGACTTTAAAATGCGCCCTAAAAATGCATAGGCTAATTAATTATCAATTAAGATTTGTTTTTCCGTTACTTACATAATTAATTCAAATGAATTTTATATATTTAACAAATGAAACAAAGAGAAACTATGTAAACTTCGTAAGCTATCTGACATCCTTGGTCGATTTTCCCTAACACATCTTACTATATTTGAATATATAATCTTTTAACAACTGCTCTTGTTCATCTGTAAACACTCTTCGAGTATCAGACTTCGGTTTAAATGTCAACATGGCACCAGGATTTTTTCTTTGTTTTAAGACATATCTCGCTAAGGTCTGATATTTTACATTGTTTCTTTCAGCAGCCTGCCGTAAAGGCATTTGATGCTCAATCACCTCCTGAACAGCAAGTCTCATACTTTCTTTTGCAAAATTACCTGTTTCGCTTTTCCTCTTGCGCCCTCTAAACATTTTTCTATAAAAATAAATACAAAAATGTTACGGGCGACCTTGAGACATGTCTCATGGTGGCCCAAAAATTTTATCAAGGTGGCCCGATTGCTCTTGTTTCCATAAATGATGTTGTCACAAATTTGCAATTCAAAATTATAAAAAAATACAAGGCGTTCTGTTTAAAAAAATAGTCATTTTAACAAATAACTCGAAAAGGCAATGCGCAATTGTTTTTTTGTTTTCACCACCATAGCCAGAAGAAAAAGTTACACGTTTTTCCTAATTTAACCAACTTTGTATTTTTAAAAATAAAAAAATTGGCAATAGTAGCCCGGTTCCCAAAATCACCCTGTAGAACTAACGTGTTTCTATTATCTATCTATTATAGCAGTGAACTACTTCTCTATAAGCGGCACGTCGAGGCATACTACACTGTGCAGGAGATGTCTCCTATCTAAAATATTCACACAGTTCTCAGATGTTTGGGGATTCTTCAACTTGTAAGGCTTTCGCCAGGGAAGATTTCAGTCCTTTCCTTAGTGAAACATAATTAAATAAAGACGGAGGCCTTGCTGCAAGCTCAAACGTAAAAGTAGCATATAAAAAGTTTCTTCTGAACCAGGACATTTGGCATACGGAAAAAATCCATAAAAACCGGTCAAAAACTAATAGAAACGACCAAAACAGAGCCCAACATCCTTCAAAAATCCCTAATTTTTAGACACCCCAAAAATACTCAAAGATCTATTGACCACCAAAAATTGGGCACACGAAAAAATGATTGAAAATCACCCAAAATCAAGCAAAATTACCTCAAAAGCACCCTAAAAACCTTACAAAATCTCTTGTTTTTAGACACCCCAAAATAGCTTTTTACTTCTAGACCAGGACATTTGGCACACAAAAAAACCGTTGAAAATCACCCAAAATCAAGCAACATTACCTCAACAGCACCCTAAAACCCTTACAAAATCTCTTGTTTTTAGACACCCCAAAATAGCTTTTTACTTCTAGACCAGGACATTTGGCACACAAAAAAAACCGTTGAAAATCACCCAAAATCAAGCAACATTACCTCAACAGCACCCTAAAAACCTTACAAAATCTCTTGTTTTTAGACACCCCAAAATAGCTTTTTACTTCTAGATCAGGGCATTTGGCACACAAAAAAACCGTTGAAAATCACCCAAAATCAAGCAACATTACCTCAAAAGCACCCTAAAAACCTTACAAAATCTCTTGTTTTCAGACACCCCAAAATAGCTTTTTACTTCTAGATCAGGGCATTTGGCACACAAAAAAACCGTTGAAAATCACCCAAAATCAAGCAACATTACCTCAACAGCACCCTAAAAACCTTACAAAATCTCTTGTTTTTAGACACCCCAAAATAGCTTTTTACTTCTAGACCAGGGCATTTGGCACACAAAAAAACCGTTGAAAATCACCCAAAATCAAGCAACATTACCTCAACAGCACCCTAAAAACCTTACAAAATCTCTTGTTTTTAGACACCCCAAAATAGCTTTTTACTTCTAGACCAGGACATTTGGCACACAAAAAAACCGTTGAAAATCACCCAAAATCAAGCAACATTACCTCAACAGCACCCTAAAAACCTTACAAAATCTCTTGTTTTTAGACACCCCAAAATAGCTTTTTACTTCTAGATCAGGGCATTTGGCACACAAAAAAACCGTTGAAAATCACCCAAAATCAAGCAACATTACCTCAACAGCACCCTAAAAACCTTACAAAATCTCTTGTTTTTAGACACCCCAAAATAGCTTTTTACTTCTAGATCAGGGCATTTGGCACACAAAAAAACCGTTGAAAATCACCCAAAATCAAGCAACATTACCTCAACAGCACCCTAAAAACCTTACAAAATCTCTTGTTTTTAGACACCCCAAAATAGCTTTTTACTTCTAGACCAGAGCATTTGGCACACAAAAAAACCGTTGAAAATCACCCAAAATCAAGCAACATTACCTCAACAGCACCCTAAAAACCTTACAAAATCTCTTGTTTTTAGACACCCCAAAATAGCTTTTTACTTCTAGACCAGGGCATTTGGCACACAAAAAAACCGTTGAAAATCACCCAAAATCAAGCAACATTACCTCAACAGCACCCTAAAAACCTTACAAAATCTCTTGTTTTTAGACACCCCAAAATAGCTTTTTACTTCTAGACCAGGGCATTTGGCACACAAAAAAACCGTTGAAAATCACCCAAAATCAAGCAACATTACCTCAAAAGCACCCTAAAAACCTTACAAAATCTCTTGTTTTTAGACACCCCAAAATAGCTTTTTACTTCTAGACCAGGGCATTTGGCACACAAAAAAACCGTTGAAAATCACCCAAAATCAAGCAACATTGCCTCAAAAGCACCCTAAAAACCTTACAAAATCTCTTGTTTTTAGACACCCCAAAATAGCTTTTTACTTCTAGACCAGGGCATTTGGCACACAAAAAAACCGTTGAAAATCACCCAAAATCAAGCAACATTACCTCAAAAGCACCCTAAAAACCTTACAAAATCATTTTCGCCATTTTGTGGCTAAAACTTACCGATTACAAGTTAACATGATGGCACCGTGTCAAATACGTTAATTTGAGATCAAATAATAATATATATGAGTGCCATCATTTTTTTTCCAATTCAACCCCTCCCACAACCCAAAAACCTCCCGACAGTGGTTAAATATCAAAATTACTGATTTATGTTTGGGGAGGTTTTTGGGGTTGGGGGAGGGGTTGATTTGGAAAAAAAATGATGACACTCATATATATGAGCTTGCTCACTAGAAAGACGCGTTTAATGCTCTTAAATATTTATTGTAATCAATTCTCAATTAAAACTTTCAATACAACTAATTCCAATGCGTCACCAACAAGAGCTTAACATTGAATGCCCCGCCTGGTTTTCTTGAAACCAAGGGGTAGATTAGGTCACGGGTCATCAAAGCACATGTTCGGGCTGGCGGCGGGCAAGGAATTCGATGCGGTGTAGGGTAATAAAGTTGAAGAAAGACGGAAATCCTCACATATATATTATTATTTGACCTCAAATTAACGTATTTGACACGGTGCCATCATGTAAGTTTTAGCCACAAAATGGCGAAAATGTCCATTTTCTGTCCAAATAATGGCCAATTACTGTGAAATGGACCGGTAACTTTTGATGGCATATGGTATCTTAACAATTGGCAACACCAATAAACATTTTCCACCAGGTTTGGGAGGGTTAACTCGCAGTCCATTTTGCTCCCATTTTAACTGGCCCAGCCCGATAAACGGACACGATAAAAAATGATGGCACATGATGGAAGTGTATAAGAATGGCATGCTTTTCAAGTAACCGCAACTTCAAAAGGGTTAACCTGCAGTAAAAAAAAATCAAAAATTTGCGGATGCTGTATCTCCGGAACTACATGAGAGCGAAGATTCGGTCTGTGAGATGAATTGATCTCTAACAATAAACCCTAGTGCCATCGGGTTAACTTTCAGTCACACCATATCGCTCCAGCTCCTAGACTATATGCATAATTTGGTTTACTACAGGTGTTTTTGTTGTGCAACGAAAATGGCTTCCACTTCCTGCCGATTCAAGGGTGAGTATTTATGTGTTTTTGTTTAAAATTACAAGTTATTTCTACACCATATTACGTATAGTGATATAGGACATGTCAGGTGGCATACAGGTAATATTAGATTTTAACAGGTATTTATAATTAGACAGTGGGCTCTGTGTAAATATTCGTGTCCACTAGTATGTACATTGGGTCTTCATGCCGTTTCACATGTGGCTGACCATCATTCGCGTACCATACGCGCTGGCAACTTAACAACCAAGTGAATTGTTTCAAATTGTCGTTTTCAGATGTGCTGCGGATGGTCGGTCCGTAGCGTTTCGTACGTCGGGCGTCAGCCGAGCCCTGACTGACGACGTATGATCAGCGCGGTCTGGGGCCATTATGCAGGTGGCGGGTTTCACATGTGTGTTGACCGTCAGTCGCGGATGATTCTCTATGCACCGTACATTGTTGCATCTTTGCATGTTGCCATCACCAGGTTTCAAATTTCTTCAACTGATCATCCGCGTGCATGTGAAAACAGTGGACTGATGGTCAGCCGTGACCCTCGCGTACGCTACGCGCTGATGGTCAGCCACATGTGAAACGGCACTTACTGGTTGTGACCATGAAAAATGTTATGTCCATGTGAGTGTACACTGGGTCTTAACGCCTACGTTGTTTTTTAGAGCTTTATAACCCAGAGGATCCTGAAGATGCCCAAAAACTCTTAGCTATGTTAGATGATGACGAACTGGATGAAGAATGTGAACGTGTGTTGAAAGAGTTACAAGAAAATTCGGATATAGAGTATTGTTCAGACGACGATAATGAAGAAGACATTCCCTTGCAGGTCCTAGCAGAGAAGATTAGAATTGGAGCTGATAAGTTATCCCAGAATCAAGAAAAAGCAATTAATCAGGAAATGGATATACAAGCATTAGTGGAAAGTACTGAACAGTTTATTGAAAATGAAGAAGTTGATATACCAGATAATTATCTCGGTTTTAATCTAACGTGTACTTCAAAAGACAATATTATTTGGAGGCAAAAGAAATTTCACCCTAATATAACAGACGTCAACATCAGTGATTTAGATACATTAGAAGACAGTGTGGATTTACCTCCAATTGAGTACTTCTTCAGATACATTCCAGAGCATTTATTTGCAACCATGGCCGAAATGACAAACATCTATGCACTGCAACGAGACAAAAATAATTTCAAACAAACCAATTCCAATCAAATCAAGGTTTTTGTAGGTTTACATTGACTTATGTCTTGTCTGAAGTTTCCTAGAATTAGAATGTATTGGGATACAGAATTCAAGATGCTTACATTCTCAGAAAACATGGCTCGAAATCGATTCTTTCAACTTAGAACCACTATCCATATCATTAACAATCTAGAAAAACCAAACCATTGTTCTGACCAGTTATATAAGGTGCGGCCAGTATACTATGCCAGTTTACAAAACCGCTGTCGCCAACTAAAAATGGAAAAAGACCTATCTATCGATGAACAAATGGTGCCATTTAGAGGTCAGCTCAGCATCAAACAATATGTAAAGGGAAAACCAAATCCATGGGGGATTAAGATATTTATGTTGTGTGGAAGAAGTGGAATGATGCACGACTTTATAATATACCAAGGCAGCACAACAGAATTAGACCCACAAGTTCTGAAGAAGTTTGGTTTAGGTGCTAGTGTCGTTCTACACTTATCGAAGAACATTCCAGAGCAGCGTAACTTATATTTTGATAATTACTTCAGTACCTATCAACTTTTTGAAATATTGCTACAGAAAAAGATTAACGCCGCTGGAACTGTACGAGTCAACAGATTCAAAAACCCACCACTTATAAATGATAAGGATGCAGCAAAAAAGAAAAGAGGCTTCAGTGAAGAAGTAACCAGTCATGACAATAAAGTTGTCCTTTGCAAGTGGGTGGATAATAGATCAGTTGTACTAGCGTCCAACTTTGTAGGAATAGGTAACCAAGATGAGGTGCAACGTTGGAATAATAGGTACCGATAAGAAATATATTTCTATCAAACGACCGGAAGTGGTTAAACTGTATAACCAAAGCATGGGAGGGGTAGATAAAATAGATCACTTGCTTGCCTTGTACAGGATATATATTAGGTCCAGAAAATGGACACTGAGGATGCTTTTCCACGCTATGGATTTAGCGGCTGTGAACAGCTGGATTGAATACAAAATGGATCACGAGAACACAGGAAGCAAGGAAAAACCTCTGGATTTGCTTCATTTCAAGTTGAGAATAGCATATGCTCTCATCAAAATGAATCAACCGGTGTCAAATTCAAAAAAGAGAGGCCGTCCATCTAGCGAACCTTCTTCACGTACAAATTCTCCTGCACCAGCAGCAATGCGGAAGAAATCAAACGAGGAACAACGTCCTCGTGATGAAATTCGGCACGACCAATTAGACCATATGCCCAACTATGACTACAAAAAAGAAGCTACGCGTTGCAAATTCGAAAAGTGCTATAAAAAGACTCATGTATACTGTGATAAATGTAAAATTCATTTATGCTTTTTAAAAGAAAGGAATTGTTTCTTGAATTTTCACAGACGTTAAATAAAAAGTTTTGATATGTCTTTTTTTTCTTTCAAAAGTATTGGTAAATTCGTATACTATTATAATGGGTATGTTTGAAAAACCGTTATACCCAAGTCCCAATGTCCATTCCTGTGGACATCATGAAAAAATACAAGCAACATAAAAATTTTTTTGTCTAATGTCCCTACCTCTTTATTTATGTCTAAATAACTTTAAAAAAAGATAAAAAAAAATTTTGCTTGGCAGAGTTTAATTTGGGACTGAAGGAGTTAATTTATAAAAAGTTTTAGACTTACTTGTTTGTGCATCGTTAAATGTAATTTGTGGGGTTATGAATTCGAATGTCGATTTGACAGATGTATAAAAGAAAACTCATTGTCATGAGATTTATTTGTGCTTTCAAAAAAATGGGAATCAACAGAGAAGACAAAAGAATAAAAAATTTGTTTAGTTAGTTACGGCTCGTCTTTGGAAAAAAAGACAGAATTTTATATGCTCTGGATGAATAAAGAAGAAAAACGAGTTTAAAGTAATGTAAAAGTAATTTTGAATTTAAAAGAACCGATTATAAAACAGAGACAAACAATTATCAACGAATTGTGCAAAGTCCAGAAGAGTAACAAGCATAAAGGGATCCAGAAAGTTGTTCCAGTTGTGATGGTGGTAAAACCAAATATAAAATAACATAAAAGCAGTCCAGAGGAGGATTCAAATTAAAGGCGAGTGTTTGTGGTTATTTGAGGAAGCTGCAAACTAGAGAAGTAGGAGTTGGACATTCATCGTTTGTTCGAGTGAAGAATATCTCAATAAGGAGACATTAAGATAAGTGTTCTTTTTTAAAGAACAATAGTAATTAGTAAAATTTATTTGATTTTCCGAAAATTTCATTAAAAAAATTGATTTATTAAATAAAACCTTTTTTGTAACGTTGATATTGTTTTGTGTTTATTCTATTTCAAATTTATTTATTAATAACTTACCTTACAAGCTAAATAACGACCCTGAGAAAGTTAATAAAGAGCCTCATAGAAAATATAATTTGGAATTGTGTGAATTGCAGGCGTTTAGGGAATTGTTTTCTAGTAAGTACATGCCCACGCATATCATTGCAATACGTTTACGATATCGTTAACGCTAATATCCATTTGTTTTTACTTTTACAAAGAGACTCCCGAAGGGTTTTGCGCAGTAGCGGATATAAGCCGATTGACGGTTACAGTTTTTGAGTTTTAAATTGAGAACGCTTATGTTTTATGTGCCTTAAGATTTTAATTGAATTTTATGTTTATGTTTTTCTATTTATAAACGTTATGTTTTTTCATGTTTAAGTTATGTTTTCATGCTTCGGCTGGTTTTACGTTTATGATATCATTAACGCTAATATCAATACGTTTTAACGTTTTATTGATGTTTTACATTATCGATAATGCTCCCGCAATGTAGGTATTGTAAGTAAGTGATTGTAAAATGGTTTTTCAATCTTCCAGATTTTCGTGGTTCAACAATTACGTTATCCTTATTTTGATGAAATTATATGCTGTATTTGTGGTACTGTCTCTCTGCAAAATTGTTCACTTTTCCAAAGTTATTGTTTCTTCTAGGTCTTCGTCTTCCGTAAATAAAAGATCTTAAGCAAAGAAATAAATTATTGCACATCTGATCCATTTTAAAAAACGCACGACTTAAAGGTTATATTGTGATGGAATTCCCGCCAAAATTGTTCTCACCGAACCGTTCCGAGCACTCCGAGCGTTTATGCATCACGTGACTGACTTATCTGCTTTATCTGTTCTCACTAGCGATAGCAAAGCTGAACGCGGCCACTGTGTGAGGTTTGATGCGCCCACATTTTATTACCAACACTACAAGCATAAAAGTTAGTGTATTACAAAGCTCAAGCTGAGCGATGCAGTTGGGGGATTTTTTGGATAAATTTACACAAGTTATGGAATAATTTTAAAATGCAATAAAAATTTTAGATTTTTGTTAAGGTTTAAAATGATTTTTGTTACTAAACTTATTAATTTTACATTATTTTTAAATTAAAGTCTGAGAGGGAACTCGTTAGTACTTTTACTAATTCTATTGGCAGCCATTTTTTGCCTTTTCAACTTGTTCGTACGTCTTTCTTGTCATCTGTTTTCATATTGTACAATTTCTTCGTATTTTGGAATTTTTAAAAGCTGAAAAATGTCCGAGACTTCTCCGTCCCTCGAGTGGACCACCGTCGAAGAGGACGAAAATGCGCCGAGTGTAAGTGTAATTTTTAATTAACTTCTACAGCCTCTTTTTGTTAAGGGTAGCTGCGCGTCATGGTATTGGAAAAATCTGCACACAATACGCAAATGTTCATGAGCTAGTGAAATAGCGAAATATTTCAGGTTATTTCTAGGCACATAGGTATTACATTTCAGCAGAACTTATAAACTTTGTCAGTTAACTTTCCAACTGATGCCCAATTAACTGAACAGTGGCGGTGTGTTAGAAGTCGTAGCACAAGGCGCCTCGCCGCAGTGATACCAAGTACAATGCTTAGGAAAGTAGAATTTGTACACGCATGATCAAACTGCAGCAGCCGCCACCCAAGCACGCGAAAAGGACCTTTAATAATCAACTCTAGGCACCCATGCGCATTAGAATTAACGAAATATGCTTGCGCAGTAACTAGAACCAGCCGATATCCAACGGCCGTTTTAAACCCAGTGCCGAAACTCAAACTTAAACGCACGCGAAAAAGGCCTTTAATAACCGACTCCAGGCATCCGCACACTAAAAACTTGTCGCCTCTAACATCATAGGTACCGACTCGAGGCAAAGTGAGACTACTTTCCTAAGCATAATACTTTGGTGATACACATGGCTGACGCATGCGCAATTGATTAGGAATAATTTAACAGTGATTGATCGCAACTTTGTTTTCGTATTTTTTCTTTAAAAATATAACTGCTCTTAACTATGACCTCGGCCAGGCCGCAAAGACCAACAACATTGTTTAAAAAATAGCAGTATATAAAATAAAAAAAGATTTGGCTCCAACCGGGATTCGACCCCTCAACCATTTATGCAATAAAATGCTGTACACTCGCCATAGATAAAATAAATACTTACACCCGCATTTCCATCTGTGCTACGACGAATTTGCAGGCAAACGCTAAAACACGTAGCATAAACTTATAAATAGTTCGACCGTGAAGAAAACATTAGTGCACGGGTCAGTTCTCGCCCTCTTGGATGAAATACGCGACAATTCCATATTTTGGCAATAAATCAGAATAAATTGGCAACATTATAAACAAAACAAATAAATGTAAAATAACTCTTAAAATAACAAACAACATTTCAAACACTTTGTTTAATGCTAAAGAAAAAACAGCAATTTACTAAAATCAGGCATTTACAAATGAAATTGCTCGCACTGTAATTCGGTTTATATAGGACAAACAATTAGAAATTTTGATATTAGGTACAAGGAACACGTACATTGTTACAAATATAAACACCCCTATAAATCCAATTACGATAAACACTTATTAGAACACAATCATTCAATGACATCTAATAATACTATAAAATATTTACACTACAAACGTTAGTTGGAT
Organism: Ctenicera cuprea; assembly: GCA_958336395.1. Taxonomy (NCBI): domain Eukaryota; kingdom Metazoa; phylum Arthropoda; class Insecta; order Coleoptera; family Elateridae; genus Ctenicera; species Ctenicera cuprea. The sequence goes on along the minus strand of OY284492.1, from coordinate 50,203,272 downwards.
AAGCGGATGGATTTAAAAAAAATAAATAACTCAAATTTAGCTATCTTTCGTTCTCAGTCTAAAACTCGTAGGAATTTATGGCTAGGTATTTTTTTATTTAAGGGGTTCACGGCTCCCCAGTATTAGGAGATCGAATTGAAATTTAGCAGAAAAAATGTTATTGTATAAAAATGTTTTTGCATAAGTTTGGTATCCTTACATTTCCACAATTGTAACTAACCAACAAACGTGTGTAGACCTCAAGAACCACCAGGAGAAAAAAAGTGAGTTCCAATGCTAGTACTTTTTTAATTCGTCCGAGGACTAGATTCTTTACTAGGCTAACAGAAAAGATGAGGATTTGCAAAAGGGCCCAAACAAAAATAAGGGACGAAGAAGTAACAAATCCTAGTGAATTTGAAATTCTTTATAAGAATGAGGAATTTGGAGGATTTACCAGCGAAGATGAAAATGTTCGCAATTCTCCATTGTCTTGTAAAGAGTCAAACCGGGTAAGTATTTTACTTTTTATGATATTATAGCGTAAATTATTATAAATAACCGTAGGTGAAATGTGAATAGTTATTTTGAACATATTTTAGAGAGATAGATTGTTTGTGAAGGCACTCCAAAAGGCAGAATTTGATATTAATGAGATGAGTGGGGATGGCTCATGCTTTTTCTGCTCGGTTGCTGATCAAGTTTATAATGATCAGGAATTGCATGCCATTGTGCGACAGCAGATTATGGACCTTATTGTATGTTTTCATATATTTAATTTGGAATGGTAAATCTCGATTATTTTTATATAAATCGTCATTCCCTTTATTCTAGGTGGCCAACGAAGCTTACTATTCTCCCTTCGTCACCGAACAATTTGACTTCTATGTCGAAAGAAAGCGTTTGGACCATTCATATGCAAATAATCTCGAAATCCAAGCGGCAGCGGAGCTATATAACCGAACTATCGAAGTTTATTACTTTAACAATGGTATGTGCTTTTCTGATTAATTCAACTTATTTGAAAATTTTAGAAATAAAAATTACCAAATGCAAAAATTAGGTATTAATAATAATGCTGCTATATGTGAATAAACTAGCATTTATATTGTGAATTTATGATTTGCTCAAAAATGTCCTCATACAAAAATAATAATACTTAAAAGATTTGAATACTATTGAAGTGGGAATTCAAAGACTGAAATAGACATTGTTTAGAAAATAATTGGAATAGTAATAAGTAACCTTGCTCACCGACACATATAGAAACATTTTTATATACCTTTTTAAAAATTACAGTACATTTATCACAAATTAAATTGTTTTTTAATAGAAAGCGTGGATAATCCACAAATTCCTGCGCTTGGTATACATCGATTCACCAGTGAAAGACCTGATCAGAGTAAGTATTTTGATACATCTATGGTAATGCATATTTAAACATTTAAAAAAATGATGTTTGTTACCTACTGAAGGTTGCGTTGATTTAAATCATTGATTTAAATCACATTGATTTTTTAAAGAAATTCAAGTGATTTAAATAATTTTTTTAATACCTTAACAATTTTGAAGTTAATATTCAAATCATAATTACATGTGCATGCGCGTTTTCCAAGTTTGGCAAATAAGCTACAGGTTAAAAAAAACGGCAAAATTAGTTTTGATTAATCAAAGAATTCAAAGTCAAACATAATTTTATAATTATAAGAAAGAATATTTTTAAAATTTCTATTACTGCAAGATAATAATGAAACATGTACCTAATTTGAATTTAGTGTTGTTAATTTATGAGAATGAGATTCTTTTAATGTTTATAAAATATATTACTGTTTACAGGAAATAAAAGTTTAGTTTTGATAATAAATAAGTTTTTTCATTTTGCGTAGTGTGTATTTTACACTAACAATATTTTAGGAGTTTTGAAAAATTAAAAAAATTCTCCCAATTTAAATCAAAAAATCGATTTTTTTAATTTAAAAAAAATCAGATTTTTCTATTGAAAGACATTATAAACAAAGTTTTGAAAATTTGAAAATACTCTTTGGTACATATACAGGATGTATCAAATTGCATGTTAACTATAAGGACCTCGCTTATTTGAAGAGATACGACGATGGTTAAATTAGAGAAAAGTTGTGGAATTTTATGCCCACTAATAATCTAAAAATAAATTCGAGTTTCTGAATAAACTAAACAAAACTGAAATTCGAGATTTTGTGTTTTCGGCTATAACTTATTTGTCATTTATATTACATAGTTCTAGTTCACGCATTATTAGGACACTTTTTCATGCTCAATCTAATTTCTTAATCAGATTTCGTATACCTGTTACCATTGCAGATTTTCGACTGTCAACTTTTTTTTTTCGGCATTTTAAATTCTTTCATATTTGAATAGAGTTTTTAATTCTGATTTCAACGATGTGTCACACTTTGCATTTTGTTTAAGTTTTGAGCATTTTATTACAGTAAATAAAAATTTCATAAGTGTGCCATGGAAAGACCACGTCATTTAATTTATTTTGATAAAATTCTAGTAAGCAATGAACTGATGGAAGTGAAACAAAACACTACTTTTATTTACTTTAGCCTTTAGATACATTAAGTACGCGAAAATTTCAGGAAACTTTATTCTAAGCATAGGCAGCAGCTTAAGTTATTTTTTACAAAAACAAATGAATGACACAGTTGCTAACACACAGATTAAAGAGATTATTTTAGACGAGCTTCTGAGCATGTTTACAAAGGTGTCAAATGTTTTGAACAGTTATTTAATAATTGTTTTTATTAGTGCAGTTGCACTAGTGTTATCTATTGTATTTATTTAACCTGTTATTCAAATTTATTGTCAGTTGCAAACATAAAAACTGCAAGTGAAATTTGAGTGAATTGTGTATGTTAGAAAATTTGTAATTTATTTGTTTTTATAAAAAATAACTTACCTGCTGCCTACACTCAAGATAAAGTATGCTGAAATTTTCGCGTTTTATAAGTTTTATAAGCGGCAGTTTTAAAAATTCAATCGGAATTTTTTAACTGTTAACACTACTGCAAGGAAATCAGGTTTTTTTACTGTAAATCAAGAGAAAAATCAAGACTTTTGTCAAATTTTGCAATAAAATCCATGACTTCCAGGTTAACATTTTAATTCCCTGACTTTTCCATGACTTCCAGGTTATCCAGGGTCAGTGGGAACCCTGAAAATGCAAAGTGTGACACATCGTTGAAATCAGAATTAAAAACTCTATTCAAATATAAAAAAATTTAAAATTAGAAAAACAAAAGTTGACAGTCGAAAATGAGCAATGATAACAGTTAAGTGACCGTGAGTAAACCGATAAACAGTTTTATCAATTTCTAATATTAAGCATTTGTGAATATTTGTACACATCGAACGAAACTATTCGCAATCAATTAACATTAACATTCATGAATTACATTGAAGGCAAGCGTAATTATGAATTACGCACAAAACTACACACATCATGTACCTTATAATATAAACACAAATACATCATATCAAAATCCTACCACGTCATACGTATACGTACCAGAATTCACCCCCCTCACACAGCCGATAATTCCTCAACACGCACCTCAGCAGAATGTACAATTTGGTAGCCAACAGCAACACTTCTCACAACCAGCAATTCGAAATCTCAATTATCAGCAAACATTCCCACCGTTACCGAAACCAATGGAAACAGAATGGACAACTGTGCAGCCCAGGAAACGAAATAGAAGCCTAGACGCTGAAATTACCGAACAAGGAGAGAAAAATGATTACTGGCTTGGTGAACCTGTAACAACTAGTAATAGGTATGAAGTACTTAACAACGAGGACTCCAATCCTAATGGTCAACACAGCAACGAAAAGAAAGAGCCAAAACCGCCGCCCATATTTATTTCGGGAGTCAAAAATATAAATCCACTAATTCAACTACTAGAAGAATTAGTAAAAGAAAAATACACCACAAAAACATTAAACAATGACCAAGTCAAAGTACAACCTTCAGATGGACAAACATACACCACCATCATTAAAGCTTTAATGGAAAAGAAAACAGAATTCCATACTTATAAACCAAAGCAGGACAAAGCCTTTCGGGTTGTACTAAAAAATATGCATCATACAACTGATCTAGCCGAAATAAAAAGAAGTATAAATGAAAAAGGACACGAAGTCACCAATATATGGAATGTAAAACAAAGAAAAACGAATATACAATTACCAATGTTTTTCATTGATCTAAAACCAAAAGATAATAATAAAGACATTTACAACATAAAACTACTTTTAAATTCCTGCGTACAATTTGAAGCACCACACGCAAATAGGGAAATTCCACAATGTATGAAATGTCAAAGGTACGGTCACACAAAAAATTATTGCAACAACGTACCTCGATGTGTTAAATGTACGGGAAATCATCATATCAAAGACTGCACCAGAAAAACAAAAGATGACAAAGTGACCTGTGTAAATTGCAATGAAAATCACCCGGCAAATTATCGTGGATGTGCTGTTCACAAACAACTACAACAAAAAGTTTACCCGGCACTAAGACAGAGAATCAACATCTCAAGACCGCTGCAACCAGGAATAACATACGCGCGAGCAACAAACTATAATACGCAACCACTACACACAATCACAGACACACAATATCCAAACATACCCTTCCAAACACAACCAACTAATGATTTGACAGAATTAAAAGACATGATGAAGAAACTAATGGAACAAATTGGTACAATACTAAATCTCCTGACAGCATTTATTAATAGATCCGCTTAATGGCAAACACATTAACAATTGGAATATGGAACGCCAACGGACTATGCCAACATGCACATGAACTTCGACTATTTCTACTTACTAATAATATAGATGTAATGATAATCTCCGAAACACACTTCACCCACAGAAGTTATTTTAAACTCCATAACTATCTAATGTATCATACTAATCACCCAGACGGCATAGCGCATGGAGGCACTGCAATACTTGTTAGGCAAAATATAAAACATTATGAAAGACAAGCATTTACACAAGAAAACATACAAGCCACTAGTATTACTGTCCAGGATGACCTAAGAAACTTAACACTCTCAGCAGTCTATTCCCTTTAAAATATAATAACAAACAACAAGACTATGAAAACTTCTTTAATACCTTAGGAAATACTTTCATCGCAGGAGGAGACTACAACTCAAAAAATATCTGGTGGGGTTCTAGAACCACAACAACTAAAGGCAGACATTTGCTATCTGCTATGCAAAGTAACAACCTAGGGTTTTTATCGACTGGCGAGCCTACATACTGGCCATCCGATCCCAATAAAATACCTGATCTACTAGATTTTTGTGTAACTAAGGGGGTAAACACCCGACTGTTCACCACTACATCATGTCTTGATCTTACGTCCGACCACACACCAATTATAGTTTCCATGTATGCAAAAATCATTGGAAAAAGAAAAGAAGCATCTCTACATAGCAAACATACTGACTGGAACCTTTTCAGAGAAAGGCTAGATCAATCAATCAGACTTGACATACCACTTAAAAATGAAGAAGATATAGAACTAGCCGTTGAAGAATTAACCAAAGCAATTCAAACCTCCGCATGGCATTCAACACCTGAACAGGCAGTAAATAAGCTGAAAGAAACTTGTCCTAAAAACGTAAGTCAGCTGATTGCTGAAAAGCGGAAAGCTAGAAAGCGTTGGCAATTAACTAAATCCCCAGAAGACAAGCGTACATTCAATAGACTTGCTCATCAACTAAAAGCACTGTTGCAACAACTAAAAAACGAGTCACTACAAGAGTACTTACAAGGACTTACCGCAACTCAAGAAACGGACTATTCGTTATGGAAGGCCACCAGGAAGTTAAAACGACCACTACCTGCAGTACCGCCCCTACAAACTGCAAACAACGAATGGGCAAGAACTCCAAATCAAAAAGCCACAGCATTTGCAGAACACCTTTCTCGAGTATTCAAACCATACCCTGACAAATCAACGCCTGAAGAAGAACTTGAAATGGGAAAAATCCTAGAAGCTCCTTATCAACTTACGTTACCTCTAAAATCCTTCTCTATCCTTGAAGTTGAGAATGTACTAAAAAAGGAAATACACCCAAAAAAAGCCCCGGGCTTTGATTTAATAACAGGAAAAATTTTACAAGAGATCTCCGAAAAATGTATTAAGATTGTAACTTACATATTTAACGCCATTCTGAGAGTGGAATATTTCCCCAGTCAGTGGAAGGTTGCACAGATCGTCATGATCAATAAACCAGGAAAAAACCCACATGCCCACCAGTAACGATGAATGATATACCGATACCACAAGAGAATGACACTAAGTACTTAGGAATACATCTAGACAGGAGACTGACTTGGCGCAAGCATATATTTACCAAGCGCAAACAATTAGGACTAAAGTTCCGGCAGATGTATTGGTTACTCGGTAGACACTCACGACTAGAACTGAAAAGTAAACTCCTACTCTATAAGACGATACTTAAACCAATTTGGACTTACGGAATCCCGCTGTGGGGTGCAGCTAGCAGCTCTAATATAGAAATTCTGCAACGTTTCCAGAGCAAAGTGCTACGAACTATAGTGAATGCGCCGTGGTACGTGCCAAATGTAGTGATCCACAAAGATTTAAATATTCAACCAGTGCGCGAAGTGATCACCAAACTAAGCATAAAATATAGTGATAGAATACAAGTTCATCCCAATGAACTGACGACCAATTTATTTGAAGAAGGAAACAGAAGATTGAAAAGATTTAAAACATCAGACTTATCAACTAGGTTTGCATAAGTAATTAAAATTTTGCTCACATTAAGTAACTATCATTGAGGTAGTTTAATGTTTATAGAGAGTATTCACTGGAATATCTCTCTTCATGACATTGTACATAGACATAGCCACTGTAATACTTAAACACACCATGTATTTAATACCCACCGAAACTGGGTAGATTGTACGAATATTGGAGTAAATAAAAAAAAAAAAAATGATAACAGTTATACCATATCTGATCAAAAATTTAGATTCAGCATAAAAAAGTGGCCTAACAATGCGTCAACTAGAAATATGTAACAAAAAATCCAAAATTTCAGGTTTTTCCCGTTCTTTTGGAAACTAAGCAAGATAGGTCTAATATCTTTTTAGATTATTAGTAAGCGTAAAATTCCACAACTTTTCTCTAATTTAACCATTGTCGTATCTATTCAAATAAGCGAGATCCCCATAGTTAACACGCAATTTTATACATCCTGTATATTAATGTGATTAAGCATTTGATTTTATAATATACGGTGTGTCCGAAAAGTATTGAATATGCTATACGGCGTGATTTTGGGAATCGCGCCACTATTGCCAACTTTTTTATTTTTAAAGATACAAAGTTGGTTAAATTAGGAAAAAAGTGTAACGTTTTCTTCTGGTTACGATGGTAAAAACGAAAAAACAATTGCGCATCGCGTTTTCGAGTTATTTGTAAAACAAAATATTATTGCCACTATCAAAACCACTACGGAATCCCGACAGGATAATTCGGTAAATATGGTAAACTTTGACTGACCTGAACCCAAGTATAATTTGTAGGAAGGATAAAGTAACCTTAGATAACATGAGTATCTTCCTCTGCAGGTCCTGACCGTTGATTGTCACTGAGTTCGTCTCGGAAGGAAAGCACGAATGATCGTAAAACAGCAATGGCCTCGGAATACACTTCCTAGATTGACATAACTGATTTCAGTTCGGAGGCAAATGTTTGCCAGATACCAGCATTAACACTAACAGTAGCACAGTTTAACTTATCAGCTTGCTTGGTGATTTCTGCAACAGGTCGTCTAAGATTGGAAGGGTGGTCTCGGAGGGTAGACACGAATGATCGTAAACAAAATGGCCTAAGAGTACAGCTTCCTTAATTGACACACATTCCCAATCTGGTTGTCGCAGTATCCAAATCTCAAAGTAGTCGAAGCGCAGCACTAAATCTCCCAACGCGAATTACCAACTTAAGCGGAGGACCAAATAGGTAATTCAGCTTCAGGTCTTATCCAATAAAGAAAATAGTAATAGTAATAGCAAGTAATAGGAATAGTAATAGTCTACAAAGTTTTTACCTAACTAACAAAATTTTAAAACATACCAAGATGGGGGTGGCTATGAAGAGCGAGTTTCCCAGGAATATTTGCTTTTCATCCTTGAAAATTCTTCAAGATATCAAAAATATAGTATAACGTACAATCCACTAATTATAATTTTGATTTGTTGCACAAGATGTCCAATTAAATCCCAAATAATGCAAAAATGCTTCTCTCAAATTCTCCACGAAACAGAACGAAAAATGAACCACAGAAAAAGGCCTTATCTCTCCCAAAAATCCTACACCAATCGAAAACCAGATTCAGAAAATTGGGTGCCAAAAAAAATTTGAATACAGAAGTAATTACAATGCCATCGTACAACACTTTGAGGAACTACTAAAAGAAGAATAATTTTTACCAACATTACAGAACTCTATATTATTAATACTTAATTTAACTATCTATATTAACAAGCTGCATAAAAAGTTCTAAATTAAGCTATCTATAGTGACAAACCACATATAAAGTGTAACGCAAAAATTAACCCCCTAACAAAGTATTAAAAGTTAAAATAAAACTAGTAGCTTTTGTCTCAGGGCCGTTACGATTATGTTATTAAACCATTAAAAGCTAAAATATGTCGTTATTTGTTAATTTAATCATAGTTTAACCATATACTTTTCTAAAGAGAATAAAATTTGTAATTTAAAAGTATAAAAAAATACAGGGCGTTCCGTTTAAAAAAGTCATTTTAACAAATAACTCGAAAAGGCCATGATCAATTGTTTTTTCGTTTTCACCATCGTAGCCAGAAGAAAAAGGTACAGGTTTTTCCCAATTTAACCAACTTTGTATCTTTAAAAATAATAAAGTTGGCAGTAGTGGCCCGGTTCCCAAAATCACCCTGTATATCTCAATAAATATCCATTTTATGGACCAAATATTTCAAATTAAAGTTGTTTAATGTTTATTTTTTCATACCAGAGCACTACTTAATTATTGTTTTTTTGAAAACCAAAAGCGCAACGAATTACACTTCAGTTTTTTTTTAATGACAAGGTACTCCTATACTCTGCTCATTTGATACAGGCTCGTAACTTGTTTATTTAAGGAGTATCATGACGGACCTGGCATCAAATTGTAGGTAATTTATAACTCTTTATAAAATAGCCACTGAAAGTCGAAAAACAATAATTGACAGTCAAAAAGTTGTTATGCATCGCAACTTGTATTGTTGGAATATTTTTTCCTTTGCACACTTATGAAGATTTTGTTACCATCATTAAATGGAGAGTTTTAATACCTTCAATTTGATGTATAATACTAATATGATCGACTACATTACTTTTTTCCTTATACAGGGTGTTTTGAAATTCTTGTCTTCTAACGAAGGAGTATATTGTACGTTTAAAAATAAGACGAAAAGGCCCTATAAACACGTTTCTTAGAGTTACAGGCGGTTGAAGATTACCTGCGAGATGCAGTTTTGTTAAATAACTGTTGGATCTCTTTTAAGTAGGCATTTCAAATTTGATACGAAGTCATCCTTAACATATTCCTATATACTACGTAATTTCTTCATAATTGGTTTTGTGGAATTGGTTATTTCAAGGTCACGTGACTATTCAAAAAAGTCCAAAACAGAAGAGTCGCGTGACCTTGACATAACCAGTTCCAAGAAACCGATTCTGATAAAAATTACACAGTATGTAGCAACATGTTAAGGATGACTGTATATCAAATTGAAGTGGCTAGTTAGAAGCGATCAATAATTACTCAAGAAAAACTGCATCTTACAGGTCATCTTCCACCGCCTGTAACTCTTCAAGGAACCGTTTTTGGAAACATGTTTATATGGCTTTTTCATCTTGTTTTTAAATTTACAATATGCCCCTTTCTTATAAGACAAGAATTTCGCGCCAATAAATGACTGAACATTGTTTTAACAAAAATATGCCGTACACTAGCATGTGTACGCATTTCAAAGGCATCTGTGCAACGAATCTCAGTAGTCTAGAGATGTGGGGTCTTGACTGTCAATTATTTTTTGTTTTTCAGTGGATAATTTGAATGAGTTTTAAATTACCTACAATTTGATGCCATGCCCGTCGTGATACTTCTTGAATAAAAAAGTTATGGTCCTGGGAAGTTTTAGGTGGCGGACCCTGCATATATGTACATTATTGTATTACCAATTTTTTTTCAGTTCCAATCGAATTGTGCTTCGAAAGCAAAATAACTGTCAGAAACCCTATCCAGTTGTCATATCACAACGACAACCACTATAATTCGTTAATAAAACCGGTTCACAGTGTAGTTACACAAACACAGGTTAGTAGGCAATTTTTTTATTGAAAGTTTTTTTTCACTTGTTATTTTTATTTTTTATTTTTAAAAGAATCATGAAGCCGTGCGTGAGCACGACCCCATGATTCCCATCCCACCCCCTTACCCGGGCTCAACACACTAAGTGTTATTCACCGGTCTAACATGCCCCACCCCTGAAAGACATGCAACCCAACGTACACACCTACATACACCATCCATGGACTCGTCGCATTTAACTTATTCAGAAAAATTACCGACCAGCAGTGGACTCGAACCAGCTGCCATTGGAAGTCTAGTTTCAAAGCCTGGGACTTTAACCACTAGACCACCCGCCGGCCCTCACTTCTTATTAACATGCTTAGTATGTTCTTACATCAAAAATGCATTAGCTAAAGAACTTCAGATAATAAACACATTGTGCTGGATCATATTAAAAAACAGCAGTGAAAAGAAACCCACCCAGCATAAAAAAATTACCAAGTCTAATAAAATTATAAATATGAGGTTTCAATTCAAATTTTGTACATTTTTTAAATTTTCAAAAAATTTACATACATAAACAGTATAAAACAAAGTTATCCTATAGATAAGTTGATGGAATAACATCAAAACTAGTACCTAACAAATTTTGTATTTTGTAGAAACTTGGAAGAAAGATGCTTAAAACATTAACTCATGGCGAAGTTGAATCAGCTTCAGCTTCCTCTGGAATTAGGAGCAGCAGAGCGAAACTTGAAAAAAATGCCGACAAAGAGAAGAAGATATATTTGGACCCGGAAATACACCGTTACATAAGGCCAACACATCGTTCATTAGCTCAAGAAATGCTACAGTCTGAATCTGATTACTCCTGGATGGCCATGGAATTAGAAACGCACAGGAGATTCTTAAAAGATACTCTCCGCGGAAGACCACCTTTTGTTTATTCTTCTCCGTTCTACATGGAACGAAGAAAAGTATCCAAAGCGACTATTACAGCCCCATCCATTTCTACATCGTCATCATCCTCGCTAACTAGTATGTCATCTACACGGTCGCTGTCTGAATAAGACTACTTCAAGTGGATCTTAAGTAAAAAAAATAATAGCTCTTTACACTTAAAGAACTTTGAGATGAACGACCAGCGGATAAAAATATCTACTGTTCATGTATATCAGACCTGCAACATGCGGCCCCAAGCTTGAGATTTTTTTAAAGGAAGAACATAGAGTCACATCAAGCAACATGATCTTTCCCCACTTCACCTACCCCGGATAAGCTTATTCGGCTCTACAGGGCCCTACCCCAAATTCTAAGGGATTCTCGATGAGAACTGCCCAGAATTTTTGAATAATTCTGTCATGGCCGAAGCTTTGAACATGTGTTCATAAAAGTTAGGGTGGACATTTATTGGAAAATTAATATTTTATCCAATTTAACTTTTTTAGTATATTGAACGACTATATAGTTTGAAAGACATGCCGGGGTAAAACAATTTAAAAAAACTAGTCCGCATCCTGTGTCACATTTTGCAAATTGGCCCGCTAGTGAAAAAGGTTGCACATGTACATGTAGATGTTAGTGCGACCATTTGTAATGCGCCCATGCTTTCGTATTCATTCATGTACAATTGTATACAACACAGACTTCCAACGGGTCAACATACAGTTGAGTAAGTCTCTATTTTGTTCATTGTTGCTGTAAGATTAAAATACGTGTGAATATATTACTACATAATATACAGGGTGTTAATGAATTTTAGGGACAAACTTCTAGGGCTTGCAAAACACAACAAAGCAAACAACTTTTGTTAATAAATGTGTGGTCAAAAGTGTTTCCTTTCAGGGATAGAGCTTCTCAAAGATTCTTTAAGAAGCGCCTCAATGTAGACAACTCAATTTACTACCTACTATTTGTTTCTATAACGACGGAAATTAATACAGGATAAATAAAGCCCTCTTTCCCACTTTTCAAATTCAAATTAAATTTAATAGTTATTTAAGTATCAAAGAATGTAAGGACGTAATAACATCCGAGGTAGGCGAATACGAGCTGAGGCGGAGCCGAAGCTTGTCGCCTGCCGAGGATGTTATTAGTTGATACATTTCGTGTTACTTATTAAATTTTTCACGCTACCGGCAATGTAAGTAGGCCTACAGGTAGAAATTTAATCATATTTTTAAAAGCTCGTTTTGACAGCTGTCATCGGAATTATTTTTTAAAAGCCCCATTATTCTAAGTTGTCTGTGCTTGTTACCATATCAACGAACAGTTAAAATCAACATTATTTTCCTAGGGATGTAAGTGACACTATTAAGTTCCGTCGTCAAGGGTAACTAGTACACGAATGTTATCAGCCATTTACGATCCCTGTAGCTATGGATGTAAGGCCTACTTACATTGCCGGTAGCGTGAAAAATAAATTAATTAACAAAATGTTTCAAAACTAAGCAATAGAAAAAATCAAAATTACAAAGCAAAAATCAACTGTTTGAAAAATTTACAATAACTAATTCAAAAATTAACAAAATTATAGTAAATGTTCAAAATGTCGCCCCCCAGCTTCTACACACGAAGCACATCTACGAAATAAATTCCTGCGCACCGCTTCAAATATACCAGGAGTCTGTTGAACTTCTTCACATGCAGCAAGAATACGCGCCGTAAGTTCTTCTACAGTTTCAACTGGGGTAGCATACACTAACGTTTTAACGTGACCCCACAAAAAGAAATCAAGTGGGGTCAATTGTTTTTATTATTATAAAATATATACTTTGAAGCTGGACTGGCCCCAATGTAACTGCGTTGGCTTAGTTATGCCACTGCTGTAGATCCATACAGTGGCCAGTGAAAAGATGAAGGACGGTTCTTGGGGCATGTACGTGTCTTATCACTTACGATATGGACGCTTCTCCTCCCGAGGAGCGACTGCATGTCAGCTGTATTCTCTGTTACCAAACTTTTTACTATCGTCATCCCCAGTAAGGGAGACTGGACCCGAACCGAGGATCTTCTAAGTGACCGGACCTAGTCTGGTTTACAGACAGATTAAAGACGGCGGAATGTTCCGGTGCAGGAATTTATATGTTGATAAGCTCAGGGCAAAGTTCTCGTTTGCTCTCGGCAAGTTTGCCACAGTGTTCCAGGCAGAGAGTTTTGCGATCTTAAACTGTGCTTAGAAGAAGTTACCTAGAGAGGGTACTCTAATAAGCAGATCTATATATGTAGCAATAGCCAAGCGGCCTTCAAGGAGGAAGGTAATGGAAGGGTTCTCAGAACCCCTCCTTGGCCCAGAGGCGGCCCTAAGACTCCCAAAGACCATTGCAAGGCAGGAAAGAGAACTGGGCTTGTTCCCAGTTCAAAATCAACTGGACGTTGCATCAAGGACAAAGCCAGTCAAAGCTTCTTATTCGAGAACCTTCACCTTAGCGTTCCAAATAACTCCTATGCATAAGTAGGAAACACATCAGTATCGTGGTAGGTTTTCTGACTGGTCGTGGTCCTTAACCAACTAACCTAAGCCAACGATCCCATGTGCGAGTTCTGCGAAGAGGAATCTTTCCTTCATCTTCTCACCTATTGCCCCAGACTGATGGAACTGAGACTCCGACACCTCGGCATCCTGCTTCCAGAGCCAGAGGAATTACATGATATCTACATGGGCCAATTAGGCCTACGTGCTGCGGCTTTCTGCACTGTCTTAAGAAGAAGAAGAATGACAATCACAGACAAATTAAAAATGAATCATCATTAGATATGGATAATACATTTATACTATTTGGATGAATAGTCTATCTGCCTGTGTTTCCTTATTGCACCCAAGGTCGCTTAATAAGGTAAGTTAGGCTAGTCTTAATCTACCGAGCGACATTGATTGCACCTACTCCTATGTTTCCAGTGAAATTATGACAACCTGGCATCATTAAGGTAATCGAAAAAAATTGAATTCATAGAGAGGCGAACAGGATTTATATTTTTTTTTCTTATAGTATATTACACTTTAATGCATGAATACATTTTATTAAATATTACTTATTTTAAATCTATAATACACTTATATACTAGCAGCATGAGAAGTGCAGTTATTGGTAGGCTCCTTATCAGACTAGAAGAGAATTGAAGAAAACTATATTCTAAAATGTGTTTACATAGAAAAGGATTTAAATATGTTGAATAAATTCTGGATTCAGAAAAGAAAATCCCATAAATTCTGTTTGATCTAAATTCATCATGAATAATTTATCCGTTGGAGTCAGCTCTATTTTTTCTGAAGTGAACTGCTTGTCAAAATTGCTTACATCTTTCCGGTGTTTCTGAAACATAACAGTAATTTAAAATAAAATGTGTTCAAAATATTAAGTACTATAACATTTGAGCAGTGGTTCTTTCTTTCTTTAAATATTGTGAAAACTCAAATTGGTTTATTGGTTAATTTTCTTATTTGTTTATCTAATTCATAGTTTTACAACTTAAACACGTATTTATCTCTACAATATCAAACTAAACTTTGTGTCGGATATTGAAATAAGCAGTTTTAATGTAATACAATTTTCTTTGGAATATACTATAATGCTAGTACGACAAATATATTTTTATAAATTGAACGACAGTTTCAATTTATAAAAATATGGGAATTTTGGAAATAATTTAAAACAAACATTTTTTATGCACCCACATGAACTTGATAAAAATTTGCATGCTGTTATTGCAAACTCATAGTTCCATGAGATAACCGACATGCATTAAAAAAATTAACACTTTTTTATTACAATGATTTTAATTATTAATTCAGTAAAGGCAGATCACGAAGTACTCACAATTTTAGGCTTGAATGGTGGTTGCACCTCTCGATTTTCTATTTTTTCCCAATCAATTCTCCTAAAAAATGCATGTCCACGTATATCATCTTCTCCACGAGGTCCACAACCCAAACGTTTGGTGGGATTTTTTGTAAGCAACTGTAACGTAAGGCTTAGTATAATATACTACAGTCGAATAGAAGTCAGTGATATGTGAAATATTTCGTTACCAAATCAATTTCAAGGCTAAAATATACAATTTCATCATAGTACAGTACAGGCATTGAAAAAAAGTTCATATTTAATGTTATTCTTCATACATTATTCTAATTTTCAATAGCGACATACTAACTGTAATTAATTTAGATAAATAAGGATCTCTTAAAATTACAAAAATTGTTCAAAATTTTCTCCTATACATTTTGTACAACATTAGGTTTACGTATAGGAGCACTCTACTTATCAGTTTATTCGAATGATTCAGGATTAATAATTAGATTAAACGGTAATACACTTAAGTCATTAAATGACACATAAAATAAAGTCCTGGCGAACTGGTCCACTAAGCTATTTTATTTTAAATAAATCATCTAATAACTCAAGTTTACTGAATGGCTTTTAAAAATTGAGAAGAAAATGTAAGAGTACACCATGTGAATCTATTAATCCTGATGAATTATTGATTAAGGTTGCAGCGGGCCCAAAAAGAAGTAAATATAATAACAAGAATGATATTTAAAATCAGCGAAAATTTATTTATTTTTTGCAAATTGAAGCGCTGCTATCGCCACTAGTACGACATGCGAGACCAAACTGCGCGCAGGCATTCCTACTTCCAAAGTCATTCCCGTTATAACGTCCTCCCTTGACCCTAGACCTAGAGGTTACAAAACCAATACCCCGGGATGGAAAAAGAACCTGTTTCAGCCGACAACAACCGGCAGCAGTCTGCCAGATTGTGGGTTGACAACAGCCAAGCTTTGTGTTTCAACTCATTTTGGCCCCTTCCCCCCTCAATTACACCAATTACCTTAATTAATGAATAAGTAAACAAATCTTACTTGATTTTGAAAGGTACTTATAAAGTTTATTTATAATTTCCAGCTTTACTTCGTTAAAGTCCATATTTAATGAGTATCTGTATATAAAATACTTAATTACTTTAACAATATTGTTAAAGTAATTAAGTATTTTATATACAGATACTCATTACTTATAAAGTTTACAAAAAATATTAACTTGAAGGCACCCTCCGGTAATAAATACAAAACTGTCAGCAGTGAATTAGGAAACATTGTATAAACGCTGTGATAACCATACCAAGCAGATCGTACAATTTTACTAAATTACCGGCAAGAAATCCAGTTCATGCAACAGAATTAGTACGTTACAAACTTGTTTAGTTTTAATTATTTTTATTAATAATAGCGGAACAGCTAGGAGGAACCTCATTTATACTGTGCTGAATAATTAAGTGTTTGTTATTAATCACAATATCGTATATAAATTTAGCGGATAAATAGAAATTTTCCTCACGACAAATCGTCGCGTCAGTTGAATTGTGAGGTCAATCATCCCTCTGATTACACTTATACGTGCGGAAAGATAAGGCAGTCCAGGTGGTTTAATGCAATTTTAAAAACGAATGGACGGTATGATAGGTAGAGAATATTGTGCTTATATAAATGGAGAACGATTTTTGTGATTTTAAGTAGGTACATTGCCATTTAAGATTAATTGCAGTTCTTGAACATTAAATACATTTATCTTTGACAATGTTATGTAACAGAGTATTTAATTACATAATTGAATAGAGAATACATAAACCTATCATAATAGCTGAAAAAAACGTTTAGTTTTATTAGAAAAAAAAGTTAAATCCCAACTCTCTAGTGCAAACAGATCAATCTTTTATTTCAACATTCTCTGCAAAATGATATGCAGGTCCCTGTAGTTTTCTAACCTCAAGTTTCCTGTTGAATTAATTTTTTGCACGCGTTATAGGCGTTTTGTACTTGGTATATTTAGATATGTATGTTTCTTCTAATATGATATTAAGTAAATAATATTTTCCAAAAGCATGCTTTTAACAAGTATTGCAAATTATAGGTGCAGTAGTGGTACCTACATACCCCTTTGCATATTTCCTTAGATTCCTTAGACAATCCTTTCGGATAGCTCACATTGTGATCAGTGATTGCTGCAAATAGTTCTTCTTCATCTTCTCCATCAAAGGGCGGCTGACCAACTAACATTTCATATAATAGAACTCCGTATGCCCACCAGTCTACAGATTTTCCATATGGTTGATACAGAATAATCTATTAAATAAATAGTTTAAATTATTTGGGATGATTATGATTTTGTAACGAGCAATGAGAGCGGCCGTAGCTCAGCGGTAAGCGCGCGGGCTACTAATGCAGCGGATCTGGGTTCGACTTCCGGCCCGGCCGTTCTCCCTCGCAAGGCAACGGAAAACCAGCGAGGTAGATTTTTCCCCAAAAAAACCTCTCTGAAGAACAAGTGCGTGTATTTCCTGTGGTTCGGAGCCCACGTTAAACTGTAGGTCCCCTATGTCTGTCTGTGCAAAATATCTATCTCCGCGCACGAAACACAGACATACGAGAGAGGTTGCCAACACCCTGAATGGGTAAGGCACGAGAAGAAGAAGATAACAAGCAATGAACATATCAATCAAATGATGTATACTATATCTGGTTGCCCGCCAGTAGTGTTTTAGCGATGCACCGTACCGGCGTACTTTTAAGAATACATATTACGTTCTTGGAAATCAAGCAGACCATTTCAGACATATGAAAATTTTGTTTTGGTATGTTATTCATATATGTTGAGAGTAAAAATTCAGAAAAGAAATTGAAAAAAAAAAATATAATAAACAAAACGGCGGGCTGAACGTCAAAAACGTTTGCTGTTTTTTTTATAATAGACCGTCAAATAATAAGAAAGATTTCAGGTTTTTTTTCACTACCTAAAAGAGAAAAGGGTTTATATCTGTTCTTGTTATTTCCGTTGTTTTAAAAGTTTTTTATTGTGACCACATTAATAATACAAACTCTCACAATTCTAGTTTATTTTTCGTGTAATATTTTACATTACTTCCAGTAGTTTTTGAGTTATTCAGAATTACAACGTGTTAGTATTCTCGGGGCCACATGGAATAAATAGGCTATTAAACATGGTTTTAAAGCATTTGCTTGAAAGCAAGCAAGTAAGCATCTTTCCACAATTGCGCATTAAATTAAGGGACTCCACGTACTTACCTCGGGTGCAATGTAATCTGGTGTACCACAAAAAGTTTTGGTTGTTTTATCTCCGATGATATCTTCTTTACACATTCCAAAGTCTGCAATTTTGATATGACCATCTTGATCTAGTAAGACATTGTCTAACTTCAAGTCTCTGTACACTATTCCCTGGACATGAAGAAAGAACAACCCAATGGCTATCTCTGCCGAATAGAACCTAAAATCAATAGACAAAATCAGTATTTGTTACTTTTTAACGCTATTGGCTCTAGTAGACTGGTATGAATAGTGGAAATTATTTTCATATAGTCGCTTATACAATTTTGAATAGGTTGGTTTACTTCAGGAGCACAAAAAATTTTCCTAAGTAGAAATCAGGTGGAACCCCGGGCAGATTAGGCTTTAACTATATAAAACATCAAATATAGTCACTTTTAATAAAATACTTAGATTGAAGTAATTTAATACGCATGGAAGAACACAGGATCCTTCTAAAGATATATGGAGCACAGCTGGAAGGAAAGAGAAAAAGAGCTAGACCGCGACAACGATAAAAGGAAAACATAAGAAAAGACGGTGGAGAATACCCGCGAGTAAGTAATTGAGAAGGAGCGGCCAAACGGGGTAAAGAATGAAGAGGCAGAATAAGGGAGGATGCATGGATGGTGCATCACGGAAATTACGACGACAATTATTAGAGTAAAGGAAACCACTAACATTGAAAATAGTGGAAGATCCTGTCCGATTATTGGAAGCTGCAGAAAGGCAAGCAACTGTTAATGGAAGAAGAAAAGCAAAACAAAAAGGGAACGTGCTACAGGTGTGGAAAATTTGATCATTATGCAAACGGTAGCGAACGCCCAGGTCTAGAAGAAAACCTGTAATAGATGTTATCAAAGAAATCACAGTGTGTCAAACCTAGTCTATGACACGAGTAAAGAATATAAAAGGGGTACATAACATTGAACCAGAAGGTTCAGAAAATAGTGAAAAAATTCAGGATTTTATATTATTTATATGTATTGTTAGTTAGCTAACCGGTTGGCAGTGGGGTGAGGAACAACATAACGCTTTTGAAATTAGTGCCGGATTTAATCCCAAGGCAGATACCCAAATTCACACAGATGCCAGCAAAATTGGCTTAGGCAGAGCGCTATTCCAAATACTATTAGACAATACATGGAAACCCATAGGGTACGTGAGCCGACAAACCACTGCAGTTAAAACAAGATATCACACTTGCTATATTGTAGGCTGTGAAAAAACTTCGATGTTTTAAAAATGTAATAGATTGCAATGCCATGAGACTCACCTGGACGAAGCGCGATCTGTCACCACGTGTTGGTAGATGGTGGTTGTAAATGCAGGAATATGATTTCTACGTGCTGCATCGACTCAGAAGTCAAATGTCGCACTAAGTCGTAACCCTTTACTGGCAGGACACATAAACGTGGCTGATTGGGCGTATGCCGTTCAGGACGACGACGAAAGCATGCGGCTACTAAGAAGATCAAGTTGAAGCCAACAAAGCAGAAGAATGATATCACTAGTAGAAGGTAAAATATGCCAGTGGGTTCATAAAGAACCGAAAATAGTTATACTCCGTGATGTGAGGTGGCGCGTAGTGACGATGTTTCACGATGATAATAGACACCCGGGATTTGCGCGTTTGAAGCGCGACTACATCCTACAAAGAAAATAGCCAAGCCCTTTCATATTTGGGGACGTATTGTAAAACCGAACGTGGCAACACCCACATTTTTGCTCGATTGATGAATCCACAAAGTTGGTTTGGATAGAAGCCGTCCTAACCAGGAGTAGTAGGCCTGTTATCGCACCTAGAAGAGTGATCAAAGACAGAGGTACAGTTTTTGACTGCAAACAATGTAGATTGTTCTGGGACAAACACAGAATAAAACACGTCAAGAATGCTATAACATTTTCGAGAGCTAACGGGCAAGCAGAACGGCCAAAAAGAACAATTCTAGAAGCTATGACGGGTAGCATTAAAGGTGACCATGACAAATGGGACCAGCACGTGCTTCAGGTGCAAAGAGGTGTAAATAGCACAATTCCCTATAATTTGAGATAACTGTATGAGGCAAGAATTTAAAAACTTAAAAAAATGACATAATTGAACCAGAAGTAGTTCCAACCTGATGGTGGTGACATTTATTTCTGTATTGATATGAAACAAGCAAACACTGCAATCATTAAAGAATGATTACCCCTACCTACATTCGAAAAAATCGCGGTCGAGTTGAATGGTACTTGCTTTAGCCAGTGGGATATCAGAGATGCTTTTCATCAAACTGAACTCCAGGAAAAGTCAAAAAGAATTACGATTTTTGCAACGCATAAAGAGTTGTACCAATGCAAGAGACTATTGTTTGGAATAATCTGTGCAGTTGAGATATATCATAGGATTCTCTCTCAAATGGTTGAGAGGCTGCTGCAATTTTATGGATGATATCGTAGTATACGGAAGAACGATACAAATTTAAAAAATGTATTTCAGGTTCTTTTATATAAGGGTTAAGAAGAAAAAAATTGGATTGCCAAAGATAACTCTCCTTGGATACAAGATTTCCAATGGGGTACGAATAAGAAGTTTCATTTTTAAAGAAAAGTATAGGCGATATCGAAATTTTGCAGCTGCACCTCCCTTTACTATTCTTTTTGAGTCATCAACGTTTGATTTTTTTTACAGGTCTAGTAATCAACTGTACTGCACGTTTTGTGAATGGCTATTGATAAATAACCAATGCCGAATCTTAAAACAGTAAATACCGAAAATTACCCGATTAACTAATTTGTAAACGAATTAACGTACAAGTACAAACTGTCACGGTAACACATAATTCAAAATTGAACAAACAATAGTATCTACAAAGTTACTGTTTTACTTACACTGCCACGGGTTCCTTAAATTTTCCACACTGTTGAATTTGAAACATCAAATCACCTCCATTAACATATTCCATAACAAAGTATAGACGGTCCTAAAATGTGGTAGTATAGATTACGATATTCAATACGTCAGGCATGTTACCATTGTTTGAAAACAGGAATGTAATTGTACAAGAAAAGGTGGTTTACTAGATAATGCTAGTACGCGTTTTTCTACCATGGTACATTCTACATCGTCGTCTTGTATAATAATATCTTTTTTAAGTATTTTGATTGCATATAATTCATCTGTCCCTTTTCGTTCGGCCAACATTACCTTTAAAATATTAAAAGATTTTAATTACATAAACTACGCTAATACATTAAAGAATACATTCATACCTTTCCAAACGAACCTTTCCCCAGAACCATCAAAAAATTAAAATCGGTAGCTCTGATGACGTCTTTCTTTCCCATATTATGTGGCACATCTTTGTCGGTAGTTAAAGTTGGCTTTCTTGTAATTGAGGTTTTCTAAATACAAATCAGAATTAAAATTACAGAAAGTTAGCTTTTAGTATAGCAATAGTTTAGGTCTTGTCAATATTACAATTTACTTTCGGGTTAGACCGCGTCGTCATTTGGGAACTACGCCCAGTATAATCAGGTAAGGACCGACCTGTAGCTTGTTTGCCTTAGAAGGTATAGCATAGTCTTTAGGACTAATGAAACTTTGGAAAACGGTTTCAGATTCGCAAAGGATCAAATATCAAATTTAAAATTAGCCGGGATACAACATCCCTTGCACATGTGGCTCAAACTACATCGGACAAATTGGTCGTTCCATTGAGTTAAGATTGCGAGAGCACAAAGGTGATTGCAAACACATGCGCATCACAAAATCTGCAATGGTTGAACATACTGGTTTAACTGGGCATAAGATGGACTTTGTCAATGCTCGGGTACTCGCCAGAGTACCTCATTACTTCCCTCGTATCATACGTGAAGCAATTGAAATTGAGAAACAACGTAACAACATAAACAGGGAAGATGGTTTTAGACTCAGTAAAGCTTGGACTCCAGTAGTTTATCCTCTAAAGACTTATAAGCATCATCGATCTCACGATCACGCTCCACCGGATCCGTCTTTGCCCAACGGTGACAGCCAACCAGAACTCCGCCGTTCTGTCCGACTGGCTCAAAGAGGTTTAAATACCTCCGCTTCTCGGATTTGAATTCAGTGTTTTTATTCACTCTGAAGATGCAAGCTGCAATGTCTTGCGAAAGGTTAGTTTGTATGGGTTCACAAAAAGCTAACAGGCATAAGCCGATTAAGTATTCCTGTTCTGACAAACAAAATACATTAGGATAAAATCCTTGTCCGCCCCAAGGTTTCAATAATCTAAGCACACAGCCCTGTTTAGGCAAGCAGTGCCTACGAACAAATATTGCTAATGTCTTGCGAAACGTTAGTTAGTATGGGTTCACAAACAGCTAACAGGCATAAGCCGATTAAGTATTATTGTCTTGGCAAACAAAATAGATTAAGATCAAATCCTTGTCCGCCCCAAGGTTTAAATAAACTAAGCACACGGCCCTGTTTAGGCAGGAAGAGCCTACGAACAAATATTGCTCAGACTTCTAGAGCAAATGCTTGTAAAGGCAGACAAGCTACAGGTCGCTCCTTACCTGATTATGCTGGGCGTAGTTCCCAAACGACGACACGGTCTAAGCCGAAAGTAAATTGTAATATTGACAATTCGAGAAACCGCGAAAGCCTCAAAGAATATAGTTTTTTAGTCTTTTTTGCTGGCCATTTTGTTGTTACTTTGGCACTTTAAACTCAATTTTAGATAGATGCAGGTTCTTGCTTTTGGCATAACACTTTTAACACTTTGATATCGATTGTGAAGCCGAATATACGAAATTAAAAAAAAATCTTTGGAGAGAGTGAATATAGGGGCTGGGGAATAGCGAATGTCTAGGACGTAGCCAAAATCAGCGTACAGCTTTTAATGTCCCCGCTAACTTAAAAAGTAGTAAAAACGAAAACCTCACAGCGACTCGATGTGACCCCTACGAGTTTTGCAAAATACATAATGCGCCCTCTAGCCAATCAGCGCCCTGGTGGGCGTGGTTCCTACACTAATACGAGTTACACTTCGTTTTCTATCTCCCTCTCCCTTTCGTTGCATCATGACCACAGCCTGTCTCACTATCTGACAACATTATTAAAATTTGCGCAATAAGAAACACTTACAAAATTTATTACAGAGCTAGGATTTAAAAATCGTGTCTGCGGTGAAAACCGCTTCTTATATATATTTCTGTCTCTCTCCCTCGCTTTGCGTCCAGCCTCGGTTTGTATCTCTTTATCACAATATTCTAAAAAATTGTGTAACAACAAAAATAGAGAAAAATCACCTTGAGGGTTGTAAAAGCACGGGAATAATGTTGAGAGATAACTCGTCGCCCCTGGTAACGGAATGGTACAAACCAGACGCAGAACGCCGACATTTTCGGTGATAAACTGATTTTTCAGCCATAAGGAAAAAGCTTGAGAGACCGAGCGCCAGCTTCCGGTTCCCTAATCAAGCTTCAGCCCACAGTAACCAGTACTAATTCCCCCAGATCAAGCTTTCGGTCCGGGGCTGCTCCTCTTCACACGTCAATCAGCACCCAGCTCCGAGGCCAAACAGCATGCCAGGACTCAAAAAAGCCGCCCTAAGCACTACTTGCCGTACAGCCACCCCCCAGCTCCCGGCGAAGCTTTTTATGCCCCCACGGTCTGTTTCCAACTGCGCCAGGACTACTACCAGGGGATGCAAGCCCTAGGCTCGGTCACTACGTGGACCACAACCTACGGACGCTTCAACCAAAGCCGCTATTTTTTGTATAATCAAATAACTTATTTTCACAAATATTTATGGACATATATATTCTGGTATTGTAATATATAATTTCGTTTTTAATTAAATAAAAATCTTTTACATCCTAGCGGTTTTTATTTGGATGGTCGTAATATTTACAGGTAAAACGTGTTAAAGGCATCATCCTGAAAGCTTTTTCGGAATGAAATGTTATTTTTGTTGTAATGCAAATGTAAGACATTCAGGCCAAGTTTAAAGGCATAATTCGGAAACCTACGAAAAAATGAAAAATCGCAGTTGGGAGTAAACGGGAGATGATATGACGCTTGTGCAAATATATTTGATACCTGCAGACTACGAAGCCGAGATTCGTTTCAAGTTTGCCAATACCGTAGTAAAGAACCCTTTTTCTAAGCTTACTTTTTAGCGAAATCGCCTATTCTTATATCTCCTAATCTCAGACAATGTTTATCCCTTACAACCTCAAAATAGATTTCGATATGATTCAACAGCGAATTCCCGCAACGTCCACTTCAGATTGACATGAACACACTGGGAATTCCGTTAGAAAGTGAAAAGTAGTTGAAAACATTAACCCCGTAGCAACTCGATGTGCACCCTACGAGTATCGACAAACAAACGATAATGCCGGCCCCGTTGTGCGCGCAACCTCCAATCAACGCCCCGGAGGGCGTAGTCACAGCAGGGATAGATGGTAGCATCGTAAAGGAAATGGAGTACTACTTCATATCGTTCTTTTTCTCTCCTTCTGCGCCATGGAGATACTCTGTCCTGCTCTCGCACAACACTACAAAATTACGCAATAATGAACAATAGTACAATTTCTTACACTGCTACAAATTAAAAATCGTGACCGGAGTCAACGCGGCTTCTTACCCCCCTCTACATTACAGCCCCAGGTTGTATCATTCTGTCACGATATACTAAACAAAATGCGTAATAGCAAAAAGATGCCAAAACTTACCCCGAGGGTTGCAAAAACGCGAGAATAATGTTGACAGAGAACTCGTCGCCCCTGGTAACGGAACAGTATAAAACCAGACGCATGAACACCGAAAAGGCAGTCTTTATCTTCAGATCGAATAAGATCGAGCATAAGGTAAACACACAGATCGAACTGAAGCTAATGGTCCTGTGATCAAGCTCAGACCAGGGTCACCAGCACCAACTCCCGCAGAGAAAGCTCTAGCCACGGTCCCGTTATCGAGCTACAGTTATCCTCTGAAATGGAGTTCCATCGTCACTCGTAGTTACCCTCCTAATCTTCTACTAACAGAATCCTAAACTATTTCCAAGTCGTTTGTTTCACAGAATTCCCCAGGTCAAGCCACGGCAAAGTCGACCGTCCCGAGCCAGCAGATCAGTGCTTTACCAACCCGATTGGGAGAAAAGGTTCCAAACGCTCTTCTGAGGCAAGGAATCACCAGGTAACCTTAGCGTTGACCCGCCAAAAACAGGTTCTCTCCGGTCACCCGTCCTGCTAGTAACTAGCCCGCTTCCCCCAACGCCCCTATACTCCGCCCACGACAAAAAGAACCACCCCGCAGGACCAAACTGCCCACCAACTGGTAACAACCCCGATGCCCTAGAAGTCAACTCGGACCCTAGCGGCTAGGCCGAATTTGGGCTAGATGGTTTCTCCAGCCTCTACCCCCAGAACGAGTGGCCTAACCAGGACCCCGAAAACCCAAAGACCCCCTGAGTCACTACTGTGTGCGCCCCAGATCTCTCCTACCTGCCGAGAAGATGCAAAAACAACCCGTCATCGCCCCCTGAACGAGTTATAAAAGTGCAGTGAACTTTTTTTTTATTTTAATAAATTTGTGTAAAAAGTGGAGTAACAAGCATAAAAATTCCAAAAAGTTTGTCTTATATATATTTTTTGGTGACCTTTTGTGTTCTAGCTCACTAATTTTTATTTGTATTTTTTTGGGTGTTGTAACATTTACATTTGTGTCCGGACTAGTCTTCACGGGGGATTGGTCTTGAATTAAGTAAAGACTGATCTCAACCCCTTGGAGAACAGCTGGGCGGGGGGCCTCAACCCCGACACGACGCGTCCCAATGGCTGATAGGGAAACTTCCTGTAGATATGCAGGACAGGTACGAATGAGGTTATACCAAATAAGTAACCGCGGATCACCTGAGGCACGGTACAGCGTCTGCTCAGATTAGGCGGCAGCGATATCCCTGGTGAAGAAACGCAGCTTCATCAGTACTAGATTAAGGCTAAAGATGAATAACGTCGGCATGGCTTAGTCCTAGATAACCGCGGGCAGAGTTGTATCAACGGAATGGCCGCGTCACTGCTATGCGGAAGGCAAAGGAAACCCACCGCATTAGTATTCCTAGTACAATCATGGTGGCTACAAACTCAAACAATGGCCCCGAGTACGGGCGCCCCTTAAATGGGGTAGGGGTGCGAAGAATCTCCCGGTTAGTCACCAAAATCTGCACTTGGAATGTTAGAACCATGTATCAAGCTGGAAAGATGCATAATGCATTACAAGAAATAGACAGGATGAATATAGACATCATGGGCATCAGTGAAATGAGATGGCCTGACTCAGGAAAAATAGTGAGGGGAGAACAGATAGTGTATTATTCGGGCAGCAGTGATAATCAACATCAACATGGAGTAGGTATTATCCTGAAGAAACACATGGCACAATATGTTAATAACTTTGTGTCGATATCAGAGAGAATTCTCTTAATACAACTAGAAGCATCTCCAGTAAATATAACAATAGTACAAATTTACGCACCGACTGCCGATAAAAGTGAAGAAATAATCGAACCATTTTACAATTCCTTAGAAACAACAATTAAAAAGATAAGGAAAGAAGAAATATTAATCATAATGGGAGACTTCAATTCTAAGATAGGCAAGGGTAGATGTGGCGAATTCGTTGGACCCTTTGGCCTTGGAGAAAGAAATGAGAGAGGGGAGAGGCTAAACATATTTCGCAATGAAAACAATCTAGTAGTAATAAATACCTTTTTCAAATTACCAGCTCGTCGACTTCATACATGGAAATCACCCTTAGATTCCCATGAACATATAATACGAAACCAAATCGATTACATTATGGTTAATCAAAGATTCAGAAACTGCTTTAAATCTGTTAAGACATACCCGGGAGCAGATATAAACTCCGATCATGTTCCATTAGTAGGAAATATAAGACTAAAACTAAAAAAGGTAAAGAAGAGAAGCAGGAGAAAACAAATCGATACAACTAAATTGAAAACGACATAACAAAAGAACAGACCAAAGAAAGTATCAACAATAAGTTAAAGAACAAGAGTACACACATAGAAGATATACAAAAAACAACGAAGAAATCGAACAAATAATAAAGGAAGTTAGTGAGAAAACACTTAAACCTGATACTAGAAAGAAAAAAGAATGGATGACAAACCAAATTATGGAATTAATGGAAGAAAGACGCAAAAGTAAGAACAATCCAAGAGAATACCGACAAATTGACAAGAAAAATAAGAAAAGAAATAAGAACTGCGAAAGAAGAATGGTTAAAAAGCCAATGTCAGGAGATAGAGACACAAGAGAAAACACATGACCATTTTAACCTATATAAAAAAGTAAAAGAAATAACGGGAATGTACAGAAAACCAACTCCCGGTCGACTCATGAATGAAACAGGAGAGATTATTATCGAGAAAACTGAACGGATAGAAACCTGGAAGAAATACATTGAAAAACTGTTTAATGACAACCGAACTGAAAACATAAACGAAGAATGTACAACGGGCTCGGAAATTACGATCGAAGAAGTAGAAAAAGTTATCAAAGAAGTCAAAGATGGAGAATCTCCGGGACCAGACGGGGTTCATGGAGAAATACTTAAACTCCTAGACTCAAAGGGAGTTAAGATAATTACGTCCTTATTCAATGAAATATATAACACGGACAAATACCGGAAGAATGGTTACGATCGAAATTCATTCCTATACTCAAGAAAAGCAACGCCAGCAGATGCGAAGATTACAGAACCATAAGCCTGATGAGCCACTTACTGAAGATGTTCTTGAAAATAATTCATAGAAGAATCTACGGGCAATGTGAAGAACAAATGTCGAACACGCAATTCGGCTTAAGAAATGCAGTAGGTACCAGAGAAGCCCTATTCTGCATACAAGTGTTGATACAAAGATGTCAAGACGTCAATCGTGAAGTATTCGTATGTTTTATAGGCCTTCGACACAGCAAAACATGAAAAAGTCATCGAAATTCTAAAGCGAATTGGACTAGATGACAAGGACATCAGGATTATAAGAAACTTGTATTGGAACCAGTCCGCCGACATAGCGGCAGAGGAAGAAAAGTCAGAAACAATCAATTTAAAGAGGAGTGCGTCAGGATTGCGTACTATCACCAATCCTTTTTAATTTATACTCGGAAGAGATCTTTAATGAAGCACTAGGAGGTAGGAGGTAATAAAGGAATATTGATTAATGGGGTACGCATAAATAACATCCGTTATGCAGATGATACTGTAATACTTACAAACAGCCCTAAAGATCTACAGCAAATAATGAATAGAGTAGCAACCGTTAGCGACAGATACGGTCTTAAACTGAACAAAAAAAAGACAAAATGTATGGTGATATGTAAGAACAACACAGCTCCTATAAACTTAATAGTAGAAAATAACAGAATAGAACAAGTACAAATATACACATACCTAGGTAGTACAATTACGAACATTGGGATCACTCAGTAGAAATCAAATGCCGTATCGAGAAAGCTTGAGCAGCGTTTAACAAATTAGGTCCAATATTAAAGGAGCATCACCTTAATATAGAAATGAAGATGCGTCTGGTAAGATGTTATGTGTTCTCTGTGCTTCTTTACGGAGTGGAGTCGTGGACGCTAACGGAGGCATCTAGCAAGAACATACAATCATTTGAGATGTGGGTATATCGGCGAATACTGAGGATTTCATGGGTAGAACATGTTACCAACAAGAACGAGAAAGAGTGAATAAAAATCTGGAATTAATGGAAACAATCAAGATACGGAAATTTGAATATCTGGGACATATTATGAGACACGAGAGATACGGACTACTACAGCTCATCCTACAAGGCAAGATACCCGGCAAGCGAGGAGTGGGAAGAAGGAGAATATCATGGCTGAAGAATCTTAGAACGTGGTTTGCAACAACAACAACAGGACTATTTAGAGCTGCTGCAGATAAAATAAGGATAGCCGCAATGATCCCCAACATCCGGAACAGATAGGCACCGGAAGAAAAAAAAACATTTACATGACATTTAAATGCGTGCGTGCACGTCTTTTCTGGTTATATTGGAATATTTAACAAAATAATTTGTTCTGTAGACAGAAATATTTTTTTTCACCCTCATAACTTACTCACTTACTCTAATTAGTGTTAATTACAATAAATTGATGGGCAAACGGGAGTTGCTAGAAATATTGTGCATGCGCAAATCGGTCATTTGGCATCTATATAAATACACATCTGTATATTAAGTAGAACACTGTATAGTCAGTTAGTTTTATGACATGTGGTGATTTCTAGTTCCAGACGTTTATCTATTTTTTATATCCAGATTAATATTTAAAAATCATTTTTCGCTTTGTTAATCTGTTCAGATAAGCGACCACACGAAAATCACCCCGAATTTGTTTTTGCAATGAAAGGTTGTTCATGTAGTCACTGAACACCATATGTCGAATTGAAAGTATAAATTTCGAAAATTTCAAAAAAACAAAAAATTTAAGGTGGGGCCAACAAAGTAGACACTTTATTAGCGAAGTTACTTTATTGCACCAATAAAATTATGCAATTGGAATCCTCTGCAACAAATACTAAGTTCTTACTCCATATTAGCTTACCCTCATTTGAGCCTTCATTTGAGCAAGATCTACTCCATCTTCTGGTACTGGCACATTATAAAATTCACCTTCCTCTTGCGTTAATAATTTAAACCAACCATTTGCAGGTGATTTTATTAGTTCTGAGATTCCAAAAGACAATGAACCCATAAAATCATTGCGAGAGGTGCGATCCCAATCCCATATTTCGATTAAAAGACGGCGGTCTTTGTCTTCAGCTTTCAGTTCGCTACAAAAATAATAAACTATGGTATTAAGAAATAAGAAGTACAATAAAAATTACTTTCTTAGATTGTTAAAAGTAGGAATAGGTATTATACTTATTATATAATCATCGGTAACGTCTGTTGGGATTTTGTTCAGATTTAGAAAATTTCTTTTCGGAAGTATGGTTTAGCACCATATTTTCTACCAAATGTACGTATCAAACGCCATTTCGTACTTTCGGAAATAACGGGAGGTGGCATTAACTCTGCTTTTATGAATAGAATACACTCTATATTGTTTAAAAAGGGGAGCCATCTGAATTTTTCATGCGGGTCCAATATAGCGGCCATTTTCCAAAATGGCGAATACAATTTTTAAACTATTTCAAATCAAGTTATAATTAAATTTGGGTTTTCTTTCCAGGAAGGGACGGTGATTTTGATATCTCGCGATGTCGGCTAGAAAGAAAGCTAAACTGCTAGCGGTTACCAAACCGCTACCTCTACGAACTGAGAATATTAAGATCGATTGGTGTACGTATTGCATTTGTCAAAATCAATATACCGACAATCCTTTATGTCCAGTTCAGAACAAGGACCCGTCGTGGATATTCAGTAGTTATACACATTGCCAGAGAACTTGTGTGCAATTAAGGCGATCGGTGAGCTGGGTCCCATTGCGCATTTCGACGGGCTGAATGAAGGTTCTGAGGCTGCTGCAACTCTATAGGCTCATGAAGTAAAATGGCACAAGTGTTGTTCGCTGCAATATAATGTTACAAAACTTCAGCGAGCACAAAAGAGGTTTGATGCAAAAGAAAAGACTCCTAGCAGTTGATTGACTAGGTGTTCCGTACCCGACATTGACATGATAGAGCATCTTTGCTTCATATGCACGTTGCCAGAGAAACGAAATCACAAGCTTCACGAGCCTACAACTGACTGACAGAGCGAAAGAAATAATGGGCCAACCACATCAAGGATGTACTGTACGTCTTATTGGAATGCTGCAGACAAGTGATTGGTAGCCCCAGAGGCAAAGTAGGAACACACGCAGAGAAAGCAATTCTGTAGACGATAGTGGAAGTAGAATATGCGAGGCCATAGCCTTTTCTGATCTTGTGTCTTACATTCAGGCGAAGTTGGAAAGTTAAGATTACGAATACGTGTTTCTCATGGGAACGCTAACTGCAATGTACAGGAAACGCAGCTACAGGTGCATCGTCCATCCGAGGAGTACCAACTAGTGTGCAAAACAACCAGATGTTGCATCGAACGCGCACTCCGAGAATCTTAATCTTTACGCTGTAGCTTCCGCCAGATTTTTTACAGCTCTCAAGAAAGAAATGGCGAAATGCAAAACATCTTTTGGGGGCACATTTGGAAAAAAAAAACTGCCAAGAATCTTCTGTCCACTCATTTCATTTGGCATGTGTGAACATGATTATTTTTTGAACTTGGTCTCGTGTGACGTGCAAGGCTACTACGGCAGTTCCGGCAATAGCACAATTCATAATGTTCAATTTTAAGAATCGGGCACCGAAAGAAGATATCGTGCGCCATACCAGGGACCAAGAATCCCCTTTGCTACTCTATACGGCTCTCGCAGCTTACGGCCACACACGCAGCAAAACAATTATTGATGATAGGCACAGGCGTGGCTTGTCCGTGTCATTAAACCGTACGACTGAGGTGACATCTTCGATCGTGCCGAAGAGGAAGGATTGCTATGTCCCAGTAACCTTCTGCGAGGTGTGTTTACGGTTGGTGTCTATAAAAATATGGACCACAATCTATTAAGCAAAATGTCCGTAGGGTCCTTCCACGGAACAAGTATTTCTGTGTTGCAAAACACCATCGGCAGCTCAGCTAGGCGAGTGCAGAAATTTCGAGACTTCATACAGTGACGTTGGATACCGAACTCTGGATGTCCCTCGTTTCCCTGAGTGCTATGAAATCGTGTCAAACGTGTATCTTGTGTAGAAAGAGCCAAAAATTTCTGATAGCAGCGCTCCATGTCTGTCTCAAATGTTTCAGACATAATTGAACCGATGCATAGGAAATAGAATCTAAGTGGCTTGGACATGTCTTTCATAACAGCAGTCATTCGTCGAAGCCTCAACCTCTGTGTCCTTGGTTTGTCATGGGATGAACATTCGCTTCAGACGCCAGTTATGAACGGAGATCAACCACTCTACCCCATTAGAAAACTAATCTAAAGGAATTGTTCACACTTATACGGCGAAGGGAAGTTCGTCATGATTCCGCCCCTTCCCAAATAGAGAAAGCATTTCTTGGAGTAATCGGACAGTACATGTCAGGGTGCAGATGGATCAGCGTTGCAGTGGACCCAGGGTTGGCTATTCCGGCGACTGCAGAAGATCTTATGAAGATTTTGCACGTCATGAAATCTAGAACAACCCACGAAATCACCGTTGCAGTACTCTACATTTTTCTAAGTCACGCCCACAGTACGTCTTCTGATGTTCTATTTGGTACCTGGATAGATGAACAAGCTCATGAATCACCAATTTTCATGTTCTGGTTGACTCTATTTAACCTGCAGGCTCTTCTCCTCTCATTTGTGCGCCCAATACGAAAAGGAAACTACAATCTGTTTAGAGAGTGCTCGAAGCAACTGCTTCCCTAGTTTTTATTGTTTTTTATTGTCTAGGGGTGCCCCAGACGTCCACGCCAAATTCTGGAGGAGAAACTTTGTCATTCGGAAAACCACGAGGCCGTTTTCAGCTCTTGCAGTGGATCAAGCGCATGAGCAGCAAAATGCCATAATCAAAAGTGAAGGGGGTGTCATTGGCCTCACCCAAGACCAAACAGCTTTGCGACGTCGGATGCTGGCTGGATCAGATATATGTCAACTACTACGAGAGTTCACGGATGTTGACTCCTCACACAATGAGCTCCATCACGAACAGTATTCTGCGTTCCAGGCAATGTTTTCCGCGCCAAGTCCTTGCACTATCAGAAAGTTAAGAAGAGTTTGGCAATCTATTTCAAGAGCACACAGCGACCTTTATCGTATTATATACCAAAATAATTGCAGACAACGATGCTGTGTGCACATTGACAAACCTGGAGGAAAAATGCAACGAACCGTACAGAAAATTCGTGAAAAGAGGCTTGTTGCAATACTGTAGCCTAACCATTTACAGTTTACGGTGAAAACAACCTCGAAAAAAGTCTAGGAACAAATTTGCTGGGAAAACCATTGATGGAAAAAATACCCGCCGACAACTATCGTCTGAAAAAAATGCTCCGGTAAAGACATGTTCCGGTAAAAACATTATCCAGAACAAACAAATCTAGTAAAATAAATCCCAAAAAATAACCACCAAACAATCGTCCCCTAAACGAAAGCACTTACATTTTCTTGCCGATGGGTTGCTGCATAATTAAGAAATAGCTTTCCCTGAAAAAGATACGAGTTTTTTTTGTGTTTGATCGATTTATATGAAAAACGGCGGGTTTTCTTTGGGAAATATATGCAAATGTCTAACAAGGCGTATTTATTAGTTTCAAAAACAGTTTGAAAATTTCCGGTAAGGCACTCTTCTGGAAATGAGGAAAAGTACCAAGTTTAACGGTTTAACTAACTTTTTTTCTCACTTTTTGTAAATTCTTCCTGGAGCTATCATAGGAATGTTTTCAGGGGATGTTTTTCCTAGAGAATGTAAGAAGGATTTTATTTAAAACATTTTTAAAATTTTCATCGTTTTTTTTTCACAAGATTTTCTTTCCGGGGGCATTTCTCATTCTCGAGACTGACTCAGCTGAGGAAACATTCGGAGCGGCGACTGTCGGGTATGTAATTAACAAAAAAATTTGGGGCCGTAGCCCACGAGTCCTGCTAGTAATATACACTGTGTCCATAAAGTAACCCCCTCCCAACTTACTTTCGAACGACTTGATATTTTTCTACAAAATTTCGTGTACTGTAATGGGAAATTAAATACTATTTTTCAGACTATATTAAAATTTTGTATCATCCAAAATGGCGACTGGGCGCCATTTTGAAATTTTTCTTTAATAGAAAGAGGGGTCGAGTGACACCTCATTTGAAAAGTCTTTTAGTTCTGCGTCTGATCCTAGAGTTTCAAAGAAAAATATTCAGCCATAACAAAATGGCGGATTTAAAACAAATGGACTCACTCAATTCAAAATTGTTTTGATTTTTTTATCCAGGGTCGAGTGACACCTCATTTGAAAGGTCTTTTAGTTCTGCGTTGGATCCTAGAATTTCAAAGAAAAATATTGAGCCATAACAAAATGGCGGATTGTAAACCAATGGACTCACTCAGTTCAAAATTGTTTTGATTTTCTTATCCAGTAGTCCACTTTTTCATTTGCAAGGCTAAATTTTCCCAGAAATATCGCAGGTGGCTTGAAATAATATTGAAAACGTTATGTTCCAACAAGACGGTGCGCCGCCTCATTATTATAGGCCTGTTTCTGACTTTCTCAACGGACATTTTTTTGGTAGATCGATTGTTAGGCGGGGGCCTGTAGAATAGCCGGCTCGCTCCCCAGATTTAACTCCCTTAGATTTTATTCTATGGGGATATCTGAAATCGAAAGTGTACAGAACCCGCCCAGAAACAATTGAAGAACTGGAGCAACGCATTACAGAAGTTTGCAGAAATATCACTCCAGAAAATTATGAAAATGTACGGCAGGAATTTCATAACCGACTTTTTATGTGCCAAGAAGTGAATGGTAAACATTTCGAACACTTAATTTAATTAATTTAAGCTTTAATTTTTTTTTAAATAGACTTCTTTATCTTCAAACATTGTCATTTTGTTATGGCTGAATATTTTTCTTTGAAACTTTAGGATCAGACGCAGAACTAAAAGACCTTTCCAATGAGGTGTCACTCGACCCCCCTTTTCATTTAAAAAAATTTCAAAATGGCGCCCAGTCGCCATTTTGGATGATACAAAATTTTAATATGGTTTGAAAGATAGTATTTAATTTCCCATTACAGCACACCAAATTTTGTAGAAAAATATCAAGTCGTTCAAAAGTTTGTTGGGGGGGGGGGGGATTACTTTATGGACACAGTGTATGTATTTTTCTATTTACTATTGCCTAACCCCCATGCGTTGTATTAGAAACAACGTTATTATTTTAAAATCCCTAATCGTTTTCAACTTTTTGCTGAAGTTTTAACTTAGAAGTTGGGAGGAGACAATAAAATTCAGTTTATAAATTGTTACTTTAAAAAGACTTTCTTGTGTTGTTTACTTATAGACTGATCGCGGACGTTTCGCGAGGGTGGACGTGTGCTTACGTCAACAAGTAAGCCCACGCATTTACACGCACAAATAGCTTGAATGTAACGTGTATCCAATATCTGTTTTGATTGTTTTATACTCGGAGTTGCGTATGTATTGACAAGGATCTACCACTGGAACTCGCTTTGCAAATCTAAAACCACTTAGAAAATTGTATTTGCATATACAGAGCGATCAAAAAGTAACCGTATCTGAATAGGTTATGAAAGAGAAAATGTTTGACGCTAATCGATACAATTTCCCGATTCGGCTCTGCTTAGAAAGTATTGGGAAACAATTTGTTTTCCTTTATCGTGTAAATGTTAATAATCATATTTAATAAGTTAATAAATTTCATATCATATTTGACAGTTTAATATTTATTATATTGCTGTACATCTATCAATTCACGACAACGTTTATTCTTTTATAGTAGGTATACCGGGCGCTCTAAGGTAAAAAGCTATGATCTAGCAAAAAAATTTTCCTTGTGCCTTAAGGATTTAAAGTCTGCAAGTTGTCAACATACTGTTCTGTGCCCTATTGCACAGGACTGTTTTTTGACAACTTGCAGATTGTGAATCTTCAAGGCATAATCAAAATTTTTTGCTAGGTCGTAGCTTTTTACCTCTCATGTCCCACGACAGTCAAGATACGGTTCGCTTTGCATCCTACTATAATAACCTACGCAGATTTGGCAACGTTTTGATCGCCCTGTATGTGAGATTAGATAGATAGCTGAAAAATAAAACCATTTAAACGTTGAATAACCAACAGATACTATGAATTTTATATTAGAGTCAATGTGGTTTCGCTCTCGGCATTTTTTTTAGCATGAAAATTAAGATAAATGTCTGAAATACTACAAAATTCAATGTTTCAGGCACATTACTCGTGTAGGTCCAGTACAGTTATACACGTAACGGAAATATTGCTTTTCTATAGCACACAGAAAATGTTATTAAAACTACTTACAATACTAAGGTTTCATTCCAAACAGGATTAAGACATGAACGGATGGTTTTAGTTTTCTTCTTTACATTATCGGTATCGGGTATTAATTTGAGTTTCACGTAAGGATCACTGAGTCCATTAGGGTCCATGGGTATCAAATTCCTTCCTTGGCATACTAAAAATTAAAATAATAAACACTGTTAGAGTGAAAAATTGATATAACCTATATAATTTAATGGTGTTTAAACTTTCAACCACATTGATCAATAGAATCGTTAATTTATTAATTAATTTTCGTTTCGTGTTTAAATAGAGAGAGAGTTCTAAGAATAATAATAAACAGAAACTATACGGTATATATACAGGTTGTTTCAAATTGCGTGTTAACTATGGGGATCTCGCTTATTTAAAGAGATACGACGATGGTTAAATTAGAGAAAAGTTGTGGAATTTTATGCCCACTAATAACCTGAAAACAAATTGGAGCTATCTTGCTTAGTTTCTGAATAAACTAAAAAAAAACTGAAATTTTGAATTTGTCATTTATGTTACATATTTCTAGTTAAGTTAACGCATTATTAGGACACTTTTTCATGCTGAATCTAAACGTTTGATCAGATTTGGTATAACTGCTACCATTGCTCATTTTTGACTGTCAACTTTTTTTTTCTTATGGCCGGCATTTTAAATTTTTCCATATTTAAATAGAGTTTTTAATTCTGATTTCAACGATGTATCACACTTTGCATTTTGTTTAAGCTTTGAGCATTTTATTACAGAAAATAAAAAATTCATAAGAGTGGCATGGAAAGACCACGTCATTTAATTTATATTGAAATAATTCTAGTAGGCCATAAACTGATGGAAGTAAAACAAAACACTAATTTTATTTACTTTGACCTTTAGATACATTAGCACACAACAGGTTAGATTAGAGAGTTTAATTTAGACAAGCTTCTGAGCATGTTTTACAAAAGAATCATTAAAAATTTATTTAATATTTGTATTAGTGCAGTTCTAGTGTTATACGTTGTATTTATTTTACCTATTATTCAAATTTCTTATGTATTTGTAAACATAAAAACTGAAAGTAGAATTTTCAGTTTTTTTTTTTTTTTTGTAAGAATCATGAAGCCGTGCGTGAGCACGACCCCATGATTCCCATCCCACCCCCTTACCCGGGCTCAGCACACTAAGGCTTTTCACCGGTCTAACATGTCCCACCCCTGAAAGACATGCAACCCAACATACACACCTACATACACCATCCATGGACTCGTCAGATTTAACTTATTCAGAAAAATTTGTGACGAGCAGTGGACTCGAACCAACTGCCATTGAGAGTCTAGTTTCAAAGCCTGGGACTTTAACCACTAGACCACCCGCCGGCCCAGAATTTTCAGTAAATTGTGCATGTTAAAAACTTTGTCCTTCATTTGTTTTTGTAAAAAATAATTTAACCTGCTGTCTTCGCTCAAAACAAACTTTCCTGAAATTTTCGCATACCTAATGTATCTAAAGGTCAAAGTAAATAAAATTAGTGTTTTGTTTTACTTCCATCAGTTCATGGCCCACTAGAACTCTTTCAAAATAAATTAAATGACGTGGTCTTTCCATGGCATTCTTATGAAATTTTTATTTTATGTAAGCTCAAAGCTTAAACAAAATGCAAAGTGTGACACATCGTTGAAATCAGAATTAAAAACTCTATTCAAATATGGAAAAATTTAAAATGCCGACAATAAGAAAAAAAAAAGTTGACAGTCGAAAATGAGCAATGGTAACAGTTATACCAAATCTGATCAAAAATTTAGATTCAGCATGAAAAAGTGTAATATAAATGACAAATGAGTTATGGCCGAAAATAATAAATAATTTCTTAGTTTATTCAGAAATTAAGCAAGATAGCTCTAATTTGTTTTCAGATTGTTAGTGGGCATAAAATTCCACAACTTTTCTCTAATTTAACCATCCTCGTATCTCTTCAAATAAGCGAGGATAGTTAACACGCAATTTGAAACAACGCTATGTCATATCTAGCAATAACTGTTCAAATTAGCGACAATTACAGCAATCGACAAACAGACACATCTGAACAGATTGGTTCCATTCCTGATTGTTATTGCTATGATAATGTTTCTTGCTGAAGTCTGGAATATTTATACAGTTTCTTTTTAGTTGAATTTTTTCCAATATTGTCTGCTTTTTAATATCAACAACGCGTTTTCTGGCAGTTACATGATTTTAACTACGCCTGTAGTAATTTCTGGTCAGGATATCGAATAAAACAAGACGTTGAGAATGAATAAACGATAATTATATTAAAGTAAATACAAAAACTATTACTTAGACGTGTGTGCGCAAGCATCCCCGTTTTTATTCCGGTGCACGTTACTCGCCCGACTGCCCGTTCTACCCCTTGCCTGACTAACCCTCACTAGTAGTAGTGTCAACTACCAACCCTTAAGAAATAAAAGTTACTTTACGCCTATTAATTAGCTCTAGTTAAAAAATATATGTATATCAATTTTTAGTCTGAAATCCGAAGCGCATATAATCAGCTGTTGGGTGGGCGGTTACGTTCTTATTATTCTTATACATATACGGTATGCGACATCGTAGGATTGCCTTTATAAATTGTTTTCTTAGACTGGCGTCAAGAACTAACAGTCGGTGAAATGTACAACGTTATAATTACAAAATTTACACTTTTGCAACTAAGGTAAAGTATGGGAAAGTCCACTCGAAATCGACACTTCAGTTTTTTTTTGTATAGACAGGGTAATGAAACAAAGGTTTATTTTTTGTATTAAAAACATACAAAATGTTTAAGGTATCGGCAGAGTAGAAAACAGCAAAATAAGTTTCTATGGCAAATCGCCAACATACTTAAAAAATCGTTTAACTGGTTCCTAATTCCCTTATTTCTTTTTCATTCAACATTTTCGTAGAAGGGACGAATAAAATGCTTGAAAATACATTCAAACCGAATTGGCAATAAAACTGCACGTGTCCCATACAAAAAACCACATAAAAGTAAACGTTTCTTTTGTACCTAAAACTTGAAAATAAGATAAACAGACATCTGCTGCTTTTCGGAAACGTGCACCATATTTTTGCGGTCAATTTCAAAACCATTTATGCCAAAACAAACACTTTTCACGTAATAAATTTTGGGTATTATATGTAATGGGTTTTGAACTACCCTTGGGGCTTTTATGCAGGTGTTAACTGAAGGAAAATAGGATTTATGTTAAGAGACAATAAGCCCTTTTTTGCGTTACCATACTTTCAGTATGGGAAGACTGTATTGTGGTCGTGCAAAAATTCTACTCTAAGATTTTGACGGAAGTATATGATCTTTCGAGAAACCAAAAAAGTTGGGTTCAAAAAATGTCTGTATGTGTATGTGTCACGCTCTATATCTCAGAAACTACTGCATGGGTTTTCAGGAACTTTGCAGTTAAACGAAGAGTTTAACCAAAGACTGTGCCACTTTTGGTGTAACACTAAGGCAAATCGAATACTGATTTTTCAAAAAACTTTGTTATTATAATAACACTAGGGGGACACATTGTTGCTGTGTACCAGAATTTTTTAAACAATGAAAGTCGTAAAACAAAAAGTTAATCTCACGCAGTCTTTTAACAAAACGTGAGCAAAGCACTTTGCTTGAACTTTCCTACACTTATGATAATGTTACCGTATTTGCAATGGTATGTTTGTATAACGTTAAACCGTACAATGACTCTTAAGGTCGCACTGCAGAACTTTTCTAATTTTTTGAGAAAAAAGTTTTTTATTTTTATTTTTTGGAAAAACATGCCGTGGTATTAAAGAAAACCAGACGATACAGCAAATTCATCAGTCAAAAACTGGATGAGAAGGGTAAAATTGATTCTTCTAAATATTGCTTAACCTAAACATTAAGTTGCGAATCTTATTCCCACCAAAGAGCAATTTAGCTTAAACAGAAATGTTTTATCGTCCCCTGTTACGAACAGAATTATAGCTCATTTCTTTCTTGATAAGCCTACAAAATTTAAAAACAAACTAGTGTTACCCCAGCACACAATGCACTGACAGACAGCGTTGACAAAACCGGCGAAATGTCAAGTCACGTGACGCATTAGTTCCGATAATGACACGCGACGTTATTGTAGATGGCGCCCCAAGTGACGCGCGTCTAGCCGACCTTCATATATATTATAAATTAAAATAATTATTATTAAAAAATCGACGTAGAATAAAAATATAAAAATGTTTCATGTTCCATCTGTGGATAGAGACCTTTCATTTAAAAAAAAATGGTCCAAGTTGGTGAAGCGGTAGCCGCTGGAGGAAGGGGAGAAAAAAACCCTTTGTGCTTTTATATATGTATGGATTGTGTGGTTTTTGATTAATTTCTTTCTTTTTTGCGAGGTTATTGGCGTGACAAAAATTTCCACAGTATTCAAAAATAATCATCTACAGTTCATTTAATAAGCCCATGTTTCCTAGAAACTTAACTAGTTTTCTTACACTTTCTAAAGAACCTAGTATTTGGATCATCGTCCCTTGCATTTGATTTGCATTTCTTTCGGCTTCATATCGCGGGCACTCGACAACAATGTGTTTGACACTTTGGTGTTTTTGGCAAACTTCACAGTAAGGTCGTTGTAGTAACCGCGGTTAGAAGTGAGGTCATCGATATAACTATCGTAACCAATAGGGCCCACCTAGCAATTGCGAAGTGGCATGTTTCAGATGAGCCGTCTTTATCGGATCATAGATATATTAGGTTTGAGCTGGAATCACCAGTAACAAAAAACAGATGTACAGAAATCCTAGAACCTGTGACTGGGAACTCAATCGACAGTACCTAACACAGGGGCTGGAGGAATGCCCATCTAGGCCGAAAACAGCAGCTGAACTAGAACTTATGGCAGACAGCCTACAGTCAGTAATCATCACAGCCTATGAAAAGAGTTGTCGTCTAAAGGTCAGGGGAGGACAACGTGAAGTTCCATGGTGGAACAACGAACTCTCCTCACTGAGGAATAACACCAGAAAACTCTTTAACCGTGCAAAGTTAACGGGTGAATGGGAATTATACAGAAGTTCCCTCACGAACTACAATAAAGCCTTGAGGAAGGCCAAACGCTCCTCGTGGCGGAGATTCTGCGAGGAGGTCGAAAGAACTCCAGAATGCGCAAGACTCCAAAAAGCGTTGAAAAAAGACGATGCCAGTAAATTAGGCTCGTTGAAAAAACCCGACGGGGGCTTTACGACGACCGGGGAGGAAACTCTAGAGCTTCTGCTCAAGACTCACTCCCCGGGATGTCAAAACCTACCGGGAGATGCCCAATCGAACAGTCTAAATCTAGTCATACCACCACACAGGCGGGCGACAAGAGAAGACTGGGCTAGGGCGAACAAAATCTGCAACATAACAAAAATTGTATGGGCAATAAACACTTTTGAACCATACAAGTCAGCTGGAGTTGAAGAAATATTCCCAGCACTATTACAGCAGGGCATTAAAGAACTGTCGTCTCCACTGTGCTCACTTTTTAGAGCCAGCATAGCGACAGGCTATACGCCTCATAGTTGGAGGCGGGCCAAACTGGTATTCATACCAAAGCCTGGACGAGATTCGTACGCCGACGCAAAATCCTTCAGGCCGATCAGCCTAACATCGTTTCTACTGAAAACACTGGAAAGACTGGTCGACAGATACATAAGGGACGATGTTTTGAGGGATAACCCTCTACATCAAAACCAATTTGCTTATCAAACAGGAAAATCCTGCGATCTCGCGATTCACGAGATAGTCGAAAGGGCAGAAAAGGCCATAAACAATCGTGAGATTGCTTTGGCCGTGAGATTGCTTTGGCAGCCTTTATGGACATCGAAGGAGCTTTCGACAATACATCCTTCGACTCGGTGAATGACGCCGTGGTAAGGCGTGGGGTCTGTCCTACTGTAGCCAGATGGATTGACTTCACGTTGAGAAATAGAGAAATAATCTCTACCCTAAAAGAAGCCACAGGAAGGGCCGTCGTTCTACGGGGCTGCTCACAGGGAGGGGTCTTGTCACCTCTCTTGTGGAGCCTAGTGGCCGATGACCTTCTACAGCAGCTACAGCAGCAAAAATGCGGAGTATACTCGCAAGGGTATGCAGACGACATCGTCATTCTAGTAAACGGGAAGTTCGAGGGCGTCATCTGCAATTTGTTGCAGCAAGCACTCAACACCGTTGAAAGATGGTGCACAAAGGAGGGACTCTCGGTTAACTCCGCAAAGACCTCCACCTTGGCCTTCACAAGAAAAAGGAACCTCAACTTGAGGGGCTTAAAACTGTGGGGCCAAGAAATAATGAGGGTAACAGAGGTCAAGTACCTGGGAGTCATTTTAGACACCAGACTTACCTTTCAACCTCATGTTGCAAACATAACAAACAAAGCCACAAAAGCCCTCTGGGCGGGCAGGCGAATGTTTGGGAAAAATTGAGGGATAAAACCCGCAATGGTACACTGGCTATACACCAAGGTGGTACTACCGGTAGTTACCTACGCATCAATTATTTGGTGGCAAAAAGCAGATAAGGCGGCAATAAACGCCAAACTGGGCAAGCTACAAAGGCTAGCATGCCTGGGTATCACTGGCGCAATGTCAACTACCCCAACGGCAGCCATGGAGACACTGCTGGACCTCCCTCCCCTCCGATTGGTGGTGGAGTTTGAGGCCGTAGCAGCGGCATACAGGCTCAGAGATAACATCAGGGGAAGGACTCCCTGGAGGAAAGACTCTCACCTAAAGATGTTTCAAAAACTAGCCGAAAACAGCATACTACAAATGCAGTCAGACAAAATACTCAAAAGTTATCACTTCAACAAACCCTTTAAGATTATAATCTCGGAGGGGGGGAGAAGTGCATTTACAACAAACCGTACAAACAATTTTGGAAGCGTGTGGTACACAGACGGATCCAAGATGAGAGACAAAACCGGAGCCGGGGCATATGAAGAAGGCACAGGGAATGAAATTATCATAAACCTGGGCCGTTATGCCACCGTATTCCAGTCGGAACTAACAGCAATAACCAGTTGCGCACAGGCAATGGTGGAAAGAAACTATGAGAACAAGCAAGTTCTCATTAGGTCTGACAGTCAGGCTGCCCTAAAGGCCCTACTGTCAGAGGAGGTCAACTCCAATACAGTAAAAAGCTGCCTGGTAGCCCTAACTGAACTGGCTGCCCGTAACAGAGTTACTCTGGAGTGGGTACCAGGGCATCAGGGAATAGCAGGAAACGAAAGGGTAGACTCACTAGCTAGGAGAGGAGCCGAACACACCCTGATTGGTCCTGAGCCCACCTCCAGTATTGCTTACAGCAGGGCAAAGGGCTATATAAAGGACCTCCTCAGAGAAGCACATCGCAAGCATTGGAATGCGTTGCCTGGACTGAGACAGTCAAAACTGTTTATTCAAGACCCGTCCAGGAAGACTAC
Source organism: Ctenicera cuprea (assembly GCA_958336395.1). NCBI lineage: Eukaryota > Metazoa > Arthropoda > Insecta > Coleoptera > Elateridae > Ctenicera > Ctenicera cuprea. The sequence continues at coordinate 50,159,202 of OY284492.1, read as the reverse complement.
CAAACAAATCCTGAAGCTTGACAGGAGCAACCTAAAGAGACTAACAAGTCTCCTTACAGAACACTGCAAGATGATGAAACACCTCCACACGATGGGGCTAACAAACGACCCTGCGTGTAGAGTGTGTGATATGGAGGAGGAAATCCCATTACATATAATCTGTCGATGCGAAGCACTGGCAGCAAAAAGGCTTAGGAGATTCGGAGTCCCCTTCGTGGACGTAGAAGAACTCCAAGCCATCCCCCTCAGGGACGTCTTGGACTTTGTGAAAGATACAGGACTACTTGAGGGAGACTAACTATTACAAGGGGCACAATAGGCCTACTATGGCCGCAGTGCAGTGGGCAAAGACACCAACCCTTGGAAAAAAAAAGGTCGTTGTTCATCCTGGAGTAGATAACCGTGGGTATAACGAGTATGGCCAATTCGGAGTCTTGCTAGTAATACTTGCAATTTTCTGTTAGCCGGTTGCAATAAGGGTTTATTTATTTTTAGTATTACCTCTTTGAGCTTTGTTTCCCCATCATTCCATGTTTGTTGCCAGGACTCATTTATTTTCAACTTTAAGTACTTTTTCACAACAGACGCTGTATAGATTTTGTTTGTTTGTCTAGTTTCTGTTAAATTGGTAGCTTCTCGTGCTGCTTGTTCTGCTTTCTCGTTTCCTGATATACCTATATGGGACGGTACATAGATAAATGTTATTTCATTTCCCTCCAAGGTTAATTTGGATAATTTATCTTTTATTGTTTGTGCAATTGGATGTGTAGGGTAGTATTGTTGTATCGTTTGTAATGTACTCAGTGAGTCAGTACATACGACGTAAGATGACTCTAGATGATCTGAAGTATGTATCAAGGCTTGTAATAAGGCGTACAGTTCCCCGGTGTAAATATGTACTGCATATTCCAGGCAGTCGATAACGGTACTCTTGGGTGGGAGTTATCACTGCAGCTCCAACTTCTTCCCCGGATTTTGATGCATCGGTGTACAGGAACGTTGAACTTTCATAGCTTTCTTGAAGTTGGGAAAAAGCCTGGCGTATGATCAAAAGGTGGGTATTATTTTTTTGATGAAGGGTTAGGGAGTAGTTTATATTTGGAGTTTTAATAGTCCATGGCGGAATTTTGCTATTTTGGAGAGGGAGAACAGCGGGATATTTATATTTGATTTCAGAGAGGTATGTATTTCAGGTTCAGGACATTGTGAGATGGACTAGACAGCGCAGGCGAGATTGGAACGAACACGTAAGCCGAATGGACAACAACAGAATAGCAAAAATGGCAAGAGATGGAAAAGTCGGAGGAAGAAGACTACCTGGACGACCATTAAAGCGGTGGAAAGAAAGTTGGCAATCCACATCCCAAGAATAAAGTGCTGGAAATAACAGGCCTTTAAGGCCTAAATTACGACGAAGAAGAAGAGATGTATTTATTCGTTCATGGAATGGCAATTTTTGATTTTTCCGTTGTTTGTATATTTTGCTGTGACAGCGCGAGAAGGTTCTTTTATAATTTGGATTTTTTTCATTTGCTGAGATTGTGTCTGCGTAAGAGAGCGATAGTAATTTTATATTTAGGTCTAATGGCATTTCTTTTGTAATGCAATAAAGGCTTTTTATTGGGCTTGTACGATATGCTCCTGTAATGATTCGTAGCGCAGAGTTCTGAACTGTTTCTATTTTTTTACGATAGGTCTTTCTGCAACTTGAATAGGTCACTATCCCATAATCAATTTTGGATCGAACCAAGCTCCTGTAGATGTGTAATAATTTTTCGGTATCGACACCCCGCTGATGTTTCGCCAGGGTTTTAAGCAGTCCTAATCCTTTTGAGCAAGCGAGTTTAACATTATTTAAGTGAGATTTCCAATTTAATTTTGAGTCAAACAGAACTCCTAAATATCTTATATTGTCATCATATTTTAAGTTTTTGGAGTTTAACTTCAGTCTTTCATTTGTGGATCGTTTCGAAAATAATATGCATTTGGTTTTTTCAGTTGAGAATTTAAATCCAGTTTTTTCGACCAGTTTTCTATTTTTGTTATGGAGCTTTGTAATAGTTTTTGGATGGAGCTCAAATTATTACCCTTTGCATAAATTGCCAGATCGTCTGCAAATAAACTTGCTTTTACTGGAAGTGTTATTTCTTTAGTAATATCATTTATGGCTAGTAGGAATAATGTCGTACTGATAACTGACCCTTGTGGTGTACCATTTTCCAGGGTCTTTTTGCTTGACATCACATTATTTGTTTTAACTCTGAAGGTTCTGTTTTCTAGGAAGCGTGTAATATAAGTTAATATATTTCCATGAAATCCTAAGGAAGCTAATTTCTTTATTATTCCATGTCGCCAAGTCATGTCAAACGCTTTTTCGATGTCAAAGAATACAGCGATGATTTTCTGATTGTTTGCAAAAGCGTCGCATATATCGGTTTCCAGATTTAGTAGATTATCGTTTGTTGATCGAGCTTTTCGAAAAGCACGTTGGGCAGGGTTTAAAAGGTTATTTCCCTCCAATGTCCACACCAGTCTTTGGTTTACGATTTTTTCTAGGAGTTTGCACATAGTGCATGTTAAGGAAATTGGCCTATATGATGTTATTTGATCCTGAGGTTTGTGTGGCTTTATAATTGGTAAAATGATGGCTTCAGACCAAATTGCAGGATATTGATAAGTAGTCCAGATTTGATTATAGATGTTTAGGATTAAATTTTTGGCAATGGTCAATAAGTTTTGAATAAATATGTACGGAATATTATCTGCACCGGGACTAGTATTTTTACAGTTTTTAATTTCGTCTTTTAATTCTGCTTTATTTATGGGGAGATTTATTTCTGGCCAATTTTGTGCAGAGAGAGTTATGTGTTTACTTTTCTCATTTTCTTTCTATAGTTTAAATTCATTTTCGTAGTTGTCATTACTTGATTGTTTCTCGTAATAGTCTGCCAACAATTCCACTATTTCGGATTTTGGCAGAATAATGTTATTTTCATGTCTTATCAGTGTAATTTGGTTGTTTTTATTTTGTCCTTTTATCTTCCTAACTTTACCCCATACTTCACTCATAGGAGTTGAGCTGTTTATTGAAGAGGTGTATTTAGCCCATGATTCTTTTTTGCTCTTTTTTTATAACAAATCGTGTTTTAGCTCTAAGTTTTTTAAAGTTTAGTAAATTTTCTTGCGTGTTGTGTCTTTTTAGCTCATTGAAAGCATGTTTGCTTGCTTTTATTGCTTGTTGACATTCCTTATTCCACCACGGTACTGGTATGTGGTTTTTTGGTGAAATCTTTTTTGAAATAGAACGATTTGCTGCATTAAAGTGGTTAAATGTTCTATCATTTGGTCTACAACTTGGCTTTCGAGGATATTTTCGTCTAAGTTTTGTTCTATGTCATTTGTGTACTGTTTCCAGTTTGCAGTGCAGAGGTTCCAGGAGGTGTATTGACCACCTACGACTTTCTCGGCTTCTAAGCTATTTTCGATTTTAATAGGATAATGATCGCTTCCGTGAAGATATGGAAAAATCGTTCAGGTCATCCGTGATGCTAGAACAGCATCACATAAACTTAAATCTATAGCCGAAAACTTTGCATCGTAGGGGTTAAATCTCGTTTTTTTACCAGTGTTTAACAGTATAAAATTTGAGTCGTCTAATATATCTTCTATTATTTTCCCTCTAGAATCAGTTTTTTCTGATCCCCAAATAGCATTATACGCGTTAAAATCCCCTAATATTAGGCACGGACATGGTAATTGTTTTATGAGTTTTTTTAATTTTGTAAAGGTTGTTTCATCTCTCCGTGATAAGTATATGTTACAGATGGTGATTTTACAAGACAACTGCACAGATACTGCTACTGCTTCCAAATCAGTGGTAAGGGATATTTCATTTGAAACATATTTGGAGCTTACATATGTGGCAACTCCACCACTTGCTTTCTCCGCTTCAATTCTATTTCTGTGATAGACATTGTATTTATTCATTTCGTGTACATTATTATCTTTGAAATTTGTTTCTTGTAAACATATTATTGCTGGCATTTCAGTAGACATTATAAGTTTTAATTCTTCTGAATGGGGAAAAAACCCATTTATATTCCATTGTAATATGAATGTGATGATTATGATAATTAATATTTATTTGAATGTTCCCAACATTATAAAAACATTTTTCAATGTTAGATCATTTAATAGTGAGCAAACACCGCCTCATCACAGACAATTGAAAGCTCCATTGTAATTTATATGGTATTATATTCAGGCTTTCTGAAATAGCACCCTACCCCTTATGTGAGAGACCTAAATGGTACATGGTAAATAATAAATTTAAAAAAAATGTTACTTTATCGTTTTATTTTCATAAAGTTGCTAGCTATTAACTTCAGTGAAACGGCTGCTCTATGTTTCTACTTTTATAAATTTATATGTATTCAAATATTTTACGTCGACCATATATTTTTCATTTTTCATCCTACATTATTAATTAGAATTTAAAAAAAGTAGTTAACGACCCCATTTCGTGTGATTAGGTTTTATTTACGTCAAAATTTCAAATAAGTATTAACAAAACAGTGGTAATTTTGGAATACTTCATGTTTTATACCCTATAAATTTAATTAGAAGAAAGCGGCACGCGGCGGGGCGTTTACAGTTACTTGATGCAAGTTCACTTGATTTCAGAAACTTATGGAAAAGATGGAGTAAAGATATGCTAAGAGAGTTGAAAGTGAGAAGATAAGGGAGGAAGGCTATAGATAGATAAAATTGAAAGAAAGTCCTTGAGAAGGCCAGGATCCTACATGAACCGTAGATCCAGATGATGATGATGATGATGATAATGATATAAATATAAATGCAATATAAAAAGTCAGTTGTAACGATAAAAGTAATAAATTCTCGGTAATATTGGTAAACGCACGGTAGGAATAATAAATAATTTATAAATATCATAGCTGCTCGGAAAGTACAAGAAACGCATGATGAGAATACATATGCATGATCGGTTTGGTGAGCAAACATATTCTCGGTAGAAATAGTAAATGTTCGATTAAAATTATAAATGTGTGGTAGGAATAATAAAAGCACAGTGAAAAATTTCAACGCATATTATCAATTGAAAACAATGTTGTTGGTCTATGAGGTTAGCGCGAGGTTATAGTTAATAAACGTTATATTTTTACAGAATTTTACAGAATAAATAATGTGCTTCTTCTAGGCGGTTAACGCGATGTTATATTTTTACAATAGACAATGCCTGAACAATGTTCTAGTAAGCGAGTTTTCTGCGGAGGTCTCCGCTTCTCGCAGCCTACACGCCATCTTCTTCTGTCTTCCTTTTTGAAATTTGTTTTTCCAGCCGTTTCTGGATCTGTCTTGCTTTCTGTGTTGGGTTGGAACCCTTTGCCATTGTTCTTTCGGTCATTTGTTCTCTTTTAATGTGTCTGTACCGTGTTAGTCGTATATCTATTTCGTGTTTTACCGTTTCTATTTTGACTTTCATAATTTTCCTTACTCTTTCATTTCTTATGTGGTGAAGTTTCAATATGTCACGGCTTCTTCTGCAGTACTCACCTCTAAGGCATTTGTTTATAATACGGCTATTGAGTACCCACGTACGATTCTATAATAGGTTTAAATATCGCATAGTTCGTCCTTTTTGTAATATATTTGATCAAAAGCATTGAATTTAATTCTCTAGTTATTCTTCTTCCATGTCCTATTTTTCGGGTTGTTTTTTACTTGTTCTTTCAGCTGCCAAAGCTACTTCTAAATGTTTATACTTTTTACATGATTTTATCTTATCGTTTTCTATATCTTCTCTTTCTTTTTTCGTCACTAGTTACTTAGTTTTTTCCAAGTTCACCCTTAGACCCGATTTTCCATATTCTTCAATAATTTTACGCATCATATACTCTCCGTCTTCATGGTTGGAAGCTATAACCATCTGATCCTCAGTAAATCAGGTGGTATATAAATGATCGTTTTCTATTTCCATTCCCGTTCTTCTGCACTTTCTCTTCCACAAATCCACACTAGATAGTGTGGGTCTTTTTTAAATTAACTGCTGCAGCCAGAATGTACCTTGGTTCTTCGTTCACTGTGACTTCTATTCTTTGTTTTATATTGAGCTTAGGACACTAATTCCTCTATAATTCACACAATTATTTCTGCCACCCCCCCTTATTGAATATTGATGTTATAGCATGTGCCTCTTTTCATTCTTGTGGTATATCACTTCCTTCCAGACACTTCTTCAATAAATTCGTGATCGTTTCTGCGATAACGGTTAGGTCACTTTTAATCAGTTCTACAGGAAATCCTCTAAGACCACCTGATTTTCCATTCTCTATGCGTCTTAGGGCGCTCTTTAATTCCTTTACCGTAGTTTTCTCCAAACGTTACTCTGGTGTTGTTTGCTCTATTTCATAATTTACATTCATGTACTTTTCTCTCCTTTTTTTCAGTAGTTCTTCGTAATAGTATTTCTATTTTTGTGTCTATCATGTCTAACCTCACTTTTTCACTTACGTCATTTCTCATTGATCAAATAGTCTGCCATGCTTGTTTGGTTTTAGTACTACCCATACATATGTCGATTTCTGGACACTTTTGTTGCCAACTTCAATTTTTGTTTTACTGTATTTCTTTTTACTTCTTTATTACTTCTTATATATGCTTTCCAATCTTTGGCATTCCCTGTTGACATCCATTTTTCATATAATAGTTTCTTTTTGATAATGCCCTGTTCCACTTCTTCATCCCACCACCTCTGTCCTTTTTCCGTGCTGTTTTGTTATCAATTTTTCGCTCGGCTGTTTGATGTATTGCGTTCTTCATTTCAGCGTATATTGTTTCCGTGCGTCCCTCTATTGGTTTATTATTAAATTTTGCAGATAATAGTAATTGATATACGAAATGTTGGTTGCATGACGAAAAACTGCGGATGCCGGCACACGGTATTCCGAGTTAAGCACTATATGTAGTCCTAGGGGGTATAATTGAAATTTCTCTATTATAATTAATTTCATCTAAAGGGACCGTCAAAGCCCTATGTATCAGGGACCTGTATGCTGCTAATTTATGTGTTTTATGGTGACAAGAATCGTGTGGTATTGTAATGTCTGTTTGTGTAGGTTTTCTATAAACTGAGTACTCAAATTTATTAGTTGAATTAATTTTTATGTTTAAATCTAAAAAGTTAATGGACTTATTTTGTTCAGTTTCTAGTGTAAATTTTAAAAACTGTACCGTTAATGAATGAACAAATTGATCTGTTAAATTCTCCTCTACTGGACGTTTTGGAATGAGAAATCAAGTCATCTGCAGACGATTACCAAGATAAGTGAAAAAGTTCTATTGCTATAACAACACTAACTGTTTATTTTTTCATATAACCTTTGACAATGGCATGTAAACATGCCGAAATACGTATAAGGTTTAAATAAATAGATATTGTTAAAGTGATTAAGTATTTTATATACAGATACTCATTAAATATGGACTTTAACGAAGTAAAGCTGGAATTGATAAATAAAATAAAAGGGTACCAATTTTCAATTTTCAAAAATTCATAGAGGGCGTCACAGTGAAATTTTGACAATGAGCAAAAAGTAAAATTGTAGCAGATGATTATCTCTATCAGCTTAAAAAGTTTAAACAAAAACGTGTGGGCAGTATTTGAGATTATTTTTTTGAAAATTTCAAAAATTTTGGAGTGGTGCCATTGAGATCGTTTTTCGATTTTCAAAATTAATGATATTTCATGGTAAAGTACCCTTAAGGGGCTACCAATCAAGATGTAGTTGATCCCAATCAAACAACTGGTTTTTGAGTAAATGGGCGTTAAAGTCGAAATTTTCAAAAATCCGTAGCGGCCGCTATGTTGAAGCTAGCGAGTTCGGTAAAAAAACTTTTGATTTGTTCTAAGGCCTTCTATAATTTCCACTATTCCAATTTCCAAAATTCAGTTTCTGAAAAAAATGCTACCAAAAAACATGTCTAACTTCCGCTTCCGGTTTCGCATTCTTTTTAAAAGCTTATTTTGTCGATGAATTTTTGATATACCTCCTCATTCCAAAGCACATCGAAATCGGTCCAGCCGTTCCGGGGATATGAGCGTTACCCACCCACCCACCCACAGACAGACATTTTTTAAAAACCACTTTTTTAGAATCCTGGAAGCCCAAAACATGTATTTCCGTCAAAATCTCGATTTTGAAAATTTGCATGAAATCAATACTTCCCTATACTGAAAGTATAGGAAAGTAAAAAGCTTAATTATACAGTATGTGTCCGTAAACATATCCGCGTGATAATTTCTAAAATAAATTAATTACGGACAAGAATTTTGTTCAATAAACCCAATCGATTTTGCGCCTTAACCATCAAAAGTAGTCATTTGGTTGCGTAATTTGATTGCATCTTTATAAGCATTAATACGATAGTAATTATTTATATAATTTCATAATTACACTTTCGGTGGTAAACAGCCATCAATACCTACGTAACAAATTTTATGGAGGCCATGCAATTACCATTATGGTCGATAATTTCAAAATTCCAAACATATGGGTCGATCGGGTACTCGAAGTTTAAGCTAATAAATCAAAAAAAATTAACAAAATATTGTGTATTTACTGGTATGTCCCTGCAGAGGTAACCGTGATTCTTAGAAATGCACTAAAAGGAAGGTTGCACAATGGTTGCAGGCAAGAAACAGTTTGCAGCTGCAGCCCTCTTTTCTTATGGTTAAATATTTGGTGTTGACAATTTTTATTGCATTTTGAACACCTGCATAAAAGAGAGGAATTTATACGCAAAAGCTTTTTGCAGATAAAAACAAGCAATAAACTTCAAGAGGGTTGTTTATTAAATACTGCCCGCCCTTTATTGAATAATTGGCGATGACAGGGTTTTTATTTATGACAGCTTTTAAGGAAACATGCATGTGAATTTCCCTATACAATATATATCTCATGCTGGTTTTATGAGTTTCGAATTGCTTCACAATTATATTATATTTTGGGTACATGTGATGTAGATTGTAGATTTTTAAGTATGCCTATCGCTACACGTCATATTTTCTTGATGTCAAATTTATTTCCTTATTGCTTTCTTTAGCTTGTGAGAGCTGCGTATTTTCAAGTATTAAGGCCGTTTTGCGTTTGTAATTTAATTGTTCATTACTGTTTTATTTTATAATCATTTCTACCCGCACATAGCTTAAGGAATTTTCTTATTTGTATGTAATATTGTATAATATTTTATACTATTTTTGTACGTGCAAGGTGCACTCAAGGAACCCAAAAAAGTGTTTTTAAAAAAATGTATGTCTGTGGGTGACGCTTCTACAGGCGAAAGTACTGGCCGATTTTGATGAAATTTTAAAGCAAGGAGAACTTAAGGCGAATCGAAAACTTTTCCGGCATTTACGTGATTTTAACTGCGCCTATGAATTAGCTTTAGTTAAAAAATATATTTTTTGTTCTTTGCATATTTTTGTTCCCAAATAGAGATATTATAGCCATTTTTGTGACATCCGAAGCGGAATTTGCAATTCGCCGAATCGCGGCGGGCGCTTACCTTGCTTTAGTGCAGATAGTTGCGCCCCGAGGGATCTCGGCTGCGGCAGCAGGACGCCTCCGTCTTACCTATATGCTTATTGCCTTTTGCAGGGTGATACCAGTTTATTAAATTATTAAATTATCAACTTTCAGTATCATAAGATTCCCTTGTTTTGAATATATTTAGAACATCAGCTACCCTGGCTAGGTTTTCTGCAGTTTCCCTAGTGTGTACAGGTAAATACTGAGGGTACATAATTGTAAGTCAGCTGCAGCTGCAATTGTTTTGAGGAAACGATATTGAACTGTTTCAATAAATGTATTAAACCTCTTCTGTGTTTTATTTATCAAATTATTTTTATAGATTCCAGCACAGGTAAGTTTTCTTTCAATTAAGAAAACTGGTGCCAAGATTCATAATGAAAATCTGTGCAATCTCGGCAAAAACTTTATCGGTAAAAACACCTCTAAAAGTATTCATCCCTTAGACCTTAACACAAATTCACCGCTAAAATCATTATTATAAATGATTCACACACAGAAAATGTTGGCAAAGACTTCGCCGGCTCCTGTAGTTTATTAGGATTAGTAGTAAGTAGGTAGTAAAAATCTTTAATTTTCATGTTGACCCGGACAGACCTTTTAACAGAATAACCAATCGACCAGCATATTTTTATTTATGAGTGTTGTTTATAACTTGCTTGGTTGACTGCTTCTTTGTAGTACAAACAGCGCAACCTGTCGCTCTCGTCTACTACTATTTCAAGAAACGTAATAATTCGTAAACGTTGCAGGTCTATAAGGGTATAGTCAATGATTAAATTAAATGTTCAAAATGTTGGTCCGCCCTGCTTTTCCATACAAAAATACAGGCGGTTTATGAATTCCTGTCAAACATGATGCACTATTTCCGGTATTATTTTTCTGCAAAGATTACCAATTTTTAGGCGAGGATCTTGTAAAGATTTTGGCTGGGTTATGTAAACTTCGGTTTTTATGTAACACCACAGAAAAAAATCTAGTGGTGTCACGTCGGGAGATCTAGTTGGCCGTTCAATAAATTCTCTACGACCAACCTAGCTATTTGGAAAAGTTCCTTTTAAAAATTAACGCACCGGTAAAGTATAGCGGGGAGGTGCCCCATCTTGCTGGAACATAATCATTTTCAATAATGTTCGTCATGATGGGAGCGATGGTACGAGTTACATTGTTTCAATTAATAAAATTTGGAAAATTTGTGTTTGAATTATTTAAGAATTTGTCTTGCCAAATATAACTCGAACTCACATTTTTCTTCTGGCAAGTTTTAGTTGTATATCACTCAACATCACTGCTTATTGGCAAACGCACTCGCACGACAAAGCATGCAATTTTTCCTCCTGCTCCGCAGTCGGGAATTTTATGTGCGTGCTTTGTGTTCTCGTGCGTTGCCAAGCAACAATTATTATTAATTTTAAATAGTTAAATATTTATTACGAAGTATGAAGTATTTTACTACCTTTAATTTCATTTTTCACAAGAAATAAGTTGCTATTTAAAAATTTAAAATTAGAGTGAGGGGGTGAAAGGGTGAAAGCGTGTGTATTCTCTAGATTGTTAATTAAGTTACCCCCTTCCTTTATATGTACTGCCATGGTTCCATTTAAATATGTCTAATAGTTTCCAAAATATTTTCATTTCAAGTTTTCACCGAGACACCCGGTATGTTTTCCTATCTTCCGCAAACCTTGAATTCTTATACCACTTTAGATGATGCACCGAAGCAAATTCGGTTGTTAATCCACTCTCTTACTTAAACACATCGTTTCCTATGGTACTTATAGTCCAGTTGTCAAGTCAGAGAAAAGAGCATTGCCTGGAAATAATTCAAGGAGAAAGGTAGGGCTGGGGGCCCCAAATAATACTGTCATATTGTGACCTCAAAATCGGCGAGGAATTTGTAAAATTTTTAAAATGGAGTCAAAAAACGTTGTTTTCAAAATATTTCGATACTGGTGCATTGTGGACTAAAATAGCTCTATTTAAAAATAAAGAGAGATACAATTAATGTTGCTTTTTGTAAAGTTGATAGTTACAGCATGGCAGGGCGGTAAAGGTCGTCGTCCACCATTTTCGCTTTCAATCGACTGCTGTCCGCTTTCTGTCGATTATTATGAGTGCAAATTCTACAAAATAATAATTGTTCTTCCTGTTCGTTGTCGTCATCTGGCTCTTGGATAATTTCCTCCACCATGATTGGGGGGAGGAGTGTTCTCATCTTTGTCGCTATCATAAGAAGCCAAATTTCTTGCAGTCGCACGCAGGTTTGCAGCTTGTTTTGCATTTGTCCGAAATACATTTCAATAATTTATCTGGACCGGGATTCTTTAAAGTTATGACTGGAACAGTAATCCACTCTCGTTTTGTTTTCCATTCTTATTCTGTGCAATTTTTTACAACGCCAAGCCAGCATTGGACTCGCAAGGAAAACTGCCGTGCTGCTGCTTCGGTAGGTGGTAACGAAGCAAAGTTGGCTTTGCTTTTGGCGATTGCATGGATAAAACAGCTATACCTACAGGTGTTTAACGAAGTGTCCATAGTAGCATCGGGCTCAGCATTTGTTTCGTTACGATGTGCTCTTCAAATGCTCGTTTTTTGGAGTGTATTGACGAATATCTTGCTTTGTTTGAAGATGGCAGAAGTGGCGTCACAGTCACTAAACATATGAAGAAACAGTATGGTTGGCGCAACTGCTTTTTCCGATTTAAACTTTGGGAGAAGTCCATATTTTACACAATGCTTCCACTCCATGGTTGTAGAAGATATTAATTGGAATGAGCAGCTCCTAACGATGTCAACAGAACTAGAAGATCCACATCGATTATTACGGAGATGAATATGAACGAATTGGCGATAGCTGTATCGATAACCAGTGAGACAGCACCCCCCCCCCCCAGTGGTCTGCTTCCATCCTCGAAATTCTTTTTCAGCATCGAGATGAACCGACTCTTGTAATTACTCCACCATGGAGTCGTCGAAAATCACAAAACACAATTACTGCATTGGATCGGTAGTGTTGTTTTACAAACTTTATGTAGCTAACAGAAATGATATGGAAAGGAGCAAATTCCATGCAATAAAAAACGCACAGTAATATCAATGTTTTTTCTGTATGTTTTGCACGTTTTGCGCAAAAATGGTGAATTGTGAAGTGGGCGGGAAAAAGGTACTTACGTTTACCGCGCTGCCACGCCTTAACTATCTACTTGACAAAAAATGATTTGAACTTAAAGTGTGGCAAATTTAGTTCTCTTTATTTTTGTATCAAACTATTTTTGGCTTAGAATGCACCAGTATTGAGATATTTTAAAAAATGAGCGAAACACTTCGCCTGGACTTTCCTATACATTTAAACATATTGTTTTATATTTTCCAACACTTTCGATATGCACCTGTCTAGACACGACTAGTTAAAGTAAATAGTTCTTATAAGTTGTAACATCTTGAAGCGGTTGAAGAAAGACCGACCGCTGCGCTGCAAGCATAAGGATGGGTAAAATATTCGGACTGAATCAACGGAAGGGCGGAAATTGATATTTGAAAATATATTAATAACACGAGAAGTATTATTTTTAGCAAGAAATTACTCTTATTAATTTGTATTTAGAATTTCAAAACCTTTCTGATTTTAAAGCCAAAATGCCACGTTTCCATTAAAAAAAAGTTATTTTTTACCGTGACCGCCATATTAAAACTGGAAACTCAAGTTTTTTTCTTAAATACAATCGAGAAGAATTTGCCCTACAACTTTGCTCTTGGGTTTGCGAGTCTGTCTATTAAAATAAACTGAACATTAAACGACTAGTACAAGAATACAACTGCTGTAGAAAGTATGTGAAATTCTTCTAAGGACAAAAAGATTATTAAGGGGCAAAAAATTCGATTTTTTGATTTTTTGTAAAAAGATTCTCCTAGAGCAAACAAAACAAAAAACCAAATTTTTAATTTTTCATCGAAAAAATTTGGGGGGTGGGGAACAGTAGCCCCCCTAAATATGAAATTATCGAAAAAATATTATTATGTTCGGATTTTGCTATCAATGGTGAGCTATTTCACATTAACAGAAATATTTTATTGCCCCCCGTTAAATAAATAAAAGGGTACCAATTTTCAATTTTCAAAAATTCATAGAGGGCGTCACAGTAAAATTATAGCAATGCGCAAAAAAATAAATTGTAGCAGATTCCCAGCTCTATCAGCTTAAAAAGTTTAAACAAAAACGTGTGGGCAGTTTTTGAGAAATATTTTTTTGAAAAATTCCAAAATTTTGGAGTGATGTCATTGCGTCGTTTCTATATTTTCAAAATTAATTATATTTCATGGTATAGTACCCTGAAGGGCTACCAAACAAGATGTAGTTGATTCCAATCAGATAATTAGTTTTTGAGTAAATGGGCGTTAAAATCTAAATGTTCAAAAATTCGTAGCGGCCGCCATTTTAAAGCTAGAGAGTTCGGTAAAAAATCGTTTGATTTGCCCTAAGGCCTTCTTTAATCTCCACTATTAAAATTTCCAAAATTCAGTTTCTGAAAAAAATGCTACCAAAAAAACTTGTCTAACTTCCGCTTCCGGTTTCGTTTCTTTTAAAAGCTTATTTTGTCGGTGAATTTTTTCATTCCAAAGCACATCAAAATCGGTCCAGCCGTTCCGGAGATATGGAGCGTAACGGATCCACCCACAGACAGACATTTTTTAAAAATTACTTTTTTGGGGTCCCCCGACTATTTCCGTTAAAATCTCAACTTTGAAAATTTGCATGAAATCAACACTTCCCTATACTGAAAGTATAGGAAAGTGAAAACCGTATTTTGGCCGCAATTTATAAAATTTACAATTTTCGCTGATTTCGAGGTCGCAAAATGAATGTGTTATTTAGGGCCCCTTACCCTACCAAATGCACAAGGTTTCATTTTCTCTTGAATTATTTCCAGGTAAAATTACCTGATGACTGAACTATTATCTTCAAAAAGAGTGATTAATTTTGTCTATAGCAACCTTACTGTCGAACAAATGCAGCATGCATTAATTCAGTTGAGATCATTTTGATTTTGGTTGCTCCCAAAAACAAACTTGTTCAAATATCTACAGCAACTTGCTCTCTACTGCAGGTAACTCGACTAACGAGGCGTGTCTACGGCGCGGGCGCCTGCATTGGCACATTTTGTTAGAGCCTAGATGACGTCATAGTCAGTTAAACAACTCAACTGAATACTACGTAATAAATAACATGTTGATTTGGAAGCGAGAAATAAGCGAAGGTACAAAATTGTAAAAAATCATCCCAACATTCACATACGTTGCAAAGAGCTGGTTGATGTTGAACAAACATAAAACAGTATCAGGTGAAATAAAGCACTTACGGAAAGTAATAGAAAAGACTTGCAAAGATAGAATAAGCAATGACAACATTGGAGAAGAACCAAAAAAGGATGCATTAGTAACGAAAAATGAAACACATCTGACGGGTAACTGAAGTAGGAGGGTAAAGACGAATACAAACCAACAAAAAAGCCAGAGAGGATGATAACATTTACAAAATAGCGGCAAGCAGAGGTAAAACAAATGAGAAAACTAGCAAGGGTAAAACTACAGAAAATAAATCCCAACGCCGTAAGGCAAATAGAAGAGATAATCCGCTCATTATTTTAATAAGATTGCTCTTACCTTCAACTGAGAGTTTGTTTCCCGCGTTGGTGATTTTCAGTTGAATCCTCCCTCGCCGTTCAGTGTGATCACATCCACATAGATTGGGAGTGCTTTCAACACATCGTTTATGCACATTCATATCACATGCTGCAAAAAAACACGTAAACTATAATTATAATTTTAATATCTTGAGAAGTTATACCGCCTGTTTATAAAGTAAGCCCCCCCCTCTAACTAACTTTTTAACGAATTGATATTTTATCACAACATTTGGTTTGCTTTAATGGGAAATAAAATACTATTTTTTAACCAAAAATTAAATTTTGTATCATTCAAAATGGCGACTGGGCGCCATTTTAAATTTCTTTTTAAATAGAAGGGGGTCGAGTGACAACTTATTTGAAAGGTCTTGTAGTTTTGCGTCTGATCCTAGACTTTCAAAGAAAAATATTCAGCCATAACAAAATGGCGGATTTTAAACAAATGGACTCACTTAATTCAAAATTGTTTTGATTTTGTTATTCAGGGTCGAGTGACACCTCATTTGAAATGTCTTTTAGTTCTGCGTCTGATCCTAGAGTGTCAAAGAAATATATTCAGCCATAACAAAATGGCGGATTTTAAACAAATGGACTCACTCAATTCAAAATTGTTTGATTTTTTTATCCAGGGTCGAGTGACACCTCATTTGAAAGGTCTTTTAGTTCTGCGTTTGATCCTAGAATTTCAAAGAAAAATATTCAGCCATAACAAAATGGCGGATTTTAAACAAATGGACTCACTTAATTCAAAATTGTTTTAATTTTATTATTCAGGGTCGAGTGACACCTCATTTGAAATGTCTTTTAGTTCTGCGTCTGATCCTAGAGTTTCAAAGAAATATATTCAGCCATAACAAAATGGCGGATTTTAAAAAATGGACTCACTTAATTCAAAATTGTTTTAATTTTATTATTCAGGGTCGAGTGACACCTCATTTGAAATGTCTTTTAGTTCTGCGTCTGATCCTAGAGTTTCAAAGAAATATATTCAGCCATAACAAAATGGCGGATTTTAAACAAATGGACTCACTCAATTCAAAATTGTTTGATTTTTTTATCCAGGGTCGAGTGACACCTCATTTGAAAGGTCTTTTAGTTCTGCGTTTGATCCTAGAATTTCAAAGAAAAATATTCAGCCATAACAAAATGGCGGATTTAAAAAAATGGACTCACTTAATTCAAAATTGTTTTAATTTTATTATTCAGGGTCGAGTGACACCTCATTTGAAATGTCTTTTAGTTCTGCGTCTGATCCTAGAGTTTCAAAGAAATATATTCAGCCATAACAAAATGGCGGATTTTAAACAAATGGACTCACTCAATTCAAAATTGTTTGATTTTTTTATCCAGGGTCGAGTGACACCTCATTTGAAAGGTCTTTTAGTTCTGCGTTTGATCCTAGAATTTCAAAGAAAAATATTCAGCCATAACAAAATGGCGGATTTTAAACAAATGGACTCACTTAATTCAAAATTGTTTTGATTTTGTTATTCAGGGTCGAGTGACACCTCATTTGAAATGTCTTTTAGTTCTGCGTCTGATCCTAGAGTGTCAAAGAAATATATTCAGCCATAACAAAATGGCGGATTTTAAACAAATGGACTCACTCAATTCAAAATTGTTTGATTTTTTTATCCAGGGTCGAGTGACACCTCATTTGAAAGGTCTTTTAGTTCTGCGTTTGATCCTAGAATTTCAAAGAAAAATATTCAGCCATAACAAAATGGCGGATTTTAAACAAATGGACTCACTTAATTCAAAATTGTTTTAATTTTATTATTCAGGGTCGAGTGACACCTCATTTGAAATGTCTTTTAGTTCTGCGTCTGATCCTAGAGTTTCAAAGAAATATATTCAGCCATAACAAAATGGCGGATTTTAAAAAATGGACTCACTTAATTCAAAATTGTTTTAATTTTATTATTCAGGGTCGAGTGACACCTCATTTGAAATGTCTTTTAGTTCTGCGTCTGATCCTAGAGTTTCAAAGAAATATATTCAGCCATAACAAAATGGCGGATTTTAAACAAATGGACTCACTCAATTCAAAATTGTTTGATTTTTTTATCCAGGGTCGAGTGACACCTCATTTGAAAGGTCTTTTAGTTCTGCGTTTGATCCTAGAATTTCAAAGAAAAATATTCAGCCATAACAAAATGGCGGATTTAAAAAAATGGACTCACTTAATTCAAAATTGTTTTAATTTTATTATTCAGGGTCGAGTGACACCTCATTTGAAATGTCTTTTAGTTCTGCGTCTGATCCTAGAGTTTCAAAGAAATATATTCAGCCATAACAAAATGGCGGATTTTAAACAAATGGACTCACTCAATTCAAAATTGTTTGATTTTTTTATCCAGGGTCGAGTGACACCTCATTTGAAAGGTCTTTTAGTTCTGCGTTTGATCCTAGAATTTCAAAGAAAAATATTCAGCCATAACAAAATGGCGGATTTTAAACAAATGGACTCACTTAATTCAAAATTGTTTTGATTTTATTGTTCAGGGTCGAGTGACACCTCATTTGAAATGTCTTTTAGTTCTGCGTCTGATCCTAGAGTTTTAAAGAAATATATTCAGCCATAACAAAATGGCGGATTTTAAACGAATGGACTCACTCAATTCAAAATTGTTTTGATTTTTTTATCCAGGGTCGAGTGACACCTCATTTGAAAGGTCTTTTAGTTCTGCGTCTGATCCTAGAGTTTCAAAGAAATATATTCAGCCATAACAAAATGGCGGATTTTAAACGAATGAACTCACTCAATTCAAAATTGTTTTGGTTTTTCTATCCAGTAGTCCACTTTTTCATTTACAGGACAAAATTTTCCCAGAAATATCTCAGGTGGCTTGAAATAATATTGAAAACGTTATGTTCCAATAAGACGGTGCGCCGCCTCATTATTATAGGCCTGTTTCTGAATTTCTCAATAGACATTTTCTTGGAAGATGGCGGGGGCCTGTAGAATAGCCGGCTCGCTCCCCAGATTTAACTTCCTTAGATTTTTTTCTATGGAGACTTCGAACAGTTAATTTAATTTCTTTTTGCTTTAATTCTTAGTTTTTTTAAATAGACTTCTTTATCTTTAAACATTGTCATTTTGTTATGGCTAAACATTTTTTGTTGAAACTCCAGGATCGGACGCAAAACTAAAAGACCTTTCCAATGAGGTGTCACTCGACCCTCCTTTCCCTTAAAAAAAAATTCAAAATGGCGCCCAGTCACCATTTTGGATGATACAAAATTTTAATATGGTCTGAAAAATAGTATTTAATTTCCCATTAAAGCACACCAAATTTTGTAGAAAAATATCAAGTCGTTCAAAAGTTAGTTGGGGGGGGGGGTTACTTTATAGACACAGTGTATATGTTTGGAAAGATGATTTCCGGTATTGTTGTAATTTTTGGGAATGGGAGTGTATTGAGTGTACTGGGCGGTGGTTTAAATGCAATAATTTAAGAAAAAAATGGTTGCACCTGACAACTTTCGTTTTGTGAAAGGAGTGATGGAAGATATATTTTTTTTAAAAGCCCTTTACCTTTCTATATTTAGCGGTTGGGGACGCATTTGTTATAAAAACCAAAGCTGATTGGTTTTCTTATAAATAGCAGCTAAATGTAGTCTTACTAAATTATTGAAACGTATTGTTACAGATCTCTCGAGTTCGAGGGGTGACATTGAGAGCATAGCTAAAATGGAAGTCGGAAAATCTACATTATTGCTAAGACTACGTACATCACACACCGTCCCCTTTTTTTACGGATTGGTAGCATACACAGCCATATTAGCTGACATTCACCACATTCACAACCTCATTGACAATACTGAATAGACAACACAAATAGATAACTTGTTCAGCGAAGATAAATGTATCGATTGTTCAGCACGGCCACTATACCAGTTCTAGAAATTCCATACATTTGTTTACTTTCGGTAGACGATACCCTTAATAAACACAAGCGGTCAATAAAACAATAACACTCGGCGAGGTAATGAGTCTTGACTATTCTATTCTATCTTTATTAATACCTTCAAATACGAACTGGTAATCGTATTTAAAAATTTGTTATTGAACCGAAGTGTTTCAGAAATATTTTTGTGTGGCTTGTGGGCTTCGATTGTTGCAATTGTTAGACCTATTAGGAATATATATTGAGCTATAATAAATTAAACTTTGCATTTTTTTAATTTTCCAATGGGAAAACCCACCGTGACATGGATGAGCGATGAGATGAGAATTTCTGGCAACAGACGGTATGAATTTTCTGCAGGAGACATTCATAATAATATGTCAAATCCAACTAGCCCACCGATTGTGTAATCTGTTAAACGGCCAAGAGTAGATGAGTTTAGCAAACGTCACAAAAAATATATCGTCAGTCAAACCGCTCTGTTAACCAATAACAAATTTTGTCTCCGCTAACAAGTCAGGCGAATCCAAGTACACCGAGTCAACTAAAAATAAATTCTACCCCGAATGAAAACTATGGATACCTACATAGATCGTACAAAAAAAGATTATGAAGTAGGTTTACCAAATGTCACATCTTAATAACGGCGTAGGAAATCACCGACGAACTTCAACTTATTTCCCGTTTTATCAGTTACAAGACGGTTAAAGTAAAACGCATTTGTGGTAATTGTTTTCAATATTAGCAGACCAGCTAGGAGGAACGTCATATATACGTTGTTTAATGAATGAATAAATATTTGCAATGAGTCATAATAATGTAACAGAAACGAATTTTGCCCGCTAAACTAGCAGCAGAATGGAGAAAGTTTATTCATCCGGCCCCAGTTATCAACGTTATCAACGTCTGCAACGAAAGATTGGGTGTACCAGGTGACAGACTACAACTTGAAAAGTGAATATATGGTGTTAACCTCAACGGACTTTGGAAGAACGTTTCTCAACCAGAACAAGAACAAAATTTTATTTTATTTTATAAAATTGATGTAGAAGGTATCATAAGTTGTGGTTGCAAACTTTGTTAGATATAATTTATAAATATTGGTTATTTACTTTTTCATAAAAGCGATATCATTCTGTGTCAATAAATGCTGTAGATCACTGGTGATTGTAAAGTCATTATCAAATATCAATGCTAGAAAACTCCAGATTCAATTTTATTTATCTACAGTGATTTCCAATTCAGGTGGAACATAGCAGATTACCATGGAAAAAGTGGAATAACTCTTGTTGTATGCCCCTAGAAAAATTTTATTATTTGTAGTCGTCCTAAATGAAAAGGTTAAAGTTATTTTATAGTTTACCTAATGGAAATTTATTTGAAAATTCATTACAAATAAAGCTTTAAAAAATAATTTCATAATAGTCAAACAATAATGTATTGATATAACAGTTACCAAGTCAATTTTTAGATGTCTCTCTGTAGCTCAGCTAGAGAATTTGCTTCGTCATCGAGAGGTTATGAGTTCAAATCCTGATGAGGTCTACTTTTTTTTTTAAATTATTGCAAAAAGACAATCAGGTTTATATTATTCTATTTATAATGTGTAATTATTATTTTTGAATGCTACATAACAAACCAACTTTGCAACCAGTTATATCAATACACTACTGGCTTGAATATTAATAAATAATTTATTCAATGTATTATTTGCAATAACTTTCCAAATAAATTGCCATAAAGTCATGTAAAAACATGTTATTTTTCTAATTAGGGTGACTGTACGCAGCTAAATTTGTCTAGGGACATAAAATAGACCCGTTTTATTTTTCAAATGTTAATCTGCCATGTTCCATCTGTTTTGGAATTCACTGTATGTTTTTACACAAAAATGTAATAGAAATTAAATACACTAAAAATTAGAATTTCACACAGATACATTGTTTATAATTAGTCATTAGGGATTACCTGTGCATTGCATGCCTTGATGGAGCACTCCGTACAACAAGGACCCACAATGATCACAGAAGGTTGGAGATGCATAAGTATGCGGTTTGAAGCTGTGGCGAGTCCGAGTATCCTAAAAAAGTGTATAATATATGTTATGTAACTGTGAAATGCTAAACGATTCACACAAAAATTCATTAGAACAGGCCTTGACCAGTATTTTAGATACACTCAGAAAATTACAATTGGTAATTCGCATTGTAATTGTTTGCTTTATTATAACAATCTGGACTAAAAAGTGATGAAGTGGAGGCACGACTTCGTTTTGTAATAATCTAGTGGCATTTTGCAATTTTTATTCATAGCACAGCCATTCAAAGATGGACAATGCGTAATAAGCGTAAAAGATTAAAACTTGTTTTTGGAATTTTCCCATAATTCTAGTTTATGTTAGTGGCGAATGAAATTTTTTGAATGCCATTCTTTACAAAAGGGTATAAGTAGTGGGTATTAGCACGTAGTAATGTTTACCACGTAATATTAGAGGGAAAAGTTCTCGCGCTGTTTGCCCAAACGACGCGACGGTGGCGAAGCATACTGATTTTATTTTGAGTTCGCTAATTTAATAAAAGGTGGCATCATATTTGAACTGTTCATTTATTAAATACGAACTTTTTTTAAGAGAGATATTTCGTTAAGAAATTTTTTTATAGAAATATTTTTATTTATTTCTTGAAAAAAAATCTCTTATAACTCATGCTTGAAAAAAGTTATCCCATAAATATATTTTTTTCAAAAAGTTCTCTCATAAAAACATTTCTCTCGCTACGTAAAGTTTCTCTCGGAATGACGGTTTGGGGTACTGAAGGGAAGCTAATAGTATTTTGAAAACCACTCTATTCTAACTTAAAATTTTTAAATGTGATGGTCTGTAATTTTAATATTTTTTTTAATAACCGTGTTTTCAGTTTTTTTGAAAAACGTTTACTACTTCTAATGGGTGGATGAAATTCTGTAAATGTTTAAAAGTGAAACCAGATTTTTTTAATTAAAATGTGGTTACAAAAAATTAGCAACGAAAATTAAGTCAAGCAAAATTTATAGAATTTCATCCCCCCCCCCCTCTATTGATCTGGTGGTTGTAAATTGACATTTTTCACTTTCA